>CM042960.1:3015348-3727015 GCA_023678885.1 Pogostemon cablin | reverse complement strand
GAAATTTTTATGGGATGAAATTGAAAGATGCGAAAAGTCTTGAGGTAGTAGTACAAACAAAATGACTGTTAAGATCAAATTAGCAATGCGGATAGAAACAGTATAGGAACTAGGAAGGCAGGAAAAACGAAGAATGAGGCCTCAAATAGTATTGTTTGGGGACTCCATAACGCAGCAATCTTTCAGATCAGGGGGTTGGGGTGCTTCTCTTGCTGACATTTACTCAAGAAAGGTTTCTTCTTTTTCGATCATTCCGCATTTTGTAATGTTTGCTCATCGATGTGGAACGCATACAAACTGTTCGATAATTTGCTTCTTCGGGTTTGTGCAGGTTGATGTTGTACTCCGTGGCTATGGTGGGTACAACACCAGATGGGCTCTTTTCTTGCTGCATCATCTTTTCCCACTGGTAGTCTTGGTTCTTGAATGCATTTCGTTGTTTGTGTGTTTTATTTCGATCCGATTTCATTGTCTTTTAGTATTAGTGCAACTTTTTGTCGGTAGGAATTTGTTGGATCAGCAATTATGACTTAGTTTTTGATGTTCAGAAATTAAAGCCTTGAAATTTGAACCATCAACTACAATTCCATAAGTTCAACTACTTCATCATAGATAAATTGCATAGCTATGTACAGTTTTGAAGTTGCATAGCTACTTAATCATAGTTGCAGTTGTCATTCTAGCTCTGAAATTACCATTGCTGTATTAATATGGTTTCCACTCAATGGACATGGTAAATTATGATTAATTTAATAATTTCTCGTTTTTTATGTTACTAAAGTCACTAATTGTTATGGCTTTTGTATTGCAATATTGAACCTAAACATGGGTGTCTTGTTGTTAAATCTCAAACAGGGAGCTGCAACACCACCTGCTGCTGTTACCATTTTTTTCGGGGCTAACGATGCTGCTTTAGTATCAGGCACTGGGAAAAAACAGCATGTGCCTCTAGAAGAATACAAGGAAAATTTGAAAAAAATGATTCAACACATTAAGGTTATTATTATCCTACCTCGTGTTATTGTGCATCACTTGCTTAGAACAAGAAACACACGGACTTATCCAAAACTGTATCTAAAGTAGGGACATACTAACTTTAAAATTTTGGTATACCTTCTGTCAAAAAAAAAAAAAAAATTGGTATACCTGAGTAACTGAGTTACACCTTTGGAGTTGCAAGGTACTTCATTGATTTTTCTTGTAATAGTTGCATGTAATTTTGTGAATATTCAATTACATTTTTCAATTAGTTGCTAAAAGATTTGGATTATTAAGTTTGTTCATATCAGACATTTTTATAGCATTTTAATTGGTTTTAGAGTGCTATTGCAGAAACAGTCCCCAGAAACACTCGTTGTGCTTATTACTCCACCTCCCATTGATCTGGAAGGGCGTCAAGAATATGCAAGGTATACCTATTTTGGCTTTACTATTTTACTGTTAGGTGCTCTTAAATTGTTTAATTTGCATCTCGGTCCTTTCTGCCACATGAATTTAGATAGGATATATGCAGTGCTTCATAACTAATAACCTCTCAAACTGTGTGAGAAGAGGTCATAGTTCCCTATTCTTTTTTTGATCTTAGAATTGTTAACTTATGATGTACGGGATGTAAATCTGATTAGTTTTGGCTATGGCATGTAATAGCTGCTATATATGGGTCCAACCCCACCAGGCCCCATGCATCCTTTTGGGAACTAGCTCATTTTGTGCACTTCTGTTAGCTTGGTCCTCCGTATATCTCTGTCTCTTGCTTCAGATTTCATAAAAATCTTCGCTAAATTTTAAACTAAGAAACTGTAGAACAAATACCCTCTTCTCTGAAAATGCTATAATCTGTTCAAGTACATGTGCTTGTTACGTTCATCATCCAGATTTGGCTTCCCTTTAGGATGGATGAAATTTTAGGAAACAGCATAGTTTCTTGATTTTATTTACCTACAGCTTTTTCTGTTAATTATATTTACTCAAGCAGGTCTCTATATGGTGATAAGGCCTCAAAGGTACCTGATAGGACAAACGAAGTGGCCGAGACATATGCCGAGCAGTGTGTTAGTTTAGCCAAAGAACTCGGTCTCCCTTCAATCAACCTATGGTCCAAGATGCAAGAAACAGACGGTTGGCAGAAAAAATTCTTAAGGTTTGTTGATTCGATCCTAAATAACTAATCTGAGTTAATCTACTAAATGTAATGATCCTTTTTTTACCAAGATAAAAAGTTTCTTGTCAAGCATGATCCTTTGTAATGATTTTCAGTGGAATGACTGGGTGTTTTGGTGGTGTGTGTTGAAACTGTTAAACGTCGTTTAACTCACATCTGTGTCAATTTATTTCTATTCGCAGTGACGGCCTGCACTTGACACCTGAAGGAAATGCAGTCGTCTTCGAAGAAGTTGTAAAAATTTTCAATAAAGCAGGGTTCTCAGAGCTGCCATATGATTTCCCAGCACATTCAGAAATTGATGAAGAAAACCCACAAAAAGCCTTCTTGCAACAATGTTCTGCAGTTTGATAAAATCTGAACTCTTTTGCCTATGATCAGATTTTGAGTTTCATTATCTGGCTGCATGAAAATGTGTCACATATTGCACACGGTTTAATGTTTATGTTTGTGGTTTTGAAATCTTTATAAATTGAATTTTTAATTTAAGATCATTTAAAGAATCTAATGAATGTTACCAAGTCAGTGATCTATGACTTATGATATAAATTCTGTTAGTGAAATGTCTGCGAGTTGTACTAATATTAAATTAAAAGTGAATATGATTGATATTTTGGATCCACGTCAACAAGCATTATAAATGGATGCAAATATCTTCATTGAAACTAATAATATCGATACTAAATCAAAGATAATATTAGCCATTTTTAGTGAAGAATTTAAATTTAAGATTCGTGTTAGGGTACATTCGAAATACCAGATTATTAAAAATGTTAGTAGTATAAAATAATTTAAGCAATTTTAAAAGATCGTATAAATGCAGTTGAGCTTAACTACAATAAAAATTAATTTTTATGAACATGGTGCATCTCTTAATCTATGTTGTAACTAAAAAACCAAATAAGATACGTACACATTTTATTTTATATTCATATATAATATAATTATTTATATATATATTATTAATATGAATTTTCGCATTAAATACTCACTTAATGAGCTATGAGTAAATGTTATATTAATTCTTACATAATTACAGTTGCAAGATGCAAATAACTAGCTAGTAGTATAGCCTCTATTAATTTATGTTTTAATATATATTATTTATTTCCGATATAGATTATCTAAATTATGCTATGTAATATACAAATCAATGATTTTCGCTGTCCATTTAAATTTTGATTAAACTATTAAAATAAAAGTTGCTTACTTATATTGGGTAATTATAATTAAAAGAACTCTGATCATCAATTTATAAAAATAGAGTTCAATGAAAATCTATCTCTGAATACGAATTGTATAAAGTTATATGAAATGGAGAAGATTTAAAATTATCATTTACCTTCATTTCTTAGTCAAATTTTAGTATTGTTTAATGTCCTATTTACAAGCAGGATAAAATGCTCTTAGCATTAATGTTGTTGACCATTAATCTACTCATGTACTACATATCAAAACTCAAGTAAAGTAGTCTATTTTAAATAATTAAATCATTTTTTTATTTACTAGGGGAAAAAATGTCAAAGGAGCAAAAAGAATTTTAAAAAATATACTAAAATTGAAGGACTTCAAGTCTCTAATTCATTCATTCATTAGTTTATGTTACAAGTTATTATATTTTATTTCAATAGTAAAGAATACTAAAAGAAAAAAAATTAATTTCTGTCACAGACTAATGTTGGGATGAATTCCAACCATCAGATCAACCTTCAAAACAACGGTCCAGATGAATTCCCAACACATTTAATGCAGCAATAAATATAAATTAAACTGAAATATATGAACTCAAGACAAAGATTTTGCATTGCATTCTTCCATCCTGTTTCCTCCTCTTCTTCCCTGTGATCCTTCTCCAATGGAGTCAAAACCAAGGTGTGGAAATGACCACAATGCCCCTCCTCCACCCTTCAACAACAGCTTGAAGCTGGAAACACCAGATCAAGATTTCTGCATAGATAACTTCTCATCATCATCATCATCAAGAACTTACCTCCAAGATTTTCACCACCTTGATCAGTTTCCCTTAGCTTCACCATTCAACCTTGATATTGATGCACAGTTCAATACATTTGATCCCTTTTTCCATGGCTGCCCTTCAAACATTGAGTTATACCAGTGTAATAATAAGCCTCATGAGGGAATTGGGATCACTGGTGCACCCATGCAGGGTGGTGGATTCCTGAGTTTTCCGAACGAGGAGGATCAGTTGATGGACGTTGAACCGGATTTGATCTACGACGATCTTTATAAGCCTCTAAACATTCTTGTTTCTGATGAGAGTTCTTGCATCACAGCTGATTTTCGCAAAGAAAACAGTATGAAGAAGGGCAGATGTGGTAATGAAGCTCGATTTACGTTGTCTAAAATGTTGGCTGTAGGACAGAAAAGGACTAAATCAGGCAAGGGACAATGGACTGCTGAAGAGGATAGGTAAGTATATATATAGTGATGTTCTTAAAATCTTTTTTGAGATGGTTTTTTGTTGTTTTTTGAGGTTTAAGGGATTTTTCAGGCTGTTGATTCATCTGGTGGAGAAATATGGAGAGAAGAAGTGGTCGAGAATCGCTCAAACGGTGAAGGGGAGGATAGGGAAACAATGCAGAGAGAGATGGCATAATCATCTGAGGCCTGATATCAAAGTTGGATGAATCAAATAGTTTTTAAATCCCAAAAAAAATTTTCTAATTTGAATAGCTAATCAGTCTGATATCTTACTTTCTTTTGGCACAGAAGGATCTATGGACAGAGGATGAAGACAGAATTTTGATAGAAACTCATGCAGAAGTTGGCAATAAGTGGGCAAGAATAGCGAAAAAGCTACCTGGACGAACAGAGAATTCGATCAAGAACCACTGGAACGCGACCAAGAGGAGGCAGTTCTCTAGGCGAAAATGCAGGACTAAATGGCCAACCCCAAGCTCCATCCTGCAGAACTATATTAAGAGCCTTAACTTTGAAAAAGGGTGCAGCAGTACCAGATCAAGAAAAACAGCTCAATCTCAGAATTTCAGACATGAATCCAGCAATGTTTCTGAGATGGATTTCACCTTAGCTGATCTTGATGATGTCCCGGATTTCACTTTCATGGATGACTTACCTTTGCCTGATGATGATGATGAACCATGTTTCGATGTTGACCTGCCGTTTGATTTGCCTGCCACCATGAACTGATGCTGTTAGAAGCATGCTTGGATTCAAGAATAAATATCAATGCTGCTGAATCTATGTCCTCCTTACACTGATGAATTGCCTGACTTTCGTTTCATTGGATAGCAGACCAATAAATCAACATTAGAATATTTGTACTAACAAAAATAATAACAGAAGGAAACTAAAAAGAAACCAGAAATAAAACTAAAATCATTATTTACTGATTGGCTTTGTAATGATATATCCATCAATCTATCTGCTGAGTTATCTAACAAAACATCCTAAAAGAGATAATCAGATCAACATACAAAACAAACACTGCCTTATTGTATGAGTATATTGTGTGTGTGTAAAACAGTTGATAGTATGAGAGTGCATTGAAAAGTATGAAGATAAACAATCAGTTGTTCCAAATAGTAGTATAATCTGATAAAAGCTCTTTTCATTTGAGGAATGAAGCTACATCAACAATTGATCTCAATTTTAGCTATCCACATTCCTTAAAGAATAAGCCAACAATACCTCTAACTCTTAAGGAGCAAAAGGAAAGTAAAAAAATCTTAGCAAAAATCCTTATCCAAGGTAACATATAGCCAATGTATGCACAATTGCTTCTATCATTATTATTGTAGAAGGATCGACAAAATTCTTCAAGAAAATTTTCAAGCTGTCTTTGGCTTTGGTTTGATGCGCTTCACTCTTGAGTAAAGGAACACTCCAGCAAGGGCAATTCCAGTACCTGAACCATGAAAATGAAGAGGATTGAGCTGGGATTGATTTTTTCTGACCAACTTTAAACATCAGTTTGAGTGAAAAACATGAATTACACCTATAGAGTTAATAATTGATACTGGAGTGCGGAAGAAGAGAACAGATGACACAATAACCACCACCCGTTTCACACAGTTGCCTACAGAGTGGGTAACTGGAGATACACGCTGCAGTATCATGTACGAAACCTGCAGAAAAAAACTCAATTAGCTTCAGTGATGAGACTAAACATCTAAAATAATAAAAGAAGTCCTTCCATGAATTACCTGCTGATATGCATGGAAGCAGAGGCCGGCCAATAACGACCTAATGTAAATCTGATTGACATCCAACCCCTAGACATAGTAATGAGGGATAAGATTCAATATTTAGCAATAGAAGTAGCCTGACTCAAATAAATGGAATGAAAAATCTTCTTAAGTTAAACATACAGCAGCCTGAAGGTATGAAGGTGTGAACGTGATGCCTTCGGTGAAAAGGGTAGCAGGTGCCATCAAGATGAAGGACATAATAGTAATTATAGAGAAGAGATTAATGTTGTCCAGAGACTCCTGCATTAAGAGAACTGAAGCTGAGGAGACATTTCCAAGGAACAAAAGCAGGAAAATAATCTAATAATTCACTCTTATAGACTTATTCAGAATGTTCCCAAACTGAACATGATGTTCCTTAAGAAGTTCCACGAAAACGATAGGAATCAACGAACCATCTTCAATTCACACAAATATTAAATGTGGAATTGGATAATAACATTCTCCAGCCTAAATTATAATAATAGTAGTTATGAGTTCAAATGTACCTCTTTCTTAACCAATAACTTTTTGCTAAGGACATTCCGAGACTGATTTGTCAAATTTGAGGCCATTGCACTCCAAAAACCAGCCCTGAAAAAAAGAGAATAAATTCTACAAAGATATCATAAAATTACCACTTGTACCTATATCACACCATGAATCTTTACCAATTGAAAGATGCCTCAGTCATTGATGCCAAAGCAACTCCACCAACCACTGGTACAAGAGATGAAACTACCCATAGTGTAGGAAACTGTCCAAAGAAGGGCAGGTGGAAAACAACATTAAATGATAACTTCAATGAGGTTGAATTAGTTTGAAAATTACAAATTAACTAATAATAACTTTTTCAAGGAAAACAATCCACAGGACAAAATCAACCTCAAACAGTAAGAATGTGCAATTGAGAAGCGATGAATCATTTACCTCCCCAAGAAACATTGCAGAAAGGACAACTGAGAAGAAAGGCTCCATTGCCTTAATTGTGTGAGTGAATGAAACAGAAACTTTTCCAAGACTAACATTGGTGAAAAGGTTCCCTAAGGTGTGCACCACGGCTAGTGGGAGAATTGCTGCAAGCTGAATAAATGTTGGATTATTATCATGATCCATAATTTAGGATAAGAAAACAGAACAGGAAAAATGTGGAAGGAACTGTCTGCATGCAGTACCTGAGCACCATTGACTTTAGGCCGTTTGTAGATATTGAGAGCCCACATCAATATAACAATTACAGTTCCAAGAGCGAATTGACCCAGGCTTACTGTAATCGGGTAGTGAAAAGCTTTGAGAACCTATCACAGACAAACAATATCCTCGAATTTCAAGAGCAACATAGCACATTGAGCAACTGTACAGTACAGGTATAATGAAAGCATTAATGGAGAAGCTATTAAGGTAATATAATCACATCTATAATCAATCAATGCAGGCTTAATTCCTTTCTGACATTTCAGGATCAGAAGCAACTTAATCAAGTGGTTTGACAGAACAAAAGCACATATTGTTTGTTTTGTTCCTTTTGTATATCAAATCCAGTGAAGTGAGAATTGACTAAAGGTGATTGAATATATATACCTGCTTGTTATAGATATTGAAGTATATATTGAAGATATACCAAAGCCCGAACAGCACTCCGAGCACGAAAGTATCCGAAAATTTCTTATTATTCGGGCTCTCTGCCTCTCCCGGGCTCTCCAATGAAGCCCGAACCACACCATCCCTTTCGCCCTCAGAATTACCAGGGTCGCAGCTCGAAATCCAGCAGCGCTGCTTCGGAGAACATCGAAGCACACTCAAATCCTGACCCGAAGAAGAAACGGACAAAATTGGATCATTGCTGAAACGCAGTTTCTCCGAGGGGAGAGATATAGGCTTGAATCTAGCGGCGGCGAACTTGCGGGAATCGCCGGATAGAGAGAGAGCAGGGGAGTATGCAATAGCTGCGCTCTGCATGATTTTCTCTCTCTAGATGAAGAGAAGTGAGAGAGACAGTAGATATTTCTATATATGGTAGGCATGGACCATGGCGGGCGGAAGGTTTGAGCGAGGGTGGAAAAGTTGGTGACTGCTGTGTCAGAATCAGTGAATGTGTGTGAATTTACAAGTGGGATATTCTTGGAATTTGCGTTTTTTTGGAGGATATTCAGCGACTTGCAAAAATGAATCTCATACTAATTTGGACTAGTTTGTGTACCATGTACACGCCGACGTGGAGTCGACCCAGAGTAGTCCGTACGAATGTGGAATATTTTACTGTTTTTAATTCAACCAAAAATAATTAAAAAATTTAAAATCAATTTCATAATTTAAAATTTGTTGATTTGAAATTAATGAATTTATAAATCACTTGAAAAAATTCATGTAAAATGTAATGGACGTAGTTTGTTTATTTCTTTTTTTTTTTAAATAATTTTTTGGTGTGTTTTATCGGTGGATCCCGCTAGTGGATGGCGGTTGCGACGACGGCTGCTGTAATGGTTGCCGTCTGCATCCTTTGGAGTTTAATTAATTATCCCTCATTTTCTATAAATTATTTATAAAATGAAAAAAATGTGCACCGTGGATTCTCTGTAAAAGTAAATTTTAAATTTTAGAAAGCCTATTATTGATTTTAAATTGTTATTAAATTTTTTTTCAATATTATTGTTATTATATAAATATATTAAAAAAAATAAACAATTGACTAAATTTACATATAAAAAAACTAAAGGTAACTTGTATATCTAGCATAATACAGGGATTTATACTAGATGATGATGTATATATGGACTACGTATTCGGCTTCTAAAAAATTATTGCAGATTAAACTAAGTGAAGCTGTACGCATCCATTGGATACATATTACAACAGATTAACTTACATACATGATGATGACGATGAATGTTTCAGAATCTACCGGAGAAAGACTGGTTTATGATCGTCGAAAGAGAAGGAGAAATGGAAGAGATACGATAGAGAGACCGAGCATGACCTAGATTATGGAGGATCCATAATACGGTCTGTTGGCAGCCCCACGCATTCCCTAGCTGGTGCATGCCAGTATAATTGATGCAATGGTGCTCCGGTTGAAACTGGAGCTGCAAAACAATTCAAATGGACCCCTTTATTACCAAATCTAAGGATAAATTAACCAAAAATGTAAGAGAGAGACTGGATGTTAATTTACTCACAGTGTTTTATAGAACCACTATTTCCAGCGCAGCTGTACCCAATGGATGCCCCCATCATCAAAGGGACTGCAGCAATGCCAACTGGACTACCCCGAGTACATGACTGGACAGCCTAGTACAAACAAACAACAAGGTTTCTCTTAATTATTTATAAATGCATATGCATGGAATTAAGAGAGCCTAAAACTCAAGAAACCAGGACATGTGACACAAAAACTCAACAGAAGGTTAATAACGTTGAAAATAAATGGAGTATTTCATAATCATCAAACAAATCATAAGCATTTTTTTCTTCCCCTCCCTATCAGCCAAAGGAGAATATTATTATAAATATTGATATACGAAAACTACAATTTTAAAAGTCACCCAAATCAACCAAATCCAAAGAACAAATCATGAGGAACAATCATACATGGAAAAAGTGAAAATACAAAAAATGAAACACGAATCTACCTTCAATAAATACGGTAAAAGAAAGAACAAAAAAGTAAATAAAAAAATTAACGAAATTAAATTAATTACCTGTGTAAAACGAGAAGATTAGCTACGGCTACGGTTGCTGGAGAAGGATTTTGGAGAGTGGAACAGTGGAGTGAAGAAAGGAGAGTGGAAACTGAGTTTAGGAAACCCTTAAATACGTTTGGAAAAACAATTTGGGCTTTCACAACCCGAATTAAAATGGTCCAAAATTAAATGGTTGGCCCGCCAGATTCTATACCACATGATCTACATCCCTCACATGTTACATCAATAATAAAAAATTATACTCCCTCTGTCCTGGAGATATTGACACATTTTTTTGACACCGAGATTAAGGAATATAATAATTTAATGTAAAGTGAAATGAAATAAATAATATTTAATGTGTAGGGGGTAGTTATATTAGTGGTGAGTGTGGTGTGTGTGTGCCCATGTAAATAAATAAATAAATTATTTTTGTGTGGGTCCCATGTTCTTAAAAAGGAAATATGTCAATTTATGTGGGACAACCCAAAAAGAAAAGTGTGTCAATATCTTTGGGACGGAGGGAATATATCTTTATATCCTTGGATGAGTAAATTTTGTGTAGATAAAGAGTGAGATTTTTTTATTATTATTAAATTGTGACCATTTATGTTTATTTTGAGTTTATGTAGGTTTAATAAATCATGAATGGCCATAATTAAGTTTGTTTTGAGTTTTAGTTTTGATAAATTTTAACATGGGTAAAAGGTTAAAAGGTGAGTATTGATATTTGTAATAGAGAATTAATTGATGCATGCAAAAATATGAGAAATGATAAAAGAAATGAGAAAAAATATTAATGTAGGTGAGATCATATATGGTAGGTAGGTGAATCATGAAAACTAAAAATATACTCCATATATTATCAGTTTCTTTATTAAAAAACGTGTCATTTATTATCAGGATAGATTTGCTCTTAAAAATGTCATATTTCATGGTTAGATGTGATTTAATTCTTAGATGTTTGTTTTGATAAGTCTTACGTGTTGTAAACATGAGGAGGCTTTAATTGAGAACAAAACCAATATGGGATGTAAGAATAAATTAAAACAAACATCACCATAAAGTTCAAGACAATTATAAGATTCCACCTCCATGAACAATCATAAAAACACATATATTTATAAGTAAACCGTACATAAACTCATTAAAAAAAGAATACTAATTGGAGTCTACTTACAAGCAAGTTTCAAGACAACCCTGGTATATGATGAGTAATACAGTTACAGCAAACAAACAAAGGAAGGAGTTTGCAGTTTGTGTTAAGGTGGAGGGTCTAGATGTAATATTTTATCAACATTGCCATGCCAAGGCGCAAAATGATAAGAATCTGAATCAGTTCTGCGAGGTAGAGGCCGTGGTAGTGGTTGACATGATTAACGGACGACGCATTAACCGCCTCAGCGGCCGACATTTTCCTTTGCCCAACTTGGGTAGGAGTGTGTCCATTAATGTGTATGTTTCCAGTCGAAGATGCACCTGGTCATGATCATCCCATGTTATAGGAGACAAAAAAGGTAAGAAGAATCTACAAATGTGTGAGTACAAGATTAGAGATCAACTTACTATTGTTATGTATAGAGCCAAAATATGTACCCCATTTGAAGCCAATGAAGAATCCCACCATCAAAATAAAGAGAGAACCAACCATTATATGAAGAGGATTGTAATGAACTCGAGTACATTTGCCCAAGCAAATATAACTGAGGACCTATAATTAACAAACAAACAGAAAAAAAAAACAACTCATGTATCAGAACTAACCGAAGGGAAGGCCGAGAGAAGAAAAGATGAAAATGAAAAACAGAGAGCAACCTTAGTGAAAATGGAACTGGATTGATGATTCTGGAGTCTCATCCACTGGGGAAGCAAATCAGATAATCCCATATATGCAAGGATCATCGAATATGTATGCAAGGAGAAAGTGAATCTCTTTATTGGTTCCCAAGTAATATGATTTGGTGCCTGGACAAAACTCTGCCTTTCTTCCTTATTATTATCAAATTTCAAACTTGAAGATGCAATAATGCGAACTGGGTGCGTCCGACGACGCACAGTGGGCGTGTGAGGCCCCCACATGATGGATCCAAGGAAGGATTTGGGAAGTGGAGGACATAAGTAGGCCATGTGGAAGCAAGCAGAGTTGGTGGCACTGCAGAATGAAAAGATGCAGATACGATTAAACGGCTACAGTCCTAACAAAGTCCAAGCTAACCATTCCGCAATGTTGTCTTAACAAGTGCATAAATCATAATCTCTCCTATCCCAGAACAAAGACAGATCACCAAAAGTACGGGCAACGAATTAACCAACACAACATGATAAGCAAACAATAGGCGAAATTGAAACCTGTACAGTTTGCTGATCATCTTTAGGTTGCAATTAATTGCCTAATTAATGGGCTAACCCTTCTGCGCAAAAACTCACAAAATAACTCATGCTTCAAAAGCCCTCACTATTGAAAATTGTAATAACCCACCACCTCAGTTTCGATTTTCAGGAACCGGAACCAGCCTTCATGTCTAAATTCTTCATCAATTTTCAATGTACAAAAAACCTCCACAAAATAATTTCATGGAATGACTTCATTTTATGAGTTTCTAACACACTGATCTTTACATGATATCCAATATCGTAAGAAAAATACATTATAATCACAAAATTCAGAAATCAAACCCGTAGCGATCTACTTTGCAATTAATCAACACTTAATCATTTCTTCAACCGGATTATCCTACTACGGTAAGAGAAATGGAAATTAGGAAGAGAAATACCACGTAAAAAGTGTAGGAAATGTTTCAGTAGAACCGAACAACTCGAGTCTCACCTACCTCGTAAAATGGTGGCGCCAGCCGCTTTCAGCTGAAAGAGATTAGGAAATGATTAGTGCTTTGATTAGATTAGATCGGATAATTAGTAGGAGTATTTATTACATTCATTTATGGGCTTCCACAATTGCCTAACTGCTACTCGCCAGATTTAAATAGATCGACATAATTGGGCTGACAAATTGGGCCTGTTTTTTTGTTTTTTATTTAAAAGCCCATTAATAATTTTTTAAATTGCTAATAATGCTGTGTCAGAATCTATTTACCAGTTTTAAATTAGGCAAATTATTGCATGGAAATGGAATTTTTTGTTGTGATTTATTATGACATAATTTTCTCCAAGGTTTAATATTTTTTTAAGGAATTTAGTATTAATTTTAAGGGAGTAATTATAATTAGAAGTTAAGAAAAGATGGGGCCTAAAAGGTTTATATAGAACCGCATGGATACTGCCTCTTAAAAATAAGTTTTATTCCATATTTTAGCAAAAATATTTGGTTAATAAAATCACAGTTTAACTAGTTATCAGGATTATTCATCAAACTGATAAATTACCTCTAATATTTTCTCTTACTTTTTTCAAACAACCAAACAAATGACTGAAAAAAGAAATTCATCTTCAAAAAATCGCACATGTATTTTCCATTTCAAAGAGACCTTTGATGAAAGGTGCATCGACTCCACTTTAAAGGAAAAAAAAAGGGTAGAATTATTCCAATGATGCAAACAATACATCAAATGGTGATTACTCCAATTAATTTAACAAAGATTAAGAGTCATTTATGAACAAATCTTGAAAAGAAGCAAGTTTTGCACAACCTCTTTATCACAGTGTTGTTAATGATGATTGCAAGTGATCTGATACATTTTTCTTTTCACATGCATACATGAACACTAGCAGTCTTCATTACTTGGCATATGGGGCAAACGTCGACGAATCCATCACAATCTAAACACAGACACAAATGCCGGCAAGGCAACATCAACACCGACACTTCTTTACCGTTGCAAGCTCTACATTTCGGTGCCTGGTTGAGGAGGGCTCCGTTTCCAACCCTCTGATGGTTCGAGCAAGAAACTGCATCGTCTACCTCACTGTCGCCAGACCCCTCGCGAGCTTGGGCTGTGCCTTGTTCCATTAGCTGCTGTATATTGTTCTTGAGCACGCTTACCACTGTCTCATTGTATTTTGCTCTGTAATGCCATGACTGTGCCTCCATTGCCACTTGCCTTATCTTATCGCCTAGCTCCTTGTTCTTCCGGTTCATGTTCTCTATCTCTAGCTCTTTTTCTTGTAACTTCTTGCAAACTCCCTTTTCTAGGGCATTCAGCAAAGAAACCGTGTGCCTTTGATTGATCTCTCGTACGCCCTTCAAGATACTCTCTTCCTATTCACCCCAATACAACATAAGTCAACAATGCACGTATGTGTAATCAAGCTTTAAGCAAGCACTTTTTGTATACCTGAAGTCTGATGTATCGGCTAAATTCTTCGGTCTGTCGATCAATCTCCATTTTAACAGTGTTGCCAAGGGAGAGCATTACAGGGCCATTGTTTTTCATATTCTCACATGCAGAAGTAACAGAGGAGTTACGTTCTTCTTCCTCACACGAGAGTTTGAGCCCTGTTGATACTGGATTCGGATTTAAAACGGTTCCAATATGCACAGTTTCATTCATACAGAAGTTGTTGTTCAAAGATATGTGAAGCTTCTGCTGCATGGACAACGATTCCCCTTCACCGCCTCTGTTGAAAGGGCGATTATCAGTGGGCACGTTCCTGTTCCCGACATGGTTTACAGTCCCAACACCAGCACCACACTGGATTGGAACTGCAGAGTGTTCAGCAAAAAGATGAGTTCTACAAAGAATGGAAAATGCACGTAGTTCAAGAAAACAAGTACAACATTCCATATTACAATTTGTTGCATTTAAACCTAAGTTTATGTTTTCCTAGCTATATGATCATTATCACCACACATTTTTGAAGCAATAAAAGTGAAAAATAAGCTGCGATTTAAACACATTTTATGACATTCCTTTAGTACTGAACTCTTTGAAAACCTTCAAATCGACTAGTTATGCTAAAACATATATAAGTGCAGAGTAAATAGCGCACTGATCCATTCATATAGTATCACTTTGCGCTCTTTTTCTCTTAACCAAGATCCCTCCCAAGTCCTAACTGAAGTCTTCAAATGTTATAGAAGTCGACAGATACGTAAAACGAAACCTAACCTCAGACAAATGAATTATAGCTAGCATTAACTGAAGTCTTCAAATGTTATTAGAACTAGTTGGCTTGATGCCAAATCCGACCATTGCCAAAGTCCATGATTTGCCACCTAATACAATGTATTGGTTTCAAGTTTCAGGGGTACATTTTGCAAAGTAGGACAAGATTACAATGCATCTATAACTAGCCCTCTTGATATTCAGGCAACAAATTTTAAGACAATGCAGGACTATAGGTTAATGTTCTGAATTACCTAGTAATCACACAATGTAGAGCTTAAACCAACATTCACAGGGGGCAGCATCAGTAATATAGAATTAAGGAAACATGAACAAGTGAGGAAAACAAAATAATCAATGAAATGAATCATATTTGAATCATAAATACACTCTACCATTGGCAAAAAGCTGCAGTTGAGGTAATGTGTTATTACTATATTGAACGCGATTATCTTCCACAAAACCAGGAAATATCGTGTTTCCATTTCCTCCTCCTCCACCTAGCATCTTCCTATAAGTCATATTCAAGAACATCAGATTCAATCACAATCATGATGTATAGAATATATATATGTATGTGTGTGTGTTTATCAATATTGAAGAATCAAACAGATGAGATTTCTTAGCAGCAAACAGTTCATGGAAAGACTCAAAGAACCTTCTTAATCCCAGAAAATTAACAACAACAAAATTAACAATCAAAACACAAATGTAGGAAAGATCCAATAACTTCCCAACAATCACTATTCCAATCAGATGATCATCAAGAAATAGAGATAGACCTGTCAGCACACCTATTTCAAGAATCCAAGAAAACAAAACATATTGCATTTTCAGAAAGATCAACAGCCAAACCAAGAACCAATAAAAGAAATTGAAATCCAAGATTCACACTCACCCAAATTAGGTTGTTGGATTAAGAAAAAGCACAGCACAATTTGGATTGATTAAAGAAAATATTTTTATGAAGAAAAAAGAAAAGCCCACAAAATAATTCACATAAATTCGGCCTCTTGGTTGAAGAAAAATGGTGCTAGCCAAGAATAATAATGAAAGAGAGAGAAGAGGAAAGGAAAAGAAACGGGAATAAGAATAATAATTGCCATAATAATGAAAGTGGATGGTGGTAGTGGAGCTGTAGTTGTTATTGTTGTTTTGGGTAAGCAAGAAAATAAATAAATAAATAAAAAAGGAGAGAGAAAGAAAAAGGAGGAGGAGAAGAAGGATCCCATTCATTGATATTGGTGATGCATTGTAGTTGGTGCGAGAAAATTGAGAAGAGGACTACTCGTTGCTGTTGAAGAAATCTTCCATCCCTTCCCCCCCCTATTATTTTGTTTCATCTTTTCTTACACTCGTTCATTTTACACTGTTGGTTTGTCTGACTGTACGGCTGCTTCCTCTTCGTTTTCCCCAACCACTGAAATCAATTCTTCCGTTTTTACCTTTTCTTGCTTTTTTGGGGTACGGTTACTCTGTTTTTACCCCCTACCCTTCTCCTTTTTGACCGTTTGAATGTTTCACACCGCTCGTTTTGTGGGTTAGTGTTAATTAAGGTGATTAATTAATTCTTGATTTTTAATTAATTGGATTTATTCTGTCCACCACTAATTTTGTTGTATTTTGTATTTTGTAAATAAAAGTCGTTTGTTTTTGAGATAAGGTGTGGTGCTGTACATGTCCAGTTGTGTGAGGGAATCTAAGGAAAATCTGTGGAATTTATTTCGGAATATATGGAGAATTTCTTGTTTTGTAGATCTAGAATTTGTTTGTATTTTTTTTAAGAATTATTATGTGAAATAGTGGAAATGTGTCCTAGTTGTTACATTTTTAATAATATAAATTAACGAACACATTAAAATGAGTTAGAGTTTGTCGTGAAAATATATAAGAGCTAAAATTAAATTGAAAAAAAAATTGAACCCTAATTTAAGAAAAATAAATAAATTTAAATTTTAAATTGAAATATTCTAAAATTAGGTTTCAATATTAAATTTAAACTAAAAATTAGATTTTTATATAAAAAAATTTTCATTTCTCATACTGATATCATGTCACATTCTTGGATTTATAATAATATCGAAATATTTATACCATTGACTATATTTAGCCTATGCGAGCAAAAAATGATTTTTTAAAAAAATAATAAATAAATTGTAAACATATACTTTTATATATATATATATATATATATATATATATATATATATATATATATATATATATATATATTAAAATAGAAATATAAATATAAATTTAAATTTAAAGCATTTATTTTTATTATTTTTTTCAATGAGAGCTCATGTAACATTAACTCTTCAACCTTTAATGCAAGAATATGTGGAGAAACACGATTATTGCTTCTTTAATTGCTTCGAATTTATAACTATTGCATGCATTTTGTGAGGAGATATTATATGAAATAAAATATATTAGTATAATTTATAACAATAGTATTTTGATAAACTCACGTACGTCAAGACTGCTACATTCATAATTCATTGCCGTAATATTTTAAACTTATAGTACTAATTAATGAGGTTTGAAATATACATGGAAAAAAAAAGTGGTGAAACACAATGAGAAGAGAAGTCGCAAAATGTTGCTTCTTTATTTTTGGCAGACTTTTTCTTTTAATCTCGTGCTTTGATATAAATTAAAGATTGTTGGAATCAACGACATTAGCTATCAGCCAAAGCTTGTTTCCGAAACACGTTTTTGGGGGAAAAGATACAATAGGAGTATTGATTTTTTTATTGGAAACAAAATGTCACAGAATATGTTATTATCGATGCATAAAAAGATGATACAATTTTTTGGATACATATCACTTCAATATTTATGATAAATATATTTGTTTGGTAGCTTTTTATTATTATCATGCAGGAAATAATACATTTAGGTCAATTATTAATGTACTTGTACGTTTCTTGGTCACCAAAAAAGAGTAACTCCATATTTCAAATTTTATTTATTTTCGATTCACACGAGATTTTTATTTTGATTTTTTATTGTAAACTGAATAAATTTAATTTTTGTTTGGATGGTAATTAATCAAGAGTTAGGCTTGCATGCGCCCGACACATGTCATGCGTCATTTTGTTCTAAAGGGTATATATTTTTCATTATATTTTTTATTTTTCTTCAAAAAATAAAGGGTACGCATCTTTATACTAAAGAGTATATAATTTAACACAAAAATCTAAAAGCACACGAAATGTGCTTCCGTGTTTTTGCCTTATAAAATAAAGGGTACATATCTTTATACTAAATGATATACAATTTAGAAAAAAAAAAGAATTACTAATATTTTTAAGCATTAGTTACTTATACAACTCAAAGAATATTTCTTATTAATATATTTATTTTATTTCCCATAAAAGTATTATTTATTTTACTTAAAAACACCATAAACTTACTAATAAAATAAAATAATATTGTCAAATAAAATAATCGATATTCTAAAATAATTGAATTGCAAGGTAATTGATGCAAATTAATTTTCATAGTGTGATCCGTATCACATAAAGTTATTTTTATTTGTTTAAATAGTTATTACATATTATTAAAATATTAATAATTTTTATTAAAAATATTATCACTTTTATACAAATTATTAATAAAATAATTAGAGCACCAATATTATTTTTTTTTAAATATATTCCCATAAAATGTTCTCATATGAATTTATGTCTAAGTATAGTATTTCAAAACATGAATTAGAAAAAAAAAACAATTTGAACTAATATTTTGTTATATATGTATGCTGTCCTGGGATTAACACATGAATAATTAAACAACAAAGTATATGTAGTAGAATGATTAATTATTCTGTGTAAATTTTCAAATAATCAAAGTATAACACAAATAATTTAATGTGGAAAACTTTCTCGATGTGAGGAGTAAAAACCAAGAAAACCGATGTCCACCAAAAACTTCATTATTATAAAAACCTAAGAGTTAAAATCTGTCACAAGAGACGTTCTACCACAAACTTATCAAAACTATCAAAACTTGATAACAACAACAAGATTAGAAAGATCTCACCCGAAAACACCAATTGTTGTTCAATGTTCACAACTCTCGGAACCTCAGAACCCAATCTCCACGTTCTAGAATCAACCTCTGTGAGTCTTGAACATGTTGTCCAAATTATGGTTTGTGACAAACGACCCTTTAACCACGACTGCGCATAACATAATCGCCCAAAAACCTGAATATTGTTTTCGGCCTATTCCGTCAAAACAGAGCTTCAAACACGATCTCCACAGTTCAGAATATAGCTCAATAAGTTCCAAACTTACTGACAAAATTTCAGCTCGATCCAACAGTCGAAACCCCGGATATTGCCTCTGCAATATTTCTGCGATCTTGGACCATCTCAAAACGTGAATATTGTTTTTGGCCTCTCTTTTTCTATTTTCTTCCATCAATGACATTTAAGGCAAGATAACATCAAGTATAAAATCTAATTTTGTTAGCTATTGAACTTCACGTATTTGGAAACTCAACCCAATACTCCTCCCTCAACTTGATTTGATTTAGGGGTGTGCATTATTCGAATAAAATCGAAAAAACCAATTAAGTTGAACTGAACATAATTTCGATTAAATTAATATTTAGTTTTTCATTATTCCAATTTAATTTGGGTAATAATTATAAAATTTGATTATTTCAATTTTGCAATATTGGTTCAATTAATAACCGTCGGCGAGACCCAGACTGTGACACCATATATTTTTTCCCTTGATATTGGGCTCATTTCTCTGTTCTTGCCCTTCTGTTCGGATCCTTCTATTTTTTGTGGATTCATTGTTCGATCCATGGATATCGCGCTTTGTTTGTGTGGATCGGCTCAGTTTCCGGCATATTTTTTTCATCAAGTTGGAAGTGGTGGTGGTGCTAGTCTGGTGACGGTGGTGGTTGTGAATGGTGAGGCAACAGTGGCGTGATGCGTGCGAGGAAGAGAGGAGGACGATTTCTACTGTTTTTATTTTTTATTTTTTATGCTTTTTCTTTTTCTTGGGGTCACTTTAGATTTTATCTTTCTTAGTTGCTTTTGCAACAATTTGAATTTGTCAGATTTGTAGCGATTCTTGATATTTTATTTGTTTCAGTCTCCCTTCATGGAATGGTTTAGTCTCCCCTCTTGGGAGTGGGTAGTCCTCTTAATTGAGGTGATCGAGTCTCGTGTGTGTCCCCTTTTAGTGAGGTGTTTTCTGTTCTCTCGAGAAATTGTAAGATTCAGTCGAATCCGTTTAGACAGTACTCTTGGCTAGTTAGCCACATCGTTGTACTTATGTTTGAATTATTTATAAGACTATCGTTTTATAAAAAAAAATCGATAATAATCGAACGGTCCTTGCATACCTAATTTCGAGAAACTTTATCTCTCTTCACGGTAAAATAAATCCATAAATTTGTAGTGTTGACTGAAAGTCATTTTAATTTGTAACATTTTCTCTAAGGACATTAGAAAATGGGTTTTTAATATATATATATATATATATATATATTTTTTTTTTTTTTTTTTTTTTTTTGAGAGAGATGGAGAGAGAGGGGGAGGAATGGAGGAGACAGAGAGAGAGAGATTTGCAGGCACGTGAGATTGCTCAGCTATTTCGAGTTAGTTTCCAGAGGGAGGGAGGAAGAGTCACTTGCAGGCACGTGAGTTGGCTCAGCATTTTGAGTTTATTTCCTCTCCTTGTACATCACCCTTTCTGTAACTTTGATTTTTGGGCCCACGTGGCACACCACTTTTCATGCTCAACACTCATCAACTTATATAAATATTCACTTTATTACTATATTTGAATTTCTATAATTAAATCTATCTTCATTATCCTTTCTCATGCGTGATCTATACTTTAAATCTAATTTCATTTCAATGTTATGACATACTCCCCTATATTACACCATTTATAATTTTTGTGAAAGCTTTATGCAGTCAAACGGTGCAGTTTGATCGGGACGCAGGGATACAAGAATTTCTTTTTTAAAATGTGGAGTTATAGTTAAAATTAATGTGATTGATACGAGAATGGTCCTAATAAAACTTTAATTTTCAAATTAAACACAGTTACAAGTCTGAGGATTTTCTTGTAGTAGATTTGATTTGATTGATTAATAAAAAAATCTAAATTTAAACATGTTACAGAGCCTCTATGGGCTTAGAGAAATCAGGCCCAATAAAAGTAAGGTAGAATTAGCGATCCTAACCAAAAAGTAAATCAAAAGGCCCAATCTACAACTTGTAAAATATGATCATGGGCCCATTTGAATAAATAATTTATAATTAATTATATAAAATTTAGAGGTAATTTTGGGGTACACTTAACTTAAGATTTATAAATTAAATTTAAAATATAGTTATAATTATACATTTTATTTTTAATATTTTTAAATTTAAATTTAAGAGTTATGATTGATTACATTACAAATTTAATGGTTCAAAACTCATTTACAGCAGTTGGTCTAAATTATTAAGTAGATCTCTGTAAAATAAAAGCTTCTTTTTCAGTTGTAAAATATTAATTAATGATATTTTATGTCAAAAACTAGAATTTTCATTATCTAAATCTCCACTTTTATAATAAGATGGTGACATTAAACTATTCAAGTTTTGATTAAACGGAATTAACTGAATTAATACGTGTCGACTCTACTTCCTTCCATTGATCCAGAAAAATCTCCCATCCTTTCAATTCATCGCTTCCATCTCTCTCAAATGGCTCAATCCACCGAAATGAAAATAGTTTATCGCAGAAATGCATTGCTTGAATCTGAAGCTTACCGCAGATTTCAACACTGCGTCGTTTCTGGGTCGGGTTGGTAGCAGGGTCAAGGAATGTAATTTTAGGGTCAACCGAATCGTGGCTTGCGCTGTACCGGGTTCGGGATTGGGCTCCGATCAAGATCCGAGTTGTGGTTCGCAGCTTTCTAGGTCGGAAACGTATGAATTGTTGAAGCAGCAGCTGGAAGTTGCTAAAAAATTCGAGGTGCTTTTGCTTTTTTTCACCTCGTAATAAAACAATTTATGCCCTTTTTCAATCCGTGAAATGCTTGTTTTGAGTGAAAATCCCCAATTGATCTTATGCCTAATTTGTGAGCGTAGCTCCGGAATAAAATTTATGATCATTTGATCAACAAATGTATTCAAACGAAAGGGTTACAAGGGGATCAAGTTGAAACGATTGAGTTAATTGATGTTTGGAGAGCTTCATTGATTTAAAACTGATTTTTTTTATGCATTAATTAGGATTACAAAGAAGCTGCTAGGGTTCGTGATTCGTTGAGATTATTTGAGGAAGAGGAGCCATTTTTTCGGGTGCAGAGATTGTTGAAGGAAGCCATTTCAGAAGAAAGATTTGAGGTATACTTTTTCCACTTAGAATATATGGCGATTCCGTTGGTCTGCTCTATGTATATCATGTCAGGGTATTAGTGGGGTTGAAATCTTGCCACATTTTCAACAATTTGCACTGATTAAAGATTGGAAATGGCTATTAGATTCTTGTCTATAATCGTGGCTAGAAACTTTATTGACAGCATAAAAGAAGTCACATTAGGTAATTATGGTTTCATATGAAAAAAATTACGATTCTCTGACCTTCCTTGCCTCTTTCGAATTGCTTTCTTTGGTCTGTAACTGAGTTTGTTTGTTGATATCCTTTATTGCTGTATATTTGTATGGAAACCTCCAGGATGCAGCTACACATCGCGATGAGTTAAGGGAAATATCACCCGATTCTTTTTTAAAGTGCTCAAGTGATGTAACCACCTTGGTATGGCAAGCATCATTATATAACATAAGTTTTGTTTTAATTCAAGCACAATACGCATGATTCAGTTGGGCAGTCCATCCATCTAGGACTGACTTTCCCTCTTTATATTGATACTTGTTCTAAAATCATGTAGCCTTAAGCTAGTAAATTGACAAGTTTTAATTTCTGAGTCAGAGAATAATTTGTTGATACATATCTAATTCTTGATTTTGTCCAGGGCATTAATGCCAAAGTTAGGAGTGTATACATTGGATGTAGAAGTCAACCGTCGAAAGGTGTTTACTTTTTTTCATATAGGATCAGAATCTTCAACCAATCTAATCGCCCTGTACAACTTCTTAGACGGCACTGGATTATAACTGATGGCTGTGGAAGAACAGAAATTGTTCAGTAAGTTGTCAATTTCTGACTTTGATCACAATTTTGAATTTCTTCCATCAGAACCGTTTAGTTGACCACTTATTCGTGTACTCTATTAATGAACCCCTTGCTCTTTTGAACAGAGGTAACGGAGTTATAGGCGAACAACCAGTTATACTTCCCAAAACTGGCTTTGAGTATACATCTGCTTGTCCAATGAGCACATTGAGTGGAAAAATGGTGAAAGTAACATATGTGCATGTTGGGTGTCTTTGAATTGAGGGATTTGAGAAGGGATTTATAGATCCTTTACTAAAATCCCTTGTACATGTTCGGATGCAAACTCAAATGAGCCGATTTCAAATCCATGAATTCAAATAAATGGATTTAAAATCATGGATTTGAAGTGGATGCACTTTTAGTGATTTTGGAATGATTTTTAAATCCTTAGTCATACCATATAATTTGAAACCTTTTGTTGTATAAAGTATTAAAATTTATAAAAAAAATGAAAAAACAATATTTTTTAAAATATTGAATCTTTGGTTTAAATGATTTATGATTCAATATCCCTTTCATTTTAAAATTATTTGGATTTCAAATACCCTATCCAAACACACTGGTTTTTTGCTCCTGTAAATTCTGTAATAGAGATTTTGATGATATAATGATGAATAGGCTTCTTACTGCACAGGAAGGTAACTTTGAGATGAAGCATATTGATAAAGTAGGCGCTCGTCCGTTCATTGTGGCTATTGCCCCCTTTGCTCTGTCGAGATTTGAAGATGCCACTGATGCTGTTTGATTTATCATCTTGGACATCCAAGTGAGTGCAGTTCTAAGAGATGATCAAGCTGTGTAGGTTGGTGAAAGAAATTAATATCACATGCATCAGGAATATAGTTTAGGAAATAGAAATATAAATAAACATACATACATACATGAATAAATACATGTACGGTATACCCAATTAGCCTGTACATCAGTTTGCGAATGAGGACTCACATGCAATGCGGAAATTCATCACTCAAAAGTCCAAACACGCAACGAAAAAGGTGGGCGTGAAGAGCATGCCGAAAATGCTTTACTTGCTTGTTAAAGGTTGTTTAGAGTGGTAAACCGTTACGGTGTGGATTTCCAGCTAGAAAATAATGTGATATTTTCCGTTACACCGTTGTAGCATGCCGTACAAAGAGTACCCTGTGTGTGAAGTTATATAAAGTAGTAGAGAGTGTAGTTAGGTTAACTCACACCATTATTGCTTTAGATTGCACGCATCTTACACTTCTATATTGTTTATTTTTCTACTTCTATTTCAATTTTTTAAACTTTTAGGAGCAGTATTGGCTCTCACTTTGCTCCTAGGGATGCTTCAGTTGGAAGGTGCTTCCTCTTTCCTTTCTTCTTTTATGCATATTTTTCGAAACCTTTGGTGTGTTGGATCGTATATTCGTACACTAGCAACGTGGATTGTCGGGTTCACAAGGAAACTATTGTTGGATTTCATATCATTTGTTTACATATACACACACCAGAGGAAATTTGTTTTGATTGAATTCTTTTACTCTGCTGGTAGGAGCAAGGGCTCATTGTCATTCTTTAATTTCTCCCAATTTCTTGTGAGATCTTTGAGGAATATATGTGAATATATTCTTTAAATTAACAAAATTGTAGGTTTTGAAAGAAATATTCCATATTTTTAAGTGGATCTAGGGTGGTCTGTATTTAAGTTACATAGACTTTGATTTGAATGATTAGAGGTGTAAACGACCATGAGTCAAGTTGTGCCGAAGCATGGTTCTTAAGCTTGTTTGAAATATTATCAAATTTCAAAAAATATGTTTAAGTTTGCTTAATAAGCAATCAAATTGAGTTTGAACGAGTTTTAATCAAGTCGAACTTGAATAATTTGATAAATTTACACTTAATTTATTTATTTTCATGAATCGAGCTTAAGTCGAGCTTTTAATATTATCAAAAATAAAATTTGTTCAAGCTTATTTGATATATTTCTATTAAATCGAACTAAAACGAGCTATTATCAAACAATTAACAATTTCGAGTCTATTGTTTAGTAATTTGTTTTGATTTTCAAACCCAGACAATCATGAACAACTTGCCATATCACACCAAGTACTTCAATATATTTTCCTCTCAAATATTGCAACTTTAGATTTAGACCTTGATCAATGGGCTCCTTCATATTAAAAAAAAAAAAAAGAACAATACTGGACGTTAAAATTGGATAGTCCAAAAAAATAAAAATAAAAATTAGAACTTAAAGTATTACTATTACTCATCAATTAAAGTCTGTATTCGACAATGCATATGCATGACTTTTATGGGTTTTTTTTTTTAAATTTAAATTATTATTTCAATTTTTTTTTTCTTCCAGAAACGTGAAATCATTCATCATATCTTTTGAACTATGACAATCTCTAAAACAATTTTGAATATCGTAAATGATAAATTATAATCTTTTATGAGTTGTTTTTTTTAATAAATTAAAGTCTTTAATTTAATATACAATTAAATCATTTAACCTCAACAGGCGTGTGGTTAGTTTTAAAATTTTTATTTTATTTGTGTTACAAATTAGATTTGCTCTTGTATGGTTAATCTCTTATTTTTATATAGAATTTATTTTTTACCCAAATTGTTTAGTATTAATTATTAGGATGTAATTGTAATTTTAGTTTTATTGTTTATATATTATTTTATTCTAATAATTTATGCCATAATAAAT
Source organism: Pogostemon cablin (assembly GCA_023678885.1). Taxonomy (NCBI): domain Eukaryota; kingdom Viridiplantae; phylum Streptophyta; class Magnoliopsida; order Lamiales; family Lamiaceae; genus Pogostemon; species Pogostemon cablin. The sequence continues at coordinate 3,701,010 of CM042960.1, read as the reverse complement.
TCATATTTTATTTTATATTATATTAGTTTTAAATATAATTATCTTTTTCAATCCATATTTATGTCTTTTTCGAGTCGAGTAGCACGTTAATTTCTCATTCAAGAGTATTTCACCATAATTTATAATTATATATATATATTTTTTCTTTCTAATATAAAGAATTATAATAAATAATGATAACATTTGAATCTGTTACACGTATTTTTTATTTTCTCTTAAACTAAAAGTTAACATATAAATTCATCTAATTTTCCGGATGAAAATAATACGAAAGAGTCATGATGTGACCAGCTAATATTGGCAAAGCATAAATCGTGTTGCTTCTGAGTCACGCATATACGCAAATCATCCGTGTCGGTGCCATAATTTCTGCAATTAAATTTTGGAAAAGATTCATGTGACGTAATCTCACAAAACGAGAGTAAAAATTTTAAGAAAAATTGATGTCGAATTAATGAGAAGTAATAGTATATAGTAATTGATTATTTTAAAAATAATTTGTAATATAAGGGAAGAATAATAACATTTTTAATAAAAAATAAAAATTATTTAAATAAATAAAAAAATGGTGTCAAATAAAACGCTCTCCCATATGTTAACATTTTAATTGATTTTTTTTTTTATATTTCAATTTGTTTTGTAACTTATTCACTTTTTAATAACAGTATATTTTCGACCCTTAAAAAAATCAACAAATCAACAATGTTCTTATTGTAATTTAGTCCTCCGTGATTATATTCCCTTTTGTACTCACTATCATATTTGTCATTTTATTCCATTACAAAATAAAAATATTCATTTCTTATATATTCTTTAATATATATGAAAAAAAATCAAATGAATACTCCTTATCAGTCATTCTAAGACGATGATCCACTTTTCTTCCATAATTTCTTTTTAATAAATAATCATTAAATTCTTACACACTTGGTATTATTTAGAGAATTATTATTGTATATCAATACAAAAAACTCATTTTTAGCAACATAATTTATCAAAGATTGTCAACAAAAATAATTACATTTTTTTAACACATGAAAATAGTATATTTAGGGGGAGTAGTATATATATAAATTATAATACTTTCATATATTGTTCATTTTTAATTTCCACTTGTATATAATTAAAGCTCATCAAGAAAAGGTTTTCACATATTCTCCTATATAAAAATGTTTATAAAGCATCATCATCATGAAATTAAATATACTTTTCGTACTATGAATATGATTTATTGATTTTATTTTTTAATTCTTACAAATTTCCAATTAAGTTTTTTTATTCCATTTTGCATGCTGATGTGGTGTTATATAGTCATAATTTATTGCCATATCTACCCACGTCCAATATTAATAATTACCCAATCATCCCAAATGCTGCAACGTGCAATCCCATTTCCCTATTCCACTCTTTTTATTATTGTATAATAATAGAAACCAATAAAAAAATGTTTAATTGGTTAATATTGTCCACAATAATCAAACCAATTAACTCAATATTCCACCATTAAATGGACTCTCATCAATTACGATATGGAAATCTAAATAAAGCCATAGAGAAGTGCTGGCTGATGGAGATTGCATTATTTCTACAAAACAAATTTGTTTCATTTTCTTTTCTTGAATATAGTCATATTTATTTTAAAAATCTAAAAATACTTGAGTTTGAATTAATCATCCTCTTTGACATTAGCCTATTATTACAAGATAAGAACTTATCTAATATTTATTTAAAGGCCAGATCTTATCTTGTCATAAGGAAAAAAAAAGATTTTATCATCAAATAGTTAATGTAATCAAAATGGAAATTAATTAAGGAGATAGAAATCGAGAATTCGAGATGGTTAGTCTTGAAATTCAATTTTCAAGGTGGACCACTTTTCCAATTTTGCATAAGAAAGAGGACTGATGTGTTAAAAGGTGTTCAAATTTGTTTTGACCAAAATTTTAAGAGTGGCCCCCAAGATTTCTTTTTACCAATTTAGTGATTTTTTTTTCATATTGGCGCCAAGCTTTAATATATTTTCAAAGAAAAAATAAAAAAATAAAAAATAAGTGACCCTTAATATTTCCAATTATGGAACTTGTACTTTAGACAACTCAACATTTTATTACATTAATAGATTTAATCTGTAATTTGAGAGTATTAGAGTTGGTAGAGTAGATGAAAACAATAATTAACTTTAGAAGTAATGTGAAATAGTGCCCACGATTCTATTAGAATTTTTTTTAATCCTATTTTAAGGGTGTTCATTAAAAAATGTTCAATTTAAAAAAAAACAATTTTGATTAGGTTGATGATTCGGTTAAAATAGTATAATTCAGTTGTATATATTTTTGTGACTCGATTGTAAATATTATGACTACATTAAGTTTTAATTAATTTACAATTGAGTCAAGGATATTTTCGTCATTTTAGGCATTTTAATATTTTTTTAATTAAAAATATAATATTTAAAAAAATTGTTAAATCTAAAAGGGTATATTGAGAATTTCCCCTTAAAATTATTTATATAACTTTTTCTCTTTTTTTTTTTTTTCATATTTCTCAACTCCCAACTCCCATAATGTAATTTCTCTATATTTCACAATTTAATAATAATAATAATAATTATTATTATTATTATTATTATTATTATCGCTACATTATATACTAGACTTAGCATATTATTACAGCAGCTAAATTCTCTAGCTTCTTCGCTAAAATTACTAATTACAACGTTGTAACTAGAAATCAAATTATAAACTTACTAAATTGACAGAAGCAACAGTAGTTTAATCTAATTGACAAATCTTTAAGTATTATTAAATTATTCACTTTTCAATGTGTAATTTTAGAGTGGGGTAGATCATAACATGCTTTATTCTTTAAACTGCCAATAAATAAAACAGAAGATTATCAACTATGATGCTTCAAGTTAAACAATGCAGATGCAATATACCTTTTTACAGCTGCTTTATTCCTTTGATGGGAGATAGAGGAATAACTAGCATATTTTTACATGTTGAGAAAAGAATCTACAAACAAATCCAACACAAAGTCCACATAAGCAAACAGTCCAGTCCCTCCCCCCCACCCCACTCCCACATTCTTTTCTTCTCTTTAAATCTTATAAAGACTCAAATCAAGGCTGCAACTGTACCATAAAAGGTGACAAGTCCTACATTTTAACATGTCTTTGAAAATTTATTATATATATGTATGTATTGTATATTAATGCATGGGAATATAAAGTTGTGACAACAGATTTTAGAGCAGTCCCTATTCCAGGATCTCATGGGGATAACAAAAATTTAAAAAATAAAGAAGCTTATGCTCAAAGCATCTCTCTTTCTCTCTCTTCTCTTTGTGTGTTTCTCTCTCTTGAATTTTTTATGTTTTTCAGTGAAGCAAGGCATCTCCTGTTAGACACCTCCACATAGTATTGGTTTCCCCTGTAAGCATTCCATCCTTCCTTTGCTTGCAATTAATAACTTCTTGTTCTATTCTTTCTCCAATCATATTTTAAAATATGTTGCATTTTTTGGTTCTTTCTCTCCAATTATCCCCTCAAAGTTAGGAATCTCTGATTACTTTCCAATGATAATGTAGCTCTACTTCATCTTCATTTCTTAGAAAAATTTTCTCAGCTGCCATTTTGTGTTGTTGAATATGGCTGCATTCTCTCCCCTTTGTACTTCCTCAATGTTGGTTTCTAACATGAATGCCTTCTTGCCTTCTCCTAGAGATTGAATCTTTCTTTCAACCTTGTGTTGTGTGATTATTACAACAAACTTTAGTTTCACATTCTTTACATTCAATTAAATTCTTTGATACCTTATAAAGAAAGAATTTTGATAATCCTTGAGGCTTCAAGAAACTGTGTTTTTTCTGTTTTAATTTTGTGGGATTTTCAGACATCAGATTTTAGGACAGGATGAGTTTCTTCACATTCATAACTGGATCTACAAAATCATGGCAACCAGCCATGACAGTGAACACAACCACAGCAGGTTATTGGTTAAACTGGAGGGTGTTGCTGTGTTCATTATGGGTTCTAATGTCGATGGTATTCGCCTCGATTCTCATATCGAAACATGAGAATCGAAGGAAGACACAGCAAGGAGAAGGGAATGCTGAAGATCAACATCAAGAATCACCTGGAATTCTGTATGAAGATGAAATGTGGAAGCCTTGTCTTAGAAGCATTCATCCTTGTTGGCTTCTTGGATTCAGAATCTTTGCTTTCACTCTGCTTCTATTGATGCTTATCTTAAATGTTGCTGTTGATGATGGTAGCATTTTCTTCTTCTATACTCAGTAAGTCATCCTTCATACATTTTAAATTTCAAAAAAAAAAAAAAATGTATTCTTTTTGGCAGAATTTTACGTCTTTGTTGTTATGATCAGGTGGACTTTTACTCTGATTACCATATATTTTGGGGTGAGAACTTCTCCACTATACTTTTGACTACTTATTTCATGTATACCCTCTCTTGACATATAAATCTACTGCAGCTTGGATCATTTCTTTCGATTCGAGGATGTCGTAAATACATGAATGGAGGTGATGCTGATGAGCATTTGGACACTGAAATGGGATCATTTGGGCACTCAACGAGTGGACAGACGGGCAAAGGAATGGCCGTCGATCAAGAACATCTCGTTCGCAAGAAAGCCGGATGCTTGGCCTATGTCTTTCAGATCATTTATCAGGTTAATCATTGAAAACCTTTCTGATATGAAGAATCTTACACCCTAAATTGTCATAGTTTTTTGACATTTCCATTTTTACAGATGAATGCTGGAGCTGTAATACTAACAGATACTGTCTTCTGGTTCATAATTGTTCCATTTCTTGTGATCAAAGACTACCATTTCAATTTTGTAAGTAGTTTCTTATTCTGTCATTTCTTCTCTGTTCCCTTTTTTTTTTTCCTGATTAAAGTTTGGATCTCTGTTGCAGTTGCTCATAAACATGCATTCAATCAATGTTGTTCTTCTGCTTGGAGACACTGCTCTGAACTGCTTGGTAAGCTGTCACTGCTTATGTTTTATCTGATACGACGAACCACTTATTGCGACCTGTTTTCGTCTGACTTCAAATCATTGCAGAGGTTTCCCTGGTTTCGAATCGGATACTTCTTTCTCTGGACAGCAGTTTATGTTCTTTTCCAGTGGATCTTACATGCCTGTGAATGGATATGGTAAGATTCTAACCTCATTCATATGAATAATATCTTCTTTACTTGATTTGAAACATCATTTCTTTCTCCATTAGTAACAGCAAGTTTTGGTGTGAAACAGGTGGCCTTATCCCTTTCTTGATTTGTCATCTTCATATGCTCCATTATGGTAATGCAACAAACAATCACCCCCACCCCCCCCACCCCCCAACACACACACACAACCCACCCCCTCTCTAGCTAAACTAATGAGGGCCCTCTTCAATTTTATGAACTATGCAGGTATTCAACTGTGGCATTGATGCACATACCATGTTATGGCATCTTTGTACTTATAATAAAGGGAAAACATTCTTTGCTGTCAAAATGGTTTCCTCAAACCTATAGGAACCTTCACACCAACACTACCTGAAAATCGAAATCATGCAACAAGTTTTGGGATCTATGTTAACGCATTTGAAGACGACCGAAGGCCAAGCTTACCCTGCTCGACACAATCTTAGAACAGCGAAAATCGCAGATGATCTCTTGACCATAGCCCAGACACAACACATTTGATGACAATACCTTGCAGTCTTTCTTCAACACCTTATTACATTTCTCTAGATATGATCCATTCATACAATCCAAACAACTTAAGTTTTGAGAGATGTACATATTACAGAATACAATCTTTAGTTTCAAAGCCATAAATGTAACTAAATATTAGCACATCAGATTAAAAAAACACAAAAAGTGAAATTTTCTATAGCTATTGTCGTCTTCTTTCCCCTGTTCACTGCATCATTTTCTTTGGTATAATAGTCGTGTCGTATCTCAAATGTAAATTTGAAATACAGTTAATATTATTACATTTCTCTAGACGGTAATAAATGTAGGCCATAGGTAAATGCAACTATGAAGCTTATGAGCTCTGGAATTTAATATCACAACAGGGCAATCGAAACATTCTATATACAGAGAGGATGAATTAACGTATGGATGCTCCCTATACTGAAACTAAGTTACAAACAAATAAAAAACTCAGTAAGAGCAATTATGCAATATATTAAAAAATATACACTCAGTGCAAGAATAAGAAACAAGAGCTCAAGCTTTTTTTTTTTCTAGTGGGTGGGGGATTGAACACCCCAAAACAACAAGGCTTTAGATGATAGAGCTCAGAGGGAGGTGTTGGGTAATGAGCCCATTGGAATAACGTTTCTAAAACCTTCTGGCTCTTGCTTTGTGGCAACCTGAGCCCTCCCAGAAATTACTTTCGAAAACAAGCCAGAAAGAAGCCCGGTGCTAGGTTCTACCGTTCCTCCGACTAAATTCAAATTGCCATCAACACTACGATTTCCCTCATCCGAACTTTGGTGTGTTTTCTCTTGTTTAAACTGAACACCACAGGAACAGGTACTTAGTTTTTTGAAGCAGTTCCTGTGGAAAACTGATGCACAAGATCTACACTTTTCAACCTCTCCTTCCTGTTCCATTTTTTATATATCAGGTGCTACATATGATTATCATTTCTTCTGCCCTATAGTAACATAGCTGAATTATCCAATGGACAAATATAGTAGTCTGGTAATAGTACTTCAAATTATATAGACAACCCAGATTTGTAGGGTATCTGGATGCTTTTACTTTCTTTTTTATCTTTGGAAGGAATAATTACCTGGAAAGGAAAAATGAGAGAAAGTGGATCTTGACAGTCTTGCCGAGCACTGCAGGGAATTCCAACATCATAGCATACAAGGCATTGATCGGTGATATGTTGCTCAATTTTTCGAGAGACAGTTTCAACCATCACCGGTAGAGCTGCAACAAGAGAAGTCAAAATATTACAATGCATCAAGAAGTTCTTTAGCTATTTCAGGCAGAAAGTGATCTGATAACAGAATAAAGAATAAGCGAAGTACTTGGGAAACTAGAGAGCTACCAGAGGATCGATATGGGTATATAGATGGAAAAATATGATAGAATTATTAAAAGAACAGAATTCTACGGAGAAATCCGTGCTTAGGAAGCAAATGCAATGATACTTATGCTTGTTAGCACGAGACTTAATATTATTTCATCAAAATGATACACATGCCGCCACATGCATAACACGAAATTGTGAGTGCATACGAGCACAGAATACAATCAATTTTTTAACTAAATAATCAGTGGACATAATTGATCGGACTATAGTGTGAAATTGGTAAATGTTATTTCACTGGAAACGGTTACAAAGTACTCACTTACAGTGCGAATACAAATCTTATCCCGCCTATCCAACCTACCTAGTTGAAAAAATAAGCAGTTGTGTACAAGTATGCAGCATAAAGATCATGCTTTTCGAAAAGGAAACTTTAAATGAAGTATGTATTCTAACGTAAATTAAAGCACTTAAACAAAATATGAACTCTATACTCAAATTACAAGTACATTGCATATACAGTAAATTTCACCTGAAAAAATCCCCTTGGAGAGATCAATGAGGTCTTTTAGAGCGAAGAAATCATTACTATCAAGAAGGTATCTCCGAGATCCAAGACCTTTATAAATGGATCTACGAAATGGGCAGCGAACATATGGCAACAAAGATCGAATTCTATTCCGGATATTTGCCACATGCTGCAATGTTGGAACCTTGGTAAATAGAAAAGGATTCACAGCACTGACACACAGCATAGGCTGCAAGAAAAGGAGCAAAATTAGAATAAAAAGCACAAAACTGTCTCGTTTAGCTTTTGTTAAAACACTTCTCCTACCATTCTTACTACCAAAATACAACTCATTGATTTTCTAACCAACACAAAACATTTTTCAAAACTCACTTTCAAATTCTTCTTACAAAATCTGAACACCTAAAAGCCAACTAAACATCCCAAAATGCATTCAGACAATCTAACATTACCAGGCATTATCTTCGATACCTGGTCGTTAATAGAATCCAAAAATGATTTTGCCAGCTGAGATACTGAGTATCGAGTAAAATCCCAATAGTGCAGAACTCTAGCAGGTAATACAGCTGTATCATTCGTATGGCATGAAGAGCAGAACAACTGGCCACTGTATTCGCAAAGACGAGGTTTTCCCCAACCTAGTGCCTGTACAAGTTCCTGTACCCGTGTTCTTCCATCATCAAAATTTCTGTGACATCCCGCGCATCTATAGTGTTGTGCATCCAGCATCTGTCTCATTGATTTCAAAGGACGGATTTCAACAACAAGAGAAATGGTCTGCCCCAAGGTGGACAACTTTTCAATCTCTGTGTCTCTGTTGGCTAATGGTGAGTGGGATACACTAGGACCCGATGCAGGAGAATCAGGTACTGAGTCTGATGGCGAAAGGAAACAACGGAGAGCATTAAGGACGCTAGATGAATATCTAGGGTGGATGACAGACTGTAAACACTCTTGGATTAGGACACTCCTCTCTGCAACGACGTCTGGAGAAGCATTACCAAAAATTTTTCTTGATTCTTTTTCAACAGAGGACCAGGATGAAGGAAGACTCCAACCATTGTCGGAAAACAGTTTCTTCAACCTTAGATATAGAGCATTGAAGTCACGATAACGATGCTCAACCTCCCAATGGTCTTGCCCACTCCACACTCTTATTTTATAAACGGTGTATTTTTGGACTCCAACAAGCCTTTCACTGAATGATACATCTCCTTTCCTTTGTCTTGCACCCACAACCTCAATCCTATCAATTTCAAGAGGTTGTTGAATCCAATTATAGGCAAAATCTGTCCCAGATGTAGAAGCACTAGAGCCTCCATCTCTCGATGGTCGAGCAAAGTGAGATTGATTTATCCTAGTACCACGGGTAAACCTACTAGATGCAGGAGACTCAACTGATTCAAGAAGTATGTCTTCCATATCATTAACAATTTCATCATAGACATCATTTAACTCAAAATCCCTTGTCTGCAAGACATTACACAACAATCACTAAAAAAAATAATCATAGAGAATAACCATACACCAAAACGTTAGGGAAAAAGAAAAAAATAACTCAACTGGCAGAAAATGATTTTCAATCTGGTCAAATGAAGAAGAAAAATGGCTCTTAGTTGCAGCACTTTTATCTGTACCAGCCAACAATGGAAACTGAAATGAATTGATGTCTTCAAATAACTTTATCTCCATATCTTCCTTACCTTTCAGTTGATCAAAATCATTGTGATGTATCACAGGCTTCGAAAGAGGATTGAATGCTATGTTTGCTTCCTCCAATTTTCTCTCTTGAAATACCAGATCTTGATGAAAGGACATGGCCTCACTGGTACTCACATCTTCATTTTTCATTTCTGACTCATTTTCAACACTTTTAATCTTCTCATTTGCAGGAGCTGGACTTTTCAATGGGTCCTCATCTGTCCGGAATATATCATCAACACAACTGTTTCCAATATATTCAACCAATTCGTCAATATCACTGACTTGATTGCTTTGAACACGCACTCCTTTTGCAATTTCAGATTGTTCAACTTTCATAAGATTAGTTGAGACTGTGGATAAAGCATCCATATTTTTCCATTGTAATTCATCACCATCTTTAACTTCATGGCAAGCTGTGGGGGTACTTCCAAAGTTTTGTACACTGCCTACATTAGGATTTGTAACAGAATCACCAGCAAGAAAACCAGAAGAGCTAGTACCACTTTGTGGCACAGTTGGTCTTTTAGCCTGACTTTCACCCCAACCCATTAAACCAAAAGTACTTTCACTGCTTTCTTGGATGAAATCATCCCAATCATCAGCACCAAATGCCACAGCAGAGTTCATAACGAACTGATTTTCTTTTATCCTACTCTCCCCACCATGAAAAGGTGCATTCTTACCATAATACAAATCAATCTTCCTATCATCATCACTACCAAATCCATACATCGAATCCTCACCCTCCGAGTGTTCACACCTTGATGAAGCTTCATCTTCATCTGATAAGTTCCTATTCTCACGACATCCATCAATTTCATATTCTCCTCTATTTTCACTCCCCTTCTGCATTCTTGAGATTCCCCCATCATTCCCCTTTCTACCATTATCAATCACAACCTCATTCCCCCTCAAATCAACATCACTAACAGAAAAACCCTCTGTTCCCCCATTCAAACTCAACATCCCAATATCGCTGTCGACATCACAACACTCCGATTTACGATAGCCGGACAAAACCCTATCAGCCCCTATGCTCCTAAAATCAGTATTTTCACCCCCAAGTCTGAAGCCTTTCAATGACCCAAAATCAGAATCTTGAAATGAGCCACCTCGAAAACTAGGGGTACCCATTGCTGAGCTGGCACTACAGTACCTATCGAACTCCGATTCGCCGCCGCAAGAGGAGTAGTGAGACAAGTCATCTCCACCGTCCGATTCTAGATCGCCGGCGGGACCATCGGGAGAGGCCACCGGAGAGGACATGTTATCCTCCGCCCCCTCTCCGTTTATCATCTCATTTAACCTCAGCGTATAATTGATTGAAAATATACTGTTGATGTATACAAAGTATTCATCTAAGCATAAAATAAAAAATAAAAAATAAAAAATAAAAAATGGAATTCTCGATCAAACTGTTTGTGATTCAAGAGAGGAGAATCATAGAGGAAGAGTAGACAGACAGCTTACAGAGACACCATTTTAGATCTTAGAGTCGCGTTTCGTTTTTTCTGTTTGATAGCGACTCTATTTAAACAATATATTTAAAAAAGGAAGAAAAAAAAAATTCAACTCTGATTTTTTCTTACCTATTACTTTCCAAATTCAAGAATATATTTAAGTTAGGTAAATAACCAATATAACATTGTACAAATTATCAAATAAATCAAACTAGCGATTCCAACCCCGATCGAGAACGAAATCACGTTCGCCATGGTCACCGATTGATTTCAAAACTCCCAATTTGCGAACGGCGTAAGCGACTTTGATTGAGTGATAGATTGGAAGAGAGGAACAGTAAAACTAAAGAAAGAGAATTTTTAGTGTGGCGATAGATTGGAGAATTCGTGAAACTCAAGAAAGAGAAAAAGAATGGCAAACGTAAAATACGGAAGAAAAATAACATAATAAATAAATGAAAAAAATAAAAAAAAGAAGGTGCTTGAAAAAATCTGACAGTGCCATGTCATCATGGAAGAAAATTAGACACCCCACGTCAGCAGAAGCAAACTGCCATTTAGTTGTCTTTAGATGATTTGAAAAGATATCAAATGTCCCATTTTTTTTTTCCCAATATAAGTAGCGTCTTGTGAGACTGTCAAAAAAAAATAGACTCTCTTGTGAGACGGTTGTAAAACGGGTTGACTCGTTATTAAAGTATATTTATTATATAAGTAAAATATGTTTATTTGTAGTTAGAGTATGTCAATAATAAATTATATTATAATATTCTAAAATTATACTTTAATTAATCATCTATCATACTTTATAAAACATACTTTATCTATATACTCACATAAGTAGCGTCTCACATGAGACTTTGACTTTACGGAATAAGACAGAGTGAAATAAAAATTATTGACTATTATTTTACAAATTAAAATTATTATTTAGTTTAATGTTGATTTTTTTTTAAAGTTAAATACATTTACACATGGTAAATATTCAAAGAGAGTTGTTAGCATAAGAATAAATTATGACGACAAATGTTACTCTTCTCGAAAAAATTACATTTTGTATATTATTGTGCTGCAGAGTATAAACACTTGCTTTGAATTTTATTTTATTTTTTGGATCGGTACTTGCTTTGAAATTTATGTGCAACAGAATGCAAAGACGTATTTGTGTTTTTCTAATAACAAACTTTGTTCGGTAATTTGGACAACTACCAAGGATGCAAGTATTTGTGTTTTTCTATTTACAAATTTGTTTGATAATTTGGATAACTACTAAGGATGCAGAGAACACATCCACATACATACATTTCTTTCCAAGGAACTCACAATTGATTTAAATCACATATTAGCTCACATGTAAATAAACACAAAATAGTGATTCCTCATTCAAATCATACAAACAAAACATGACATTTAAATTAACAAAGATTAACAAATAATATATACACAAGTCATTCCATAGCCACAATCATCACCCCAATCCGAAATGATGAATCTGCTCATTAAATTTGATCACATGTAAACAATGTTAACCTCTTTAAAAAAATTATCCATATCTATTGGACAATCCAATTTCATCCGATCATTCACACATGAAGCAAATGGAGCTTAGAGTCTAACATACAAACTCATATTATAACCCTTCCATCGAACTCGTAGAAAACAACCATCACAAGGGATTTCCAAAAATAAGCCAAAAAGATTGCAATAATAATAATCAAGAAAACATATGGGTACAACATCTAAATAACCTCGAGCACTTAGTATGTCACCATAATATAGAAATGAAAATGTCTCCATAGCATGATTCATTCTTCAGGAAATATACACCACGAGACTCTATTATCAGTGCTAGTTAATTGCTTGTATTTCTTGTATTGGACATCTAGAAATGGATAACTTCAACATGAGAGCAAAACATAGTCCTCCTTACCCACTCTCACCCATCACAATAAAGTTATCCTAGGAAATTCATGATAACCAAATGAAGTACTAAATTGCAGAGCACAAAATCAGCAAAAGCACGTTCTGGGGGTAAATCCTGCAAATATGGACACAGAGTAAGTGACAGGGTCCATAAGAAAATTAAGGAATTAGTGTCATAATTTTACAATTATGTAGTCGTATGGATGGTCAATGATAACTGACTATAATCAATCTGCTGATAAGATTACTATATAGAAGACTATCATTTTATAGGGTAAGGAAATTGTACAAGTATTAGTTCAATAATTACATATGATCTAGTGACTACTTAGCAATTTTCAGTGTAAAAACTTTGGTTTAAAGCACCCCCGGTAAATATAACAGCTAACTAAGTGATGCAAAAGCAAATGATAAAAGCAGAATTAAATATTCAAGATTTCATATCAATAAAGAGATGATTATCTTTGCTTTCTTTAACTTAATAAGGAACTTTCTCAAAGATGTGTTACCTTGAATTCCTTGTTGTCTTTGTTTACTTGAATTCGAAGACTAACTGAAACAAAAAAACATAAAATTTTATGTTCTAATTTATGTACATGTACATCTAGTTAATATATTGACATAAAGGACATGCAATCTGCTTACCAGCAAGGACTGCAGTCCCTACACATGAAAGTACGCCCGAAAGAAAGGAGTTGAACGGGAAAGATCCAACAATAGCCATGTAAACTACCTGATATCGACGGTTATGAAACAAATCAGATTTCTCATATTCGAAAATTAATCGTGATTCATTTGATTAATAACGTCTGAAAAATTAGAAGCTGATTGTTTAATACAGATATGTGATCTGTGAACATTTACTCTTCAAGGGTAAGAATCTTCAAATATGAAATTCACGAAATAATCACCTAATACCAATCCCAAAATAAATATTCAACTCAACACCAGGAAGGTTCTTTACACACTCCTAACCAATATCCTAAGGTCTCCACTTGCGGAAATCTGATTTCTGATCCCAAATTACAAACCAAAAAAGAATCTGAACATCTCCAACAGTCGAATTCTACCACTAGACAACAACCCATCCTGACATTCAAAAAGCCTAAATGCCAAAGAGTAATCAGATTTACCTCACCCAATAATCTGATATGAAATCCAATGGCAGCATTCATGGGATAAAATCAGTTAAGATGCAAGATCCTAGATCTCAAAAAATGAATTTTTTAACCACGAATAAACGCGATATCAGTGAGGAGGAGAGTCCGTGCTATCAAATTAAATTGAAATCGAACCTGAATTACAGCAGTGACGATAGCGAACACAATGTAGAGATCAATGATCTGAAAATAAACGAAGTATTTCAGCTAAATTGGTCCCAAAAAAGAGAAAAAAACTAGCATCTAAAAGAAAAGAGTGAGAGTGGAGGCACCTTGAGATTATTGGGGGTAGCGGCGTAAGCAGATCGAAGAGAATGAAGAAGAGCTTGAGCATCCTTAGTCGTCGACGATTTCCCCATTTCTGTATGCAATGACAAAAAGAAACCGCGAGTCAACTCAAAACCCCTTCTCCGTGTTCTGTTCTGTGAAAATATTGGTTACTTCTTAAAATCGCTCTTACTAGAAAGCGTTTTCTATTGGCGTGTATTTAGGTTGGGCCTTTTATGTTGGTGCTGGTGAGCCCATTATGATGTTGGGCTGCCTTATGCGGTAGTGGACTTGCATTAGGCTGATCTTGGAGGCCCATTTAGTAGATCAATGATGTTGGACTGCCGTACTCGAACCGAGAAAGTTTCAATTTGTCCTGTCATTTTAGTATAATTCAATTTTATTCTTTTAATTTTGGCAAACACTATTATGAATAGGTTTCACAATGTGTAAATCCTGTAGTTTCATTACAATCCTATTGTACAGTTATGTTTAGTAGGGGATTTAAATTAAGGGATCATAAAATTTACAACGGTTTACAAATATGGACCACATAGTTTACCATAAACACGATTAATATAAAACTACCTCTTTAATTTTTAACTTTTATAATTTTTTACTTTTATAATTTGAACCATTTACAATTAATTTCAGTCCTAAAACTTTTAACATTTTCAATTTTATTTATTTGTGAAAAAAAATTACAGGACATACAAGTCCTTTAAGTTTGCAATTTTTTTTTTTCAAATTCATTAAAGATAACAAAAATAAAAAATTTAAAAGACTCAAATTAATACAAAATGATTAAAATAAAAAATTTCAAAAGTTGGATAAAGATTGAGTTCAAGAAAAAATTATGGACCAAAATTGATATTAACTCTCAACCATAACCTCCTCTCCAACTTGAAGCTTGTGCTTTCTATTTGCTTCAGCCAGTAAAAATCTGAAGTTATGAAAAAGGGAATTGTGAGCAGGATTGAATAGTGAAAATCTGAAGTCCAATGCAAAATGTAACAGCACACACATTTTACAACAAGTGGTACATGAATTAATCATGACAACACTTGAACGAACATAATCTAGATAGGCTGTTTTGATGAGCAATCAACCGTTATAGACAAATGTTCTTCACTGGACACTGCTTTATCAGTTGAGGTTGGACGATGATCATTTTTCAGAAACAAAGCCAGCCAGTGGTCTATAGATGCAGCTTCATCATGATCCATTGGTGGCTGCAAAAGTTGAACCACTTGTTCTGTTTCTCCAAGAAGGCGAAAAGCTTTCGAACGCTCTTCTCTATAGCACTGCGATGACACATTGTTGTAATAACGTGTGGTATATTGGTGAGACAAGCCGCCAATAAATCTGCTATCATCACACTTAATCTCTCGAACAATACCTCATCCGTTTGCTCATTTTCGTGTTCCAAGGACGACAGAATAGTTCGAGTGATTCTGAGCATGGAGTTTGCAGCTACTACTTTGAATTTTGAATACTCAGATCATTCTGCTTTTCTTTCTTGAACTTTGTAACCATCGTCTCTGCTTTGGTACTCAGATCTCTTATTGCTTCTTGGAGTTGTTGGATGTACGGCTGAGATTGAACCATCATTTCTTGTAGTAAAACAGAACTCCAATCCAACAAATATCAGCAGCTGTTGTGATGTTGATCAGACGCTCTTTATGCAGTGTTTTGTCGACCAATTTGGCGAAGGAGAGCCCTTCGCTCACGCTGCTCAATAGCAACGCTGGGAAGTGCAATCGCAATGGTTGTGAGGGTCACCACAGGTAGTGTCCAACTCCATTGAAATTCAGAGACTTGTTTAGAAGAGGTAGGAGATTCATAGGTTGCATGTCTCTGCCTTGCTGAATCACGTGGTTCGCCTCGCGGGACATTTTCTTGATGACCCTTTCTGGCAGCTTCTGCTCGCCTTCAAGCAGAACAACATAATGGTTGAGTTTGATCAGATACACAGATTCTTGATCATGACTTTTGCAGATTGAAACACAATTCACAATTATTTTGATGATGACAAAGATGAGGAAACAGGGGAATGTGAGCAAGACAGCCAGCAGTCTTCCAAGTTGAACAGTGATAGCCTGAACTAACCACATTTTCCTCACCGTTTTTGCATTTGCGAACCTGCAAAGCTGTCCCTACAGTCCACCAGAGTTTGAGTCCAACGGCTCTCAATCACAAATGGTTTCTTGAGTGTGGTTATCCAATTGGCCGAGCATTCGAAGGTGACAGCACCGTACCATCTCAAGGTTGGAGCAATCGAACCGACAAACACGCCCAACGACTGGATACCCAGAATTCATACTTTGATTTAGGTTCTGGAAGGCCACTGAAAGGTACAATGGAATATATAATGCTGCCAATGCTAGTGAGAAAAGGAAGCAAGTTGAAGAATTGCAGATGACAGAGCGTGCCATCATAAACTGTGGGTTGCTGGTTTCAGCCATGATCAAATATTTCATCATCCCTCCTCTCAGATCATCAACTTTTTCTGATCTCCCTCTCACTCTCACCACCTGCTTTTCTTGTGTCAAAACTGATCTGTTACGTGGCCTCCAGCCTCCGTTTGATGGTCGGAATCAATACTAATTTAACTAGCAAATGGAGCATCATGATTACGAGGATGATGAAGATTGTCATACCGACAACAAATATAGATCCCCTCAACAGAAACAGCTGAATCAGAACATTGCCAGAGACAGTGATTACAAGAATGGCAAGAACCTCTTTATCGCCCATTGTCGTGGGAATGGCCAATATCAGGTTTGAAAGAAAGAAAACGAAAACACGAGAGGATTTACGTGGTTCGGAGATGAAATTCCTACGTCCACGGGAGAGAGCTTCTTTATTGCTACATGATTGTGGAGGTGATTACACATGAATAAAGCTGTGAATACAACTTTATATACACAAACTAATGAAACAGAAAGTTACAGGACCAACTTGCTGAAGCATCTTTGAGCCTTCAGTTGGAGTATCAAACGGTTACCAAACTGACTGAAACCGATTCCAACTAACAGATTATGTGTCAAGATTTCCAGACATATGCTCAAACGCTCCTAACTAATCCGTTTAGCCATCCAAAAACCCTCACGAACAGGCCCTGTTCCATGCATACATCGGTTGTACCATATTGCTGTCATTTTGAGTATTTATCCCACTTATACATCTATTTCTTCCCTGTATCATATCCATACTCAAACTAAGACATCCACCAACTCCATATCAATACTTAACTATGATTGAATAAGGTTTATTCTTCACACCCATGGATCCCAAACAAGACATGAAGTTCCCCATAGCTACTGACATGAACACAACTCCCACATACTTTGCTAGCCAGTCGGTAGCCGATTCATACAACTGGGAGCTTCATGGCCACTGCTAGTAATGCCAAGGTAGTGGCGTTGAGAGGGAAGTATTTGCTTGGGAACCACACCCTTTTCGCTCTCAACCCGTTGATCCATTCCTAGAGTGCCCATGGCGTCGCCTCATCAAGTTTCGAATCAATAGTGGTTTGACTCATTAGTTACAAATCCAAGTCTTATGAATGACGATGATTGTGTCATTGCAATATTACAACATTTATAGGCAAAAACTCTGGCATTCGCTTACGTGAAAATCATATTGGAATCAAGAAGATGCATGTCGTCATCCCGTCAACTCTAGCGGTAAGAAAATGACAAAGAAAATGACGGTTTTCACCTCTGTAGGAGATGAATGACTTTTCAAAGAAATGAAGAATGATACAATTAATCAACTAGCCAGATTTCTCGTTTTAAGACTCAAAATTTAAATGTTGTAAACAGAACACCAACTCTAAATGCATGTATTTTGATTTTCGCACCATTATAAGTACGTGTTTATTATTAAACGAATGAAATAGGAAATGAAAGACCGAAGCGTATTAGGTGAAATTTTAAGGAAAAATATTAAAATTGATCTTTTATATTCGGTGTAATTCAAATTCAGTCCCCAAATATGCTAAATTCGCAATTTTGATTTTTTAGTGTCCAATTTTGATCCCTTTTAGTAATTTTATCAAATTCAGTCCTATAATTTTAGATCAAAATTGGACAAATTCTAATATAAAAGGGAAAAAAAAAATTAGACTAAATTCGATAAGAGAATTGAATTTGAACAAAAAGGACTAAAATCCGACACTAGAGGATTAAAATTGCAAATTTAGCAAACTTGAGTACTGAATTTGAATCATGCTAAACATAAAGGACTAATTTTGATGTTTTACCAAATTTTAAGTGTGGATATTGTAGGGTTTTACAAATTTGGTTTAAGTTTTGCAAAAAAAATTTGCAAAGGTACTAAATTGAAAAGGTTAAAAGCTATGGGACAAAAGTTGAAAAAGTAAAAGTTAAAAGAATAAAATTGATTTTGCCAAAATTACAGGACCAAAAATTTAAAATTTCTCTCTTTTAAAATTAGTCCAAATTGTGTCAAAATTTTGAAAGAGTTAATATCAATTCAATCCTATAACATTGATTAATTCAATTTTGGTCTTTTAACTTTTAATTTTTTTAATTTTAATTATTTTATACTCCCCCCGTTCCATAGAAGTTGACACACTTTCCTTTTTGGTTTGTCCCACTAAAGTTGACACTTTTCCTTTTTAATACATGGGACCCACAAAAAAACGATTAATCTATTCTCATGGCCCCACATATCACCTCTAATACAACTACCAACTACACATTAAATATTATTTCTCTCACTCCACTTTACTTTACTTTACATTAAATTATTATACTCCTTAATCTACGTGCCTAAAAAAATATACAAACTTCTCCAGAACGGAGGGAGTATCACTTTCAGTCCTCTAGCTTTAAACTTTTTAAAGGACTTGTAAGTCCTATAACTTATTTAATTTTATTTTTATTTTGTAAAAGAATTAAAATTGAAAAAGTTAAAAATTATGAGATTAAAATTGAAAAAATAAAAGTTAAAAAACCAAAATTGGATTTAATTAAAATTATAGGACCAAATTGAGAAAATGAAACTTTTTAAAATAGACGGACAACAGTTTTTTATATATTATTATTATTATTGGGTTTATTGGGCCTGAATTTTTTCGGACTTCAATTTTAAGGACCAGCATAGCATAATTATTGGGCCTTACTGGCCGCCCCATCGGGCTATCTGACCCCATGCGGTAAAGTGACACAATTAGGGCAATCTGCCCACCCACCCAAAAAGAAAAAAAAAAGCGGTACTAAATTAAAATTTTGAAGTGTTTTTTGGACCTATTTTCATGGGACCAGATCTAACCCACATGTGCCCCAATTGATGAAGGAAGAAGATTAAGCAAGAGTAGGAGTGTTTCCGTTGGAACAATTCATAAATGATTATAGGTAAATGGTGGTCACTGGACACAGAAGTAGTGACATCACTTGTTGTTAAAGTTGCAGGGTCATCTTCGTCATTTCACATAAATAAAGCAAGCCACTCTTCAATACCATGACTGCCCATTCTTGTTTCCGGAGAAGTTCAACCACTCTTTCTGTTTCTCCGACAAGGAGAAAAGCTTTTCGAACACTCTTATAATCAATGTGTCATAGATATGACACATTGTTGTAATAACGTGTGGTAGATTGGTGAGACAAGCTGCCAATATATCTGCTATCATCACACTTAATCTCTCGAACAATACCTCATTAGTATGCTCGTTTGCATCATCTTCGTACGACAACAAAATGGTTCGAGTGATTCTGTACATGGAGTTTGCAGCTACTACTTTTGTAGGCCAGTTTAAAAAGTTCAAAATGATGGGATCTTTCTCTTCTTTCTTGAAATTCATGATCATCTCTTTAGCTTTGATGGATAAACTTTGAACTACTTCCTTGGACTTCTTGCACTTTATAGATGTCTTTCTTAAATCTACATCCATCCACTTCTTATACAGTATAACTCTTGCCCAACACATGTTGGCGGCTTTTCTAATTTGTCGATTTGCATCCTTGTTTAATCGACTCGTTTGGCGAGCGAAAGGCCTTCGCCTACGCTGCACAACAGCTGGTTGTGTTTGTATTTCGTAACGTTGGGATGTGCGAGTGCAATGGTGGTTAGAGTCATCACTGGCAGTGTCCAACATTTGGGAGGCTCTTCGGAATGCAGACTTGGAATTTCATCACTATTGAATAGTCCAACTCCATTGAAACCTACAGACTTCAATAGAAGATATGGAAGACTATGAGGTTGATTCTCTCTGCCTTTTCGAATCATGTCATTCGCCTCGTCGCACATCTTCTGCAGACCCTTGTTAGCAGCTCAGGCTTGTCTTCGAGCAGAACTACTTGGAGGTTGAGTTTCGGATCAATCGCAGGATCATCATCAACAGATTTCACTGAATGTCCACCAAGAACCATAAGAACAAGAGATATCGAGTAGGCAATCTATAAAGTTAGGACCTAGGAGGCTCTACCTAGCCATCTGGGCTTGCATAGTTTCGTGAAATTTAAAATTAAATAAAGTTAGAGGGGTGACGTGGCAAATATAGGAATTTTAAAGAAGAATAGAACTTTAAAGGAATTTTACTTAAGAGGGTATAAATGATGTAGATTTGAGGAAATTTATGAAATTGAGCATCCTTGAATTAAGCAAATGGATCACCAGTTCTACAATTGTATTTCATCTCCTATTCCACGCCTTAAATACTTGACATGAGTCAAAATCAATGCCCAAATTCAACACATGCTCCAAGGGTTTAATGGTCATTTGTAGGGTACACAGGAAATTCAACTTGTGAATTAAGAGGACCCTCGTCCAAACATACTCCATTAGAGTAGTGACAGAAAATTGATCTCCAATTCGCAAACAACAATTTCAGGACTTCACTTCGGAATTCAAAACTATTAATTTATTGTTGATTTTTATGTATGAAATTGATGAATAAGTTTGATGTTGTGGGAACATTATATAAAGTTTGGAGAAAGGATGGTTTAATGATTTAATGACCTATATTATGTTGACTTGGAAGATTGACTTTTTAGGTTCAAAAAAAGACACCACATCATTCATTGCATGAAGAAACTCGAGGTCGAGGTAGTCAGTCAGACTCCGTCACTCAAAGACACAAAAACGCGTTTGAAATGGGATACGACAACGGTCAAGAATCGATTTCTTAAAATTCTGATGCACATAGACATAGTTGTATGACTATGGTGTAAATTAGTCCATATAACATGCAATAACGAACAAGAACAACCATCCTTGAAATTCATATGCACACAACAAAAACAATCATGATTCGTTAGAAGGACTTCGATGGGAAGTAGTAACTCATGGATGAATCCGATCGCATTGAAAACAAACTTGAAGAGGCAACACCATTAGTGGGGCTTTACATCGCAGCAGCATCGGCCGCCTGCACTCTAGCAATGGCGGTCGATGCTTTCCACGCTTTCAGAACCAAAAGGCTGTGGTTTCCGAGCAAATTCTTCTCCCTCAACGCCACCACATTGACATTGTTAGCAGTGGCGATGAAGCTGTCAATGGACATCGACACTGATATGTACAAGTCTGCTATCGAAATGCAAGCAAAATACGTCAGCATCTCATTCATGTCGACTGCAATGGCGAATCTCATGTCGTCTTTGGGATGCATGAGTGACAAAGATATTGTGGCAAATGTGGTTGCTCTTGCCATTCTAGTAACCACAATGTCTGCTAATCTCCTTTTTCAACTATTTCTGTTGCACCGTCTTCTCAACTACGTGCTACTTGTATTAAACACCATCGCTGTATTTCTGATGCTGCGTTTGCTGGTTAAATTAGTATCCATTTCAATCATGGTTCCCACCATCAAAAAGAGGTTGGAGGCCAAGTACCAGGAGCTGCACAATTTGGTTTTGAGAGATGAAAATCAGAGGAGATCAAAAGTTTATGATCTGGAAAGAGAGATGACAAAATATTGGATCATGGCAGAAACCAGCAACCCCCAGTTTATGATGGCACACTCTGCCGTCTGCAATACATCCACTAGCTTCTTCTTTACACTGGGATTGGGAACAAGTTATATTCTAATGTTCCTTTCTGTTGGAAGAGACTTGCTTCCAGAATCTCAATCATCGTATAAGAGTCCAAGCGTGAGGATCCCAATCATCCAGTTCCAGTCAAAGTACAAGAGATCAACCATATGGATCGTAGCAATTCAGTCGACAGGAATGTTGGTAGGCATGCTAGTGCCTACGTTGAGATGGTGCGCTGCTGTGACCTTCAAATGCTCAGATTGGAAAAGCTTCAAAAAGGGGTTCAAGATTGAGAGCCATTGGACTCAAATTCTGGTGGACTACAGAGAGAGTTTGCCAATCCCAAAAAGGAATTACATGAAATGTGTTCATGATGTTAAATGGGTTGCTCTTACCTTGTTTATTGAACTTCAGATTTTTAATATTCAACTGGGAAGAATAGTCGTCGGCTTCTCTATCTTACTCACAAGTCCCTTTTTCTTGATTTTTGTCCTCATCAAGAAAGCTGTGAATTGGCTTACATCCAAAGGTACTGATCAAGAATCTGTGGATCTGAACCTCAACCGTTATGTCATTCTACTCGAAGGTGAGCCGGAGCTTCCAGTAAGGGTCCTCAAGAATATGAGCCACGAGGCAAGTCACATGATTCGGACAGGCAGAAAGAAGCAACCCAAAAATCTTCCACGTCTTCTACAAAAGTTTGTGAATTTTAACGGAGTAGGACTATTCGACAGTGATCAAATTCCAAGACTGCATTCTGAGGAACCTCCAAACTGTTGGACACTACCAGTGGCGACCCTCACAAGCATTGCAATTTCACTTCCCAACATTGCAAAACACGAACACAAGCAGTTGCTAAGCAGCGTGGGAGAAGGGCTCACCCTCGCCAAGTTGGTCGAGAAAACACTGGATAAAGATCCACCACTTTTGAACATCAGAAAAGCTGCAGATATATGTTGGAATGGAGTTTTACTATATAAGAAATGGCTTGATATCAATCTCATCCCTACTTCCAATACCTGCAGAAACTCCAAGGAAGCGGTTCAAGAGCTCTTCATCAAAGCGGAAGAGATGATTACAGAGTTCAAGAAAGAAGAGAGAGATCTCATCATGGAGAATCCTTTAAACTGGCCTGCTAAAGTAGTAGCTGCAAACTCCATGTATAGAATCACTGGAACTATTTTGCTGTCCTACGAAGAAGACGATGCAAACGAGCTGTTCGAGAGATTAAGTGTGATGATAGCAGATATATTGGCAGCTTGTCTCACCAATCTACCACACGTTATTACAACAATGTGCCACCGCAATGCCATAGAGAAGAGAGAGAAGAGCGTCCGCAAAGCCTTTCTCCTTGAGGGTAAAACAGAACAAATCGTTCAACTTGTGCAACGGCAAGAATGGCCAGCCATGGATCATGATAAAGCTACTTCTATAGACCACTGGCGCTCTTTATTTCTGCAAAAGCATCATTATCCTGCAATTTCAACTTCAAAAAATAAAACACCCTCCACTTCAATTTCCAGTGATGAATATCTATCTATAATACTTGATTAACTAAATTCTAATCTTTCAGTCTACATTGTACTATAACCTAACTGTTATAACGTGGGCATCGACACATCGTCTCACGATTACATAATCTCCACAATTTGCCGCATCATTGATTAAATGAAAACTAAAGCAAATGTCATAATAGTGATAAAAGGGAGAGAAACCCTACATCGCCGTACATCCATCCGTTACTTCAACGGAGATCAACGAAAGTTTAGAAGGATGATGGACAATCATTGTTCCCTTTCTTTCTTCTAATTGAGAACAATAGATTGTTGCCCAAATGAATTAGATCACAATACAGGTAAAGCTCAAAGATATGAGAAGCAATTGGAATACCTTGCGCGTAGCAGCATCAACTCCTTCTCCACAGCCGCAGGCGATTGAGCCAAGCATTCTGGAACAACGTTCACGCGATGAAAATTTAGAATATTGCAGGTGGTCGAGAAATGTCCTCAATGAATTTAATTGAATTCAAAAGGAGTTCTAAGTTGTGTTCGTGATTGAAATTCTCAAGCAGGTTTCACTGTTATTGAATCAAAATTAAAAAGAGGGAAAAAAACGCCCAATGATGAACCAGCTGGCCAGCCCGAAATCGCCTTTAATGAATTTTGATTCTATTCTATTTGATTGTTCCAATTGATATAAAATTTATACACATAATTATATTTTATTAATTAAGGATAATTTAATTTATATATTTTTATGATATAAATAGTAATTTTGGGTGCAAAATAGCCGCATCCAAAAATTCAAAGAAATGGAGTAAATATTAAGAATGGGGGAGTTAATATTAATTTCAATCCTGTAATTTTTATTGAATTCAATTTTGGTTAGGTAGTTTTCAATTTTAATTATTTTGTATTAATTCCAATCATTTAATTTTTTATTTTTTCAATTTTAGTGTTTTGTGAAATGACTAATTATATTGTGCACCCTAAGATAGAGTGCACCAACTTTCAAAAACGTATACAAATATAAACAAAACATATACAATTATGAACAAAAATGCATACAATTGAATTGCTAGTTTTTTTAATGAAAAATTGAGTGTAAAAAATATACAATTATTAAAAAACATATATACATTGAATAAAAAGTTATACACATATGAATGCTAGTTTTTTAATGAAAAATTTAATGTGAAAAAAGTATACAATTATTAATATACACGTATACAAAATAGAATAACATTTATACAGAATAAAATAAAAAGTTATAATTATATGAGTGCACCCTTACACCGGGGTGCACCTAATATCCACTCTTGTGAAATTTTTGCAAAACTTAGAAGGACCTGTAAAATCTGTAAACTTGAATATTTTTTTAAAATGATTAAAATTAAAAAAGAGTTATTCATTCCATCTCACAAAATGATTTACGTTGTATAAGAAAAAAAATTACCAACATGATTTACGTTATATAAGAAAAAAAAATTACCAACTTTATTGATTTTCAAGGGTTTTGTAGTATTTTTTTAGTAATAAAAAAATTAGTATGTGTGTAAGAAAAGAGTAACAAATTTAAAATTAAAGTAAATATTAAGATTATATTATTGGATAAAATGTTATTTACTTTTTTGGGTTGTCACTTGTGAAAGGTTTGGCAAAAGCTCTGTACCTAGGGGACACCCCATGTTCTCATGGAACACAACTCTCCCCCTTCATATTTGATTTAAACCTATGTATTTTTAGAAGTTTAAATTGCAAAGGAACACGTAAATTTCAAAAAGACAAGATGCCCACGGGGCACAAGATCCTCACTCAAAAGGTTTTATGGGTCAAAAAGAAATTTGTGAAAGAAATTTGTTTAATAGATGGAATAAAAGTTATAAAACTGAAATTGATAAAAAAAAAACTAAAATTAAAAAAGTAAAAAATTAGAAATATTAAAATTAAATTTAACCAAAAATAAAGGATTTTCTCATTCGTGTGAAGCAAAATAGGGGAACATTTGTGTTCTACATCTATCAACTAGGAAACAAACCTAAATTGTGATCCAACAATATTACTTTTCCGCTTTCCGTCTAAATCATTGTTTAAGTTGTCACATTTATAAAAAGTAGAAACATTATTTTAATAATTTACCTACATTGTTTACATTTGTTTCCTTTTCATTTTTGCTTAAGGATTTCTACTTTTTTAAGTTTTACCAACTTTGTTTAGATTTGTTTCTTTTCTTTTTTTTTTTAGTTTAAGGATTTTTTTTAAGTTTAAGTCCTTTTGTTTGGGAGGATTTTTAAAATCTCAAAACACCTCTGGTATAATAATCGCTCCATATGTTGATATGTTCAGGTTTGCCTTTTCAAACAGATAAAAAAAAAACATTTTTGATCAATTTTTATACTCCCTCCATCCCATAGAAGTTGGTATAATTTTTTTTTTTGGCACGGAGATTAAGGAGTATAATAATTTAATGCAAAGTGGGGTAAAGTGAAGTGGGAGAAATAATATTTAATGTGTAGTGGGTAATTGTATTAGAGGTGATATGTGGGCCATGAGAATAGATTAATTATTTTTTGTGTGGGTCCATGTATTAAAAAGGAAATGTATCAACTTTAGTAGGACAAACTAAAAAGGAAAGTGTGTCAACTTCTATGAGACGGATGAAGTATCTTTTATATGGAGAATGTAATATTTTTAAATAATAAAAGTGTAAGAGTTTTATATGTTAGGAAGATGTCATTTTTAAAATTTAATACTCATTCCATCCGCTTCTAAGGTATCCATTTCACTATTTCTGGCGTCGGCTTCAAAGGTATCAATTTTCTCTATTTAGTAAAAAAACTACGCAATATGTCACACCACTCTCCTATAATAAAAAGTGTATCCAATCATACAGAAAATCAAATTTTAACTTTGCCAAAAATACTTTTTCAGGAATCCAATTTGTTTTTCAAAGCTGATAAATTTTGGTATCTTTTTCGATTTCAATCGTATTGATAATTAATATTTTGCTTGATTTTCATATTTTATACTCCTGTTTCAAAGAATAATTCAATCTCTAAAAGGTGAATCATTATCCGAAATAGAAGGCCAGGTATATGTACGAGCATATATAGTATTCCATTAAAAATGTTTTAAATTAAAAAGAATAAAAAAAATATTATTGAAGTCGAACATTTCCAAACAAATTTTTAAGACAAAGTCTCTTGATTTAAACAAAATTAGTAATATTATTACAAGACTAATATTCGCACATGGTAAATTAATTTGCGATTTGTCGTTTTATTTGAGACGTGTGTAAAAACTTCAAATTTTGTGGTTGATAAAGTTATTAATAAGAATAAATGCAAGTCATCAAAAGCTAAGTATTTTTGTAGCCCATTAAATGGGCTGATTCTCTGTACATTATCTTACCGTCAATATCGAATATTAATTTAATAAAGTCGTTGGTTTACAAAGCATATTATAATTAGCAAGCTAGTCTGTTTAGAACTTCTAATAAATTAAAAAAAAAATGATAATGCCACTGTTATACTATCTTTTGTGTGAGAATAATATTATGAAAAAGGTAAAGAGAGAAAATGTGAAATTTAATTAATAAAAAATTGATAATAGTGCAATAAATTATTTTATAAATAATTTACAATAATATTTAAAATAAAAATGATAATATTTTTAATAAAAATAATAACTAATTATAAAAATGTAATAATAAAACGAGTTTATAATATTTTTACTAATAGAATAATATATATGATTATTTATAATGAAATCATATATAAATTGGCATCAAGAGTATACACAGAAATATTTAACAATGAAATGAAGTCATTTTCCATTGATAAAAAAAATTCTTTAGTGTTACCACGTTCAACTCTCTAAAACTTAATCTTTCATAATCATTATTTAAGTAAGTACCACATAGGCATACGGGATCGTTGCATGCAAAGTTTATGGGAGAGAAATAATGCATTTAGAATTTATAATTTTTTTTGTAGGTTAAATTTTTGTTTCTCTTTTATGTGTCATCTATGTTACCCCCAAAATATATAGAGAATTCGGAACGGTATAAATAACATGTATAAGAGAATATAAAATTTGATCGTTGCTTTTAGAATTAATTTATGTTTTGGTTTTTAATTCCCTAGACTATTTTAATATTATATTTTCTATATCATATCATTAAAAATGAATGTACGAAGAAATAAGAATCTAAATAAAAATATATAAATTCTAGAGAAAATGATTTAAGAGGTTTAAATAGATGATCATAGGTCACCGGTGACCCTATCAACCCGTATTACATTTAAACATGTACGCTTCACAATTATAAATTTACACCTCCATAAAATAATGAATCATCACAGCATATTAATCTTTCCTCATCTTCATTCTATTAACAATTCACAAACTTAAATTCCATACTCTTTGATGTATTCAAAGGAGTGTGGCGATCCCAATCACGAGAGACTCGAAAGAGATGCAATGCCATGGATAGGTCTCTACATAACTGCTGCTTCTGCACTCTGCACCCTCGCCATGGCCGCCGACGCCTTCAACGCCTTCCGCCGCCGCAAGCTCTGGTTTCCCTGCAAATACTTCTCTCTCAACGCCACCTCCCTCACTCTTCTCGCCATCGCCATGAAGCTCCCCACCGACCTCACCACCGACATGGCCCACATCCGTATTGCCAAGTTCACCTCCTTAGTCTTCATGTCAACCGCCATGGCTAACTTCATCTCCTCCTTGGGATCCACCACCGATAGGCACATCCTCTCAAACGTCGTCGCTTTGGGCATCCTTATTGCCACCATCACTGCTGACGTGCTTATTCGAATGGTCGTGCTCAACTTCATCAATCTGTTCTTGTTTCCCACTGCTCTAATGCTGCTTCTGCTGGCTATATTGATATCTCTAGCCATCACCGTTCCGGCCACGAAACAGAGCCTGGAATCGTCGTACCAGGAGCAGCACAAAGAGGCTTTGAAGGAGGAAGTGTCGTTGGATCGAAAGATTGTTTTCAAAACCGATGATCAGAGAGATTACATGATGAAGTATTGGGTTATGGCAGAGAGTAGCAGCCCTCAGTTCGTGATTGCACGCTCCGCTGTTTGTAGTACATCGTCTGTGCTCTCCTCTGTCGCCTTCCTGGCGATGGTTGGAGCTCGATTGATAAGGTGGACAAGGCTGTCGGGGCATTCTCCGTACGGATGGTCCACCAGATGGATCATATATGTTCAGACATCTGGGGTTGCAGTTGGCGCGATTGCTCCGTTGCTGAGATGGTTCGTTGTTGTTAGCTTCAAGTGCTTGACGGCAAACACTACCGAAGTTAAGGAAAGAATCAAGATCGAGAATTACTGGATTCAAACACTGGTGGATTGGAGGGACAGCTTCTCTGCTTTGGGGAGAATTCAGCAGAACAACAGATTCACTAAATATCTGCATGATTTGAAGAAGTTTGCTCTTACTGTCTGCATTTGGGTTCAGATTTTTATTGTTCTGCTGAGCAAACTGTTTGTGTTCCTTTCTGTGTTGTTCATGAGTCCATTTTTCTTGTGCTTCAACCACTTGAAGAAGTACATTAGAAATCAATCTGGTGGTGGTGGTGATCTTGATGACAAAGATGTGATCACCTTCAGCCGTTATGTTCTTCTTCTCGAAGGCGAGGCGGAGCTGCCGCCGAGTATTCTGAAGAACATATGCGGCGAAGCTGATCACATCATTGAAACAGGTAGAAAGAAACAGCCAGAGTCTCTGTTGAATCTTCTTGGTAAATTTGTGCATTTGAGTGGTGTAGGACTATTTGACAGTTATCAAATTCCAAGTCTGCATTCTCAAGAGCCTCAAAACTGCTGGACACTACCATTGGTGACTCTTACCAGCATTGCAATTGCACTTCCCAACATAGCGAAGCACAAACGCAATCACCTGTTGGGCGGTGTGAACGAAGGGCTTTACTTCGCGAAGCTTGTTCAGAAGGTTTTGGTTAAAAAAGACCAACTTGTGAATGTTAAGAAAGCTGCAGATATTTGTTGGGTTGGAGTTGTTCTTTACATGAAGTGGCTAGAGATTGATCTCATCAAAACATATGTTGACTGCAAGAACTCCAAGGAGGTACTACTAAAGCTGGCAGACAAAGCAGAGGAGATGATCATGGAGTTCAAGAAAGAAGTAAGAGCTGATTCAGTGATGGAGGATCCTGTCAACTGGTCTGATAGAGTTGTTGCAGCCAATTCAATGTACAGAATCAGTCGAACGATTCTGCTGTACTGCGGCGAGCAAACAGACGAAGGGCTGTTCGAGCGATTGTGTGCGATGATAGCTGATGTATTGGCAGCTTGTCTCACCAATCTACCACATGTTATTACCACAATGTGTCATTGTAATGCGATTGAAGAAAGAGAGAAGAGTGTTGGTAAAGCGTTTCTGTTGGAAACATAACAATTAATCCAAATACACCTTAAGCCCTAACATGATTCAATGAGATACATAAAATAATTATATAGAGGAATACCTGGATCCATTGATCTTCTTATGCGGAATTAAACGGAAGATCAGCAGCAGGTTCAAGGTCTTCCTTCACTAAAGCCTCTGGATTCCGTAAGGACCTTCGTAATCTCTTCAGATGGGGAAAGAGAGAACTGCGTGCGGCTTAGTGTTGGGGACCATAACCTAGGTATCTATATATATTACTCATATCAGGCCACCCATAATCACCTGATACGTAATATTGGGTATCAACTCATTGGCCCATATCAAATAAGTATAGTCCATGGGCTCTTACTTTATTTTAATCACTTAATTAAGCCCAATATATTTATTTGAATAGCTAATACAATTGAGTATTAATATATTGCCCACATTTAAATTATATAGGAAATATAAATTTCCTAACAATCTCCCACTTGGGCTATATATTATTTTCCGAAGACAATTATATTAAGGATCCTTAAGTGCACAACTTTATGCTATTCATTCAGACTACCTTCAACAATCTGGTCCATCTCATACACTAACAATGGAATTACCGCGGCATTCACCACATTATTATTCGTGGTTAAACCCCGACAATCACCATATTAATATACTCAATGACATAGATCAAATATGGTGAGTAGCATGGAAATTACATGTAAAATGTGATTAATAACATGTTTATTTCCAACTGGTCCAACTTTAGTGAGATCAATCCACAATGCAAATATCACAAAATGGAAATTAACTTAAGTGAATTCAGAATAAACCAAAAGGTCATCAACTTTATTCTATAGAATTCCGAATGTCTTAAATATGAAGTTCAATACATAGAACATAAACTCCCACTAAACTAAGGTAACATCAGAAACAACACCCATTTGAGCAGTATGCTCATGAAATACCTTCGGGGTTAATGCCTTAGTTAGTGGATCTGCTAGCATGCTATTTGTTCCTATGTGTTCAACAGTAATTTGTTTATTCTGAATTCTCTCCTTAACAACAAGGTACTTAATTTCAATGAATTTTGCTTTAGTAGCACTTCTGTTGTTATTGGAGTATAACACTGCTGAACTATTGTCACAATACATTTTCAACGGTCTTTCGATACCGTCAACCACACGCAGCCCAGTGACAAAGTTCCGCAACCACAATGCATGATTAGATGTTTCATAACAAGCAATGAACTCTGCAGCCATGGTGGAAGAAGCTACAAGAGTCTGTTTAGCAGACTTCCAAGAAATAGCCCCTCCAGCCAATGTAAATACATAACCCGATGTGGAACGCTTGCTATCTTGACATCCAGCAAAATCGGAGTCAGAGTATCCAACGATCTCCAAATTCTCCAGCCTCCGATAAGTGAGCATATAATCCATTGTTCTCTTTAAATAACGCATAACACGTTTGGCCGCTTTCCAGTGTTGCTCCCCTGGATTGCTTAAATACCTCCCCAAAACTCCCACTATAAATGCTATATCGGGACGAGTGCAAACTTGAGCGTACATTAGACTTCCTACTGCTGATGCATAAGGAATCTTATGCATCTCATTTTTCTCATGATCATTGCTGGGGCATTGCTTAAGACTGAATTTTTCTCCTTTGGCCACAGGGGTGTCTAATGGTTTGCTTCCTTTCATGCCGAATCTTCCTAAAACCATATCGATATAGCTCTTTTGCGATAATCCAAGGATACCTCGAGAGCGATCTCTAAGTATTTGAATTCCTAATACAAAAGAGGCGTCACCAAGATCTTTCATTTCGAATTTCTTCGCAAGAAATCTCTTAGTTTCGTGCAATAAGTCTATATCATTACTTGCAAGAAGAATATCATCGACATACAAAACCAAGAAAATATATTTACTCCCACTGAACTTGCAATATACACAATCATCAACAACATTTACCTCAAAACCAAAAGAGGTAATAATTTGATGAAACTTGTGATACCATTGACGAGATGCTTGCTTGAGACCATAGATGGATTTCTTTAATTTGCACACTGTAGACTTTGCATCTTCGAAGACAAAGTTTTCAGGTTGTGCCATATAAATAGTTTCCTCAATGTCTCCATTGAGAAAAGCGGTCTTTACATCCATCTGGTGTAGTTCCAAGTCAAAATGAGCTACAAGTGCCATGATAGTTCTGAAAGAGTCTTTCGATGAAACTGGAGAGAAAGTCTCTTTGTAGTCAATGCCTTCCTTTTGAGTGAAGCCTTTAGCGACTAGACGAGCCTTATATCTTTCGATATTGCCTTTTGAATCCCTTTTGGTTTTAAATATCCATTTACAACCAATGGGTTTCACACCTTCAGGCAATTCGACAAGATCCCAAACGTCATTGTCACTCATAGACTTCATCTCATCTTTCATGGCATCAATCCATTTCTGAGAGTTAGAACTGCGCATGGCTTGACTAAAAGTGACAGGGTCATCTTCGGTCAAACCAACGCCATCCTCATGTTCTTGTAAGAATACTATATAATCATCTGAAATAGCATTTCTCCTCTCTCTAGTGGATCTCCTTAATGGCACTTCTTGAGGTGGTTGAGTTTGTTCTTCAGCTAATGGAGGAAGGATTTCAATGTTATCTTGATTTGGAATAGTGATTTCCATATGAGTCTCTGGAGTTGTTTCTTGAGCTATGATCGGTAAAGTAATTAAATCATTATCTACTCCAGAATCTTCCTCAAAGACAACCTTCCTCATAATTTCTTACCTCCCAAACTCAATATCCTCAAGAAATTTAGCATTTCCCGTCTCGAAAAAGGTTCTTGATGTGGGATGGTAAAACTTAAACCCCCGCGAATGCTCAGAGTAACCAACGAAATAACAGCTTACCGTTCTTGATTCCAGTTTTCCTTCATGTGGCTTATAAGGCCGCGCTTCAGCTGGACAACCCCAAATGTGTAAATGTCTAATGCTAGGTTTCTTGCCTTTCCAAAGTTCATGTGGGGTTTTCGAAACTGCTTTACTTGGTACTCTATTGAGAATGTACACTGCTGTTTTCAAAGCTTCTCCCCAAAGAGACTCTGGCAAGGAGGAATGACTTATCATACTCCTCACCATATCCTTAAGAGTCCGATTCCGACGTTCAGCAACACCATTCATGCGAGGAGAACCTGGCATAGTGTATTGCGGAACAATTCCACATTCTTTGAGGAAAAGTGCGAAGGGTCCTGGACGTTGTTCTCCTGATCCATCAAATCGACCATAGTATTCACCTCCACGATCAGATTTGACAGCCTTAATTTTCTTACCAAGTTGAAGTTCTACTTCAGCTTTGAAAGACTTGAAAACGTTCAACGATTGAGATTTCTCATGAATCAAATATAGGTAGCCAAAACGAGAATAGTCGTCTGTGAACGTGATAAAGTAACGTTGCCCATTCCATGATGCCGTAGGGAATGGACCACATATATCAGTGTGAATAAGTTCTAAGACTTCTTTAGCTCTTTCGGCTCCTAATTTCCTCATATTAGTTTGTTTCCCTTTTATACATTCAACGCAGACTTGAAAATCTACAAGATTTAAGGGATTAAGGATTCCATCAGACACAAGCCTTTGAATTCTTTGTTTAGAAATATGGCCTAAGCGCTTGTGCCACAAAATCGCAGAATCCTCCGAAAATTTTCTCTTTGTACCTCTTGAATGTGTTTGCAGAATAACATTATTGGAATTTATAAGATCAAGCATGTAAAGATTTTCAATTAAATGACCATCACCAATAAAATTGGAATTTTGAAAGAGACATACTTTATTATTTCCAAAAGACCAGGAAAATCCCAGTTTATCCAAAGCAGAAATAGAAACCAAATTCCGTCTAAAAGACGGCACAACAAATGTCTCAAACAAGTCTAAATAACAGCCACTCTTTAAATGCAATCTAAAGGTTCCAATAGCCTCTACTGCAACTTTATTGCCATCGCCCACAAAGATGAATCTTTCAGCATCAGTTGGCAGCCGGTAATGCAGGCAACCCTGCAAAGACACACTTATGTGAGTAGTAGCACCAGAATCTACCCACCAAGTATCTTTAGGTACAAAGGATAAATTAACCTCAGAACAAACCAAAGTAAGAGGTATACCCTTCTTAGCACGCCATGCAGCATACTTGGAGCAATCTTTCTTAAAATGATCCCGCTTCTTGCAGAAGTGGCATCTATGATCTTTAGGTTCAACCTTTTGCTTCTTCTGCTCTGAAGCAGCAACAACAGTACCATTAGGTCGATTTCTTTTCTTGCCTTGAGCATTTATAGCCAAGTGAGCACTTTCAATTCTATCTCTCTGCACTCTCTCTTCCTCTTGCACACAGTAAGATATAAGCTCATTAAGGGACCATTTGTCCTTTTGAGTATTATAGCTCACTTTGAATTGCCCAAAGTGTGCAGGAAGTGAGATTAGAACCAAATGCACAAGCAGATCATCAGAAATGTCTAACTTGAGTGCCTTAAGCTTTGATGTGAGATTAGACATTTCCATGATGTACTCCCTTATGTTCCCTTTGCCTTTATACCTCATGGAGACAAGTTTAGCCAAAAGACTACTTGCCTCCGCCTTTTCATTTTTGGCAAAGTACTGCTCAACAGCCTCGAAGAACGATTTGGCATTTTTGCTCTCAGCAATAGAGCCCCGAAACACCTCCGGAATGGAGCGCTTCATGATC
Organism: Pogostemon cablin; assembly: GCA_023678885.1. Taxonomy (NCBI): domain Eukaryota; kingdom Viridiplantae; phylum Streptophyta; class Magnoliopsida; order Lamiales; family Lamiaceae; genus Pogostemon; species Pogostemon cablin. Next base: position 3,666,264 of record CM042960.1, on the reverse strand, counting down.
ATCATGCACATTCGATCTGACCGATCCCACTTCTCAATTTTAGCCTCATTTGGATTTTCAGTAGTAGCAGTGGGTCGATCAGACCGAAGAGCCAAATCTAAATCCATACAGCCCAGAACGATCTCAAGGGTTTCTTTCCAGCTCTTGAAGTTTGTCCCATTAAGCATTGGGATGTTATTGATTTGTTGAGTAAAGTTAGGAGCTGTAGCAACAGAAACTAAATAGAGAACACATTAAGTATACTCACATAACATTCATATCATAAATCAAATTATGAACGAATAAGTAAAACAAATTGGGGACCCATCTCAAGACACCAAATGTAACATTAACCTCGTCTGTGGACAAAAAATTAACTACAGTGGTAATCTTGATGCAACAATCAAGTATTGACAATAAGTTCTGTCAAACAAGAGTCTATCTGTGGACCGACTCATGTTCACATGAATAATCCAAATAATTATCACATACTCATTATCACATGTGTGTTATTATTCTGTCAAACTGTGCCTACCTGTGGGCCGAACACAGAACACATGAATAATATCACACCCATCTATGTAATTTCAATAAAGCTTTTCTCCACACACGATATTGCTGTGGCAACATGGTGCTTCGATTGACTAGATTGAAGGTTTACTAGACTAATTAAATAAATATTAAAATATTTAATTTAATTAAACGACATTGAACTGTCTCCCCAATTTAAATAAATTTCTTATGGGTTCAAAATGAGATTTGTAAATCAAATCTCTATTGTTCTTATTATGGGTTAGATTCACGAACACCAGTCATGTCAAAAATCAATTACAGAAATATTTATTAATACTGTAAAAGAATACGAAAGTGATATGCCACATAATACTTAAAAAAAAAAAGGTTCGCATTTGCTGTACTTTTAAAAGTACAATTTCATGAAAATATTTAATCGGCAGAATATATTTCTTTACTGTGCACTCCAATAAGTAACACATGTAATCATTTTTGTTAATGCCACAAATTAAGTTCTTAATGCAATCACAATACAGAATTAATTATAGAAGACTGATGTGTGTACACAAGACACGTACATATTGCCGAACATCCCTATCTCAATATCACGAAAAACGAGGTCAACGGATCATAAAAATTTGAGAAGCAAATTCAAGATATTGAGAATTACAGCAACCAAAAAAAACTTTATCTCACGTAATCAATTTAAATAATTAAACTGACTTAGTGGATTTTGAGTACCCATATATCCTTACACAATTTCCACTACCAAAACCGAAGTACTAACAACATCAATTCAAATAATAATTAACATCACTTTTAATTGCCTGATAAATCGTCCGAATAAATCATTCGATTTAAAGAAAAGCGACTGCACAACGTGATTCAAATAAAATATTTAAATTCAAACTTAATTTTACAAATATCAAAGAATCAAAATTAGGGTGGCTCTGATACCACTTGTTGGAAACATAACAATTAATCCAAATACACCTTAAGCCCTAACATGATTCAATGAGATACATAAAATAATTATATAGAGGAATACCTGGATCCATTGATCTTCTTATGCGGAATTAAACGGAAGATCAGCAGCAGGTTCAAGGTCTTCCTTCACTAAAGCCTCTGGATTCCGTAAGGACCTTCGTAATCTCTTCAGATGGGGAAAGAGAGAACTGCGTGCGGCTTAGTGTTGGGGACCATAACCTAGGTATCTATATATATTACTCATATCAGGCCACCCATAATCACCTGATACGTAATATTGGGTATCAACTCATTGGCCCATATCAAATAAGTATAGTCCATGGGCTCTTACTTTATTTTAATCACTTAATTAAGCCCAATATATTTATTTGAATAGCTAATACAATTGAGTATTAATATATTGCCCACATTTAAATTATATAGGAAATATAAATTTCCTAACAGTTTCTACTTCTTGGCAAAACGGAAGGAATGCTTAGAATTCTGCAGCAGAAAGAATGGCCATTCTTGGATCATGATAAAGCAGCATGTGTTGATGAGTGGAGGGATTTGTTTTGGAAAAATAAAGATGATGTAGCAGCCAGTTTGATCTCTAATGCAAGTGATGAAACAGGGAGTTCTGCTGATCCAGTGTCCATTGTTGAAGAACATTTGTGTATTAAGGTAAATTCTTGTTGATCTTGATTATAAGATGAAGATTTAAATATAAGAAAAATGAGACTGAGTTCTTCATGGGCTTCTGTAACATATTTTCTTCCACTATTTTAATTCAACTAAAGAAACTAGAAGGAGATGTTACTTGGAGGATTCATATTGTGAAGGGTATTCTTGTGATCCATTTAATTAAGGCAAAAACTTATATAAACCGGATTCATATTTCACAGCAGACAAACCTACACACTAATTCATCAAACCAAACGACATACTTAAATATTCTACTACATTGTGTTTGTTTATCATCTCAACGTAGTATTGTTATACCCAAATGCTCTTGGGACACTGAGGCACTGTGTGTTCCCCCACTTGCAATCGAACCAGGTGTCGTAGGGCTACAGTTTTGTTGCCGAAACAACGCGCGCCATTCGTCTATGCACCCTGCCTTATCATGCTCTAGAGATGGCCATTTTCGCTTCTGCACAAGTTGAACCACTTGTTCTGTTTTCCCCAAGAGGAGAAATGCTGCACGAACACTCTCCTCCCTTCTCTCGATGGCACTGATGTGGCACATTGTGGTTACAACACGTGGTATATTGGTGAAACAAGCTGCCAATATATCTGCAATCATCACACATAATCGATCAAACACCTCCTCATCTGTCTGATCCTTTCCATGATCTTCACATGAGTAGTAAATAGTTCTACTGATTCTGAACATGGAGTTTGAAGCCACAAGTTTTGGTGGCCAGTTTAAAGGATTTTGCATGATCAACTCATCTTGCTCGTCTTTCTTGATCTTTGTGATCATCATTTGAGCTTTGGCAGTGAGCTCTTTCAGTACTTTCATGGAGTTTTTGCACTTAAGGCCACATTCAATAGCAGATTCTTGATTAACTTCTTTTGTAAGTTTGTTGAGATTGATTTCAAGCCATTTCTTGTAAAGCACAACACCAGCCCAACAGATATCAGTAGCTTTTCTAATGTTTGCAAGCTGGTTGTCTTTCTTCGCCGCTGTTTCCTCTACAATCTTTGCCAGGGAAAGGCCTTCGCGGACTGCACTCAATAGCTGCTCGACTTTGTGTTTTGCAACGCAGGGAAGAGCGATTGCAATGCTCGTTAGAGTCACCACTGGCAGAGTCCAGCAGTTTGGAGGTTCTTGAGAATGTAGGCTTGGAATTTCATCACTATCAAACTCTCCAACTCCATTAAAGCTTGAGGATTTATGTAGAAGATTGAGAAGACTCATAGGTTGCATCCTTCTTCCTTTATGAATCAACTGATCTGCTTGGCTGCGTATGTTCTTCAAAACACTTCTTGGAAGCTCCACCTCTCCTTCAAGACGAAGGACATAACTACTTAAACCACGATTCGTCTCATCATCATCATCATCATCATCATCATGTCCCGGCTCTTTAAGATACGCAACGAGCGAAAACAATGGACTCATGAGCAGAGCAAAGAGCAAGAGAAGTAGCTTGCTAAGTAGAACAACTAAAATTTGAACTCCAATAAACAAACTAAGAGCAAACCACTTTGCATCATGAAGATATTTCCTACATAAATCGTGCTGAATTAGTTCCAAGCCAGAGAAGCTATCTCTCCACTCCACCAAACTCCCAATCCAATAGTCCTCAATCTTAAAAGAATCCATACCAAAAAGACTAGCATCCGAGCACTTGAATTTCACAGCAACGAGCAGCCTAAACGCGGGCGCCACCGCGCCTACTACAACCCCGAGCATCTGAACATACAAAATCCAGCTAGTGTAGACTCCGTAAGGAGACTCGCCCGGTTCGTTTTTTTGAGGATACCCCTCGATAATATAAGCTCCCACAAGTATGATAACAGCATGTAAGATGCTTGCAAACAAGAAAGTAGACGAAAAAGACGAACAGACGACAGATCGAGCCATCACAAATTGAGGGCTGCTGGTTTCTGCCATCACCAAATACTTCATCATCTCTACCCTCTGATCATCACTACTAATTCTCCTCTTTAAGGTTTCCCTCAAAGCCACTCTGTGCTTCTCCTGATACCTCAACTCCAGGCTCTTTTTGACGTTGATAACGGCGACAGACAGCGAAACTAACGCCGTCAGCAACATCAACATAAATACGGTGGATAACATCATGGATATAACGATGCACTTTTCAAGAAACTCATGCAACTCGATCAGCTGAACAGCAACGTTAACGGCGACGGTGACGACGAAGATGACGAGGGCGGTAACGTTGGCGAGAATGTCGGCGTTGGTCATGGACCCTAACGACGTCATGAAGTTGGCCAGCGCAGTTAAAAGGAAGACTAAGCTGGTGTACTTGGCGAAGGTGTCCGTAGGATTGAGCATGTTGGTGTTGAGGTCGACTGGCAGCTTGGTTGCCACGGCTAACGCCGTTAAGGAAGCGGCATTAAGGGAGAAGAATCTGGAAGGGAACCAGAGCTTGTTGAGGCGGAAGCCATTGATGACGTCAGCTGCCATGGCGAGAGTGCAGACGGTGGAAGCTGCTGCAATGTACAGACCTATCCATGGCATCGCCAGATCAAGTTTCATTTGCACGATATCATCGTAATCGGTGAAATTATCATTACTTCCCATTTGGATTTTTTTTTTTTTTTAATTTCAGAGAGAATATATGATTATGCTATAAGCTATTGATGAACTACATGCCGGCCGCCATTATCGAGTATATTAAGGTTTATAGGCACTTTATCAAATCAATATTGTAAAATAAATATCAAACTTTAAAGATGATGGAATTATTGGTTACATATAAAGTCGAATTAAGAAAATGTTTTTAACTTTTAATACTATCACAATTATTACTTCTAGCCTCTAGGATATAACAATATATAATTCTTTACATAGTCATTTGGTGTAACTTAACAATCTAAACCATTAAATTACAAAATAAATTGAATAACTATCCATGCACTATACTAACTTTTACCCTATAAACCCTACTGCACACTCCAGAATTTGGATATGAACAACTAGTCAAGATATGTATTAGAGAAAAAAAAAAAAACATTTGTATATACGAAAAAGGCATATGGCATGTATCACGTAGGTAATGGTGATATAATAGCTTTATTTTTAGGGTAATCTTTAGTAAGATTATTTTAATGAAAGTGATTAATCTTTTCCTTAATTAAATGTTATTATGGGTTGAGAAATGTGTGTCCACTAACCTTAAAAGTTAGTTCATGGGAATTAAGTAGTGAACATATATTATCCCTGTTTAGCTTCTCTACTGTAGTACTGGAACTAGAAATGATTAAGGACGATACGTTTAATATATTGGATTTATATTAATAAAAGTCATATTAAGTATTTAATCAATATATCCCGTATATTGTTTAAAAGAAAATTACAAATGAATAAATAAAAGCTACCAACATGCAAGACACACCCCGGGTATTTGAAGAGAGACACGTTGCAACCTTTAAGCCGTTGATGAATAGTGAGCTGTTGAGCATTTGGCCGCACACTTTAAGCTAGTGTAGTCGATTTAGTACAAAATATTTGTCGGGGACTATTAGACTTATGTTAATTTTGCTATGTCCTTTTCGTCATTTTACTACTTAAGAAATTTTTGTTTTTTTACTTTCCTCCTTTCGTATTGCAAGACTGCAAGTAAAAGCATATTCAATATTCCTTGCTAAATTCTCATTGACCGAATAAACGAATTCAAATTGGTGCAAGTGTTACGGTATTATGCAGGAATGAAAACACATTAGACTAATAAATAAGAATTTATATACTTTGTTAGTAAATTTTTACTTTATTATTTTTTTAATAAAAAATAAATATATATATATATATATTTATTAAAAAATATATACTCCACTATCCAATAAAAATTAATACACATGTCATGTGCACTACATACACAAATATCATCTCTTTGATGAATTGTTAATAGCAAAATATTCTATCCTCACGTACTTTTCTTTTATTTATTAAAAAATTTAATCTTTGTTTTTAAGATTTAATATAAAAATTTTTATATCATTCTTCTCTTAATTTTAAATCTATATGCTCCTCAAATGTTTTATTAATTATTTTTTGTTTAAAATTTAAATAGTGTTCATGGGTTTTAATGTGTGTTATTAAAACATCATCTCTTTTTAACCTTTATATATTCTTATGTTAAAACATCATGAATATATTATTTTAGTAGTAAAATATTAAATTAGTGAATTATACTTTTTAAAAAAAAACATTATACAGTGTTCTTATCAATTATCATAACTAATTTCTAACTTATATATATTGAAAAGATATTTATAGCGAAGACTCAGTTTAAAGACTTAGATGAATGATTGACACCTTTTATTATTATAAAAGAAAGACAGGTGGGGTATTCTAGTTGGAGACAATGTTTAGTGGCATTTCAGAACCTTTTGAAAATGAAATATCAAGAAGTGTCTCGCTAAATGTGTAGCAAAATAAATCTGGAGTTTGAGATAACTCTCAAAGTATCATCTTTGTTATGGGTGTTTATACCCTTGTATAAGGGAGTGACTTATACCCGCAGTACAATTCAGAAGATAAGCGAGATTAAGGATAAGAGTGAGATTTGAATACATGCCCAAAAAAAAAAGACAGAGGCAGAAGAAGCCGACCATGCTGACTGGGCAGAAGGCGGAAGAAGCCGACACCCAGGAAAGGTCTCGGCCTCGGCCCTTGATCATCATCCCATTAGCCTTCGGCTGTCAGCCCATCAGAATGCTGAACACGTGGCAAATCATGACAAATCGAAGGGGGACCATCCACCTAAAATATCTCCACTATAAGACAAAGCATCTGCAACATATACAGACATGCTACTGGGTGGGCACTGGACTTCATCTTCATCTTCTCCATTCTACTTCATCTCTCTAGAAACTCACTTGTATTTCTCTCTCTACCGTGTAATGTTCCTTCATGGAACTTAGAATACCAACATCAATAATAAAGGAAAGGGGCGCCAATTTTATGGGGCGACGGAGAAAATTATTTGTTTGATGTGTCCGTTTTAGTGTCGGTTAATATCTACTCTAAACTTGATTTATCTTAATCTAACCCGCTAAAAATGACCGTCAACATCTGGCGCTGTCTGTGTGAATCGCTTGGTCCAATTTGTAGTTTTCACCGTCGTCGCTGCTGTCGTATCCACCGGAGTTCATCTATTTTGTTCTTGTTCTTTTTGTTCTGAAAGAACCTAGAAACCCAAATATTCCATTGTTTCTCTCTCTAAAATCAATGAGAGATTTGGTTACAGACTTACGGATGAAGAAGAACAAGAAAGCTTGGTGTTGCAGTTGGCTAGTGTGCATATCCCTTGTTTCTCAAAGAAAATAATGAGATCCCAATATCTGAAATAATACCAACGGCAGAGGGTGTCGCTGGCTACCCAAAATAAGAAAGAAATTGCAAAAAAAATGAGATCCAGAGATGAGAAGAACGATGGGTCGTTGGGGGAAAGAATGAGAAAACTTAAACTTGGTGTTGCAGTTGGTTAGCGCATAACCCTGTTACCCAAAGAGGGGAATCACAGATCCCGTAAAGAAGTTGGAGGAAAGACCAAATCTGGAGGAAGTTGTGGAGTAGCGTGTGTCGCTCGATACAAAAAGAAGAAGAACGAGATCCAAGAGAAATCGAGATTAAAAAATAATGAGCTACCAAGCAGCGTATGTCGCTGTGTGGAAAGATGAAGGAAATCCACATGCATGGGAAGAAGGCCGAAGGTGGTTAGCACATCCCTCAATATGAGAGACCAAGGTTCTCTACATGAAGAAGAGGAATGACTCATCTTAAGAGATGACTCGAAGCTTGCAGGTGAAGAAGAAGGAGAAGGAGAAAACTTGGTGGTGCAGTTGGTTAGCGCGCCTGTACCCGAAGGAGAAATGAGATCACGTGAAGAAGACAGAAAATAGAAGCGGAGCTGGAAGAAACTATCGGTGCAGCGTGTACCTTTAAGAAAGAAGACGACTGAGTTAACTCGGTTTGTTACAGCGTGTGCCACACCCAAAGAAAGCAATCATCCACAAATTCTTCACAGCAAGAAAGTAAACTTCTGTTTTTAGTTTTCATACTCTGTTCTTTTCTTGTTCGAGAAAAGATCTGAGAAAAATGGTGGAAGTCGATCCCATGGAAGAAGCAATGGACCATTACCTGTGAATACGCCTCAGCTTCCCCGATTCAGCCGACAATGTTGAGCTTCGGCGATGATGGGATGGTCGCACCGCAGCGAAAGAAGAAGAAAGCTGGGTATAGCTCAGTTGATTAGAGTGTGGTTCGCTCATAATTGGAAGAGGGCTGAGGATGTTTAGCACATCCCTCCTGAGAAGAGGCTGAACCTCTCTACATGAAGAATATGAATGACTCATCCTAAGAGATGACTCAAACCACGAGAGGATGACAGACCATTATCCACAAAACACCTCAGCTCCCCCGGTTCAGCCGACAAGGTTGAGCTTCGACGTTGTTCGTGGAGTGGCCGAGATCCTCCTGATGAAAGAAAAGGGACCATTATTCACGAATATGCCTCAGCTCAGCCGACAAGGTTGAGCTTCGGCTGTATTCGTGAAGTGGGCACACCGGTATTTGAGATAAAAAAGAAAGAAATGAGAAGAACGAGTGGAAAGAAGAAAAATGTTGGGTATAACTCAGTTGGTTAGAGCGTGGGTCACTCATAATCGAAAGAAGGAGGCCGAAGGTGTTTAGCTCATCCCTCCAGATGAGAGGCCGAGAATCTCTACATGAAGAAGATGAAGAACTCATCTTAAGAGATGACTCTGAGGTAACATAAAAATCTTCAACCTTATATTTGCAAAAATCAAATAAAAAATACAGAAGAATGAAATAAGAATAATATGGCGTGTTCTACGTATTTTCTTACTGTGTTATGCTAAATCTGAAGTGAAAGCGTGATTTACGTATGTTTTATACTAAATTTTGAGAAGAAATAATATTTTACTCTTTCTTCGTGTCTAATGTTAAACGTGAAATAGAGAAAGCATAAGTTTGGGTGTTGGGTTCAACTTAAGTTCAAACGTGATGTATAGCTATGTCGATTAGAGCGTGTTTTTCTCATCAATTATATACATGTTGGGGTGAGACCCATAAGAAAAAGGAAGAAAATATAAAGAAAGCAGAAAAGGATGTTGAGGCCGAGAGAAGATGCCGATAGTTTATTTTGGAAGGATGTCGAGGTTCAACTTTGGGAGATGAGCCCACGTGAAAAAGAAAGAAGATGAAAGGTCTGGGCCTCGACCCTTGATCATCAGCCCATTAGCCTTCGGCTGTCAGCCCATCAGAATGCTGAACACGTGGCAAAACATGACAAATCGAAGGAGGACCATCCACCTAAAATATCTCCACCATAAGACAAAACATCTGCAACATATACAGACACGCTACTTGGTGGGCACTGGACTTCATCTTCATCTTCTCCATTCTACTTCATCTCTCTAGAAACCCACTTGTATTTCTCTCTCTACTGTGTAATGTTCCTTCATGGAATTTGGAATACCAACATCAATAATAAAGGAAAGGGGCGCCAATTTTATGGGGCGACAGGAGAAAATTACTTGCTTGATGTGTCCGTTTTATTGTAGGTTAATCTCTACTCTAAACTTGATTTATCTTAATCTAACCCCTAAAAAACAATCATCAATGATCTTCATTTGTAATCAACTAGTATTAAAATAAATAGACAAAGATTTGCCACAGCATTTATGTGAAATGCGTACGTTAAAGATTTTATTGATATATATAGTATATTAATAATAAATTATATTATAACATTTTATAATCATATTACTTTAAAAAAAAATATTTTAATTATTAATAAATATATTTTACCTATGTAATAAATATATTTATATAATGAATCCATCTCACATGAGCTTATAAGAGAGAGTGCCCAAGAAAATTTATAAAAAGGACTTGTTAAATTTTATTATTTTTTTTTTAAAAAAAAGGACTTGTTAATTCATTTTCCAAAGCACTTACGCGAAGCCCGTATTTGTGAATTTGCAAAGCATATAAGGGAAATTATTAATTTAGAATATTAATCGGACCCATATATTGGGCTAATCCAGCCCACTCCTTATAGCCCACTTAGAATTCCAATTCGAAAATGAAAATGGAGGCAGCGAGCTAACAGCCTAACACCCAGCAGAAGAAGACTTGATTTGGGTGGTCGGTGCTGGGATTTGTGTTTTTGATTTGTGCCTAATTTGACAAATTAGGGTTCTTCAAAAAAAAAAAAAAAAAAAAAAGAGGGATTTCTTTGTTTCGGATGTATGAAGAAGGAAGATAGAGGTGATTCACAACAAACATCAACATCGGTTCTACATGGTAGTAATTCAATTCATACACTATAACAAATTCATGCATAAAATCAAACAACAATCTGATCTCCACGCTTGATTAATAGATTAATAATCTCTGTTTACTGCACCACGCAGTGCTTCAGGAACAAGGGGCTGAAAATTCTCCATCCGAAATGCGTATTCGCCTCTGTTTCTCTGAAACAGGGCACGCCACTCGTCTATATCTGCTGCGGATTCATGGCTCATGTTCGGCCATTGATGCTCCCGGAGAAGCTCCACCACTTTCTCTGTCTTCCCCAGAAGGAGAAACGCTTCACGCACGCTGTCCTCTCTTATCTCTATGGCGCTGACGTGGCACATCGTGGTTATCACATGTGGTAAATTGGTAAGACAAGCTGCTAGTATATCTGCAATCATCACACATATTCGATCGAATAACAACTTGCTTTCGTTTTCTTGGAATTGAAACAGAGTTTGGCTGATTCTGTGCATTGAATGTGCAGCCACAATCTTATGTGGCCAGTTTGTAGGATTATCCAAAACTGAAACTTCCAATTCCGTCTTGTACTCTAACACAGCTTCTTCTCCTCTTTTGGACAGCTTTTGCAGCAACTCATTTGAGGTTTTGATGTAGCTAGAAAGGTCCCTTAAATCGAATTCCAGCCATTTCACATAAAGTGCAACGTCAACCCAACATATATCTGCACTCTTTTGAATGTTTACAAGTTCATCTTTTTTAACCAAGGTTCTTTCGACAATCTTACCTAGGTAATAGCCTTCGCTCACGCTGCTCAGTAGCTGCTTTGCTTCGCGTATGGAAGTGTTGGGGAGTGCGATTGCAATGCTCGTCAGAGTCACCACTGGCATCAACCATGAGTTGGGAAGTTGCCGATCTTCTAAAGTATCGAATTGCTCAACTCCCCTGAAGTTTTCAGACTTGTGTAGGAGATTTAAAAGTCTCTGTGGTTGTGTCTTTCGACCTTTCTGTATCAATAGATCGGCTTGGTGGTTTATGTTTGTTAGGATGCTTCTTGGGAGCTCTACCTCACCATCAAGCCGGAGAACATAATTGCTGAGATTTTGATGCGTGTCTTCATGTTCAGATTCGCGACTCCTCGCTTGCTTCATCACATAAGTATAACAAAAGACGAATGGAGACACGAGTACAACAAAGAGCTGAAGAAGTAGTTTGCTTAGTAGGACAACCATAATTTGTATAGTAATCAAGAATGTTAGAATCAACCATTTCAAATCATGGAGATACTTCCTACACTGGTTATGCTGAATCTGTAATCCAAAGAAGCTGTCCCTCCACTCCACTAGCATCCGGTTCCAGAAGTCCTCAATCTTTCGATCCAATTTGAAACGGTCTTTCATTGAGCACTTGAAAGTTACAGCGACGAACCATCTGAATGCGGGTGAAATTGCGCCCACCACCACCCCAACAGACTGCACATACAAGATCCAAGTTGTGTAATTTCCATAGGGGGATTCACCATGAATATTATTTCGTTGATAATGGTTTATAATGTAAGGTGCTGCCAAGATTATGGTGGCGAACAAGAAGGTGGAAGCCAACGAAGTACAAACAACCGAACGTGCCAACACAAACTGGGGGCTGCTGGTTTCAGCCATCACCAAATACTTCATCATATATCCTTTCTGATTATCAATTCCCAATGATTCCCTTCTAGTCATGTTTAAACCTTCACTGCTCAAAGTGAGTTTGTGCTTCTCTTGGTACTTCAATTCGAGGCTCCTCTTGATACTGGGAGCCGCCACAGCCAGCGACACCAATGTCGTCAGCAAAACCAACATGAATATATTCCGAACTATGATGGATGTAACGAAATCATGATTTAGAAACTGGTGCAGCTCAATCAGTTGAATGCTGACATTGCCAGCAACCGTGAGTACAAAGATGACGAGAGCAACAACGTTCGCGACCATCTCTCCGTCGTTCATGGACCCCAAAGAGGTCATGAAGTTAGCCAGAGCTGTTATGAGGAAGAGCAAGCTCACATTCTGAGCAAAGAAGTCTGTCTCAGATTTAAGCATGTTGGTATTAAGGTCAACTGGCAGCTTGAGTGCCACTGCCAAGACTGTCAGCGAAGCTGCGTTGATGGCGAAGAATTTACATGGGAACCAGAGCTTTTTGAAGCGGAAGCCATTGATGAGGTCAGCTCCCATGGCAAGAGTGCAGATGGTTGAAGCTGCTGCAATGTAGAGCCCTATCCATGGCATAGCCGAATCAAGTTTATCTTGTATCTTGTCCGGTTCACAATCCATGGTAGTTTTTTTTTTTTTTTCACTCTCTATTTTTTTGGTGTCTGCAGGTGTTTGTGCATATGCAATAATGCAAAGCTATTGCTCTTGTTCACTTTTGATGCTCTTGTTAGAATACAACGTTACTGGTGTCCCAAGTAACATTGCAAACTTTTAAAATCCAACATTTCTTTACGCAATGAACACATGCTCTTGCTGGCCCATCACATATATAAAGCTTTATCCATTTCTTATGGAATAGTAGAATAAAATAAATAAATCAGAGTAAAATATCAGCCTACATTCTATTTCTACCTCGTAGTGAAGCAGTTGAGTCATTGAGATTACGCAAATTGTCCTAATTTTTTCAATCTTGTAAAATGTTTCTATTTTATTTTATTTTTTTGGTTCGGATTTTTTTTTTATTATTATTATTATAATTTTGGTCCTATAAATTTACCAATTCGACTTTTTAATCTGGAAGCCAATTATGGAGTTTCAAGTCAGTCACTGAACTAAAAGGCGCATTTAGTAAACTGTACTAATTTAAAAAAAAAATTACACAAAGGGTAGTTCGTTACCAAACTTTTAAAAACCGAATGGGTAAACTTACTAGGCTTATATCGGAAAATGAATACTGCAAAATCAAAATCAAAATCAAGATAACTTACAAAAATCAAAATTGAAATAGTTTACAAAACTAAAAAACCACATAGTTGTAGGGGTCTTTGACGTTTCTTTTACAAAGGCTGAGACGATCATGCATCAATTCTCATTTCTCATCTTAGAGGCGGAATCTCCACTTTTATGCTCAGTTTGCTTTTTCTTGTTTTTCTTTTTTTTTTTCCTCATATTTCATTTCAAATGCGATTATTCCTATTGTTAAAATTGATATTTCATCTATTTAATACTTCCTACATTCCATAATAAGTGTCTTACTTTCTGTTTTCATCCGTTCCACAATAAATATCTTACCCAAACAAAAGAAACGGCACATCAACAAACAACCTCAATTTTTTTCTTAATTTCAAAAATATCACTCCCACCTAACACACATAATATACTTTATAATTTATTTATTACCTAAAATACCACATTACCCCTAAAAAGTCAATAAAAGTTGGTCAAAAAAGTAATTTTTCTGAAAATCAAATGAGATCACCTATTTCACTTCAATGTTTCATCTACTATTTCATATATTAAAATCTTGTCACGTGTCACAATCAATGGCCAAAATTTAATACTTGCTCCAAGGGTTTAAAGGTAAATTGTAGGATATAGTTTTATTATTTTATGGAATACCAATAAAACATGGAAAATGAAAAGGGAATTCAAGTTGCATGTCAATAGTAACTAAGACAACAATTATGGAATTGAGGGAGTATTTCCTATCACGGAAAAAAAACCACCACAATTTTTGAAAAAAATTATTTTTAAGGGTCTATTACTCATATACTCCCTCTGTCCCAAGTTAAGAGAGTCATTTTTCCATTTTGGTTATCCCATCCAAAGAGTCTCCTTTCCTTTTTTAAACACATGGGACACACACACCCCCTCTAATTCAATTAAAATATGGGACTCACACTCTCACTAATACAACTACCTACTACACATTAAATAATAATACTCCTTAATCTACGTGCAAAAAAGTAAATGACTCTCTTACGTCGAGATGGAGGGAGTATACATTTTATGTACCTATATTACTACTAGATACAATATGCCAATTATAATACTTCCTCCGTCCGCTGGGTAGGTGGACATTTTGTCATTTTAGGCGTTCACACCAAAGATTGACATTTTCCTTTTAAACACATGGGACCCGCACATTTGAAGATTACTTGATTTGGGTGGTCGGTGGATTTCTGTTTTTTATTTGTGATGTAGAAAGGGATTTCTTTGTTTTGGATGTATGAAGAAGGAAGATAGAGTTGATTCACAACAAACATCAACATCAGTTCTTTTCACTACATCAAATTCATGCATAAAATCAAACAATCTGATCTCCACAGCTTGATTAGTAATGGTGCAGTGCTTCTGGAACAAGGGGCTGAAAATTCTCCATTCAAAATGCGTATTCGCCTCTGTTTTTCTGTTTTTCAAAAGAGTTAGACTCTTGTGAGTCGGGTTTATGGCGTAAACTCTATGATCACCTTTTAATTTAAATTCCTAGCAATACATATATAGAATTGGAAGGGGGGACCCATGTTAAGAGTAAGAGTTCATAAGTTATGTAAACTAGATTTATAAGAAGTTTGTGTTTTAAAAAATAGAATATATATTTCCTCGGCTCCAAATATGCAATGTAATATTTTTTTTTATCGGACAAAGTTAGTTGTTAGTAGTTAGTTTCACCAAGTCTCCGGACCACCTTTTAATTTAAATTCCTAGCAATAGATATATAGAATTGGAAGGGAGACCCATGCTAAGAGTAAGAGTTCATAAGTTATGTAAACTAGATTTATAATAAGTTTGTGTTTTAAAAAATAGAATACATATTTCCTCGGCTCTAAATATGCAATGTAATTTTTTTTTATCGGACAAAGTTATTTGATAAGTTATGTAAACTAGATTTATAAAAAATTTGTGTTTTAAAAAATAGAATACATATTTCCTCGCTCCAAATATGCAATGTAATGAGCTCGGTGGTCAGGTAAGCTAACTCACCTGGTTCAATGTAATGTTATAGAAATGATTAACCTATCGAACAATAATTCAAAATAATATGTAAAGGGTGCGCGTACAAGTAAGTGCCCTGATTACCAATTTAATTTCATTGTTTACATTTATATTAATTTACATATAAAAATTTATCACATCCTCTTTTTAGGGATATATTCATGTTATTTATCGAAAAGAATATTTGGTTGAAATATAAATAATAGTATCAAGGTAAAGAGTTGTGTAAGACCATTTCACAAAATGATTTTTATGGGATAATAAGAAGTTTGTAACGAAAAATTAGTACTATCTATCAAAATTGATAATGATATTGTAAATTATTTTGATAACGTTTTAAAAATAAAGTGATAACATCTTAATTTAATAAAAAAGTGATAACTAATTACAAAAGTATAAAATAGATCATCGTGAGACGTTCTTACACAAAATTAACTCTAGTATTAATGTAATAATTCCTTTTTGACAAATTCTCTTGTGAGACGGGTTATTTGTGATGTGTGTGAGACGGATCGATCTATCATTTAGGTATTGCTTATTATATAGATAAAGTATGTTTAATAGTTGTTAAAGTATGTTTGATTATGCATTAAAGTATTATTTTAGCGTGTTATAATATGATTTATTATTAATATACTTTAACTATAAATACACATATTTTATCTATAAATACACATACTTTATCTATACAATAAACATATTTTAGTGATGGGTCAACCCGTCTCACAAATAACTCGTCTCACAAAAGAATTTTTCTTCTCTTTTAATTACTTAAAATAATTGTTTTTTTAATTTTAAAATTCAAGTTTATTGGTATTTATTTTAATGGTTATTATTTATTTAAGTAATAATTATATTCTCTCTGTCCCCTTTAGAGAGAGTCTTTTTTTCCATTTTAGTCGTCTCACCCAAAAAGTCTCTTTCCTTTTTTATACATATGAGACTCACACACACTCATACAATTAAAATATGGGACACGCACTTCCACTAATACAACTACCCACTATACATTAAATAATAATACTCCTTAATTCACGTGCCAAAAAGCAAAAGATCCGAGTGACGGAGGGAGTATTACCTTTTAGGTTGAGTGGAATTTGCGTGTAATTATTTAATACAGAAGATATATTTTAAAATAGTTAGGTCAATTTGGGTGCACTAATTATTACCATATACGGATATCAATTCAATATTAATTATGGCAAAAACTTGGGTGTACTCGGCCGCACGGAAGTGCTTCTAGAATTTTGTGGTAAATTGTATACCCTTTAATATAAAGATATGTATGAAAAGTGTATACTCTTTAAAACAAAATGGTATACCCTTATTAATTAAAGTGTATATCCTTCAGAACAAAATAATGTATCATTATTCATAATATTAAATTCTAAAGGCGTACGCATCCGAGAGCACGCAAGCCTCGCTCATTAATTAAAGGCTAAACACTTGAAGGAGATGGTTTTATCGTAGGAATATCGTGTAAATGATAAAAAATAATATTTTAACAAAAATGTTTCTTTGATTATTTCATAAATATTTTATTGTATATATAAATAAAAAAATATAACACTTTTAACTAAAATCAATAACATATTTACTAAAAGGTAATAATAAATTTAAAAAAATCAGATAATAATTACTCCCTCTATCCCAAGAAAGATGACATATTTTTTATTTTGGGTTGTCCCACAAAAGTTTGCACATTCCTAAAAAAGCAAAAAGTTAAACACAATCACCCTTCTCCATACACTTTATTTACAAAAAAAATCACTCCTACCTAAAATACTTAACATACTTTATCATTTATTTATTACAAAAAAATATCATAATACCCCAAAAAGTTACCACTTTATTAATCTCCGTGTCAGGAAAGGGGGTGCAATCTTTCCTGGGACGAATAGAGTAATTTTTTTTTAAAAAAAATCTAACCATAAAACAATCTATTATAAAAATAAGCGTCACTTTAATTTATGAAGACCTTATTATAGATTTTGCAAATACTGTTTGCTAAAAAATGGTACGTAGGATGTATTCACACAATCTGTAGTCCCGTAATCGTATATATTTCCAGCTGTGATATATTATTCCGTTGACTTTTATAGAGTATTAACAAGCCACATGAGTTACACGACATAGAAAGAGAAAATTTAGACTTGCTATAATTTTTTTATAAGTCAAACTATAATTTCTATTTTATCTTAGGGTACATGCATATATATTAGAAGGATCTGAGAAATCATTCTATTCTATTATTAAAATATGTTTAATTATATACATAACATAATATATATATATATATATTCATAATTAATCATATTATAAAATCATAAAATCATTTCTTAATATATTAATCATGTACTCTTAAAAATATACTTTACTAACCATAAATATATTTTACATATATAACAATTATACTTTAACATGCGTGTCATAAAGTTTTTCATATTACTTTATCTTTATCTTTTATAAGTTATAACACGTGAGAACATTTATAACTTTCTTTTTATAATTAAAGATCATGTGAAGAGGAAGTCTTCCCGCAATTTCAAAAGAAATTTCTAGGTTTGTCATGATTCGCGTTTTTAGGACAAATCACTAAGATTATATATATATATATATATATATATATATATATAAAGTGCTCTCCATTTCAAACTATGTATACACCAATATGACGCTTAATAGCGATTTGATTCAAATTTCGAAATAAAAATATTGAAATAATAATAATATGAATCGTTAATGAGACTAATACTAATGAGAATGAAATTCATTACAAGTGGCAGAGGTATACATTGAATTAATGGAAGTTATTGTAATTTCAAATTTTCAATACCTCTTACTAAACTAAAGAATAAGAATTAATATTCTTTTATTCTCATTATCTTCCCTCACTACTTCTTACTAAGGGCCCCTTTATTTTATTTATATATTTGGATGGACTGGGAATTACTATACCATTTTTTTTAATACTATCGTCACTGATTATTTGATTGACATGCAAAAGAATAAAAAAATTAGATTTTGTTTTTGAAATATATATATACTAGTTTTCTCCTTTTCCATACATGTCACTCAACTAATGATGTACTAAGAAGATATTATTAAAAAAAAAAGTAAAATTTATCATTCTATTTATATGTTTATTATTTATTATTATCTCAATCCCAAATATTTTTTGTAGGCTAATTATACTGTGCACCAGTGTACACCCTAAAATAGAGTGCACCCTCTTTCAAAAACATATATAAATATAAACAAAAACATATACAATTATAAAGATGTATACAATTTAATGGTTAGTTTTTTTAATGAAAAATTGAGTGTAAAAAAATATACAATTATTAAAAAACATGTATATACTATTGAATAAAAAGTTATACACATATGGATGCTAGTTTTTTTAATGAAAAACTTAGTATGAAAAAAGTATACAATTATTAAAAAACACGTATACAAAATAGAATAAAAGGTTATACACATACGATGCACCCTTGTACCCGGATGCACCTAATCTCACCTCTTTTTTGTACTTTCTATTCTCATTCGGTCAACCCCTTATGAAATTAAAAAAAAAATTATAGTGTTATAAAATATTAACATTTTCAAAATACAAAAATATTATAAAAATACCACATACTACTGTTTACCATTTAATTATTAACTAAAAATCACCTATCCTCGTCATTTTATCTAAATCATCCGATCCCTCTATTTTATCCTATGTTATACACAGAAAAAAATTATTTTTTTAATCCATGTGCATAAATACCAAAAAGAACCTAGATATATAGAGGAGTATCATGCTGTTAGATTAATTTTACTATGTTTAACCACCTATTTCTTTCAAATTGACATTGATTATATTTTGCAAATTTGATATGATTAAGGCATAATAAATATTCCAAAAAACCGTTGCTTCACCCTTTGTCCCTAGAAGCATAAAGAAGACATTATTATAATAAAATAAAATAATATTAGAGATAAATAGAGATATAGATATAAATGGGAGTGACAGGTGAGAAAACGTCTTTATATGAAACGGTGCATAAATGATATAGTTGAACTGCAATAATCTCCTCTCGTTTTCATTTTCGAGGGCCTCACTCTATTTTAAGTCTTTATTTGTACCAAATATATAATAAATCATGTTTTGGCCGCTTTTGTTGATGGCTTCTCTTCTTTGTGTGTTTCCCCTATAAAAAAGGACTCTTTCATTATCCATTTTTGCAAAACTAAAGACTTCTTGGTTTATTCTTTTTTCTTTTTTTCCTTCTTTATATCTTCACTTCTTTCGTGTGATATATAATCTTATTTCCTCTTATTCTGCTAAACTATGGCTTTTGGAATGTGGGTTCCCATTCTTGCAGCTTTTCTTGGGGTTTTCTTCTTCATCGACACTTCTTCTGCAGAAAAAGGTCTTCATTTTGCTTTTCTTCATTTATTTTTTTGCGGATTCATGTCTCATTTTAATACTACATTTCCTGTGTAACATCATTGAATGGATGACACAATAGAAGAAAAAAGGAAACTACTTGTATCCTAAACAGGAAAGCTTGAACCTTGAGCTCTAGAGACAATGGTTTGATTTATTTTCTCTCTTATGTGTCAATAATACAACATGTGATACTGAAAATGATCGTACGAAAATGTCAATTTTCTTTTGTGGAGTGAGTGAATGAAGAGACATTAATCATTAATGCACTCTGAATTTGATTGTGTGAGTTTGT
Source organism: Pogostemon cablin (assembly GCA_023678885.1). NCBI lineage: Eukaryota > Viridiplantae > Streptophyta > Magnoliopsida > Lamiales > Lamiaceae > Pogostemon > Pogostemon cablin. Next base: position 3,646,132 of record CM042960.1, on the reverse strand, counting down.
TGCAAAAGAGCCATTGTGATTAATGCAGATTACGTGAGCGTAAAAAATTGAGATGACTTTTCTATTTTTAATTATTTTTTAAAAAAAGTGTAAATTAATTTGTTGGTGAATTTTATGATGAGCAGCGCCTTACTCCTCCTTCGCAAAGGACGCCACGTCAGCCTCGCGGGCGGAGTACTACGACTACATCATCATCGGCGGCGGTACGGCCGGCTGCTCTCTAGCGGCGACGCTCTCCGCCTCCGCAAAAGTGGCGGTTTTGGAAAGGGGCGGTCTTCCGTACGACAACCCCAACGTGGGCCACATAACGGGGTTCCTCACGTCGTTGTCGGACACCAGGCCGAGCTCTCCCGCCCAGCTGTTTGTGTCCACGGACGGGGTGTTCAACCACCGTGGACGCATTTTGGGCGGGAGCTCGGCCATCAATGCCGGGTTTTACACCCGGGCTAGTGCAGAGTTCGTGCGCCAGGTCGGGTGGGACCCCCGCCTAGTGAACGAGTCGTACGAGTGGGTGGAGAAGAAGGTGGCGTTTCAGCCGAAGGTTCAGGCGTGGCAAGGGGCGGTGCACGACGGGTTGCTCGAGGCGGGGATCCAACCCGACCGGGGATTCACGTACGAGCATCTGCATGGCACCAAAATTGGGGGTTCGATTTTTGATGAGAATGGAATCAGACACACTGCGGCTGATTTATTAGAGTACGCTGATCAGACCAAAATCACTGTCTATTTACACGCTACTGTTTGCCAAATCTTGTTTACCAATAGCTTACCTGGTAAGATTAATGTTATATACCCTTCTCCTTAAAACTCAACTAATCCATTTTGTGTCATTGTGTGGCAAATTTATCACATCTTTGATTATATTTTAGGGTTAAATTTAGTATTTCCAATGGCCATACAAGTTACATAGAATATATCTATATACTTATAGAGGAAATAATAATTCTAATATTGGAAAATTTAGACTTTTTCACTTCTCTTGCTAGCATTTATTTAACTAGTGAATAGAGAACTTAACACCAAATGAAGTAGAGGATTAGGTGTCATAGGAGGGATTCTAAATGTGCTATTACATTTTAATATTACATGCATCAGATAAGTGATATTTTTGGTCATATAGATTTTGTCTTTCACCTACGTGTTATTTATCCAACGATTGACAATAGGAGATATAACATTAAAATGTAATAGGAGATTCAAATCGAATTAAAGACATGTGATTTTTTTTTCTATATTAATTGAAATTGTAAATTTTATGCAGGGCAAAGACCTAAGGCTTACGGAGTTATGTTCAGAGACAAAAGAGGGCTTAAACATATGGCACTGTTGAACAAAAATGGCCCAAATGAGATAATTCTATCAGCAGGTGCAATTGGGAGCCCACAAATGCTGATGTTGAGTGGTGTTGGGCCGGGCCACCATCTCAGGTCCCGTGGCATACACGTCGTACTGGACCAGCCAATGGTGGGCCAGGGCATGTCCGATAACCCAATGAATGCAATCCTAGTCCCTTCCCCTCAGCCCGTCGAAACATCACTAATCGAAGCAGTAGACATTACCGAAGTTGGCAGCTACATCGAAACTTCTAGTGGGTCCCTCGAGCTTGATTGGGCCACCAGAGTGGCCCACGACTTCGCAAGATTCGGAAACCAGGTTAATCCTAAACCCGCCACGTGTACTAAATTAATTGGTCGAAAGCGTGATTAACGGTACACTTACGCACGTGCAGAGCACGCCGTCCATGATCCGAAGCATTAACGAGAGCATCATCCCGAAAGCGCTGCGAGGATTCGACCTGTTTCGGAGCCCCAGCATACAATCCGGGTTGATCCTGGAGAAGATCATGGGGCCCTACTCGAGGGGGAATCTGGAGCTGGTAAACAAGGACCCGAATATGAACCCGCGGGTGACGTTTAACTACTTCCAGGACCCGAGGGACCTGCAGAGGTGCGTGGCGGGTATGGAGGTGATCCAGAAGGTCGTTGAGTCACGGGCGCTCGCCCCGTTCCGGTACCCGTTTACCCGATTCGAGACCCTGATGGAAATGATGCGGGGATTCCCCAATAACCTGAGGTTGAAACACCTGGCGGTAGGTCATTCGCTGGAGCAGTTTTGCATAGATACGGTGATGACCATATGGCACTACCATGGGGGCTGCCACGTGGACAAAGTAGTGGATCGTGATTATCGGGTGCTGGGTTTGGATTCGCTGCGCGTCATCGATGGCTCCACGTTTTACAACTCCCCTGGAACTAACCCTCAGGCCACTGTTATGATGCTAGGAAGGTAATAATTAATTATTTTAATTTTTAAAAAAGTAATTATTTAATATTTAATGATTTTGTGAAATTAATTTGTGATGAATGTGTAGGTATATGGGGCAGAAAATTCTGAAGGAGAGAGGTGTAAGCCAGTCGACATAATGAATTGTGGATCTTGATGTTTTGATCGAGGTTGTGTGCAAGATTTGCTTTTCTTGAATATTTATAGCCAATTTTTTTTTATTTAGATTTTGTAATAAAATCTGTGCCAATATTTTAGGTGAGAGTGGAATTTCAGGAGCTAGTACCTTGTGCATTTTTTGAGGTACATTATTAGAATATGATGTGAGTTTTCTGGTTGATGTGAATTAGAGCTAATTCTCAACTTATGATTACTTAAAAAGAGTAGTTTTAGGTTGAGATTATGGTGGCTTGATTAAAGAAAAAGAGTAGTTTTAGGTTGAGATTATGGTGGCTTGATTAAAGAGTAGCTACTCTAGTTTACCTGCAATTAACTTAACTACTATCTAGATCACTTTCACCCATTCCAGGGGCAATTAATGTGTTAACAGTGTAAATCAAGATTAATAAATTAACCAGGTAGAGTTGTAAGCAGCAGCCCAACAAAACTTTATATGTTTGAGTCCTCTATTGATATATTGAATTCGAGCTCGAGCTCGTTTAGAATTTAAAATTTTATTTGAAATAGATTTGTGTTCATTTTTTACAATTTGATTTTGTTTATACGTTAGGCAATGAGTATACATTTAATTGGGGATGAATAAGCTTTTGCTTGATTAATGAGATACATTAGAGAACTTCATGATTGATAAATTATTATTTTTCTAAATAACAAATTAAAATTTCAATATAACAAAAAAGTAACCCATTATGAGCAGCAGTTTGTTATGCTGAAGAATGACGTTTTCTTATCCGATTCCCAAAAATAAAAAATAAAAAAAATCTCACATTGAAATAGTTTCATACAAGTCTTCAAACATTTGTATAGACAACAAAGGAAAATAAAAGAAATATCACATTGGGGAATTTCAATTATTTCATGCATGGAATCCAAAAAAAGAAGGCCATCTCCATCTTTTACATAGAATCTCCTTTTCTACCTTTTTTTTCATGTATAATTGGTATATAAGTTGGTATATCCTCTCTCTAGATCTCTTTCTTGATAGCCAGCAGGCATATTCTGTTACTCCATTGGTTTATACTTTCCCTCCAACGCCTATATAAAATATAAAGATACTTCATATAATTCATCACAATACACATGAGAAACTACTAGCTAGGGTTGAGTGAGGAGCAGCTGCAGCAAGTATAAGTTTATTAATCATAGGGCTATTCTTATTTGGCATGCATCACATATTTATTCAATGCATGATGGTGATCGCAGCAACAGCCGGTTGGATCTCCCATTTTGGTATTATATCTCTTTGCTGCACCGTTTGATGAGTGGTATTTAAGAGGGAGATAAAATATAAATTCTATGAGCAACGGAATCAATTTTTTTCTCTCTCTTACGTGTCACTCATCTTACAAATGACACATGAGATGTAACCCTAGATATAAACGAGTGAGCTACAGCATGCCAAAGGAGAGTTGCCCTGTGACTAATTCAACTTAACTTTATTCAATGCAGTGTCATGTATCATCTCTAGTACTCATGATCATGATCATCACCTACTTATTGTGGTAATTGTTTCCTACCTTAGCCATGTATCTTTAATTAATTAAATTAAATTACTGATGATCTAAGTTTGCCCACATAATCATGGTCTTTATTCATGTTATTACCTTCAATTCAATGCATTTGTTTTAGTTTTAGTATGACATTTAGTTTTAAGAATTCTGGAAATTCAGTAGAAATTAGAATGAGTCATACCCATGAGGCCATGACCATGAACTATCTGTTGGGCCATTTTTGTTTGGAAATCACATGTTTGTATATGGGCCAAGATGTTGTCTACTAATTTATTGGGCTTTAACTAAATGCCCAAGTTAAATAATATCAAAAATTTAGTGAGATTACTGCCCAATTAGCCACTCCCACATGGTTATGATTTAATATAATTAATCCCAATTAAAGTACACTAGGACATAATCGTCATTAAGTAAAATTTAAGTACCCCATTTTAGCTTCTTGCATTTTTTAAGAGCATATTTTAATTAGAAAACCTCCCCACTTGTTTTATAAAATTGTAAAAGTGGCTTTAGATGATGGCTATTGTTTTCAACACGTCTTTTCTTTCTATTTATGAAATTAATTAATCTTCTTGTATTATTATAATTATTTAAAAAAGTGACCTTTTCACCTACCTTTTGGGCAATAACGAAATTAATAACTGTTCGTCGAATAAAATATAATTCAAGAAACACATCTTCTGGATGATTCATTTAATCATCTCCTTTCAATGTATCTTAACACAGTTTTTCCACAATTCGAACGTATACGTTCTTACATGCAAAAAGATTATTAAAAAGTAGCTGTATACATATATACGTAAATTAAAATTCTGCACAAAAACGACTTCAAGCAGATTCATTTACAAGTTAGGTGGAACAGCTATATAATAATACTTCTAACATACTCGAACTGAACACCAAAAACACGTGTCAAAATGAAAATCAAATTAAATATATGCAAGTGCATACTTATAAATTAAAGGGCAAAGGTTCATGCAGCCCCTCCATCTTATTGGGTGGGAGCAAATAAACCCTCCAACTTAACTTTCAGTTCATTCACACCCTTTTTGCTTTATCATTAACATCAAATTAGCACCTTTTGTGAAATCTAACATCCCACCTTCTCTGCTACTGCAAGCGTAAACAAGCAAAGAAAATCCAGAGTAGGGATAATCCATGAATTCATCATCTTCATTATCAACCCATTCTATGATTGAGGTGCTACTGCAACTAATTGAAGAATTTACAGAAGAAAATAAAGAGAAGGATGAACTTCTTCATGCTCTTCTCAGCAAACCCACTTTCTTCATCTTCTTCTCTTTGAATCCCAATCCAATGAATTCTGTTGCAAAGGCAGATTCATTCCGCCGCCATTGCCCTAGCTCTATTGATTCTGACCGTTTTTCAGCTTTCTTCTCTCTTAGTAAATACAGCGAACATCAAGAGTGCATACACATTTTGCTCCGATTACGATCGAATAACCAGTTGCATGCATCCCACGAGATTTGTAGATGATTTCCGTCGATTTCGACGCTCTCGCTGCCCCTAAATTTCCAGTGCTTAATCTGAAGCACCCGTTTGTTGTCAATGGCGAAATTCAGCTCGGGTCACTGACCATCTTACATTCGATGGAGATTTTTCTTTCCATGGCAGTCGATGACGTCGGTGGAGTATGGCTTTGTCCCGTAAACATGCTCCTCAAGATCATCGGCGATTGGTGGCGTCGCCTACAAGGAGGAAGATTTCGTCGTCGATCGGAAGAATTTAAGGATAGAAATTATTTGATGTTTGATTTTTAAGAAAGAAGGGCTTATTGGATCCTATAGAGAATGAATAAGGGTTTGAGTGAACAAAAAATAAGTTTGAGGGCTTATTTGCTACCATGTAATAACTAAGAAGGAGGGCATAAATGACCCTTTTCCCTAAATTAAATCTATCTATTCTCCAGCAGACATTTTTCCAAAGCTGAGGTGGAATTTCAACTTGAACATTCTTCACCAACACTTCACAAGAAGTCAAGAAGCCACCATTGTCATTTTCTTCAATAACCCTAACTTAAATCAAGAATCATGATCCAATGCAATATTTCACCCTCCCATCTTAATTCTTGATTCACTTGGAAAGGATTCAATAGGGTATTCGTCCGCTAAATCAGGAGACGGGAAATTTGGAGAAGACAGAATTGAAGACGGTCACCATTATATTTCAAACGTTCCTTCACTGTTTTTTAGGTAATTAAGGAACCAACGTTGAGTTTCTTATGTCGTCGATTAACCCGGACACGGAAAGGGCTCGGGAAATCGAGACTCTGCTCGAGTCTCCGATACCCTGGATAGGGGGGTGTATGTTGCTGCTGCATCCACACTCTGTATACTGGCAATGGCAGCAGACACTCTGCATGGATTGTGTAGACAAAAACGTTGGTTTCCTTCCAAGTTTTTCGCACTAAACGCCACTTCTTTAACACTTCTAGGAGTAGCTATGAAGCTGCCAATGGATCTCACCACAAGAATGTACACTGTAACTGATCGTCTTGCAAAGATCAGCACCCTGGTGTTCATGTCCTCAGCCATGGCTAATTTCATGACCTCCATAGGATCCATGAACGACGTGGAAGTCGTGTCAAATGTCGTCGCTTTGGCCATTCTCGTCTTCACAGTTGTCGGAAATGTGTTCATTCAGGTCATCGAGCTCCACTCTTATCTCCGGAGGAAATGCTCCCAATAGGTGTCATGATTTTGTTGCTGCTGCTCTGTATCTCTTCAGCTGTCATGATTCCTTCCACTAAGAGGTATCTCGAGTCGAAATATGCGAAAATACACGAAGAAGCTCAAGTGGTAGAGGGGAGGGTTATCACTGATCCTGATTAACTGAGAGTAGAGATCAAGAAATATTGGGTGATGGCAGAAACAAGTAGTCCTCAGTTCGTGTTGGCTCGTTCCCCCATCTGCATCATGTCTGATTTCTTGAGTTTGATCATCGCCATTGTTTTGTTGGAAGCTGAAATTCGAATGAAAACGAGGTTTAAGATATTAGGCCAATCGGATTCCAGCTATGGATGGTCCACAGATTGGGTTCTTGTCATTCAGACTATTGGAGTGTTGGTTAGTGCTATTGCTCCAGCTATCAGATGCTTCGCCACCGTTAAAACGAGGCGGTTGAATACGAGAAACTTCATGAACGCAGTCACCGTGGAGGACTATTGGACTCAGAAGCTGGTGGAGTGGAGAGGATCGCCCTTATTTGTAAGAATCCGACATCTTCAAGCCAGAAGATTTGTTCATCCAATACTTGTTACTTTCTTTATCCATGTTCAGTATCTTCTTGTTCTTGCTTCCAAGCTAAGCCTTCTCATATCCATCACCATATCAACTCCAATCATCAATTTTCTAGACTATGTTACTACATTAATGAGGTGGAATCATGCACAAATATCTCACTCTGTTGATCAAGAAGTCACAATATCCACATTTGATTCAGAGGCGGATCTTAAGAACTATGTAATACTATTACAAGGGGAGGTGGAGCTTATAACAGAAACACTTCAATATATCAGCAAAGATGTGGATAAAGTGATCAATAGAGGTAGGATGAGGAAACCAGAGCAGTTAATCTTCTACGTGCTTCTAGTGCTGACTTAACAGGGGTGAGACAATCATCGTGTCGAAAGCCTCGATTCACACGACCCTCCTTACTGCTGGTCTCTGCCTGTGGTCACCCTGGCTTGCATAGCGCTTGCACTCTCCAAAATCGACAAGAGTAAGTCGTGGACGAAGGCCTCCACAACGTGAAGGTTATAGACAAAAGCCTTGATAAGAAAGAACGCTTAACAAACATAAGAAATGCAGCAGATGTACTCTGGGTTGAGGTTGACGGGACGGACGAAAACGGAAAGGTGATAGTGCAACAGCTACGTGATGAAGCTAAGAAGACAGTTATGGATGTTGTTAGAGGTTCAAGAAATCCACTCAACTGGCCTGCCAAAGTGATATACAGATTGAGTAGCACCATTTTGCTGAATCATGGAGATAAAACAGATGAAGAGGTGTTTGATGAGCTGTGGATTATTGAGAGCATGTTTGAGCAATAAACAAGAAGTGCCGTTGCAATGCGATTGAGGAAAGAGAGAGGAGAGTTCGTGAGGCAGTTTTTCTTCTAGGAGAAACAGAGGACATTCCTACGCTTCTTCTGCAGCGTCGAGTGATATTTTTATATTGATTTGGTCGTTTAAAACCTAGAGATGTTTGGTACAGGGTGAGGATTGTGTTTGTTGTTGTATAGGAATTGGAATCCTTCTCAAATTTTGTGGGAATTATCCGTACCACTGTTTCAACTTTTTAAATACTATATATATCATCTCTTTCAAACCACAATAATAGAAACTTCAAACCCTGAATCATAATAAAAAAATAAAATATAACTAATAAAAAAACTCTTCCTAGTACACTACTTTTTTTTTAAAAAAAAAATCCTGCTTTAACATACCTAATACTTTTATGAAGAACAAAGATTGGAGAAGAATAAATACATTTATCGAAAAAGTGATGAAATCTAGAGCCTTCTTAGATAATAGTTACATGTGATTAAATTTTTTAATTAAAATATGTGCTAGAATCTTATTTGCGTAACATGTGGGATGAATATAGAATTCTTTAGAATAATTAATTCGGTTCCTCAACCGCCTTTAACCATTATATAGAAACTGAGGCATGTCTTGTCTCTTGATACAGAGTTTACAGAGAGTTCTCTAATTTGATTGTGTGAGTTTAAGAGTGGAATGTTCGTATGAATTATTAAAATAAAGGGTATGTACAATTTATCTATTTATATTACTAGTAGATACATTATTCAAATTAAAATGTTATCCACTATAAATTGAAGCCATCAAATACCCTTTTTACCCCTATTATAAGATTAATTGTATTAAGAAATTAATTAACCATTAATCTTTTCATGAAAAATAATTTAAATGGCTAGAAATTTAATGCAATATTAAAGAGAAAAATTATTCCATGATTCTCTCCTTAAAAATCGGTGGAAGTTTACTGCAATACATGGAATGGACTGCAAGTCCAAATTATTCCATGATTCTCTCCTTAAAAATCGGTGAAAGTTTACTGCAATACATGGAATGGACTGCAAGTCCGATGTAATACGTGGTATTCAGATTTCTTCTGCAAGTTCGATAAATACATGTACACAGATCCCTTTGTTCAAAACTTGGTATTTATGATCCCTTATCCTTATCCTTATGTTCAGAATGGAATATAATGCAAGTCCGTGGTATACAGATCATTTGTTCAAAACGTGGTATTCAGGATCCCTTAATGCAAGTCCGTGGTATACAGATCCTTGTGTTCAGAACGTAGTATTCAGGATCCTTTATCCTTACTAGAATGGAATAGACTGCAAGTCTGATGAATACGTGATATTCATATCTCTTATCCTTATGTTCAAAAAAGTGGTATTTAGATCTCTTATCCTTACTCGTGTTCAAAAAGTCATATATGTGGTATTCATGATTAAGTGAGTAAAATTTTCGTTTGTATTCAGAAATACATATACATAGTGTTCAAAAAATTTGTGTTTAAATAATCGGGAAGAAGAACATGATCACCATCCTTACTCGTGTTCAAAAAGTCATATATGTGGTATTCATGATCAAGTGAGTAAAATTTTCATTTGTATTCAGAAATACATATACATAGTATTCAAAAAATTTGTGTTTAAATAATCGGGAAGAAGAACATGATCACCATCCTTACTCGTGTTCAAAAAGTCATATATGTGGTATTCATGATCAAGTGAGTAAAATTTTCATTTGTATTCAGAAATACATATACATAGTATTCAAAAAATTTGTGTTTAAATAATCGGGAAGAAGAACATGATCACCATTACCAAGGGTGTCCACTCTAATATGAGAGATTATAATTATTAATTAATGTACAGTACTACCAATAGAAACAGAAAAAATATATTTGAGTTATTGAAATAATGTGAGATTTAATTATACATACCTACAAATAATCACTCGTGTGTGTGTATATATATACCATAGAAAGGGTACATAAATATTGGGGGAGAGAGAGGAAAAAAAGAATAGCAACTTTTGATTCAGTATCAGGAGATGATGATGGTAGGGGAGAAAGAGGGGGTGATTATGTGGTATATATGAAGAGAACGTCAAGATTTTGTTTGTTATAAAGGGGATTAGAGATTATATTTGTTATATAAGGATATATTGGGTATTCACACTTATGTATTGTACCTATTAATAATATTTTAATCCTATCGTATCTATCAGTAATATTAATGTATATTTTGTATTAAGTAGTAATAAATCTTAAAATAAAATATTATAATATAAAAAAAATATTAAAGTGTCAAGTTCTTATTGTATGGCCATTTTAAGCGTGGTGTGTGGTGTCATATTGTGTTGATTATTAATTATCAAGAAAAAATATCATAATATTCTAAGGTATTAAACATTAGTGAAATAGGAGTATCAAGTTCCTATTTGATTGGTTTGGAATGTCAAATTCTTATTACATCACTGTTTCAAAATCTAATCTTTTCAATTCTAAAACCTGATTTTTTCAATTGATTGGATTTTTTAATATGTTATTGGCTGCATTTGAACTGTGAACCATCTATGATCTCGATCTCGGATATTTTGAGTATACATATTGGAGAGACCTCCGAACCATCTAACATCTCGATCTCAGATAGTTTATTGACCACCTTAGAAGAATCAAAGGAAATGGTGAAGTCAAGAATTACATTACATTATAAACAAGCTCTTCATACTCTTTGCACTTTCATTCTAAAAAATAATTAAAGTTATAAATGTGAATGATCTAAATGGGATGGGGAGTATCTCCTTATATATTAAAGTAAAATAACATTCCAAATTTAGGATATCAAATTGTGAGGGTAGCATAATATTCATAAATTGATTATGAAGAGGTTGCGGGCAATTTACACATAATTTTTTATTTACTTACTCTTTTTCTTTATACTTTCAATTAAATTTTTTTAATGAGATTGGACACAATTTAAAAGCCCAATTATCAAATATTCCATTTTTCATTTCCAATTTTAAGAGTAGAGAAAGTGTAGCCATTATTCTGCTCATTTTCAATTCTAAAATTAAAGTGTGGTCAATTTTCATCTTAAAAATATTAAAAGAATTTATTACATATTATGTTGGATTAAATCTTCATCGGTATGAGATATAAAAGCCCAATTATCAAGCATCCCATTTTTCAAAATTAAAATTTAAAAGGTTAGGTGGTATGACTAAGTTAATTGAGTATTTATGATTTTTACTATTTATCCAAATTTCATATATTTATTCCATTTTAAAATAATTAATAGAATCTATAATATTGTTATTAAGAATTATAACTACACATTTTAAGAACACACTTTTTATTTTTTCCAGAGATCAAGTGATTTTTAAAGTTTTAAATATGAATTATACCAGATATTTGTATATAGTCTTCAAGATATTTTACACATCAATCATCACTCTTATTTTGATATATTCAAATAATAATAGTGAGGATGATCACTTCAACTCCAGTGATACATAGCGTGTTTTCTTATTAATGTGAAATAAATTGAAAATGCATGTTTCTCACTCGATTAAAATTATATACGCTAACGTTTTTTATTGGTCAAATAATAAGTTATACTTTCATTTATTATAAGTTAATATGATTAATTTTTATTTAAAAATATAAATTTAAAATTAATAATAAATAAATAATAAACACAATAATCACGGCACTAGTAAATTATTAATTACAATACATATGCACAAATAATCAATTAAAAATAGCCAAAAAAAAAATTAGTGGTGATATTTGGCTCGATACATGACCGAGAATTAGTTTCTGCTTCTTAAATGGTGTTCCAAGCTGCAAGTACTAGTATAGGTTAAATCATGAGCTAAGTACAGCTGTTAAGATGATGAAATTTGATTATTTCAAGTGGCTCTGCAGAAAATGTAAAATACACATGCTGACTGTAGAATCAGGCTATTGTATAGTTTACACATCACACGCACATTTTCAAGTTTGAAACTTCACATTTTTCAATTTACAGCAGCTTTTATAATTTTCTGAAACAAGTGGCCTGGGTATAAAATAGTAATTCAATGAAAAATAAAGCTGGTGCATGATTTAAGGGTTAATCAGAATCTGGTTTATTTTGCCCTTTTAATGTTTTTTAAATTAAATAATCACAATACCCTAGGATTCCATGTGATGGGGGTGATAATCCCACCTATATAGTAATATTTTAATATATTGCTGCTACATTCAACCAAACCACAAGTAGCACTTTCTTAAAAGAGTAAATATTGGAACAATCTAAAGGCTTAAGTAATTAATGCTCATATTTGTTGGGCTAGATGAATGATTGGGGATCATAGTATGATAATTCTTGTTTGTACGAGGACTGATTAGGGTTATTGGGGTTTTGGTTGCTGCAATTAAGCTCATCTATATGATAAGTATACCATTGGATGAATAATCAAATCTACGTACTTGCTACATCCATTATGATCTTCCAAAAGGACAATTATTGCTTCAAATTAATAATATAAATAGCATATGATCCACTTGTGTTGCGTTACATGTTGTAACAAGACTTGAACTCATTAATCATCATCATGACACGATACACATAGCTTTTAGATGAGCTGATCATTTAATGAAAACATCACAAGCTGGACTTTCACTGTAATGCCCGGCCTCTTCCCTGGATTCAGAGACATGATCTTTATTCGTCATGACGCGCCACTCTTCGACTCTGGATCCCCGATGAGGAGCCACGACAGCTGGCATTCGACGTTGCTGGAGAAGTAAAAGAATGTCAGTTTCTCCCAGAAGAAACGCTGCTTCGCGAACGCTCCTCTCTCGTTCCTCGATGACATTGCAGCAGCACTTCTTGTTTATGACATGAACTAAATTGGTTAAGCAAGCTGTCGGTACATCTGCAACCATAATTGACAGCTGATTAAACAGCTGTTCATCTGTTTTATCTCCATGATTCAGCAAAATGGTGCTGCTCAATCTGTACATCGAGTTGGCAGCAATCACTTTGGCAGGCCAGTTGAGTGGATTTGATCTCATGACACTGTTCTCAAGATCCATGACAGTCTTCTTAGCTTCATCACGGAGCTGTTGCAGTATCTGCTTCCCGTTTTTGCCAGTCCTGTCAAGATCCCTGTCTTGCCACTTGTGATACAGTTCAACTTCAACCCATAGAACATCTGCTGCAGTTCTGATGTTCGTTAAACGTTCTTTCTTATCCAAAATTACGTCTACAAGCTTCACGTAGCGGAGACCTTCATCCACAGCGATTACTAGTCGACTCGGCTTACCCTTGTCGATTTTGGGGAGTGCAAGCGCAATGCAAGCTAGTGTGACCACAGGTAGAGACCAGCAGTAAGGAGGATCGTGCGAATCCAGGCTTTCGACATGATGACTGTCGAACTCAAATCACCCCTCTCAACTCATCACTGGAAGTACATAGAAGACTGGTCAACTCCACTGGTTTCCTCATCCTACCTTTACTAATCACTTTATCCACATCTTTGCTGATATTTTCAATTGTTTCTGGAAGCAGATCAACCTCCCCTGGAAGCAGCATTACATAGTTGTTAAGATCCGAATGAAATGGGGTATAGAGACTTGATGATGTGGAGAGGAGACACTAGTCTGCTGCTGCCTCTTGGTTAATCTTCCAAAATTGATGATTGGAGACGATGCAGTAATGGATATGAGAAGGGTGATTTTGGAAACCAGAACAATGAGATGCTGAAGATGGATAAGGAAAGAGATTAATAATCCTCTGATATGATGAAGAAATTTTCTGGTGGGAAGATGTCGGATTTCTACAGATAAGGGTGATCCTCTCCACTCCACCAGCTTCTGAGTCCAAAAGTCCTCCACCGTGACTGCATTCTTGAAGTAGCTCGCGTTCAACCGCCTCGACTTTACTGTAGCAAAGCATCTTATAGCCGGAGCAACAGAACCAAGCAACACCCCAATAGTCTGAGTGACAAGAACCCAATCCGTGGACCATCCATAGCTGGAATCCGATTGGCCTAGTATGTCGAACCTCGTCTTCATCTGGATCTCAGCTTCCACCAAAACAACGGCGGCGATCAAACTCAACAAGTTAGACAAGGCGCAGTTGGGGGAACGCGCCACCACGAACTGAGGGCTACTAGTTTCCGCCATCACCCAATATTTATTGATCTCCACTCTCAGTTGATGAGGATCGTAGACCACTTGACGAGAGGCGTGTCTGTTCATTTCAAGGTATTTCGACTCGAGATACCTCTTAGTAGAAGGCATCATCACAGCTGACGAAACACAGAGGATCAGCAAAAGGATCATGACACACACGGCGAGCATTCCCTCCGGAAACGCTTGCCTGCCGTGGAGAAAAGAATGCAACTCCATGACCTGAACGAGCTGGTGACCAAAACGGCCAAAGCAACGACGTTGGAGACGAGTTCTTCCGTGTTCATGGAGCCTATGGAGGACATGAAGTTGGCGGTGGCGGTGCACATGAACACCAGGGTGCTGATCTTCGCAAGGCGATCGGTGACAGTGCACATCCGAGTGGTGAGATCCATTGGCAACGTCATGGCCACGCCTAGAAGAGCCAAAGAGGAGGCGTTGAGAGCGAAGTACTTGGACGGAAACCATCGTTTTCTTCTATGCACGCCATGCAAAGCATCTGCAACCATTGCCACCACGCAGAGTGTGGATGCAGCAGCAGCGTACGCTCCCATCCATGGTATCGGCGACGACAGCAGCCGCTCGATGGTGCGGGCCTTCTCCTGGTCTGGATTAATGGATGACATGATCAGCCTCAGTTCTTTGCTCGAAAATTAATTAACTAAATTAAGGATGAAGATTACTCTATAATCACAACATGCATGGGAGGGGTGGTGTTAGTATATAAGGAGTAGGTAGTATTCAACTTAAAATTCCAGCTCAGGTTCCCAAAAATTGTCTGCTCGAGAACAGACACATACGGTCTTTATAAATAGATCTAATGTACCATTAATTTTGTCTTTTGTTAGTTTTTACATTAGTTTTTATTTTATTACGATAGTTTTAATTCACTGATTATTTGAATAATAAGATGAAGTGCACATCGAAGAAATAATAAAACTAGATATGAAAAACATAAATTCTAAAGTAAGTACTAATATAATATTTCTTTGATCGTGTGTAAGGTTATTCAGATCATAGGGTATGATATTTTAATTAAAAAAATGTAAATAATTAATTCAAATAGTTTTTTTAATTTTTTATTTTTAACAAAATTTATTCAAATTACTACATTAGTTATTTAAAGGTAAATATTAATATTCAAGTGAGATCGGTATAATCTTTTTATTTTTTTAATTAGTTATTACTTTTTTAATAAGAATATTATTATGTTATGATCACTTTTAGGGTTCGCTTGTTTGCCATGATTAAGGGGGATTGATGCAGTATACCTCCTAATTCCATTTTTTTCTCGATGTATTCATAATACCCATGACCTGATATTATTTTGACCCATTATTAATAATACCTTTTTTTTTTTGGTATTGTGTAGAGGTGGAATACACAACACCTAAAATTAATACCTAGGTATTAAATGCAATTTAACATTATACTCTTATCCAATAAAAATAATAATTAATAATATAATTAATAAATATAATTTATAATTTATAATAAAATTTACAATTAATAATATTAATAATAATAAATAATAATAATTAATAATATTAATAAAAATATTTAATAATAATATAAACAATAAATAATAATATTATTATTAATAATAAGGGTAAATTTGTCATTTTACTTATTATCACATTTGTTAATACTCAATAACAAACATAAAACAACTACTACCTAATTATCAACAATCTCATTTTTCCATAATATCAAACAACAATACAATTAATCACAACTCAAACAAATCTCATTATAAACAATACATTTATATCACATACCCACAAGCAAACGACCTCTTATCATCTACCAAATATTTATGAAATAATTTATTGAATGATTAATTTTTTTCTCGATCAGATATAACTTTTTATTTAAATGTTATCACTTCTATCTCTATCCCGTTCATAAAATTCTTTCATGAGACGATCGTGGCTGCCAAAGATTTAAATATAAACTTTTTGTTTCCTCAATAAACTTTATTTTTTAAGCTGTGAAAAATATGGATGGAATTAATTTAACTTATTTTAACGTAAGTAAAGGGAGTATCTCCTTAAGCTGGTTTGACAATTTAATAAAACAAGTGGTTGGGGTCTTAATTAAAATGTGCTCTTACAAATTGCAAATTGCAATTTGCAAAATGGTGGTGATTAAACTTTACGTCGTAATTAGTAATGTAATAATTAAGTAATACGATTATGTCCTTATTATTAAAGTTAACCCATGTGGGGTAGCTAATTCGGTGGTATAAATTATAATCATACTTAATTTCATAATAAATTATGCTACTTACATTTAATTAATGGGTTAATTGAAAAAAAACACGAAATTTACTTTTATTACAAATTAATTCTCAATTTTGAGAAATTGCAAAAAAAATCACCATCTTTAAGTATTGTTGCAAAAAATCACCATCTTTAAGTATTGTTACAAAATAAACCCATTTTTTTACTAAAGCAATATTTTTTTTGGTTTTTTTGCGGCAATACTTAAGGGTGATAATTTTTTTGCAATTTCTCAAAAGTGAGGATTAATTTACGATAGTAGTAAAATTCATGATTTTCTTTGCAATTAACCCTTAATTAATCCACAAGTTGGTGAATTTTTTAATATATACATTCTCGTATTTTGGAGTGGCATGCCAAAAAATAATCGTCACATTTTTCTTGCGATAAATAAATAACAGTATGCCCTTGTCAAAAAGTAATTTAGGTCATGAGATTAATGAGATGAAAATTTTAGATTTAAATTTATTGTTTTATATTCAGTGTTATATGAGTATAATATATATAGGCTATTTAATCGATAAAAGTGATAATTGTTCGGATTTTTCGGGTGGAGAGAATTATATTAAGAGCAAAACTTGAATGTATCATTTTATATTTCTTATTACTAGTTATTATTTTTTATTAAAATATTATCACTTTTATTGAAAATATTATTACTTTTTATTTATATTACGAATTATTCACATAATAGTTCATTGAAGAGTCATAACTTTTCTGAATATCATTTTTTATATTAGTAAATATTATCACTTTTTATTTTTTAAAAAAAAACTCATTTCATGAGCTTCACGCAAGTGTTTGCCTCATCTAAGTTGTATGGGTATATTTACAAATCCATACACCTGACCCGAAACACATTTCAATATTTATTATTCTTTAAGGAAAAATATATAATTTTATTGATTTTCTTGGACAATTTGATATCAAATTGAAAAGATCAAAAATTTAAAATTAAAATCTATTTTAAGTTTATTGGATCGATGACACATTATTCTTTTCTTAGGTGTTAAATGATCATGAAAGTATAAATAATTTTTTGAAAGAGGGAGAATAAATTTTTAGATTCAATACTTCAGTAAGCAATTTGAGTCCGTGGGCCTAGTTGGGAATCTGAACATGCAGATTGGTTGGGTAAATTGTTGGGCTTTTCTCTTAACCCAATTTTTCATTATTTAACATGTTTTAACATTTTCAAATTAAACACTTTAAATTCTGGCAAAGAAGGGACATAAGAAAACAATTAACCCTTAAATTCTCCCTCACATTTTCTCTTTTATATCACTATCTTCATCTAAAATTTTCTTATCTTCTTTATCAATTTATCAATTTCACCGTATTAAAATCACAAAACAAAATTACTAATATTTAGATAAGCCCACAACATTTAGTATAAGAAGTGTTTTTTATGGTATTTGAACAAGAATAATTATACTGACCTTGCAACTGATTTGATCAGTTTCTGACGACCCTTTTTCGTTCTTGCTCATTTTTGCTCCAAAAACAGAGTTGTCAATAATGGCGACTGATCAGGCGGCCGGCATTGAAGAAGGATGAGGCTCGATCAAGCTGGAACACAAGAACAACCAGGAGACTTTTCTAATCCAAACATAGAGAAAAATTATGCAAAATCTAAAAGTTAATGCATAACTACAGCGATGAAATGATAGCAGTGATTCAGGCAATGTTATCATGATCATCATAGTCAACATAAAATTCATGCTTTTCATTTGAAGCATTAATAAAGCTGTTAATTATGATGGTCTCTATTATGCATGTTTAAGAAGCATATTCAAGTTCAATGATCCCAACATTAAGCTCATTAACAACAGTATGCAATTTAATGCCATTATTTTGAAATAGGGTCATATAGATTGCTACAAAGTTTGGTCATATCTGACATATTGATTGAAAAAGTTCGAAAGGAGAAAAACTAACGGAGAGATCTTTGCTTCAGCTGCCAAATTTGAAAAGAAAAAATTCCACACGTGACTTCCAGCTTTCGATTCACACTACTCTAAAAAGTTGCATGTCATGAGAAATAAGAGAATTAGACTTTGAATTCTAGATGAAAATTTATCATGCAGCAAGTGGTGAATTATTAAATGTGACACCAGATTAGATTAAGTGAGTAAATGTCCAGTATAAAATACTCCCTCCCATATTAAACTCTTTAGTCTTTACTATCCATTTTCCTCCATCCATTAAAGCTTTTACACCCCAAAAATAGAAATCTTTTAATAACTTACCTCTCAATATTTTTTAAAATATCAACCTACTTTATAACACGTTACTACTCAATTAACCCAAATGAATACTTATACTCTTTTAACTTTTAGGTGAGTTGAAAATGGTTAAAAGTAATTTTTCTTAACATGCAGCAACGGTGAAATTTAATCTGAAAGGGAGGAGTATAATACTGACAAAAACCATACTTGAAATACGATCCATCATGCTCATTTGCAATTTTTTAAGAGTAGATTCTCATGAAAACAACCCACAATTTGACAAAAAGTTGTCAACGCTGAGTCACAGAAACATTATTTTTATATGCCACCTCCTAGTGTTAAATTAATATAGCCTAAACATTTTGACTAGGAAAATGATTTAGTTGAATTATTTTCTCCAATATCCTCCCATTTCCTTTCTTGGGCTACTAAGGACATTGGTATTACTAGAAGAAAAGAAAGATCAGAGAAACACTGCTTCTTGGTTTCTTTGTTCAAAAAGTACAGAAACTCCGATTTTATCAGTTTGATAGTCAAGAAATAAAGTGCCACAAAACCAACCAATCAACTAAAGTATCCATTTCATTGCTGAAAAGAAAAGGCTTACCAGAAAGAGATCTTCCATCAACTATCAAGGGTGAAGTCTTAGCTGCAGATGTGGAGATGCCCTGGAATGAAAATTACACCAGCTCCGATGCAGCCATTGAGAAGCAGCTTGAGGCCCCAATTCCATGGATTGGCATGTATGTTGCTGCATCCTCTCTAATCTGTGCCATTGCAATGGCAGCAGATGTTTTCCATGGATTCAGAAGCAAGAAATACTGGTTTCCCAGCAAATTCTTCTCAGTCAATGCTACTTCATTGACACTGTTAGCAGTGGCGATGAAGCTACCAGTGGACCTGACTACTCGGATGTATGCCACCACGGACCGGCTTGCCAAGGTATGCAGCCTTGCTTTCATGTCTACTGCCATGGGGAATTTCATGACATGTTTAGGATTGATGGATGATAAAGACATCATAATGAACACAACTGCTTTAGCCATTCTGGTAATCACTGTCCTAGTAAACTTCATTGTTCAAGTCATCCAGATGCGTGAGTTTCTGAAGGGTAGAAAGATGTTTGTTGAGGAAATTGCAGCAGCTTGTTTCATGTACATTTCTCTTCTTATGGTGATCTCTTCAGCTATAATGGTACCTTCGACCAAAAAATATTTGGAGTCGAAGTACCATGAGATGCTGAAAATGGCTTCTGATGAACAAATTCTGGAGTCCATGGAGGAGGGAGATTTTAACATTGACAAACTGAGACAAATGATGAAGAAATACTGGGTGATGGCTGAAACTAGCAGCCCCCAGTTTGTGATTGCACGTTCTGTGACTTGTACATCTTCTGGTATCGTTTCTCTGCTAACTGCTCTGGTTCTATTACAAGCTGAGATCAGAATGGTACTGAAGTACAAAACAATTGATATAACAGCTTCCACATATGGATGGTCGAGTAAATGGATCGTTCTTGCTCAGTCCATTGGGGTGGCAGTGGGTACCGTTGCCCCTGCAATTAGGTGTTTCAGTGCAATAAAGTTTAAACACTTCGAGTCTGGAAAAAGGAGCCTTAGAGATGAGTTCAAGATCGAAACTTACTGGACTCAGGTTTTGGTCGAGTGGAAAGAGAGCTCTTTGCCTTTTCAGATAAGAGATCGCAAGTGCAGGAAACTTATCCACCATATAAAAGGGCTAATTCTGAGTTTTCTTGTTCAAGTTCAGATTCTGATGGTTCTTTGTAGTAAATGGGTACGGGTTGTATCTTTCTTCTTTTTGAGTCCCATTTTCTCATGCTTCCGCTGCATCGGAAGATTGAAGAATGTATACAATTCTGCCCCAACTCGAGTTCATGGGGTTTCAGAATCTGAAACTCGGACGGTAATGGACTTGAGTCGTTACGTTCTGCTACTCGAAGGCGAGGCGGAGATACCCCAGAAGATTCAGAAAAACATCTGTGATGCTGTAGACGGGCTGATTCAGAGAGGCAGGCAACAGCAACCCAAGAACCTGACAAGCCTTCTGCACAAAGTTGGGAACTTCTCATATTTGAAAGAAGTTGACAAGAACCAAGTACCAAGTCTGCACTCTCAAGAGCCACCCAGGTGCTGGTCATTGCCATTGGTGACTCTCACGAGTATCGCCATAGCACTTCCCAACATTCCAAAGGAAAAAATCAGATGGCTACTTCGGAGCATGGATGAAGGCCTCTTCTACGTCAAACTCATTGAGAAAACACTGGATAAAAAACAAAAACTAGTAAATAGCAGGAATGCAGCTGATGTGATTTGGGTTGGAGTAGAGCTGTATCGTAAGTGGCAGGACAATGATCTCCATGAAACCTCCCTCAACTGGAAAAGCTCCAAGGAGACACTACAAGAACTGTCGAACAAAGCTGAAAAGACCATAACAGAGTTCAAGAGAGAAAGAGATATCCTAATGGAGAACCCCCAAAACTGGCCAGTTAAGGTTGTAGCTGCTAATTCAATGTACAGAGTGTGTCAAAGGCTAATCAAGGCATATGATGGGGACTATCTCCAAACAGATGGGAGATTGTTTGAACAACTGTGCAACATGATAGCAAATATACTTGCAGCTTGCCTTACAAATTTAGTGAGTATTATAATCATGAAGTGTCACAGGAAAGCCATAAAAGCGAAGGAAAAGAACGTACGTCAAGCAGCTCTCCTCCTGGGCGAAACCGAAGAAATTCTTCGAATTCTTCATCAGCACAGAACAACCACACGATCGGATCCTGATGAATCTGAATTCATTGAAAAATGGTGTAATTTGTTAGTTAAGAGGAAAATTTAGAATTCATAGCAGCTTTCAGAAGAGTTCAATCTTATGTTCCCCAAGTAAAACTGAAAAAATAAGAATGAAGCTTGGATGGTTTCCACCATGTGGAATAGGGCAAAAGAGAGGGAGAAATGGAATGAAAAATCAATGTCATCAGTTGTTTTCATTTCATTGTTTGATCTGCTCCAATGCCTCTATTCTCAGTACATTAGGGTTCCTCCATATTTAATTCTCATCCAGCTTGCTCATCTTGGAAGGAGAGTTAGCCACATTGCAAATTCGTTTAAAGGGAGATTATAAAATCCCCAGACTACATGTCAATCTCAATCTCAACGAATCTATAAAGATTGTTTTTTCTTCTTTTTTCTTTTTTTTTCCAGATTTATTTTCTCAATTCTCCAGTTCTAATTTCCAGCATTCATTGATTAAACCAAGTATAAATTTGTTAGGAGATTTTATCTAAAAACAAATTAGAGGGGGCGAAAGTCACAGCTTGACCTTGAGGTATAATTATAGATATTAGACTATTAGAGAGCAGACAAAGTCCAGAAATAGATAAATAAACAATTATTGCAAAATCATTGCTTTTTGTTGAAGGAACAAACATTATTTTCAATTATTTAAAAAAATAAGGGAAAATCACTAATAGATACACACTTTTAACCTAAATTACTATGAGATACAAGGAATTCAAATAATTACTCTCACATACAAAATATTAAAGTAAAATATCAAATATAACCTTATAATTACATACACTTTTAAACCACCAACCCTACCCCTCACCCACCCGCCCGCCGGACCGGCGTTGACCACGGTCGGACAGCCGTTGACCGCCGCCGCCTGCTGCCGGAATTTAAAATGTGCAAAAACAAAATTGTGCAAAACCAAATTGTGCAAATACATAGGGGTATTTATGGTATCACAATCATAATTATGTAGTTATGAGTAATAGTACTTTTGAGTTATGTAGTTTACAGCAATTATGCATTATTTTATGCATCCAACAATAAGTGACCCAAAAAATAATTGCACGAAATCCTTAGTTGTACTTGTGCCTAATTAAACCCAATCTCAATTCAAAATCTACAATCCCCCAAAGCGTTAGGTGAGAGATACAGAAAAGAATTCCACAGATAGAATCTATTAACTTTGATGAAGAGAGAGAAAGTCAAACTCCAAACAGCAAAACACAACTCTCTATGATCATCACCTTTTTATAATGAGGAATAATAATATAATAATATGCATGTGAACATAAAAAATTATTTATAATAAAAAAAATTCTATGGACTACCTGCCCATCACCAGACATGCTGCCAAACTTTGAGCTGGAATGAGAGTTAAAGAATTATATATTCTCAGTCACAATAATATAGTAATAAGTAACTTCCATTGTTCAAGATTAAGTCCCCCATCTACTGAGGAAGAAAGATCCGATTCAGGTGTTGTTAATCAAGATTTGATGGTCGGATCACTCGTCTGAAAACCCTCCAACTCTTCAACACTCACTGCCAATGCCCTGGGAGGAATCTTCACCCAACACAGATGTCGAAAGACAGCTCGAGGCCCCGATGCCATGGATAGGGATGTATGTTGCAGGTGCATCTCTGATCTGCACACTAGCCATGGCTGCTGACACCATTCATGGATTCCGGACCAAGAAGTATTGGTTTCCATCCAAATACTTCTCTCTCAATGCCACTTCACTGACACTGCTAGCAGTTTGTATGAAGCTCCCAGTGGATCTCACCACTCGGATGTATGCTGTAACTGATCGGCTTGCCAAGGTGAGCAGCCTCGTGTTTATGTCGACAGCCATGGCTAATTTCTTGACATCCTTAGGGTCCATGGAAGATAAGGATGTCGTGATGAACGTCACGGCTTTAGGGATTCTGGTGATCACGGTCACTGTGAATGTGTTCATCCAGGTTTTTCAGATGCATTCCTATCTGAAGGGTAGGCTGGCATTTGGTGAAGAGATTGTAGCCCTTGGATTCATGCTTGCTTTTCTAGTGATGTTTACTTCATCGGCTGTGATGATACCATCCACCAAACGATACCTAGAAAGGAAGTATCATGAAATGCACACTTCTGCATTGAATGAAGAGAAAGTGGATGTGGGGAGAGTTAGAACAGAAGAACTGAGAGATTTGATAAAGAAATACTGGATCATGGCGGAAACTAGTAGCCCCCAGTTTGTTATAGCTCGTTCCGTGACCTGCACCACGTCCGGTATGTTGAGCTTGCTCGTTGCCCTCGTATTGGCAGAAGCTGAGATTCGGATGGTAAAGGAGTACAGAATTATATTACACCAATCTTACTCGTCCTATGGATGGTCGACAAAATGGATTCTTCTCACTCAGACTATTGGAGTGATTGTTGGTATCATTGCCCCGGCATCAAGATGGCTCGTTGCGATAAACTTTCGATCCTCAAATGAAGCCCGAAAGAACATCAAAAGCTCGGTGACGGTGGAGGCCTACTGGACACAGAAGATGGTGGATTGGAGACAAAGCTCTTTATCGTTACACATTCGACATCTCAAGAGCAGAAAACTCCTTCATGATCTCAGAGGAATGTTTCTGAAAGTCTGTATTTCTGTTCAGTATCTGATTGTTATAGCTAGCAAATTAGCCCTTCTCGTCTCAATCTGTATCACAAGTCCAACTATCTCATGCCTTAAATATGTCAAAAGATTAAGGAGGCAGACGCGAATATCTCACTGCGTCTCGTCACGCAATCAGGAGGTCTCAGAAACAAGTGCTACTCCGGAAGTGGACATCAAGCAGTATGTTATGCTGCTCGAAGGGGAGGTTGAGCTACCAACAGAAACTCTAGAAAATATCTGCAAAGAAGTGGATGAAGTCATTCATAAAGGTAAAAAGAGGAGACCAAAAAATTTGTTGAAACTTCTATATAGATCTCGCAACTTCAGAGGGGTAACACAATTTGATAGTCATGAAGTTCCAAGTCTGCACTATCTAGAACTTCCTTACTGTTGGTCTCTACCTGTGGTCACCCTGGCTTGCATTGCACTTGCACTTCCTAACGTTGAAAAGAACAAAGCTAATCAGCTGTTGAACAGTGTCTCTGAAGGTCTCCGGTTTGTGAATCTTGTCGACAAAACCCTTGACAGGAGAGGTGGTTTGGAGAACATAAGGACTGCAGCGGATGCTGTCTGGGTAAAAGCTGAACTGTACCACAAGTGGCAAGACAGAGATCTTCATGAAACATCTCTTAGAGGCAAAAATGCTGAGGAAATATTACAAGAGCTCTCCAATAAAGCCGAAAAGATGGTCCTGGAGTTCAAGCAAGATGCCACTGACTGCCTCATGAAAAATCCTCTTAACTGGCCTGCTAAGGTTATTGCAGCCAACTCAATGTTCAGGGTGAGCAGGACAATTTTGCTGAACTACAGGGGAGGTAAAAGAGATAGTAAAGATGACGAAATGTTTGAGCAATTATCAACCATGATAGCAGATATATTGGCAGCATGTCTTACAAATTTGGCTCATGTGATTACCAAGAAGTGTCACCAGAGTGCCATTGAGGAAAGAGAGAAAAGTGTGCGTAAAGCAGCTAATCTTCTAGGTGAAACTGAAGAAATTATCGAGCTTCTCCAGCATCGTGAGCTGCCAAACTTATCTCCTGATCAAGTGACTGATATTAAAGAATGGCGAGCCATACTCAAACAGGAAATATTAAGCAATCAAGGCTCCGTAACTAGGCACAATATCGAAAGAGTTCCTTCAAAACCCAAGGATTGTGTAGATGTACAAGTGGAGGGATGAAATGATCCTGGCAAGGATAAAGAAAAGGTAGCTGAATTATCATGGTACTCTTAGTTTACTTACTGCTCTTGTTAATCAAGTACTGCCATCTTACATCTACCACGTTGCAGTGTGTGGTACAACACTTGCAATTTATTTGACATTAATAAAATAATTGCATCTTCTTGTTATACCGGTAAATTCTGACTAAGACAATCAAAGCAAAGAACATAAAAATTTACGCATCTAAGGATGACTAGAAGCTGGTGAGCCACTTATCAGCAAATAGCTTGAGCTCATTAAGGAGCATAGATCCCATTAAGTCTAGCTTAACTATTGCATCTGTGTTTCTGTACGGCTTTCTTAACTGGAAATTATAATTTAGATGAAACAAGATACAAGTAGTACATAACAGCAGTCTTAATAAGTTTCCTTTTTCAGAAAAGCAGTAAGATCAGAAAGCTTTTAATTAACGTGTCCAGTCTTGTACCAGACTGAGTCATAAGTCAAACATGTGAAAGAAATTCATTTTTGCATTTACACGTTTTGAAATTTGCTTAGAGTTTTGACTTCAGACCGCAATATCCAAATATATAATAAATATGGCAGTATTTGAGAGTGACTGCAGATTTCAAGATATTCGGTGAGTCATTAAGGTACTGTAATTCCCTTGACAACATCAATGAGGAAGAAGTCAGATTGGCTAAATCACATTAAAGTATGAACGTTGTAATTTTTAAAAGTTGATTTACTTGAAAACAGTCACAGAGTGTCTTTATGACATCTTCTTGGATATATATTCTGTATTAGTACCCAACTAGTGGAAAATTATCAGTCTAAATCATATTAAGTCCTATGAGCCAAGTTGAAAGCTATAACAATTTTCTAGCATCTGAATCCTTTATTCTTTTTCTCCAGTCATAAAAATTTCCCCCCTTTAAGAGAACCAAATAAAGAAAAAAAAAGGATTCAACAAATATTGACCTCGAATTCCTTATTCATCAAATTAAAAAAGAGCAAGTTTATCAGGCACAGCAATATCTAAAAGCAAAAGTTCTTACCTAAAGGAAATCTGCCACCAATGGTAGATGAGGAGTTTTTTTCTGCAGATGTGGAGAGGAGACTTGAAGCACCAATGAAATGGATTGGCATGTATGTTGCTGCAGCCTCTCTAATCTGCACTCTTGCAATGGCAGCTGATACTTTCCATGGATTCCAAATCAAGAAACACTGGTTTCCCACAAGATTCTTCTCGCTCAACGCCACTTCATTGACATTGTTAGCAGTGGCTATGAAGCTGCAAGTGGATCTCACAACTCGGATGTATGCAATCACTGATCGACTTGCTAAGGTATGTAGCCTTGCATTCATGTCAACTGCCATGGGAAATTTCCTGATATGTTTGGGATCATTGGATGATAAAGACATTCTAATGAATACAACTGCTTTAGGCATCCTTGTTATCACTGTAATCGTGAATTTCTGTGTTCAAGTCATCCAAATGCGATATTTTCTTAAACGTAGAAAAATGTTTGCTGAAGAAATTGCAGAAGCTGTTTTCATGTTATTTTCACTTCTTATGGTCACATCATCAGCAATAATGGTACCAACAACCAAAAGATACCTGGAGTCAAAGTACAATGAAATGATGAAAATGGCTTCTGATGAACAAATGTTGGAGTCCATGGAGGAAGGAGATTTTAACATTGGCAAATTAAGAAAAATGATAATGAAATACTGGGTGATGGCTGAAACTAGCAGTCCCCAGTTTGTGATCGCTCGTTCAGCAACTTGTACTGCATCAGGTATCATTTGTCTGCTGACAGCTCTGATTCTGATACAAGCTGAGATCCGAATGGTAATGGAGTGCGGAGCAGTTAATATAACAGCTTCTATTTATGGATGGTCGAGTAACTGGATTGTTATAATCCAGTCCATTGGAGTGGCTGTGGGTGCCGTTGCCCCTGCAATTAGATGTTTCAACGCAATAAAGTTGAGGTGTTCTGAGAATGGGAAAACGAGCTTTAAAGATGAATTCAAGATAGAAGCTTACTGGACACAGAGGCTGCTGGAGTGGAAAGAGAGCTCTTTGCCTTTGCAGATAAGAGACCGCAAGTGGAGAAAATTTCTCCACACTATGAAAGGTCTAATTCTGAGTTTTCTTGTTCAAGTTCAGATTCTGATAGTTCTTTCAAGCAAAGGAGTTCGCTTCATATCTTTCTGCTTAGCTGGTTCAATCTATTCATGCTTCCATCAGATCAAAGGGTTGAGGATATTTTGTAACTCTGGCCAATCACTGGTTCATGGTATTTCAGAATCAGAACCAGAAATTCAGATAGCTATAGATCTAAGCCGTTGTGTTCTGCTACTGGAAGGTGAGGCAGAGTTACCTCAGAAGATTCAAAAAAAATCTGCAAGGAGGTAGACAAACTGATTCAGACTGGTAAGAAGCAGCAACCCAGAAACTTGATACGCCTCCTTCAAAAAGCAGGCAATTTCACATGTTTGAAAGAAGTTCACAAGAACCAAGTTCCTAGTCTGCACTCTCAAGAACCTCCTAAGTGTTGGTCTTTGCCTCTGGTAACGCTGACAAGTATTGCTATTGCACTTCCCAACATTCCAAAAGAAAATGTTAATTGGCTAATACAGAGCGTAAATGAAGGCCTGTACTATGTTGAACTCATTGAAAAAACACTGGATAAAAAATGAAATCTAGCAAACGTTAGAAATGCAGCAGATGTCTTTTGGGTTGGAGTTGAACTGCATCACAAGTGGCAGGACAATAATCTTCATGAAACCTCTCTCAACAGCAAAAGCTCAAAGGAGACACTGCAAGAATTGTCAAACAAAGCCAAAAAGACAATTGTTGATTTCAAAAGAGAAAAAGATATCCTGATAGATAACCCCCTAAACTGGCCAATTAGGGTTGTTGCTGCAAATTCAATGTACAGAAACTGTCAAAGGCTTCTAATAGCCTATGATGGTGATAATCTCCCAACAGATGAGAGATTGTTTGAAAAACTGTGCAACATGATAAGTAATATATTGGAAGCTTGCCTTACCAACTTAATGTGTGTTACAATCATGAAATGTCACCGGAAAGCCTTAAAAGAGAAGGAAAAGAATGTCCGCCAAGCAGCTCTCATGTTGGGTGAAACTGGAGAAATTCTTCAGATTCTAAATCAGCACAGAAAAACAAGAATGGAACCTGGTGAATCAGAAATTATTGAAAAATGGTGCAACTTATTAAACAGGAGGAACGTTTAGACTGTGATCAAAGATCAAACTGCAAATTGTCAAATACAGTGGCAACCAAGCAAGCAAACATCCAAAAAAGGAATGAAGATTGAGTTTTCTTCACTGTGCAGCATATATTCAAGAAATATTACTAATTAAATAGACAGAGAGCACTGTCTATAATATAGTGCTTGTGTAACAAAAAAAATGTTAACAGTTTGTCATCATTTATTAGATACTTGAAATAAATTTAGGAATTCGACAACTATGTCTGTCCCATTATCTAGAACCAGGACGTTACTATTAACATATGTAATGACATTTCTATGTTCAATTTAGTAGCAAATTCATCATTGTCACCAAACATGAGCAAATGAAAGAATATAAAGACAGAAAAGAGAGAAATTTGGATAACCAAGTTGATTTTAGAAAAGGGGAGGGACCAAGAATCCTCATCAACATTCCACATAAAGTGAAATTTATTCCTATTTGATCTTTATCCAATGTCTTGGTTGGTCTTGGGATCCTTTTTACATCAAGTCTAAAGCTAAACTCATCTCAAAATACAGCATATTATGGCGTCTAAATCATTCATATCTTCTCAACTTTGATTCGCCAGAACGGAGAGTTCAACAGACTGCCAAAATTTTCCACCTCTCCCTGGAAAAATTCACATGGCTCAAGGGTCCAACTTTAGCCTGTGCAAATGCTTTTTGTTTAAACCACATGACCTGTTGTTGCAGTTCATCACTCAAGTCCTACTTGTTTAAGTTTCCTTCAATCTTCCCAACTGCAGCAGCAACCTTGGTTTTTGCTTCCTCAGAATCACTAATGTCAGAAGTTGCAGAGAATTCACCTTCATTCGCTTTCTCTACAAGCTTCAAATGGAGCCAACCTAGTACACACACAAAAAAAGGACTTCTATTAGTATAAATTTAAATTACAGTCAAGCCAGACTCACACACATATATATATATATATATGTGTGTGTGTGTGTGTGTGTGTGTGTGTGTGTGTAGTTGTTTGATCATGATACACTTCCCATTTGTTCTCTACCTTCCACTTATGGATGAAATTTACATTTATAAAAAAAGCAGTTGTAAAGATTATCAACAGGATTCCTCCCACAAGTGCATAAGCCAGTTCAAAATATGGATCAATCAAATATAAACCAAGAGCAGTGCACAGAAATATTGCGCAAGACATGATAGCAACTTCACAGGGCACTATGACTTCAACTCAACTTTGCTGAGTAGCAGATCAACTTGTATAAATGTAGACAAATTGTGATGATATCACCAAAATGAGGAACATGTCTTATAAATTATAATTACCACTGCAAATGAATAAAAATTATGAATAGTCCAAAATGATTTTTGTAAAGATAAGACCACTGCAAATGAATAAAAATTATGAATAGTCCAAAATGATTTTTGTAAAGATAAGACCACTGCAAATGAATGAAAATTATGAAGTCCATAATGATTGGTAAAGATAAGCATCGTAATGAAGAGGACTAGGCTAAATCATTAATAAAGTTATCTATTCAGAAATTTATATCTTGCTGCTGCAACTGGGAGAGGGGGCAGTGAGTCTGTAACAATGAAAATAGAAGACAGATGCTAAGTTAAAAATATATATAATATATTACCAAGAGGAAAGCAAATTCCTGCAGCCAGAGCTGAACCCAACACTGCATTCCTTAAGCGCCAACGAAGTGAACCAGGCACTGTAAAACATCAAAAGAAGAATGAGGAAGAATTAATAATCTTCAAATAGGGCAAAAGCATACTGGAATTCGGAACAGTCCAAGAATATTTTATGCTCACTGATCAAACCAAATGTAGATGCAGTAGCAGAACCAGCACCAACAACGTTATAAACATCATGCACGCCTCGTTTTTCAGCCAGGAGATTTTGCAAACCATAAAAGGCAGCAGTAAATATCCCAAGACGAATTCCACCTACTATAGAGCCACGAGTGACTCGAATAAATCTGTTCTCCATTGCGTCTCTCATAAGTCGATATTGTTCGCGTTTATCCGGGGTGCTTCCAAGCTTCAACATGACTTCAGCATCCTTGCTCTGTGCAGAAGCAAAGATTTCTCCATTAAGAACATCTTCCGCATAAATTTATAATTTTAGAAATATCCCCTAAGAATATACCCAAGTATATAAATTTAGTCAAACACTACTAAAAGAACGTACCTGCTTAAACAAGCAAATTTGATGTTAATTCAAATACTTATTTGTAACGCATCCATAACAGCTAAATTTATATTTAGAATAAAAGGTTTCAAAATGCAGAAGTTATCACATGTAGCATGCTCTCGGTGGCAAGCTTGCCAAAAGTCTAAGTTTGAGTCGAGAGATTGTAAAGGAAAATAACAGCAAGAGCTAAACGATAGTGAACAATGACAGTCAACCACAGACCTCCAGTTACTGGATCTAAACCCCCACGAAACCCAATGTCATATTGTACTCAACAGAACATGGATGTACTGATGGCATAATTGACCAATCTGGTATTTCACATTAAAGTGATAGACAGAACTGCCATGAAACGACTTATTAGTAGATAATAGATCACTTTGGAATGGCATACACATCACACATCCAGGATCAAGTAAAGACTTTCGGTTTTCACAAAGCCACAGCTCCATAAAGTTCACAATTATTTTAATCTACACCTAGAATTCAGCACTGATACTTTTAAGAGAATACAACCTAGAGATAAAAACATGCCTAAAACTCACCCAGTTTTGCTAGGAAAGTAAATTATAATCAGTTGCATAAATTAATAATCAAGAATTTCACACCGCCTGCAACTCCCAAAGAGAAGCTAATTTAAGGATGCACACTTACAACGGAAGCAGAAGCCTCTTTGCTACCTCCATATAACATGCCAGCAAACACTCCAATGACAGTTGCCGTACCCCAGTTGACAGTTCCAGCCATTTTTTGAGCCCTCTATCATAGAAATAATCAGCAATTAGATTCACATACTCGCATGAATGCATCCACAACTTTGACACGCAAGGGATCAAATACTAAACTATGACCGTATTTGCCTGCTGATATCAGATTCAAGACAATAATCACCAAAATCCCTCAACTCCAAACATTAGCAAGGCAAAAGTTGCAAATTAACGCAGAATCGCCATTTTCAGATCATAATATCATAATTACTACTATATACAATAAATCCATAAACACAATCAACATATACATGCGAAAACTTACATTACTGACGAGTTCCTCCTGATTTTCAGTCGATTCCATTGCGCCAAAAAGGTTAGAAATCTATAAATATATAAAAGCAGGATAGTGAACCAAGCAAATTTTTGCCCGCCAAAACATACATTAATAAGTAAACAGTGTAAACATGTTTTCCTGTTACCAAAGTGAATATGTGATGCATGGAGACTAAAGAGTCAACAACCTCATCAGGGTTAGGTAAATATCAAATCAATAAAAATATTAAAGCCGCAGAGCATTGACTAAAAACATTATTTAACATTACAGTAATAATTACGAATGAAAATTTTGCTTCCTTTGACTACTGAAGTGACAGATTGAGTACAACATTAGAGCATGGGAACCCATGCCATTGGCAGATTTAAATACTGCAATATGACTGTCGACATTGAGATATGCAAGTAGAAATAGAAATGAAATCTCTCATTTACTCCTATCAAACACGAGCTACTTTCTTTAATTAAAGATATCAATCTTCAAAAACAAATTGGGTACTGAAGATTTGTGTGGCTAGGCTGTATGAGGTGCATGATAATGAGGAAATGCCCATCTTTTAGCTTGGAATACATCTTTCATGACACTGAGAACGAAATACGGATCATGTTATATTTCATATATTTCGGGAAACTGATACTTAAGCATTCATTCAATTTATAGCAAGATGGAAGCATCAAGTATATGAAACAGCAATTATATGTATCATATTCAATAATACTATGCACGACAATATTTCAAACATAGAAATAGAATGATATTGTGAAATGTGAATATACTTATCCTCATGTTATAATTTCTGATCAACATCAGTGATCAATCATTCATAAAATAAACCAGATTTGTATTCAGCTGAAGAACAAACCAATGGTAGATCCACTCAGTCTGGTGTGAAGCAAAAAACGGACAACACAGTTTGACTTAAAGCAACAAACGCAAATTCATTCTGAACCAATTATGTAGAAGCATTGAAGAAGCTAAACAAAAGAGCTGTGCATGTAACTTTAAGCAAAAGAGAGGTACCAGCAAAAAATACTTCTATTTTTAATATAAATTACACAATTTATTATGAGTTTACAAGCTTATGTTTTTTGCGTTATTAATGAAATATATAACAAATCCAGTGAAGAATAAGTATTATGTTTAAATCTGATATAGAGTCACTTTGTACAAGTCTCATTAAAATTTATAAGTAGTTGACTAAAGATCCTATATAAAATTTTAAGAAATTATCATACATATAGGCCAGAGCAATGCAAGGCGTATTATTCCTATAGTATATGTTAACTATACAGGAATGTAGCGTCACATATGGGAATAAATTGCAATGATATTAAGGTTTAGAGGAGGCATCCAAAACAATGAAATGCAGTGAGAACTTATACCTAATAGGCTCAAAAAATTGATATGGTAGGATGCATGTTAGCATGTAAGATTATGTATGCAGGCTCTTCAAGATGTAAACATATCACAGTAAATGCTCAAAACTAATTGGCCTTACTGTGTTGATATATAATACTTATTAAATGTAATAAGGATTTTTTTTAAATGATAATTATTTTTAAAAATCCAAGATTCAGTATGTGTTAATGTTATTACAATAGTATGTTCATTCATAATCATGTAACCCATCTAACTTAATCTGCAAATGAATTGGCTGTAAGCATTCGTAGCAAAATAAAATGAAAAATGAGACATCGTCTTAAATCCAACTGAAGCAGAAGAGTAAAATGCAAGAAACATGATTACACAGAAATTAAACAGGTATGGCAGACATAAGTCGAGAGAGAATTCTAGAACAGACAGATGATTGAGTAATTGGGGAAGAAGAGTAAAGGGAAAAATTAGGGAAGCTAAGAATCAACGTACATTGGATACAGAATTAAACCAACGCCAATTCTCACCGACAAAACTCCAAATTCAAATTCCAACCAACACACAAGTTTCAGAACTTCCCACACAAAAATCTACAGAAAATCAAAGTCAAAGTGAACTTACATTCACAGCCGACAAAATTCCGAAACCCGCGCTTCCTCTTCAACTTGCTCAACCCAAAACCAGCAAAATCGAAAAACAATACCAAATTGAAGACACCAGCAACGCAACAGTTCACGGAGTCGGCAGGGGTATTGTCGCGAACGGGTTGGGCTCACCGGGAACAGGTGGCGTCGGGAGTGGAGGCAGAGTGTGGCCGGCGGCGAGAAGGGGTGGCGGTTCGTCGATTTTGGAAATTATGGTTCCACGTTCGATTTTGGGAATTTGAGAGGGAGAAACATAGATTTCAGCGAAACGCTTGAAAATGAAGCTGAAGGCTGAAGTTAATTCTCAAAAAATTATCAATTGGGCTGGATTTTAGTGGGCCGACTACAGTTTGAAAGCTGGGCTATAGTTGTTAAGAGAGCATCTACTTAACATATATTGGGCCAGATCGATGAACTGGTTGCTAAATCAAGTCACCATTGGGCTGAAATTTTGTGTTACAGACGTTCCCGCCCGAGGGCATTTTTGTAAATATATTAAAAAGTGTATAGCTAATCAGAAAAGGACTGGACTTATATAGAAAGAAGTAGCCAAAACTTTTTATTATTATAATATTATATAAGTTGACATAGTAAAAACTGGGTACATAGGTGGTGTTGGATATTCATTTGCATTATTATAGTATAAAATTGTAATTAATTTTATCGAGAAAATACATATTTTTAATGTACACAATTGGAAAAGACTAAATTATTGAAAGAAGAAAAATGAAAAAAATGTCATACCCATTGAAAATGGCAAAGACATGTACTATATTAGACAGCTTCACATAATGGTGGCTTACTTGCTTATGCTGGAGACGGGAATAATATGTGATTTTTAATTAATAAAAATTATAATATTATTTGATGAAGAATTTAAAGTATACTAAATGAAAAGTGATAATTATATTGTATTTTATAATGAAAATGATAAATAAATACGAAATCATAAAATAATTTTTTTAGTAAGATCAAAGATGGTCTCACGTGAGACTTGCATATTAAAAATAAATTTCAAGATTATAAAAATTGTATATATGTCGAATAATTGTAACTTAATAATCACAAATAAATAAAATGATTTATTTGGAAGATAAATAAGAAAAAAATATAGTACATTCACATATATAGTAGAACTGATTACTTATATATCTATTATTTTTGAAGAGAAATAGAGAGAGATGTTCAACGAAAAGAAGATCCGTGAAAAAATTGAGTGAAGATCAGTGAAAAAAGTGAGTTTAATGGTAAAGAAAATGAAGATTAAACTCTTCTTAATTTATTGTTGCAAAATTATAGTGCATATGAGATGAAGATCAGTCAAATTTGTCATTTTGGGACATATATGTAACTCTGTAAACCATTAATCACTTTTCTAACAACAATAAACATGGATATTCAATTCACTATTATTATTATATAAAGTGAATATTGATTGTAATTCATTCTCTTGAAAAATATATATAGATTTTTTATGTATATAAAAGGAAAAATAAATTAAATGAGGAAAAAAATCACATACCTTCTATTACTTATTTAAAGTCTATTGAAACTAATAAGTTCTCAAATGATAAAAATTTGTACTCCCTCAATCCGGTTCTAAGGTATCCATTTGTTTTTTGCACGTGAATTAAGAAGTATTATTATTATATGTAAAATGAATATTTGTATTAGAGGGAAGTGATTGACCATATTGTGTACTTTTTTACTAAATATGGGAAATTGATACCTTTGAAGCGGACACCAAAATAATAAAATGGATATCTTAGAAGTGACGGAGGGAGTATGTAATTTTTAAAGAAGAAAGGTTGATACTTATGATCACAAATAAATAAAATGGTTGATTTATAAAATATATGCAAAAGAAGAAAAAAGAAATAGGAAGTGTTCATATAGATAGTGGAACTCATTAAAATTATATGGATTTTGATGATGAAATGGAATAGATAGAAGAAATTATACAGTAAAAAACAAATATATCCACTTTTAAAATTATATGGATTTTAATGGTGAAATGAATGTGATTTAGAAGAAATAAAAAAAGTATACATATAGTAATAAAGAAATATTTAGAAGAAGTGAGATTTGGAAAGGTACAATCAATCATTTTTGTTGAGAGGCAGCACATGTCATCAAATCATGAAATGTTTAAAGTACTGGTGCAGATATTGATTATTCACCATATATTATATTGAATGATATATTATTAAATACTATATTTTTATCTAGCTTATGAAATAATTATACTGTATACATTTATTAAAATAAAATTATTATGTAATATATATATATATAAAAAGATTATTTCATAGAGTAATGAACTATTACTTTTTAAAATAAAAAATATCATTCATGTTAAAAAGAATTCAAAATGAATTCACTACATCTTAAAATTAAATTAAAAGTAACATTTTTCATTTAAAAAATAAATAGTTCATCATTTTAAGGAATATTTTTTTATGTTGGAAATAATGAAAACTTTACCCTTTTAAAATAAGAATAAATGATAATAGTTCGTTCTCACACAAAAATATATATATATATATATATATATATATATATATATATATATATATATATATATATATATATATATCACATTTTCAAGTTAATTCTACAATAAAAAAATAAGAAAGTAAAAATCAATTTTTACAAGTAATTTATAAGATAGTTAAAAAGTAATATTTTTTAATAAAAAATCTACATGATAAAAATAATAAAATGGTAAACTAAAAGTTTACATTAATTCTCTTAGACTAAATTTCATATGAGGTCGGTTCACACATACACCATATTTTGTAAAATTACTCTTTTAGGATATAAAAGTTAGTTTTAGAGAGATGGATTATTTTTTTCAAAATAAAAAATATTATTCATATCAACAAGTATTTAAGAAGTCACATATTAAAATTTGAAAGTATTTTTTCATTTTAAAAGAAAAATAATTTATTTATCTGTTTAAAGAGTACTCATGTACTAAAAAGAAGTAATTGGTAAATTAAGGTACAAGAATTTGAAGAGTTTTTTTTATTAAAATAATAATAATTCATTTTTCTAAAAAAATTATACTAAAAAGTAGTAATTTGTAATCAAGGTGCATATATTAACATGTTTCACCCAAATAATTCCCTTAATGGGTTAAATAAAATTATTTATTAAATGAGTATTTGTAATACTCTTAATTTTATGATACAATGCTTACATAAATGGGTTATGAGTCTAATATATTTATGAATTCATGATTCCATATACTATTAAAGTAGTACTATAATTTTTAGATGGATAAAGTATAGTTAAGGCATAATTTATTAAAATATAATTATTAATTTTTTAATACAATATCTCACAACCCATCTAATATAACTACGATCATGAAATTTTAACTACATACATTTACGTGTCACTAAAATGAAATAATTTTATGAGTTATAGTATATTAAAATAATAATATTGTTATGAGAAATATTTATGTGAAACCGTTTTACACAAGTCCTTATGTGAGACAGATAAAAAGTAATAACACTATATTTTTTCCGCTATAAAAAGTTATTATTTTTTTATTAATATTATAAATTATTCATGAAATAATTCATTGCACCATTATTACTTTTTAAATAGGTACTATAATCATTTTCATCCACTGAGTATCATATTTTATTAATAATATTATCACTTTTTATTTGTTGAGACAGTATAATACAAGATTTTCTCTATTATTATTATACTTTTAAAAGATATAGTTTATGGAGTATTATAACTTTATTTTACAATCATATAAAATTATATTTCTCTGTGCATCGCGCGGGTGTATTACTAGTGAAATTGTAAAACCCGTTTTAAAACCCTTTAATTATATTTTTTGACTTTTTTTTTAAATTAAATTTCTTTTTTGAGGTTAAATAAATGTTCTAAAATTTGATTATCATTGAATTCGAATTCTCGCACACCTCTCTCCATGGTTGGTGCAGTTTTCAGTTGTACTATATACAGCCCCGTGTACCGGTTTACAAAATTTTATTTTAATATTTTATTTAATAATATAAAATATATTTATATATTTATGTTTAATATAAACTCTTTATATTATATATATTGAATAAAAGATACAAAATTAAAACCTATAATTAATATTTTATGTCTTTTTTAAAAAATAATTAAAATTATTATTATGTTTTCTTTTATTCTTATATCAATAATGTGATTCAAGTATATTAAATATAAGGATATTAAATGTATTGATATAATTGAAATAATAATTTCATTATATTGCTATTATGTTGGGATAAAGACTTGTGCTCCCTTATATGAGACAGAAAAAATTTGATAATTTCTATAATGAAAAGTAATACTTAATTATGTGAGACAGAAAAAAAGTGATAACTTTTATAGTGAAAATTAATACTCAATTAAAGAAAAGTGATGATGCTATTTTATGAACAATTTATAGTGTAAATGAAAAATGATAACATTTTATAGTAAAGCGATAACGTTTTATTGCGAAAGTGATAACTATTTTAAAAAGTGTAAAATAATCTCACGTGAGATGGTCTAACGCAAGATTTATCCTTATGTTAGTAATAAATAAATGCGAACAAAAAAATTTATTTACCTTGCAATACAATTTTAATTAAATTAAAGTACTATATAGCACTTTCTTAAATAATGTCACGAATTTCGAAAAATCACATTAAAAATAATCATTTATCATTCATGATATGTAATGCACCTTTTAATTAAATAACATACAATATTTTTTTTATCAGTTATATAATATTATAAAAGTGATTGAATTTAAAGTAATGTATAAAATTAAAATAATCATTAAAAGTCTCTTGTAAAAAGTTTTTGATTAGTATATAAATTATAAAATTGATTGAATTTAAAATAATATATAAAAATAAAAATAACCGAAAACCTACATTAATTATTATTCCATTGTAACTTTTTTTTTCAATTCAAGGGTAATAAAATAAAAATTAAATTAATTAAAAATATCAAAATAGAATAACAATTAATTAAGAAAGAAATAATATAATTTTTAAATCTTTAAATAATATTAAAGAATTATAAATAATAAAAACTAAAACTGAAGATTAAAATGCTAAAGCAATAAAATGTTAATAAGGAAACTAATTAATATAAAATAAAGAAAATAATTAATATATATAATAAATGCTAAACCAACAAAATGCTTCCACATATAATTTTGATAGTGAAGATTACTCAATTTTGCGACACCTATATTTTTCAAAAGTTTACGTTAGGTAACTACTTGCCAATTATATGTATTAAGGTAAGATTATATGTATTAAGGTAAGATTAAGATTTTGTAAATTAATTTCCTCTTGTTGATAAAGCGAATTAAACATGAAATAATGCATGACACTGCTCGGATCATTTTAATTTTTTTAATTAACTCTACTTATTTAAAGTTACGTTTAAATGCCCTAGTTTACCTAAATAGTCTTGATTAGATTGTTAAAATAAATTATTCGATTAAATATATTTATGATTTGATTGACAGTATTATATACTCCCACCCTCCGTCCATCCTCAATTGTATCCATTTGCACGTGGATTAAGGAGCGAGTCTCATATTTTATTTGTTTGTTGGAGGGTGTGGGTCCCATATTCCAAAAAGGAAAATTGATAGATTAAGGATGGACGACCCAAAATGGATATATTGATAGTGGACGGATGGAGTACTATATATCCTCTCTCCGTCTACTCCAAATAATCTCATTTTTTTCTATTTTGGGTGTCGCTCTAAGGATTTCATTTTATTTTTTACACAAAATGACTCACACACCCACTAATACAATTAAATATGGACTCACACACCTTCATTAATACAACTACCCACTAATAATACTCCTTAATCCAAGTGCAAAATGTAATTTATTGTGGCGGACAGTGGGAATATTATATTTTGATTTTTAATTGAGCCATAAATCAAAATAATTTTATCATTTAAGGTATTTAAAGATTTAAAATTTATCACTAAATACGAGGTAATAAAATAAAATGCTAAATCGTATAAAAATATCAAGCCATTAAGCATTACCTAAACAAAAAGGCAATTCCCTGTTAAAAGGGAACATTGAAGAACACTCATTTTCGTCTTGATTTAATGGTGTACCTTCTCTTAATTTTATTTAAGTTTTAGGGTAATTTTATTACCCATATACTATTTTTTATTTAACCTTGACTTTGACTTGCTGACTTAACTTTGACTGGAATGTATGCTGACTGTGTTGACAGCGTGTGTGTTGATTCGAATTTTCAGATAAAGCTTGTCCGAACTCGAATGTGTAGTCTTGTAATGTTGATCCGGAGGCAGCGTGCCTTTGTTCGAATTAAACATTGACTAGAGAACTTTTTGTGGAGAAAGTCGTTGACTGGAAAAACGCCGGATCGGAGGGGCTTGACACATTTATCTCTGATCGTAGGCGGTTGGCTGGAAGAACGCTGGATCAGAGAGGCTTAACACCTTGATCTCTGATCGGAGGCGATTGGCTGGAATAACGCTAGTGTTGACAGTGTGTGTGTTGAGCCGGATCTTCAGATGAAGCTTGTCCGAACTCGGATATGTAGTCTTGTAACGTTGATCTGGAGGCATTGTGCCTTTGTTCGGATTAAACGTTGACTGGAGAGCTTTCTGTGGAGAAAGTCGTTAACTGAAAAAACGCCAGATTGGAGGGGCTTGGCACTTTTATCTCTGATTTGAGGCGGTTAGCTGGAAGAATGCCAGATCAGCGAGGCTTAACACCTTGATCTCTGATCGGAGGCGGTTGGCTGGAAGAACGCGTGATCGAAGAGGCTTAATACCTTGATCTCTGATGTTTGAAGATCTGGAAGAGAGGCTGGATCGTCTTTGCTCGTGTTCTTCGGATCTCTTCAGAGTCTTGAGTGTGTCTGGAATGAATGAAGGAGGGCTCCATATATAGGTGAAGGGTGAGGAAGCCCCATAAATAACTCGCAATTTGATTGGTCCAGGGCTGATTTGACCTGATTCTGCGGGCTCGGGTATTTCCATGTATAACGCAGTTTGATTGGTTGATCCTTGATTTGACTTAATTATGCGGCTTGGGCTTATTTGATTGAATCTTTTCCAATTATCAATTATTCACTAATTTATTTTAGGAATTTATTTATTTAAAGCTCTTAATAAATATATAATTAATTGATAATTATTACATTAATTTGTCACATATTTTTCTTTAATAGGCAATAACTTTAAGTGCCTAAAGGTTTCTTTTCTTTTTTACACACATTGACCCATACACACCCATTACACATTAAATTATAATACTCATTAATTTACGTGAAAAAACAAAAGATCATCTTTAAAGAGGACGGATGGAGTATACTACACTTTAATCTATCTATAAAAAGCAAACGAAATACTCCCTCCGTCCCGCACCAAGGGTGCATTTTGTTTTTTTGTACGTAGATTAAGGAGTATTATTATTTAATGTGTAGTAAGTAGTTGTATTAGTAGGAGTGTGGACCCCATATTTTAATTGAATTAGTGGGTGAGTGTGAGACTCATGTGTATAAAAAATGAAAGAGGCCCTTTGGGTGGGACGACCAAAATAGAAAAAAAGAACCTTGGTGGGGGACGGAGGGAGTATATCTTAAATAGATAGATGGAGTATAAATTTAGATAAAGTCTCATGTGCATCCAAACACGCAAATCCAAGTCTCTTATGTCCAAGTGCGACTCAGTTCGAATGTTATATTTTTATTAAATGTTATACCTTATAATATAAAAACATATATTTTTTTCTTTTTAAAATATGACAAAATATTTAGTGACATTCAATTTATATACATTTATTAATAAAAAACATATACACTAATAAAAACTTATACTACATTTTATTAGCGAAATTTTAATGAATTTCTTGTAAGTTTTTTAATGAACAGTTGAATATAAAAAAAGTAATACATTTATTAAGAAACGCATATATTTCCTCCGTCCAATTAATATTGTTACATTTCCTGTCAGCACGCAGATTAAGAAATATTAATTTTAATATGTGCTAGGTTGAAAGATATAATATTTTAATATATAATGGATAATTGTATCAGTATTATGTTTGTGTGTCCCATTTATTTATTAAAAAAATAAAATGTAACAATATTTGTGTAACACTTTGTTTAGTACTCTTCCATTCTATATTAAAGTTCACAGTTATTGTAGATACTTAATTCAAGAAAATTTACTTTTTGACTTATTTATAAGGGTGATTTGGTATTTTTATATAATAAATAAATTATAAAGTAAATTATGTGAATTGAAAAATGAATAATAATTTTGAAAC
Organism: Pogostemon cablin; assembly: GCA_023678885.1. NCBI lineage: Eukaryota > Viridiplantae > Streptophyta > Magnoliopsida > Lamiales > Lamiaceae > Pogostemon > Pogostemon cablin. The sequence goes on along the minus strand of CM042960.1, from coordinate 3,603,953 downwards.
TAAAAAAATGTACAGTGGGATTATTGAAATGAGTTAATTTATATATTTTGGGATGCAAACTTGTTTATTATGAGACAAACAAAAATATTGAACTTTAACTCAATTTAGGTTAAAATTGATTAAGGTAAGCGAAACTTATCGTTTGTAGTGAGTGACCAAGTTTAAATATCGATCAAAGGGAGATTTAAATCAAGAGTGTATACGTATTTGTTTTCAATCATACTTTATAGAAGTGATCGGATTTTGAGTTTTGAAAATTAAAAAGAGTAATTAAACTACCAATTAACTAAGCAAGTCACCAATAAAAGCAATTAGCAACTAATATGATCAAATAAGGTCTCAAATAAACACAATTAAAATGAAATGGATGTAGAACAATCTAAAGAAGAGCAAGACTAACCACATTCAAGATCAAGGACACAACATGTCTTGTTGAATTCAAATGGCAAATATCAATGATCATTGGAATAAAAGCAATTACATATACACCCTTAATCCCTATGCCAAGGTAATTAAGTTCTAAACTCATTACAAGTTTTAAGCACAAAAGATTGAATCTCACACTCAATTCCCTTAAGGTACTATGATAACAAGATTGATCTCCTCACTCAATTAATCAACCAAATATGATAAACCAATTAAGTGTTCTCACATGAATGTTCTAAGCATATGAAAATGTTACCACATACTTCACATACTAACATACAAAATTCATATTATAACATGATTAAATCAAAACCCTAATCACAATATTGGATTGGACCTCCTAATACTATAACTAGAGAATTCAACTACGCACATCATAATACAAATGAAGTAAATCATAGATCATGTAAGAAATTCCAAAGATCACATCAATTAAACCATTACAAATTCAACAAATCCATAGATCCTTAATCCATCAAGTGACTAGCCTCACAAGAGGTCTAACCAACAACAAACATCATCAAAACATCAAAACAATGTTTAATACCATCCATTGTAGCAATACAAATTAAGAAAATGCAAATCAAATGTAATTTCTCCCCTATTTTGGTGATTAACTTGAAACTATTCTTCAATATGAAATCCTCCTTTCTTCCTTGATCTTTCTCCTCACTTGGATGGTGGATTTGATGGTAGAATGATAATAGGTGGAATAGATGATGAAATGGATGGAGATGGTGGTGTAAAATGAAAGAAATTGTGTGTGATGTGTGTGTCCAAGTGCAGACCTAATTCATCCTCCTTTTGAATGTTGAACATGAGAGTATTTATACCATTTTCCAACTTAGGCTCGAATTTTGTGTCAATTGGGCTTTAAAACACATTCTCCACACACTGGAAGGTGAAAATCCAGATTTTTGTCCCAAAATGACCTTACTCGACTTAGCCTTCCTTACTCGAGTTAGCTATTCGAGTCGAGTAACATGTGATGGAACTCGAGCTGACCCAGCTCGACTCGAGTTGGCTACTCGAGTACTCGTCTGTTCGGTCGTGTTGCGAGGCTCTGAATCTAGAATGCTTCCGGAAGCCAGCACGACTCGAGTTGTCAAGTCGTGTTGTGACTTGCAATTCGAGTAAGCACACTGTATGATTTTTGGACTCTGTTCTGCTCCGCACGACCTCCAACTCGACCTGGATAAGGCCCAACACGACTCGTGTTGCAACTTGTGTTGCAACATGCAAGTCAAGTTGGCTCTCTGAATAACTTTCTGACCTCAACTCGACTCGAGTTGCAAGTCGAGTTGGGAATTGCAACTCGAGTTGGGTCTCTGCATGATTCTGGACATTTTTTGGGCCTCAAGTCGACTTCCTCTCAACTCGAGTTGCAAGTCGAGTTGCACCTTGCAACTCGAGTTGGGTCCCGGCAGCCCGTTTCTTGCTCGTTTCAGCTCCCGACTCTGTTTTTGACCTGTTTTTAACATGTTTAGGCTCATTCACACACATTTCTATGAAAACACATAACACAACCAAGATATATATAAAATACGGATAAAATAATACGAAAAAACATACAAAAAGACACTAAAATCTAGGTAAAAATAACGACGATCAAATATCAAGTGCAAATATTTTTTTTGGGCATATAGAGTTAAATGTAACAATATTCATTGAATGGGAAAGTGTTAAATAAAAATAGTATTAATTGGATGCACATAAATTAACTCTTTGCACTATACTATATCAACTTAAAAGTTTGGTTTTCTTAGCAAACAATTATATAAATTAGGTTTACGTTACACCCTAATTTTATCGAAATTAATTTTTAATATATAAAAATTAATAATTAGATAAATGAATTGTTCATTTTAACTTTGAGATTTTTTATATTTTTATTGAAATAAGTAATTTTTTAATTGGAAAATTAATGAAACAAAAAAAATTCTTATTACTCTTTCCACTTAATTTAAAGGTTTTACATTTTCTTTTTAGATATGAATTAATTAATATTGTATTTTAATGTGTATTAAGGTGAAAAATATAATAATATTTTAATGTATAATAGATAGTTATATTAATGCTGTATCTGAGTCTCATAGAGATACTAAATCCGTCCCATCCATAAGTCTCCGTTTACTTTTCACACGTGGATTATGAGTATTATTATTTTGTGTCTAGTAAATAGTTATATTAATAGTAATTGGTGGACCAAATGTAGATCATTTTACTAAAATGAAAAAATGAAAATCTTTGAATGAGACACACAATATAGTAAAATGAGATATTTTTAGAAATACTAATTATAATGTGCACCCGGGTGCATCCCATGATACGGTGCACCAACTTCAAAAAATATTTATGAATAAAAACATAGTAAGGCTCCTGTGCACCCGGGCGCACGGAGCACATTCTGTGCGCCTTTACAATTTTCATGTCCCTTTGCAATTTAAACTCTTAGCAATACGTATATTTAAATAGAATTGAAGGGGGAGTGTTGTGTTCACATGGGGACACAGAGTATCTCTCCGTGTCCACGGGGGCGTAGGAGCTTTTGCCATAAAAACATATACAATTATGAAAAAAAATGTATACAATTTATTTGTTAATTAATTTTTTTAATGAATAATTGAGTATAAAAAGTTTACAATTATTAAAAAATATGTATACAGTATTAAATAAAAAGTTATACGCATATGGATGCTAGTTTTTTTAATGAAAAACTGTGTGTAAAAAAATATACAATTATTAAAAAACATGTATACAAAATAGAATAAAAAGATACATATATGAGTGTACCCAATATCAACTCTTTCAGAAAAACAAGAAGAATCGATTATTTTCATGGCAAAAACTTGTGTGCACCCGGTTAGAGTTTTGTGTTAAATTGTATACTCTTTAGTATAAAGATGTGTACCTTTTTTTCTAAAGAAAAATAAAAAAATATTAATTAAAAGTGTATACCCTTTAAAACAAAATGGTGTACCCTTATTAATTAAAGTGTATATTTTTTAAAACAAAAAAAATATACTTTTACCCATCATGCTAACCGTCTCACTCTATTTTCATATGAGTCCTATTTATTTAAAAAAAATAAAAATTGTAGAGTTTATGATGGGACACTCATAATAAAATTGCTTAAGATCTAATTAAAATAAATACTGATTATTGTGAATGGGATTGAAAAGCAACTCATGAATTCATGTAATTTGTGTGAGCAACTTACCTTATTAACTTCGGTAATGATATTGACTAACGAATAAAGAAAGATAGAGTGATGGTCGGCGTGCCCGGAAGGGCGTCATCATCTGTAATCCGAAATCCATTGCAAACCCTAATTAATTCTTAATAGTTAAAGTTAATTCCTTATCTGTACGTTCTTCAACATCGCAATTGCCCCCAACCAACATCGCAATTGCCCCCAACCCACCCTCTTTTCCGGCAGCCTCTGTTTAAAACGTGTGCCAGTACACCGTCATTGTTGTAGTCTTGTAGACCGCATATTTCTTCAAAGCATTAATTAATTGGAGCAAATTAATTCTTAGCAGTGAAGAAAATCACTTCCAGAAATGTCTATTCTGCATCATAACGCTGTTGCTGCTTCTCTGTCCTCGCCTCGCTTTCAGTGTCTTTCTGCTGGTCATCACAATTTTATTCCGAGATATAGGGTGATCAATCCAGGTTTTGATACCGATTTTGGTGTTAAGTGTTCGACGTTTTTGCCATCTGCTTTGCCGAATTCTGGAAGCCATGCATCACCAGTGTCTTCTTTCAGTCAGGTAAAGCAATCGGTTCATGTTAGAGTGTGTGTGTTGAGTTTGATCTTTAATGATTTTAAGTTAATTTATTCATTATTTCTGGCTGTTGTAGTTGATAGAGGCTTTGATAAGCGGTGTGGATTTATCAGAAGCTGAAGCAGAGGCTTCTCTTGATTTCTTGTTGGATGGTGCTGATGAGGCTTTGATTAGCGCTTTTTTGGTGCTCTTGAGATCTAAAGGAGAAACTTATGAAGAAGTAGGGCTTTCTTTTCGATTTGATGATCAAATGTGTGTTCATATCTCACCCTGCGTTCTTCCTATATCAATTTGATTTTTTTGATGTCGGGTTTAGTGAAAATTGATATGTTTGCTTAAGCCAGATTTGGCCTCTTTTGATGAATCTCAACTCTAATTGAAAGAAGGAAGTGTATTTGACAAGACGTATTCTGTCATGGTGGATATCCTGGTTTCATTTCCTTCTATGAACATAAAGGACAATAATAGCTTGACTAGGAATATAAATATTTAACAAATGTATGCGCCTGTACAACAGTGCTTCTATTGCGCATATTCCAAAGTGAATCATAGTCAAGTTATGTTTAAAATGACAAGAAACATTTGCTAGTTGTCGACATGGAAAATTAACAACTAAATCAATGCTGAGTGAAAATTATTGAATAGGTAGTTGGGCTAGCCAGAGCAATGATAAAGCACAGTCGACAAGTGGAAGGACTGACTGATGCAGTTGACATTGTCGGGACCGGCGGTGATGGTGCAAACACTGTGAATATCTCTACTGGAGCTTCAATTCTTGCTGCAGCTAGTGGTGCTAAAGTGGCAAAGGTGGGATGAGACATATACATTATTAAATAAGAATTTATCTTGTACTGTCCCACCAATGATTCTGATGATTTGGTTAAATTGATCCTTAACAGCAAGGTAATCGGTCTAGTTCATCTGCTTGTGGCAGTGCTGATGTTCTTGAAACATTGGGGGTTGCAATTAGCTTGGAACCAGAGGTATGTGCACGGACAGAACATTGCTTGGTCTAACTATGGCTTAGTAACTGCTCCTTTAGATGCATTACTGTCATGCTACAGAATATGATGTTCAATGGAAATCAATATTCTGACACTTGCACATGAACTTCTTGTCATGAAACTAGCTACTGAGGGATCTGCCATATTAAATGGCTACAGAAAGAGATATTAATGTCTCTACTTCCAGATGAAGGTTTATGCATGCATTTTAACCTGTGACATAGATTTAGTACAAGCATGAATGAAACACTAATGCTAGCTAGCATTCTCGTCTGTCCACAAATTGTTTATTTTGCATGCTTCTATCATATTCAGGGGGTCGCTAGGTGTGTAAATGAAGCAGGAATTGGTTTTATGATGGCTCCTATATATCATCCGGCAATGCAAATTGTTATACCTGTCAGGAAAAAACTCAAAGTGAAGACTGTATTCAATATCTTAGGTCCCATGTTGAATCCAGCAAGGGTTCCTTTTGCTGTCGTTGGGGTGTACACAGAAGATCTTGTGAGTGCATTTACCATGCTGTGATATTGTAGGATCTATGATGCACCGTGCATGTTCCAGTTGAATATGGAAATTATTTTCTTTTTCAATTTCAATTTTATTTATTTTTAATCACAACAAAGCTTTCATGAAACACTGACTTTTTTCTCTGCTAAATTCTCGGGATGATAAATTATGCTGTATCAGAAAGCCAATATATCATGCAATGAAAAAAACACTGTCCTTTGTTAGGTCCATAAAATGGCAAAAGCATTGCAAAGATTTGGCATGAAAAGGGCATTGATTGTTCACTCAGAAGGACTGGATGAGATGAGTCCCCTTGGTAAAGATTTAGTTGCTTACACGTTGTGCCTCATTCTCCCAGTAGTGTAATATCCTTAAAACTTGAAACAGGGCCTGGACTAGTGCTTGATGTCACTCCAGACAAGATAGAGAAGTTCTCATTCGACCCATGTAAGAATCTGCATTGCACCTTCTCAATAATGTGGTCGAAAATCTGCTAATACAGCTTCAATGATTTTTTAGTGGACTTCGGAATCCCTCGTTGCACTCTGGATGATCTGCTGGGAGGAGGTCCGGAGTACAACGCAGATGTACTTAGGCGAGTGTTAGCAGGAGAAACCGGATCTATAGCTGATGCCCTGGTAATTCTTGGTTGCCATTTGTCTAGCATTTGAACAAAATCATAAACCAATCCTAGAATTTACAGGATTCAAGAAAACTCACTAGTCAATTTTGGAAAGCTTCTGATTAGTACATTCTGCAGGTACTAAACGCAGCAGCAGCTCTGTTGGTCAGTGGTAGGGTGAACAATCTGGGCGAAGGTGTGGATCTTGCTCGAGAAACACATCGATCTGGGAAAGCTCTTAAAACTCTAGATCACTGGATCGATGTATCTAATGTGAGAACACTGTGAGATGTAGCGAGTAATTCTCTCTCTCTTTACCCTTTTTACTCAGAGAGTAAGTTAATGGCAATTGTTATGTGTGTCAGAAGGTGAAGGATGAAGCATTGAATGCTGCTGTTGTACCCTCATAAATGCCACCACTGATTTTTCACCCAACTATACTGTCAATTGTATGATTCATTTTAACATTTTTGTCCATCAAAGAATAAATAAGTTGTAGGCTCGAGCTTATGCTGAGCCGGCTGTAATTTATCTCTGTCTCTCCCAAAACTCTTCCATAGTGTACAATGTTCTGTTTTCAGCTCTTTGTTTTCTCTCTCTTCTTGAATTAGTGCATCATAATAATCAGAGGGGAGTTTTAAGAAATTAAACTTATACAAGAGTGATTAAAAGTAGAAATTGGAAAAAAGAAAGTTTAATTGTAAAAGTTCATAGTGTCCGTAAAACAATCTCAAGTAAAAGTGGAATTCAAAGTGTTGGCAATAAGTCACAACTTGATTAAAAGTAGTAATGCTCTTATTTTTTTTTTTTATCGGACAAAGTTAGTTGTTAGTATAGTTAGTTCACCAAATCTCCATACACTCTTATTTTTCAAGCCTCCTTATAGCTCACCTCCTATTCATTCCCAATGAAAATCGAACCTGGGTCACTCACTTGTGTGAGGAGCTCGGTTGCCAAGCCTTATTTATCAGTCACAATTTGATTAAAAGTAGTAATGCCCTTATTTATCTCTTTCTTTGGAGTAAAGTAATGAAGGCATATAATATACTTACTCCTCAATTAATACACTTTCTCTCTTTATCTCTCATCTCTCATCTACTTTCTTACATAAATTAATGCATTCTTATACATTGATTTGACATAAAATTAAAATCTACACTATTAAAACCCAAAACAAACACAATATCACTATTCATGATTTTCAAACTCCCCAAAACCTCAAAACAAACATCACCTGAAGTTAAATGAAGTATAAAAAAAAAGTGATACTCCTTTGCAAACACCCCTCATTCTTGGTTCCTGCAAAAGATTGTCCTTGATTTTGAACATTAATTGACCAAATTGATGCCTCATTTTAGTTTATTTGAATAATTTTAATTTATTTGAATAGGTCACTAAGCTGTAGAATTACTATCTTTCATAACTCCAGAGCAAGAACTCATATGTGATATAACAGAAAAATACAAACAAAGACTTAAGAAACAGAACCTCCACAGCCACTGTTAGCAAGTCTCAAAGTTCTGATGCACAAATACATGATAATTCTTGTCTAAGATTTATTAGATACACATAAGTCTTATATTCATCTACTAAATGATGGAAGTTCACATTTGAACTGTCTGTTTTGCAACCGCACCAGCCTCAGCAAGCAATGGAACCAGCTTCCCCTGCTGATGTTTCTCCATCACAGCTGCAAGAAAAGAAAGAATGTCACCCAAACTAGCCTCCAATCTAGTGGGATGGTACTGAAACAGAGAAAAACAACAACATACCATCACAACCACCTATGTGTTTGCCATTGATGAACACATTTGGGACAGTTCTCTGCCCTGTCCACTCAAGAAGAGCTGTCTGAATTTCATCACCATCACCTTAAAGAAAACGAACAAGGAACCCCGTTAGCTAAAGCAATCTTGATGAACACAAGATTAGAACCCAAAATAAATCGAGTGGTTAAGATAATTGGAACCCACTTTCCTCATCGAGCTCAATGATCTTGTGAGTTGCTTGTAATTGAGACAATAGCTGTTTCACCCTATTGCAGAATCCACAGTACGTTTTGCTGCACTAAAATCAAGATCCCCTTTGGCAATAAATTCTAAAATAATCTATTTCAAGAAAAAGAAACTGGAGTAAAATCAAGAAGGGGTTTACTTGCCTGAAAACCACAACAGGGTTGGATGAAACAATCTGCTTGGCCTTTGCAAGAGCCATTTCTATGTCTTCCCTTTTCTGAGGCGAACTGAAGAGCGATCCCATTCTTTCTGGTTTATATATCTGCAAACTGAGAGAGAGAAGAGAGAGAACAGGTGCGGAGGTGTGAATCGGCTTAGTGTCCGAAAATGAAGGCACAGATGTCAACATATGAAGTTGCAAGGAGGCATTTTTTTTAAAGATTTATTCGATGGAATTTGCTTTCTGCCGCATACAATATTCGTTCTTGATTTTAGCTTTGATCGGAAAAAGATGAAATATGGGAATAATGTTCTTTTCATATTGGAGGATTTAATTTTTATTTTTCTTAATTACGAGTTTTAAAAAACTTAAATTCTAGGGTTAAATTTTTATATGCCTAAAATATTTTAGTGATAAATGTTAAAATGTTTAAAATGACAAAATATTCTTAACTTGGTGACTTAATTTAGAAGTTTTAATCAAATTATATTTCAATATAATCTTCTAAATATGAATAATTGAGTCATATATTTTAATCTGAGTCAACAACGCGTAAAAGATAGTATTTTTTAAAATTGAATCAAAATAGGGTAATAAAGAAAATTTTTTTAACAAGACACTGTTATTTATTATTTCTGAAATTTATTTCCCTTAAAAAGAAATACAAATATTAAAAAAAGCTAACAGAAACTCAATTAATGAAAAGTGATAATTCACAGTGTAAATAAAAAATACTAACCATTTATAAGGAAAGTGATAATTATTTTAAAAACTGTAAAATTATCTCACAAAACTTATCAAGTATAACCCAATAAAAAATTGTTGAAAGAAAACTCATTTGTATTTGTCATGGGTACTTCATAACTAGTTATATTTCCAATACTGAGAGCGTTTCCTCATTCTTCATGTTTGATTGTTGCTTGAGTGTGTAACAAAAGTTTTACACTCCATTTCCAATACTTAGAGTGCTTTCGCCATTTGTTCATGTTTGATTGGTTGGTTTCGTTCCTTTAAATTCAGCTATTCCAGTCTAAAACCATTGGGACAAAACCACTCATCAGTTGTATTTATGCATTCACAAAATTTATTAACTACCCAGTGTAGTAATAGTCTAATAGACTGAGCAATATTACAGAAGCTATACCAAGAACAAGAATGCAACTCAGCTATAACTTTTAGCAAGATTCATGTTAGCAACAATGGCAATAACAATGGTCTCAAGATCTCCACTGAGTTGATAGGAAATATACACAAGCAAACAAACAATCATCAGTGAATCCATAGCAGCAGAGGAACACTTCCAGGAATGGCGATTTTCGACTTCTGATGAATCATGAAATGTGGATGCAGTTACTGTAAGAATGTGTCATGTGAATGCTGTATCTCATTTGGATGCAAAAATTTCTTCCAACTCTTTGTATAATCCTCTTGGTTTAGACTTAAAATCTGTCGATGTGGATGCAGATGAGCTTCCACTTCTCTTGCTCCTCCAAAATCCACTCCATCCGGTCTTACTTGTAGAAGGATCATTTGAAGTTGATGCCTTGATGTCGTCCCGACTAAAGCTTGATCTTGCTATCTCTCTTATCTGCCTCAACCATGGCTTTTCGCCTGAGCTTCGACTACCTGAGCTCCGGTTCCTCTCTGCTGAAGTAGTAGTGCTTGTTTCACCGGGGTTGTTTATTGGGAACCTGCTTTTCAAGTTCTTGATCAATGCATGTGGACAGAGAAAGAGAACGAATCCAATCAAAGCTGTTTCTAGTCCACGTAGGAACGAGTTTGTGACAGGATCCAGCATCTTGGTCTGTTTGTACAATGCATACCATTCATTGATCATTTGGACTAGAAATGCTAGCAAGAACAGTAGAACCATTGTGATCCCGAGTTTCCTCTCGCCTTCTGGTGAGAATTCTCGGTCCAAGAGGATGATGCAGAAGGTGAATAAGGCGAGCTCACACGTCACAGAGATGATCTCAACAAGCTGGACCTTTTTCTTGATGAAAGGCTTCTTGAGTACCATGAAGAAGAGCTGGAATGAAGTAATGGAGAGTAAGATGATTGTGGGGGTTCTTGAGGTCCACGTCTCCGTGTACGTCCCCGCAACTATTCCAAGAGCTGCACGCTTCACAAATTCGATAACCGTGTAGTATATCCTGAGGATTCCAAAGAGTTTCTGAATGCAGGGTGCCTCTGCATCTTCTGTTTCATCATCCGATGCGATGATCCTATCGCCTGATTTGATCGAGCTGCCAGCGCCAGCAATCTGTGTCAGCATGTACTTTGGAGGGCCTCTCAGATCCTCAAACAATGGTCCTAAAATGGTTAGATAGATCGAACGTCTCTGGTTCTTCCATGTCCATTGGCCTCTCTTTCCAGGGCCTAATGTAACTCGAATAATCTCTTGGTACCAATGAAATTGCTGACCTTCTTGATGCACTTCCTTGTACTGAAGCAGCTTTCCAAATGTGATCCCATAGGAAAGAAAGATGAGCAAACATAGTGCCATAAATGCTACTAAGCTCAGTATGAGAACCCCAACAATCATTCCAGACGACGTCGCTCCTTACAAATGTAAACAAGATGTTACAGAAATAAACAAAATAAAAACGGAGTCTTTGTCTAAAGAATCGCGCTCTGGTACCTTGTATCAAAGCTGCCGATGCCTCACAGAGGCAAGGCAGTGCAAGTATTAGAAGAAAGATCTCAAATCTTGGAAAGATGATTGCTCCATACCATTGTTTTTCCTTGTTTTGCTTTCTGAGTTTCAGAATGATGAGTAGTACAGCATGTATCAGGATCATACTCACACTTATTACTGCTAACCAGAACATGCTTCTACTGAAATCTCTCCACCTAGATTAAACAATCTGATTAGAAACTTACTGTTTTGGGATGTAAGTGAATGAGCAGAAGAGATCAGAGCCGAATACATACCCGTGCGAATTTTGTGGATCTAAAATGTATTCAGCTTCAGGCATCACAGTCTGGCTCTGCTTCAAAAAACGCCTCCTCAATACACAGAAGTAAATTGCAGTGTTCAAGTAAAAGTAATGATAACTGACCTCAAAATATGATGCATACTCCATAGGAGTTAAAGGTAAACCATAAAGTTTGGCTGCAGAGTTGGTGTTTGCAGCTTCTGGTTGAAGTCCTTGAAAGAATATTGAGTCATGAGCCTCTGGAGCACGTAGTAATCGATCCTTGGGAGAATTCGAACCAACCATGACTGGTTGTACATCTCCCTTCTCCCATGGGAGATTGAAGTAGGGAATACTCCACTGTAATCCTCTTGCAAGTTCATAATATTCAACTGGCAGTGTGACTGCTAACCATCTAGAAAGAGCAAACACTTGAATATGGGCTGCAATTCTCTGTATGAAGAAGAACAATATTAGATCACATGTATCCTACGTGATCACAGAACGACATTCTTCAGTGATGAATAAAGATATGAAGAGTAATGAGAAATTACAAAAAGATTTCTGGTAGGTTCAGAACACGAGATAGAATTTGGTTTGGAGAATGCTCCAGCAGATAGCAAGCTTGTGGTTGAAACTGTTAGAAATCCGGCAACTAGAGCTGTCAGAGCAAAAGCAGCAGTCGCAAAGGACGAAAGCACTAACGATTCAACTGGAACAGAATCTGCAGGATTAGACATGGTAAAAACAAATGGCAAATCATCAAAATTGAAAGCTGAAGTCCCTGGAGAAATAGAAAAGAAGAGAATCCCTACAATGCCTGACTTGCAAAGTGTTGGATGCTGTATTTCCATTTCCCGAAACGTCTGCTGTTATGTTTTCAGGAATGTTGACAGATATGGTACCAGCATCTGCTCTCACATGGATAGTATAGCTTCTCCTACTTATCTCTTCAAAGCTGTAGAATGCATGCATACACAGAATCACCAACTGTAAAGGAATGTTTCTAACTTCATGCTAAATACATATGTCTGTGTGTGTTTAAGTAATTGCACACCTCTCCAAATGTCCTCCAAAAACTGATACATGGGACGCGTTGAAACCCAACACAGGCTTCACGAATTTGATCAGTATAAGAACACTCTTCTCTTTGGTCCGCATTTTACTTGTGCTAAGTCTCACAGTAGGTCTTTGAGAATCTGAGACATGAATACAAGCAAGAAAATTCAACTCAGTCACTCATGTTGATAAAAAAGTGTTAGATTAAACCAGTTACTCATTCTCATACCGTAGAGGAAAGTTATAGGAGGAACTGAAGCAACAGGAGTTCCTTGTCTGCTGATTACCATGTTCGACTGAAGGCTCACGGTGGCAATTGCCAGATCCGATACATTGGTAAGCTATAAGAGATAGAGGGAGCAAAAGAAGAAGAAGAATTCAGTAAAGATATGTCATTTGTTAGTGCAACTGTGCAAGTACCTCAGGTGTTAACTAAAGCATAATCTGGAAACCTGAAGACCAACCTGATAGCCAAATCTTCGCTGTCCTTTGCTACTCCCACTTATAGGAACCAGTATTCCTTGATTTATGTTAATGGAGTTCAAAATTTCAGCAGATGAGTTCATTACTGGTTCTGTGAAGTACATATATATCTTCAAGAACTTATTCTTGTTAGTTGCCAGTATTGTTCTAGTAGCACTGTTTATCTGAAGTAGCCTTTCTGGTATGTGGGTTCTCATATTCACAAATACACTTCTTCTATCTACAAAACTCAGCAACTAAGCACCATTATTAATTGTCAAATCTTCTGATGAGTAATCTTTCTTTTCTCAAATATAGTTTTAAGACAATGTTGGATGACAATAGAACAGAAATGGCAGAAAACTTTCAGAATCAAACTCACCAAAATGTATGAAAAAACTTGAATTCTCAGTCCTAGTAAATTGGTTTCCTGCAGAGTCTGTACAGATATTTGTATCCATTGCCAAAATTAAACGTCCATATCGAACTCTTTCAGACACTGCGACAACAAGAGAGTATTTCAAGTTTGGCTGTATGACACTAAATGTATCCGGCATGACCTCTCCAGCACCATAAACAAGAAGCTGCCAAAATATACACAATCATACATCAGAACTACAAGATTTTCCATTATAAGCAATTACATTCTGCTATCCAGTCGCAGAAAACCATAAAGAATCCAACACATTAACAGAATATCAACCATAATCTTAGAAAAGAAATGGGGGTACTATTGAGTGTTAATCAAGTTTTAGCTGGCCACATACTCACGTTGCAGGCATTTACAGACGAACAACCAAAACCACTCCCACCACCACAGGGTTCACTGAAAGTTATATTCACAGGAACACGAGAAGCATTAGTAAATGATGCTGCAGCTGTAATGTATGCTGTTGGTTTAACCGTGTCTGCAAGAGATAAATATAGACTAATTAGGCTGATATATAGTAACTTTACCATCCAACACAAACTTGTCATCATATTCTTTTTCCCATTTTGTGCTTCTTCATTGAATATCAACATAGTATATACAAAGCTGTGTTTTTCACAAATGTAGATGCTTATCCTGCCTGTGCTAACTTTTGATGAATCATGAGTCGAGTACAAAATTTTACCCCTTGTCATAAATGATCTATTCATGTAGAGTAAGAAATGTAATATCATGATTCAAGATTAATAGAGAGGTTGTTCAACCAACTGTCCAATTGTAGGCGGCGCATGCGGCTCCCGGTGGCCCTTTGCTGCACACCTCAAAAGAATGATTCCCATCTAATATTCTTGTATATGAAACCTTTCCACCTTCACAAGCTGAAAACTTTCCAAGATCTAGCTGCATTTTGAAGATATGTCTAATAATTAGGTAAAAGCAAAAGATGCCAAAATACAATTAAAAGAGGATATCCTAAAATAACAAAAGGATAGGTTTTGAAATGATATTCCCAGATATTCTTTATCTATCCTGCAAAAGTACAAACTTTTAGAAGCATATTACTACTACCTTGGCATTTCAATTTTGCAGTAAAGAGACTATATATAATATATCTCGCTTCAACAAGTAAACATTTGTAAAGATAACTTAAAACATAGATCAACTTAGCAGAGAAACATGAATCCTATTCTAAATTCTCCTTCCAAATGCTACACAAATAATTTTAAGTAGTATCTACATCTGTTGCATATGAACAAGTAGAGAGAGAGAGAGAGAGAGCACTCCAGTAAAGCTAAAAAGAAGGCAGATTTCAATGTGTGTAAGTGTGTGAGAATGCATCCAAACTAACCTTGCAATTGGTAGAACACTCGGTGCAAATGCTACCATTGCCGCCCACCAAAACTTGGAATGAAAAAGTGGCAAAATTTTTACTGGAAAATGCATGAGGAGTCTTCAGTAATTTCACAGCCACTTCAGATCCATCAGAGCAAACTCTCAGACTCAAAACCAGAAAAACCCAACAGTGGAGAAGCAAGAATGAAGAGAACTTGTAACCCATTTCACCAAACTTAATGAAAGAATGAGTTCATACTAGCTAGTACAGCATTTACATCATTGCATGAATAATGTCAATTCTCATGTTGCTGAAGTTTTTCACCTAATAAGACCATTCTTTTGCATTCAACTTTGGGGAGTTGGACCTTATACTAAAAAAATGGTGTACCCACCATTAGGGCCCCACCGCCCCTAGGGATTGGTGGAGGAGGTAAATTGCAGGATGTGCCTCAAGTGGCTTATAGAGAGGGCTCACTGTTAAACTTGTGCTTGCAAGGGAGCCAAATTCATGCCAAAGGCAGGATTCGAACCCCCACCCTGCAGCAACCAAGCTCAGTTGGAAGGCCTTTCCACCCTCCCTCTACCACTTCAGCTATGCCCTTGGGGCAATGGACCTTATACTAGTTATGAAGTGTGTGACAGCATGAGCGAGTACGGGGTGGGGTGGGGGTTGTAAAAATAAAATAAGAATTGACACAGTGAAATAGATAAAAAAAAAAAAAAGGATATTAGTGGTGGATGAAAGGTTTGGTTGGGATAAAGCACATGAGACTGACATTGCAGCTCAGACTTGTGTGTGTACCATGCAGTGAAGATAAGAGAGAGAAAGGGGGGGGGGGGGGGATGAGATTCCAAGAAAATAAGGTACATATTAAATGAAGATGAAGTAATATCACTTTCTTCTGATTCTTTGGCCATGAATGAATGAGGAAGAGAGACGTTGGTTTTTTAAATGCATTTGACAAATTTGTACAGAAAGTGACATATTCTATTTATGTTTTTTTTTCATCTGCATTATTATTGGTTTAATTAAATGTTCTTGAATAACCAATTGGATGTTGCATCTCCTCGTTAGTTTGTATTTGAATTATGACATTGTAACATCCTAAGTGTGATGCTAAGGATGTAGTGATAGAATTTCGATTTTAACATGGTGCTTATGTACTTTGTAATCGTTGAAACTGAAATAAACATTTACCAATTTCAGTAATCGAGCAATAATAATATAAATAAATTTTCAGACATTTATGCTCCATGAAATATTTTCTTTTAAAATGAGGTAATTACATAATCCAACGACGAGGGAGGCATCTAATTTCTCTCTCTTAAAAAATAAAATAAAATAAAATAAAAAACACAATATTTAACAAATTAGAAAAAATAAATTAATTAAGGAATAAAAATAGGTCCCAATGTATTGCAAGTCAAGAAAAATGGACTCTGGGGGGTCCAATATAATCAAGAGATGCAGTAAAATAAAAACAAGTAAAACCAAACAAATATGGTTGATCAATATTCGATGAAATCATAAATAGAAGCTTTAAACTTTAAAGATCCCATCCCACATACTATCATTATGAATTTTTCTGCTATCTTTTGGAAGTTAATTTTTGTTTTATGAACCGCCTTTTCCTATGATCTTTTATTAAAGATAAAATAAACATTAACCACAAAATGTGCGTGTAAGACAGTGAAATTAATATTTTGCCTACCCATTTTACCACTCAAAGAACATATTATAATATAAACTATTAATCTAGTCTATATGTAAACAAATAAGGTATAAAAAATACACCAAATGTGCCATGAAGTTTTTTGTTTTTTGATACTATGCAACGCCTCTTTATAAATTGATATGTGGTAGGATTGGAAAAATCAAATTAATTGCCCTTAAGATTTAGTATATATTTGATATGTATAAGGTGTAGTTTTCCTTATTTCTCCCACGCATTACTCGTCCAACGAAATGACATATGAGATGTCACCGAAGATGCACCCATGAAAAATGGTGGCTAGTCCCCCTCACCTATGATCTGGATAATTAATTCAGAGACCACCTTGCATTCAATTGTTAATTTCCCTTTGGCCCTAAAACTGTCTTGTGTGCCCTTCCCTCCACTGTATGTTAATATCTCCAGAATTAATACTAAATTTTATAAATATAATCATTTTCAAATAATGAATCCTATAAAAATAATGATTAAATTTCAGATCCTCAAAGCTGAACAAACATCCTAGTGAGTATGTGGACCGGCTGTTGCTTAAAATAAAAACCAAGTAGCTGATACTCTTTAATTTCTGTGGGACATATATTCTAGTTTTATCTTCTGTTGTTATACTCCGTAACACACATCATGATTTTTTTCGCACTTTCGTATATTCATTTTAGTATTATTAATGATTTAATTGATGAATATAAAAATGATAAAATTTTAATAATTACCCTTAAGGAATGCTTTTCTTTAATTCTTTTTTTAATTTCTATTATTATTTGTCACTCGATTAATAATTTGAAACAGAAAATGATAAGAAAATCGAAATCATATATGTTTATGTATATATAATGACAGTTGTGAACAATGTTTTGTGGCTAGAGTGTGAGCCCACAAATCCAGCTATCTACTGATATATTAAGGATGAAGTTACAGCTATCAGCTGATAAATTGCCAAAATTTGGACATTTTATTTAATTTCCCCTTCTTCATACACCACAAATTCTTCGTTTCTCTTGAGAAAGAAAAGAAAATATATAGAGAAATTTTACACACCACAAAAATATTGCCAATAGTTCCTCAAAATTATTGAATATGGATTATACACTAAATAAATAAATAAAAAATTAATTAACAGTACCAACTACCAATTTCACGACATATTTTTCTGTCAAAAAAAATAAAATAAAAAAATTCACCACATATTTTTCTTCACTTTGTTTAATTTAACGATTAATTTGCCTAATTTACTCCCAATTTCTGCACAACAAATATGAGGTCTTTGACCAGGTAATAAAGATTTCATAAAATCTTTGAACTTTTTATTTTTATTTTTATTTTAACACAAAATAAAGGCTGGTTGCATTTAATAATTTATCTTTCTCATATAAATTCATAGGCCAATTTTATATATCTTGAAGACTTAATTTATAATTAAAAAACCTTTTAATACTTATAATAATAAATTTTCAAAATTATTTTAAATTAATTAACCCTTTCAAATCTAAAAATTATTTAAAAATACTTGTAATATTTTATATGGATACTAAACCTGATGGGCCTCCTTTGAAGCACAAATTATGAAGCAAATTTGCAACCTCCTAAGCAATGGACAAGATGGTCCAATGAGATAAGTCTCTAAAGTTAGCCCATAACTAATATGGGGCTTCCTCCAATTAGACCGGCCCAATTTACACATATATAGATGACAATAATTTTATTTATTTATTCCTTTGGAGAGAATTAAAAATAAATAAAAAAACGAAGAATATTCTAAATTCTACTCCAAAAATTATAATAATAATAATAAAAAAAAATTTGGTGAGATTATATGTTTAAAACTTCTTTGTTTTACGAATTAGAATGGTTTTCATAAATAAATAAATCAGCTTGGAAATCTAGAAAGGCCATAAACATTGTAATTTAGACAATATTCTAGAAAATTATCGAAAATTTATTATTGATTTACTTTTAACTCTTTGCTAGTAGAATTGATCGTATTCTCCTTTTTAAAATTTTTATGTCATTTCATTTAAATTTAAATGAGTTAACATAAATATATAGATACGTGCATCAATTAAATTGAATATCAACTTAAATACTTATAAAATTAGGATGGTAAATTGTTAATTGTCAAGTGTTATCATTTTTTTTAAGTGTTTTATGAGCAATTAATTACTATAAAGAAAAGGCAAAAGGAAAAAAAGGACGTAATATGATGAAAGGGATTAGTTGGGCCATCCAACTGCACTTCTAATATCCTTTTCAATAATTACACTTGACTTACTGAATTAATAATTAGATCTTTCCAAACACATTAATAGTTTAATGCAAATAATTGTTTGAAACTGTATCAGGAGTTGATTTTTATTAGATGGATTTTTTTAATAAAAAGTAACGTAATATTTACCGTGATAATTGTACAGTGAATTAGTTTATTAATAATTTTCATTATAAATATAATAATATTTTAAAAAGAAAATAATAATATTTTTAATAAAAAATTATTTAATTAAAAAAATATCAAAAGATCTTATGTTAATACCATCGATGTCTCATAATTAAAATATGCTACGTCATATTATATTCCTTAAATAATATTTTAATCTCATATGTAATATACCAACATAAATATAGACATTTTGTTCTCAAATGAGAAACCAAATTAAATTAAATATTAGAACACTTCAAATCAAAATTTTGCGGGCACTACTCACCTAGGAAGATTTCGATGATCAAATTACGATCTTATCCGTATTTAATAATAATAATTTATTTATTTATAATTTATGGAAAAAAAAATTAATTAATTATTTCATATTTAGAATTCACCTGACATTTGAGTGGATAACGGACACCCCACCCCACCCCACCCACCCACCCACCTTCTTCCTCTCTGTATCAAAACACCAACAAGAAAATCGGGCATTTAGCAGCAGCGCAGGGGGCTGATACGGCTACTGTTACACTACGGTGTCGTTTTGACCCCTCATTTAAGCCGCCATGAGTATGAGTTTCAGCTCAGACTCTTCTACTTCTTCTCCCTCCGCCGCTGCCGCCTTGAAGTGGAGGTTCTCTCAGATTTTCGGCGATAGGCTACCCGGAGAAGATGTCCAAGACAGTAATTTCGCCTCCCTTCTTTCAAGCTATGAACATCCATTCATTCATTCAATTGCTTTTTTTTTATTTCAATTTTTGTGTTGGTTACTTTTGGCTGCTTGCAGTTGATTTAATTACGGCAATTGAATTCGACAAGAACGGAAAACACTTGGCTGTAGGCGATCGAGGCGGCCGCATCGTCATTTTCCAGGACAAGGGTGGTAAAGATGTGCGATTTTTTTTACTTAGTTTTTATATTGTATTCTCTGCAAGTTTTTTTTTTCTTTTTCCTGCTAAAGCTAGGTAAATTGTGGGAGCTGATATTTTGTAATTTGGACTCAGAGAAATTGATGATCATTTGTATTGTAGGAATTGAATAGATTCACTCCACGGAATGAGTTGGAGCAACTTGATACTGTCGTTTTAAAGCATCCACAATTTGAGTATAAAACAGAGTTCCAGAGTCATGAGCCTGAGGTACTTGCTCTAGTTTTTTTTTATCTCTTTATGTGTTGAAATTGTATTGTTGGTATGTTAATTTGGAGGTAGTTGACATTGGAATCTTCTTGGTGAACTGTCTATAGCAACTTAATTTTGTTATTGTTTCTTGATTATGTTTTTTTGTCACAGTTTGACTATTTGAGGAGTGTTGAGATTGAAGAAAAGATCAATAAGGCTAGGTGGTGTGCAGCATCAAACGGATCATTGCACATTCTTTCTTCAAACGATAAGACTATCAAATTATGGAAGGTATAATACTCTTCTAAGTTCTATCATCTTCACTCTAATAAGGAATAATCACTGGCTTTTAGAGTTTTTATATAGAACTTCTTACGATAGATGCAATGCAAGGGAACTCAACGTACAAATTGAGGAATATGATAAATCTAGACTCAAATTTTTTCTCTTAGTCAATGCAGTCCAAATCTCAGATATTCTAGCTATAGAAAAAAAAACTGATTATATCGACTTATATTCCTCGGCTTTGTGATGAATTATGGTAGAAAAAATTGCCTTTCAACTGATATATATGTTATGTTCATATTTTTCCCTTTTGATTAACTGTAATTTGTGTCCTTCTGTACGATGATGTTAACGGGTGCTTAAAGGCAGGTCAAGGACCGTAAAGTTAAGCAAGTAAAGGAAATGGATATCAGTCAATCTGTATCTTCAGAGAATTCACTTTTGGCTGAAAAGAGCTTTATTAATGGGCAAAAATCATATTTTGCCAATGGTCATTCTCTAGAAGGGATAGAATACATGGAGAATGGTACATATGATAATGGAGTGCATGGCAAGGTACGTGTTTCAGAGCTTAAGTTGGTTGATCTTTTTCAGTATGTGCATAAGGAAGTCAGGTTTGTTTTGTATCTAGACAGCATGTTCAGAAGATGCTAGTGTTTCAAGAAGTCGAAGGGTGTATGCTCATGCTCATGATTTCAGCATCAACTCTATCTCAGTTAATAGGTATAGTTCTTTAAACATTACTTCAATCTTTTGTTAAATTGAGTTTTTATTTAATTTCAAATCTGGGACTTTCATGTCGTTGCAAGTACATGTAAAAAGAGGCTGTCCTTCTTTCCAACCTCAATTTGAAGAAAGAAAAGGATGAAATCTATTGGGACAAGTGACAGTTAGATTCAGAAATTAACTTAAACAATTCCTTTACTCCATATTCGGTGGAATAAGCTTTGTTCTTGACTTGTAGGGAAGACCATGATAGTATAAATCAAGGCAGCTCTTCTATGGGATAATTCAATTTTAATAGTTGGTTTGCAGTGATTTGGAGACGTTTCTTTCGGGAGATGACCTAAGAATTAATTTGTGGAACCTTGAAGTCAGCGATCAGTGTTTTAATATCATTGACATGAAGCCAGTGAATATGGAAGATCTCACAGGTATTTCTCAAAAACATAGTGGTGCATTTCTATCTATAATAACTATTCTCATATTTTTGTTGCAATTCTTTTTTAAAGAAGAGCATTCTATGGTCTTTTCTACCTTTCTTTCCATTCCCTGTAATTAACACACCATCTCCTTACTATATGAGCGTGGCTTCTGGTCATTCATTTCTAAACGGTTTGAAATTTCCTTCCCTTCCCTTTTTCACTCTCTCTTTCCCAAGTGCTATTGAAGGACTTTTGAAATTCACAGAATAGATTTATATTTGGGAGTTTCTTGACATTTTGTATGCTTACCACATCATTTTGTTCCTCTCCTTTCAAATAAAATGAATTATTTGTTTCTTGAAATTCCAGAGGTTATCACAGCAGCAGAATTTCATCCATTTCACTGTAACCTGCTGGCATACAGCAGTTCAAGAGGATTTATTCGACTTGTTGACATGAGACAATCAGCTCTATGCGATCACAGTGCAAGGATGTGAGCAGTGGTTTCTCCTTCAATAGTTTCTGTGCCATTCTCTTTCTGATAGTTATTTGTTTCCTTAACTTAAAATTTTATTTTTATAGATTGAAAGATGAGGACTTCCAGGGACAAAAATCATTCTTCACTGAGATCATTGCTTCTATAACTGATATGAAGTTCGCACATGATGGAAGGCATATTCTAAGCCGGGATTTTATGAATCTCAAGGTCTTTCAGCTATTACCATCTTGAATATGCATTTCAATTAGGACATTTTTATTGTACCTTCTTATGTAATTTTCCTTCTTTCTTCTTCATTTCTTTTTCTCTCTCTGTCCTTGTCTTCTTTTCCTATTAAGTGCATAAAATAGTTTACTCTGTAATTCAAATCCAGATTTTCCTGCCATCATTGATTGCTGAATTCATAAATCTTCAGACGACATTAAAATATATTGGGTTTTATTGTTATCCATTTCTTTCTTTTCTTTTTCAGCTCTGGGATATTAATATGGACTCTGGTCCAGTTGCAACAATTAAGATCCATGAGAACCTGCGGCCTAAGGTGAGAGATTATTGTATGTCACGAAATCTTGATTAGTATGATTTTCTAGCTAATATTGTGCCACATTTTCAAAAAAATAAATATACCATCCAGTATAAGTTCAATATACATTACCTCATTGGCATGTTGATATTATTTCTTAAACATCTTTTTTTTTTTTTTTTGGTTAACTGCTACTTGCTGACCATTGTTCTGTACTTCCTAACTTCTATATTATCTACTTCTTTTACGGATATAACTTCATCCACAATTCTTATCACCTTTTCCGAAATCTTAATATGCCTCTGTTGCACAGTTGGCTGAATTGTATAATAATGATGCAATTTTTGACAAGTTCGATTGCTGCCTAGCTAAGGACCGCCTTGACTTTGCCACGGGATCTTACAGGCATGTTCAAATATACTTCTACCAGCCATATTTTCTCTATTAGTCTTACTCAGTGATTTTGCTTGTACTTCAGCAATATGTTGCGTGTATTTTCTCATCCATATGGGGGTGAAGGAATAACCATTGAAGCCGGCAGGAATCTGAGCAGGTATATTTATCTGTCACTTTGTCTAGCGGGTGTTATTCAAATCTGAACTATGTGAGATCATCGTGTTGCCTTCCTGGCCTTCTCTCTCAACACCAGATCACTGGAACTTCTCATTTTGAACACCATACCTCATTAACAATCGCTGTCACAAGAATATTTGGCCAAGATTCTGTCATGCATGGCACGTATATGAAAGCCTACTTCGTGTTATTTTGCCCCATGGACGTCACATTTTCTACTTATTTCGAATGCAGAAAGCATTCTGGGCAAACCACATCAAGACCCCGAAGGTCATCTTTGAGCAACTTGGCTAGGGGATTTTATCGACAGGGTGCCCACCTCATCTACTGTCATTCCTTACCTCTTTGCTTTATTATATCATGTGTTTAATCTTCAGTGATCTTCAGGACACGACAACCACGGTGCAGGTAGTAACGAGTTTTCCTACGATTTCAATTCTAAGATGTTGAATCTGGCTTGGCATCCGACGACTAATCTCATCGCCTGCGCTGCTGGAAGCACCTTACTTTTGTACCACGCGTAAATGTAAATAGCAATGTACAGATCGTTAAATGGTGGTATTGGTATTGGTATTGTTTGGTGTCCATATGGTACTGGAAACCCCCACGGCTAATCATGCCTATGGCTAACATTTCTCCATTTTTTGTGGTGTTATTTTCTTATACTAGTGTTGAAATGTATATGTACAAGAATGGACTTTGCAAATTGTGCTTTCTAGCTCTTCTTTTGGATGTCGGAATTCGGATTATCACAAATATTGTTCAGTCTGCTTAATAATAACATAATCTTGCTACTTGTTTAAATTCGATTTTTCCCCCTCTAATGTTCAAAACTTTTACGTGAAACAATAGGTTAAAACTTGCACAAGACCATTCTTACGTTTTTGAAATATTTATCTCTTATATATATATATAATGAATGGTTTATCACTTTTCATTCATCCTAGTATCGCTTTATATTATTATGTTGTCATTTTTTATCCTTTTAATGCAAGTCTTTCCTTGAGACAGTCTCAAAGAATATTTGTCATAATAATATCCGTAGTAAAAACTGATTTTCGGATTTTTCTCACATAAGATTACCATGGGAAAATTTCTTCATCTGTGCCATTTATTTGTGCCCTCTTCTAACCAGCACATCTTGCACTATACTTACCATGCGGTGACGGTGAGAAGTGAAATTCATGGGTAAAATGCTACAAATAAAGTAATTATAAGGAAATCTGCTAAAGCCACTAGTACAGTGAAATAAAATACCAAGTTCAAAATCTAGAAAAAATCAATAACAACAACAACAAAAAAATCAATTGATCTAAATTTGGTTTTCAAAACCGTGGTAAAAATCCGCTTTGGTTTCAGAGAAATGGAAACTCTGAAAACCTATAAAACACCACAAAAGGACCTCAGATGCATCATGCATGCTATCGAACTTAACAATCACCTCATTATACAATACATATCACAGAACAAATATTTCATTTTTTTCATAACCGCCAACTCGGATGCAAGAGAAAAAATAACCTCGAGCATACAAGAAAACACGATTAAAAAAGAGGAAAGAATATGTACAATTAAGCCAGTATAATCAAATGGACAAGGATATGCTCTTCTGTGTTCCAAGTTCCTGTGGCTTAACTTCCCATGATTCTATCTCGTCTATTTCGTCCGGGAGGATAAAAGGCAGTGATATCTCACGGATCATCAAATCACCACAAAATGGGCATTCACTAGCTATAGCTTCATCCAACTGTGATCTTATCTGTTCAACATTTTAGCAAAAGGGAGTAAGGTAATTCTATACATTCAAAAAGAATAACTGTGCTTTTTTGAGATTTTATGGTACACATTAAGCAATAAGTCTACCGGCTCTCAGAAAAATCCAGAACAAGGGTCCAAAAAAATCCGCAATATTTTTAAGAAATAAATTACATTTAGTGAACTATGAAGTAGCGTTTCTTTTCAATATAAGTCTATAATAAAGTAAATTAAACGACAAACCAAAATTTATTTTATAACTATAGCATGCAACAACTAATGAACAAAGAAAATTGTGGAGCCCGAGATGTATGTTCAGAAAATGCAATTCAAACCTTATCCCCAGGAGTCATGCTTGCTATTGGTTCCTCTTCTGTTAAGCCTCCATTCATTTCCTTCCTAGGTTCGTTACCTAATAAAGTTAGCTGCTTTTGCAGATCCAATATGTATTCAGCCTGAAAATCAATAAAAGAATTGGGAGGAAAATGAATTAGAGAATCTTCAAATAAGATGGATGTATTAGTTTTTAGCCAATAAAATAAAACACAAAAGAAAGATGGGTAGAGGTGCTTCCATGTTCAAGTTCAATCAAGTTAATTCAACATTATTTTGCAATCCTTCTAATGACATTGTTAGGTAAAAGTTAAAAAGTTAAGGTACTTAATTCAACGAAAAAGCAGACAAATGGAATAGATTGCATGTCTCTCAACTTACTTGAGCTTCACTAGAGAATCTAGTCACGTGTGCAATTAAGCAGTGTGCATGAAAGGAATGCCCACATGGAAAGACATAGAAAGGAGCCATAGATCCAACTGAAGTATAGGCCCTAGCCATTCGATAATCATCAGCTACATTTAATATTTTCCTCTGACAAACCTGTTAAGACCAAGAGAGGATAAGAACCTAATCCCGGGGCAAGTGTCATTTCACAAAATGAGAGCAGCGCAGCAGCCAGAATCAGCATCATTTTGCCAATGGATATCAAGACAAAACAGAAAACCTCAAACATCATGATCATGTGTACAGCCGTTGTCAATGCTAAAAGTATGTTAGAACTCAGCTTAACCAAAATAATTGATCATTACCCCACATCCCTCATCCTTCTTTATGATAGCATATCGTTGTGCAAGTGCACTGATATCATTCCTAATGTTGTCCGCTCCATGAGTAGCATCATTCATCTCCTGTTTGAGTTTTTCAATTTGCTCATTGTAATCCTCCAAAGACGAGCAGATTGCTTCCTACACCAACAATGAAATAGTAAAGCTGGGAATAATATAAGAATTGATTTTTTGCTTCCTATAGAATCTCCTAGATTGACATATGCAGCAAGAACCAATAATGCAGGAAGTTAACCAAATAGATCAAATGATAGGAAAAAGTTATCATGCACCACATATGAAACGGGAGGCAATAGCAAGTTAACATACTTTGAAATCATCAATCAATGCAAAATCTGGAAAAAATGGTAAGATGTCTTCAATTTTAAGAAGTCCATCAGTTTCCTTTAGAAATGCTATAGCTTTCCGTATGTTCTCCCTCTTTGTTCCCTTCTCTTGTTCAATGACATGCTTTGCAACCATAAGCCAGAGCTTCTTCCGCAGGTCTTCATCATCTTCGACCTTATCAGCTTCAGCCATAGCAAGCTCCGGATCAACCTGTTGATATAGTAGAGCTTCATAATCAGGATTCTTTTACGAAATATCAATGTCTCATTGACCGTCACAGGAATTAGAAGTTTGGTTTCAGCAAGACTAAAGAGAGCATAAAAATGACATAAAAACTACATTCAAGAAAACTGCCACATTATGCAGAAAGACAATGTTAGGTGCTCTTATACACCCTCTCTATTACCCTATACCAACCAACATATAAGAGATATCGTGTGTTTCAGTTTTTCAACAACTAAAAGCTTGACTTAGTAGTTTTGTCCTGCTCATCATAGAAAAGCTGAGACTGAGAGACTACTGCATGTGTAATTTAGATCAGGGGCATATAAACAACCAGCAGTGACATATTACCTGAAGCGCAAGAGCAACTGCTTCTTCATGCATAGACATCATACTGTATATGTGGACACAGGCGCGCATCCGTTTTTCCTTCAAACAGAGACGCAAAGCATATTTTGGATCATAGAAGAATTCAGGGCCATTTGGTTGCCCCCTTCCAAATTTGCATTGGAGGAAACGCAGAAGATTGCTCTCATCCTCCTACAGAGAGTATAAGGGATCATTAGATTCACAATAAACTGCGAAAACCTTCCTGTGTATCCTTTCCAAATAAACACGACAACTGTGATGATAGATTTAATGCAGATTATGTGTGGATTTGCTAAGACGTTTTGAGCCATAAAAAGTATAAAATGTTCATAAAGCGAATTAAAAATCCTGGCCAGAGAAACCAACAAAGACTTCAAGTGTCCATATCATTACTCTCTTCCAGGAAGTATTGCAAAAATGGGGAGATTTGAAACATATGGGCAAAAGATTGCATGCAACATTTAGAACAAGATACTGATATATTAACCAAGCCAACCTGCTTGGCGTACAAAGAGAGCAACAAATTGTGAACACCAGGGTCCTCATTCTGCAGACGATGCACACAGTACTCCAAATATTTTATCACTTCATGAGTTTCATTCCTGCAAATATAACAATTAATGGATTGAGCAAGAAACTATTCTACAAAAAGGAAAAGAAAAAAAAAATCACCCTCACAACTACTCATTTTATGTCAACATACATTTTAAATAACTAATTCGTTAAGCATCCTCATTAACGACATTGTGTTTGCAACTCAGGAAAACATAATTACAACAACTTTAAGTAGAAATCAACTCAGATCAGGTATTCTTATCATCCAGGCAACATATCTAGTCGAGCTACAACATGAGTCATTTCTGCCTGATTAGAGATGCACATTACTTTGCATGTGGTTCACTTGAATAGCGCATCATTGCAGGAATGAGCTTTCTTGGGTTTAGGTCTTTTGTGGTCATCCATGATTCAACAGTTTCATACGCATCAAGCATGATAAGGTCGGGTGCAAACTTGTACTGCATAACAAGAAAATTTTTCAATAACATGCACATTAGGGATAGAAGACAGTGTGTGTTACTTATAGTTCGAGCAAAACATAAGAGAATGGAAAGACTTTGTAGAACATGTCTGTTCACACTAACAACAACGAAAAGGTCTAGATAAGTTTTTTCGAAATATAGGTAAGTTTTTCCGACATAAACAGAAAATTTACCTGAAGTTCTGTAGGAACGTTAGGCTTCTGAAGAACTCTCAGTGCCTTCTTTGCTTCTCCAAGCTGCATAAAAATCAAGGATCGATCTCAAACACAATCATTGTTAGAAAGTATATGTTTGATTAAACATCATAAGGATCCATAAGATACAATCACACTCAGATTCTCTAATGTCATGGGCAGTAAAATATGGATCCTCCAAATTATTAAACATTTCACGAAATAGCAGACAGTTCAATGACAAGAAAAAATAACATAACGTAGTTTATTTAACAAAACCGTTCAGCGTGAGCTGAAACAAAGGTTTATCAGTTAGTTTAAACCAGGTTCCAGTTGGTTAGCCAGCTACGAAGCTTCCACAGCCATGTACATTGTACTTTAATAATATAATCATTATATAACATTAAAGTTTCGCTATTTAGGTACAGATCTCAAGCACATGATTTCATATGCAAACAAAATGACACTGCACATCAATCATGAATACAACTAATTAACAAGATAGCAGCAGCGTGCAGCAAGTACAATTCTTTCAAATGGAGACAAAATATTTCTCTCAAAAGTTCTCAATAGCCAAAATTAATTAATATGAATTGTAAATTCAAAAGCACACGGGCGAGCCAAAACTATGAAAAGTCCCAAGGAAAGGGACAAAAACCAAATATAAGCCTCAAAGCTTACTTATCAGGCACGTGATTAGAACAGCTTTGCACACTGAAGGGGTCTGTCTAGCTCAGAATAAAGTCAGCCAAATATGCAGGATAAGTATAAGTAATAAGTTTGAACAAAATAGATTTAATAACAGGTCAATGCATCCAATCGACTAAAAAGTAAAATGTAGCCTGGAGGGATGGTAATAGCACATAAATGATGAAAATATTAAAAAAATAAAAGCAACAATAGCATGGAATTGAGAGTCACCTGAATATAATGATGAACTACAATCTCATGTTGCTCCTTAAGATTAGCAAAGAACACCAATTCATCAACTCTACCATAGCTGCAAAATTTCACAGTAGGCAAGTTTTTAGATTGAGATTCAGGTAAGTGAATTAATATAGAAATGATTGTATCACCTTGCAAAAGAAGTCTAAATATAACATTGTATGAATAACAGGTATTGCTATTTGTAACAATGCATGAAGTGTATATATCAAAAGGAAGTATCACTAGAGTATTTTCGAAGTTGATCACCATTACTACACACTGCAGTGAAAGCTTAGGATGCTAAGAAGAAATTCCATCACAATGGCTCAAAGTAAAAAAATTCAAACATTTCTTAACCAGGATTCAATGGAAATGGGCTAAAGACAAAACTAACTAAAAGGAAAAGTACCTTTCTAGAAGTTTCATGGTCGTAGCCTCATCCAATACATCCTTGCAATCGCTCAAAAAGGCACGGAACTCTGTGATAACTGATTGATATTCTGAGCTCAAACTATCAGATACAGCATCGTCTTCCAAAAGTAGTCTATTAAGCTGATACCAAGGAAAGATTATATCAGGAAAGACTGCATTGGCAAAAAAAAATGCACAGAGACTTATGTGCCTCAAATTTTATATACTTATGATAAACAAATCTCTCGTACGATCATCTAGATTTTTGAAGTATGTGAATAAGCCCAAGACATATTGTCCAATACAAAATGCAATTTTTATATAGTTGAAAAGAAAAGAAATCATCTAGGCACGCTAAAATTAAAGATTATGCTAAGTTGTTACAGAGACCTCTTTTCTGAATTAGGCCAATACGTGTGGAAAGAGGGGGTCAGGCTTTAATCAATGCTCTAAGGACCTACTCTTCCTACTGCAACTAGAAGAGGTTTCTGCCTATGGGAGGAGGATGAGTCTTAAAAAAGAGTTGAAAAAACAAGTTAAATAACAAAAAGGAGGCTTATTGAACCCAATGGGTGAGCAAACAAATGTCTCAACAGAAATAACAACATAATTTCTACTAATCAAATTAAGCTAGACATCTGAGTCATGTTTCACAGCATGAATATAGAGCCTCGCTCTTCAGAAATGAATTAGACAGCCAGTAGAAAACTACCATAACAGAAGAAGAGATCCCAGGAACCACCAAGCAGGAGACGAACCTTATCCAGGTATAATTCTGTCACCCATGTGGAAATCATTGTAATTTGGCATTTATCATCCTTTGCAAAATTATCAAGTTTCCGCAACAAAAAGGTCCTTAAAGCATCCTGCAAACAGAGAGTCAAACCACTATATCAGCAGCAGGAAACTACCTCGACATTGACATTTTCTATAAGAACTATTTTACCTGTTCTCCTATGCTAATAAACTTCAATGTGATCTCTTCAAATGACAATGCAAAATTAATCTGTGCAAAATGTAATTTCTTGTGTTAAGAGAATCATGTACGGAAACACATTTCTGGATTTCATTCAACAGGTGTTACCAATAAGCAAAGTATACCAAATAATACAAGCATATTCAAGCAGCAAGAAAAAAGTGGACAAATGAAACTTCGCATGTAGAGGGACACAACGGAAAAGATTAAATAACTCATACTAGCTTAAATTGGTTTCCAAGAAAATATTAACAAAGGTTAAATATATCATGCCAATAATCAATCTTACAGCTCATCCTTATTGAAACAGTTGGATGCTCTATCCACACTAGCTCACCTAATTTTAATCCCCAACACATCAAAGTTGCTACTCCAACTAGTATCTAATTAAACCCCACAAGCAGGTATCTCAACAGAAATCAATTTCATCTCTTTTTAAAATTTATCATATCATCATTTGTATAATTATATAAGCAATTTAAGTCCAGTTTGTAACAGTGAAGCATAGTAACATATTAGTTGGGTCAAATGCTTTTCATCATTTCAGGAAACGATGTGGGCCACACATGATCACATCACCAACCTGGAAGTGATAAAAATCCTACCTCCATCATGTCAAATTTATAAATATTACAAATCTTTGTAGAGAAAGCATGTAAATGTGTGCTCAGTTTGAGTAGTTGAAATTTCAATAATTGCCTAGATGAAACAATTGGAATTTGGACAGATAACAAGTCCAGAGAAAGCCATCTCTGAATTTATTTTTCAGATAGTAGTCATAGTAAAACAACCAGAGGCATATACCAAATTGTGTGCAGCCGCATTCTAGTAACCTATGCCGACATTGTTTCCAAGCTAGGTTGCTAAAACACATCATACTTTTCATCTGCTTTTCTGATATTATCTATGTATAATCAGAATGCACACAACTAAGATGGGCATTGCACAACAAAAAGAAAACTACCTTCGCATAAAAGGAAGCTGCTCTGAGATAATCCTTAGCAGTAAAAGCAGTTTCAGCCTGCATCACAAATTTTCAGTCATAAAGCAGCCAATATGCAAGATTTAGTATATATTATTTTAGGATAAACTTAAAGTGAACTTAAATCAGAATATCATATATTATATACCAGACCTGCACCAGATAAACTTGATCTCTTTGGAGAGCATCACGACAATTTGCCAAAGCCGCAGCATATTCATTCAAGTCTAAATACACTTTCCACATGTCTCGGCCTTCATCATTCACGGATACCTAAATCAACATGTCAGATTGAGAAAACAATATTACTAATCTGATTGATACATAATAAGCAATGTGCAAGATAGTTTAACCAAGGTAGCACCTGAAAGATGGAATTTTGGTCATACGCATAAAAAAGGCCAGCTGATGCATCACTGCATAAACAGAGAACACCCCTTGAAACCTCATCTGTAGTTTGATCAAAATATAACTCCTCAACAATCTGTTCACTGATCCTATTAACAATCTACAAAATATTTTCAAGAGAATAGAGTTGTTAATCCTTCTAATCAGAACAGGAAGCATTCAAAAAAGGAAAAAAAATAAAGGGCATTTTAGGAGATAAGCTATCAGTTATGAGACAGAAACCAAATAATGGAATTTGGCAACTCAGGATCTAGGTCAAAAACAATTAGGTTGAATTAGTAAATTAAATTGTTGAGAATAGAGTCAGCTGAAAATAGTTTATCTCTTTCAATTCATACTCTATACAAGCAAAAATCATCAGAAGTTTTGTCCTAATACCTGAAAATTTTCCTTAGGGAGGTGTCAGCAAGTTCCAATGACATCAATTAATTATCAACATTCATAAGACAACATAAATTGTAAATGCAAGATTGTTTTATAAATGAAAGGGTAAATTACAAAACCATCAGTGAGCTTTTAACTTATAGGCAGAAAAACCCAAAACTGCAAATTACAAGTATTCCTTTTGCATTTGTTTATATAAATGTATTGAAGTAGATATTTGTGAAATAAGAAAGTATCGACATTGAGATAGTATTAAAATTCACTGTTATTTGAGTCAAATTGACACTTATTAGAATGTTTGATTGCACAGAGTCAAGTGCAGCAGCCACATATACACTGTGTCTTTGCTCAAAATTTGTTCTACTTCATCGGTTTAATATGCGAGTATAGATGCAACAATAACATGAAGGGTGATGAATTGCTTTAGACTCACCTTAACCTTGTTCCCAACAAGAAGAAGAAAATGGAATTCGGAGACTGCCAGGGAACTAGGTTTGACCATCACATTTTCACCAAGTTTTGAGTAATCCAAGAGAGCCTTGTTCTCCACAAAGTTTTGATCACCATTTGGTGAACTAAAATCAAATTCCAAAAGTGTTGGTGATAGGAATTGAGAAATTTTTAGCCAATTAAACCACTATAAAAGAATAGAAGATGGAAATATGAGAGACAAACTTGTCCTTGTTAAAATCAATTAGGGATAAAAAGAGGCCAATAGTCTACCTATGTTGTGCTCCAAAATTAAGCCCACCGTGATAGATTCCAGCTCCAGATAGCCATGCAAAATGTACTGCTCTTCTCTGCTTTATGAAAAAGTGCAGCTCACTGGAAGGAGGACATTCATGATGACAATTTTAAAAAGTTTTACGTCAGTCAAGAAAGAAAGAAAAAGAGTAGAACTTTTGAAAAATAAGTTACTACTTGCGTATGTCAAACTGAACAGTCTGATCTGGAACATATCAATAATAAGTTGCAACTTTTCAGAGAGTGTAATAAATGGTTAAGAAGTTGCTTCCACACAATATATGCATGACTTAAGCTAAATATAAATAAATAAATAAATAAAAGACCCACAACTTGCCTGTTCGGGATTTCACCAGGAAGTTCCATGAAGTGAACGGCACGTTCTGCATAGCTAGCAAACACAGACTGCAGAAAGAATAAAAACAATAAGGCATTGTATTATTCTCTAACAGTTTGAGGATTATCATCAGAAATCATTACCTCATATACAATAACTACAGAAGATATAAGAAATCGTGCTAGTCGAAAAATGGGAGTGAAAACCAACTAAGAGCATGCATGACTTACTAGACTAGAACTATTAGGAAATTCATGTATATGCAAATTATAAAAAACTGCAGACATACCTTTGTGAATAAATTACAGTATCGCTTCCAAAAGCTGTCTAAAATTTGTAATTTATAAGTAAACACTAAAAATAAAGTATCAGAATAATCATAATTTTGAGGTAGGAAAATTAAGTACCATGTGAAAAGATAACTAAAAAATCCTACCAGAAATATATTTGCTTCATTACTTTCTCAATTTGGAGTTGGAATGATTGTCCATAACCACACAGAAAATAAAAGCATGTTTGCTCCAACAGGAAAGAAAGAGGAAATATTAACTAAAGAAAGTCACTAGCTCAGAGTGGCGTAAGATGTACTTAATTTTAATAGGCAAGTATCCACATATGATTGTCGCTAGAGAAATAACAACGATAGAATTCCTTATTATTATATTTAAGAACCAGGTGTATTACACACTTTTAGTGCTGGATGCAAAAGGTTCGAGCATAGAAACTGACAGGGAAAGATTTAAACTTACATCCAATAAGCCTATTCCTGTAAAGGAATAAAGTCGGGTGGGAGTGACTGCCATCACATAGTACCTAGTTCCATTATTCAAGCTAGTCGTTTCCATCTGGGAAAAGACAAAAAATTCAACACACCAATATAGAAGAACTATAAATAAATAGCATAAAAAAAATTAAATTAAAGGTGAGAACATAAACAGAAACAGTGACACACCCAGCATCTGAATAGTACCAGAAGCAAGAGCAAGCAGCCTACCAAAAATAATACGAAGCCCGAAACAATTGAAATTATAATTTGAAATCCTGTCACAAGCAAAAATTTTCTAAAGGCGGTTTACTGTTGACCATATTTATTCCTGTCAAAAACCAATCTATGTATCTCTAATATTTATGATCCTGGAGCTCAAAGTGACAGCATCCATCTAAAGATTCCAGCACTTATCTAAAATTGTCAAATAATCAATAACTAACTGGTAAAATAATCTTTAAGACTTCAATGCACCCATTATTATGAATATACTGTACTCATCGAAGAAATCAAGAATGTAAAATAAAAGCAGAAACCGGATTAACACTTTATATGTTATTAGACATGCATGATTAACCATTCTTAGGCAAATTACAACCTCATCATCAGGTAAAATAAGAAAGGAAAAAAGTATGGAAGAAAAATAACTGTTAATGCATCAAACCTGCAATCCTGTGAAAGCTTCAGGAAGTTCATTGAGTTCAAATAAAAATTTGATGTATTTTTCCTTCTTGTCCTTCTCATCTACAGATATTTCATGAAGCTGACCGTTGTCTGTGCCAAGTATAATTTCCCTTGTGGAAGCTTCAAGAACATCAAATACACAAGATTTCGGATCAAACGTCCAGATGAATAATGTGCCAATTTCAAGACAAATTTTGAGCTCCACCAATTTACCTTCTGTAATAAGCTGCCTATTCCAGGCAACGGCATTAATAATAAGACCTTTCAGTTTGCTCAAGATGCGAGGCTTAGCCCACTTTTTATGTGTGTAAAATGTATCTGACGTTCCACCACCAACTACAGTAGCAATACAGTGACTACCTCCGGGGTCAACAAAAACCCTGTGTATTGACTGCTCACCGGGTCTCCCTATTGAAAGATCAATATCTACACACCAAATTCCCAAATTTCTATGAAAAATAATTAATAATAATAATAATAATAATAAAATTGATTAGATTCAAAGCCCATTAAAATAAAAATATTATGTTCTAGAAGTGTTCAGCTAAATAAATTAACTGACCAACACCAACTCTCCTCTTAAACGAAACAACAGATCCCATATTTATTCACACACACACACACACACACACATATATATATATATATAGTGTGATGTCCAAGCTACAATATTCTTGGATGTGTAATCACAATATGATTTTCACCTGACTGATAATTAACAGCATATGTACAAGGAATGCATTCACATTGAATCCACTTTTTGATGATTATCAAAACTAACAAAAAATACAGTAGGGACACACCACAGATTTCCAGCCAATTGCTCCAACATGCTCACATTCTTAATCCAATATAGAATGCAGAGAAAGACATTGCTTTAAAAAATTCACACTGAAAGTAAAACTGAATGTATAAGTAACATTACGATGAAATTGGCATGAGGAATGGCAGCTCCAAATTACATGATTAACAAAAACCGCTATTACCACCCCCAACCCAACATCTCTCTCTATGCACCCTAAAAAATATTGGACTAAGTTGTTCCTAGTGTAAAACTTTAAATAGTCACCAGTATATATTTGAATCTTTTATTACTTAGCATAAAATATGAAGTCTTAAGTAATATGTTCAATAGTAAGCAGACAAGTTTGGAAATAACAACTGCACTTTTACTTGGTATAAAGTTTGAAATATAAGTTCGGTAAAGAAAGGCATTGAAGATGTTCACCACCGAACAACGTCAATTCTACATGATTCAAAATTAAGACTGAAATATGTTTGGTGCTGAAGTCTGAACCCCATCAAACGTTCAGGTCAAACAACACTGAACACAGCCGAACACCATTGAACATATTCAGAACGACGAAATCAAAAAATTTACATGCAATGGATGATCACAAGTAAACACAATTCCCTCTATGTTCTCCAAGGAGTAACAAAACTTCAATAACCCTAACAAACACGTGACGAGCATTAAACTGATGAAATTTCTTTATAAATGTAATGTAGCATATATTCAAAAAGAGTCGAGGAATCAATTACTCCTCCCTACCATATGTTAACTTACACACTTTTCTTTCTAGTATGTCCCAAAATAACTTGGAATCTCACAAAACGGAACAACCCACAAAATTAAGTGGAGTAACATTTATCCCATTAAATAAAAATAAATAAATAAAAAGTCACCAATAAAGGGAGCATAAATTAAAAAGCTCACCAAATGAATCGCCGGCGCCGAAATCAAGACGAATGACCCAGCCCTTGCTGGTTCCCAATACAATGACGTCATTGCCGGCGGCTACACAAGTAATCACACCCCGCCCCTTGGCGGCGTATCTTTCCAGCAAATCAACCGAGAATACCTGCCGCCTCGGCTCCATCCTACTCGCCCAATGTTATAATGTAACAACGATAAAATGAATCAAATCTAATTGGACTTCTAACGATCAGTTCACTGAATTCAACAATTGCAGTAAACAAACACCATCATGATTCAATCAATTGATAAGAAATTGAATCTGAATAATAATCTGCTGTGAGGGTTTAAGGCATTAGCCCCATGCCATCTCCAGCGGTTAGTTAATAGATGGGAGAAAAAGCATAGATTACTCCAGCCTTGCACCAGAATTTTGCGGAGTAGTCAAAATCGAGCCATCATTACAGCGTTTACACTATTTTGTTTTCAGTAACTCAGTTTCAAAATTCGGTTTTAGTTTTAAAAATCGGAATTACCAAGGGATGTTCACGGTGCGGTTTTGCGGTTATTTCGTCAAAAGTTAAATTGCATTGCTACGTGCGATTTGGTTTGACAATTAATTTTAAATTGCGACTTCAAAAGTTAAATTGCATTGCTATGTGCGATTTGGTTTGACAATTAATTTTAAATTGCGAATTGTCAAGTAAAATTTTCTGGTTTTATGCGGTTTTGTTACTGTTTGACGGTTTATTAATTAGTAAAATACTTAACAAAACAATATAATATATTTGAATATATAAAAAAAATAAATATGCGTAGATAATTAATTTAAAGTGTTTCTTCACCCTTGGAAATTAAATATTGGAATACTTATCAAATTAGATAATAAGATCTTAAATATATAAAATCATTATTAGAACTTCATAAACAATCGAAATAAATATTAATAACATAAAACAATTATACTAAAATTATTTTGCTATCCAAAGTATTTGACCTTTGTAAGTCTTTTAATTTTTATAATAATACATATACATATAATATATATATATATATATATATATACTATATAATATATTTATAATTATATAATAGAGTGCGGTGCGGTACGGTATAATTTTACATAAAAATCGAAATTGCACAATTTAAGCGGTGCAGTTTTTTCCAAAAAAATTAACCACGGTTTATGTTAAAAATCACTTAATGCGGTGCAATGCGGTGAGGCTCGATCGGTTTTTGCGGTTTTAAAAAAAATTTTGCCCACCCCTATTACTAACTCTTAATAAAACTTAAACCCAAATTCTCTAGTAAAGAAAATATCAATTTTGGTCTCGTATTTTTTATCAAATTCAATTTTAATCCTATAATTTTTAGTATTTTTAATTTTAGTTTTTTAAGTTTCAATTTTGGTCATGTATTTTTTAAAATTTTAATTTTAATCATATTAGTTTAAAAATTAGTACTATATCTTTTTTAATCATCAAAATTAGTTCTTTTATAAATTATATCATATTTCAAAATATACAGGATTAATTTTGATAATTCAAAAAGATATATGACTAATTTTGAAACTAATATGACTAAAATTGAAATTTTAAATAATATAAGACCAAAATTGAAACTTAAATGACAAAAATTGAAAATATTAAAAATTACAATACTAAAATTGGATTTGATAAAAAATACGGGACCAAAATTGATATTTTCTCTTCACTTGTATAAGAATTCTATCAAAATGCACCCGACCAAAATACCCCTGTCCCAAACAATCCCCACTCCTCTTACTTTCCCCTCATGCCGCCGCCGCCCACGGCCACCGCTCGTCGGTCGGCAATATAGTAACCGACACTCACGGCATCCATACCAATATAGGACATATAGAGTATTATTAATTGAATAGTAGGGGCGTTAAAGTTCAAAAAGTGTAAAATGATTAGATTTGTTATAAATGTTGTTTTGTAGTTGATATTGTTGATTTAGTTAAATAAATTTGTATTGAGTGCGGCTATTTGTACCCCAAATTTTACTATACGTACCTCGTAAATACATAAAATTAAAATATTTTTATATGTTAAGATATATATATATATCACTGTATAAATTATAAAAAAAATTTATTTTAACTGTGAGAATTGAAACAGTTTGTACGCTATAATCGGACAATGACTTAGTGTTCGATTTCTGCGATCGAATGGAAAAATCGAGTCGGTTATTTGTCTATGTTCGATTTGTGTAGTCGAACGCAAGCAATTCGTGTAACCAATTCAAATTCAAACTGGTCAGTATGCAAGGTGACTGACTCATGATCACCATCCTTTGTTTATATGAAAAATCACAGTTATGGTTGATGAAGTTTTGAACCTTGGAAAACATTGTCTAGTCTAGTGGGTAATTTGGTTTGTCGAAAATGGGGGTAATTTTGGTTTATCGAAAATCAAGAGAAATACATTAGTTACTAGTTGTGTTCGAGATACCTCCATGAATGGGTCCAAAACTATTAAATGGTGTAGTAGCAAGGTTTCGCATAAGGTAAAATTATTCCTTGGATTACACTCTCAGTCTTATACAGTATTTACAATGTTGATTTTGTTTGTTTGTCACAGGTTGATGTCCTTTCATTTGGGATTGTACAGTGGGATATGCTAACGGGAAGCCAGCATGAATCACGGAGTTCGCTCTCACCTTCCTTGCTATATTTTCATGCTCATGTGTGTTGAATGTCATCACTAATCAATTAATACATCAGGTGGCATCGTGAACCTGTGGCCACATGTTATGAGCTTTTGTGATCCTAACATGCTTTGGTTCTCTCATTTTCTTTGGTTCGCATTATGTATTCTCTTCGTTCATCTACGTGTTGGAGTTAATGGAATGGGTTTTTTTCTTTGTTCGCGTATGTGTCGTGTCTTGAATGGGGTAATGATAGATGTATAAATTCTAATTTTGTTCGATTTTTGCAACTGAGCAGATAAATTTGATGAATTATACTTTTGTTCGGTTGTTGTAAACGAACACATATAAGTTTTATAAGGATAAGGGATAATTGTGTCATAATAATTAAGAATAATTTAAACTTAAATATTTTTGGGTACATTTAGTAATTTATGGGGTGCAAATACCCGCACCCATTTGTATTTTTAAAATTTTCCCATGTTAAGCATGTGTGGTATTGTTATATAGTATAATGAATAAATAAAGTGCAATGGGAAGATCAGTCATTTGTACAAAGTTTTCCTTATAATAAAAAAACCACACCAGATACTCTGCGTCATTTTCGTGCATCATCTTATGTGACACGCATTAAGTGATTGACACGTAAGAGGGAAATTAAATCCAACCATTGCCCCTAGGGTTTAAGGATTAGGGTATAATTTTATTTCTCTCACGTGTCGTCCATCCAACGGTTTGACACATGAGATGATATACCAAATTGACACAGAGAATCCGAGACGTAAAAAAACCTTAACATTTTTTTCTCCAAAATGACGTTTAATTTTTTTTAATTTTCAAGTCATTCCAATATGATTCGATTACAATGGGTACCAGAAAATAATCATTCATACTTTTACCAAAAGTGTTCTCCAACGCTATCTCCAGCATTATGGCACGTAAGATCTTTAGCCTGTAAAAGTCTATCATATGTTTTCCAATAACCAAACATATATTCTTGCATACATTTTGCATGATATATATGTCTCATTGTCTTCTAGTCCTACTACTCGTATAGTTATTTTTATAATATTATTTCCATACATTCCAAAATTGTTAATTTATTAAGAAAAAAAATACAAAAATATAAAATGCATGTAAATTATATTAGATTAAATTAAAATAAAATATAATAATTTAATATTGATTGAAATTTAGCAGAATGTGTCAAAAATATTTCTCACATTACCAAATTTATATTGTTAATAAAAAAATTATATTATTATTGATATAAATATAGGTAATTACTGAGATTATAATATTTAAATGGATGATCGAGATTAAAATTGAATAATTTATAAATAAATACAGTAAAATTGAAAATAGGAAAAAAAATGAAGAAATAAAAAAAATGGTTTAGGTTTGGTTATATATATATATAGAAGAGTAATTCATGTATTTAAAAAGTAAATTTAATAGTAATAGATAAATCATGATATATAATAATATAAAGAGTAATTTTTTAATTTAGATATTTTCCTTATATAATTCCAATTGTATTTCAACTTTTCAATAATGTATGATTATCTTTATTTATTTATTTCTATACATTTTTTTTTATGATTTGCTTATTCTTTTACCATAAATGAATTAATTACAATCTAATCAAATCATATATAAAATGAAAAAAATCCATAATATACTCCTTTACCTAACCTATAAATAAGATTTTCAAATCATTCAATTATAAACACTCATAATTCTTCTTTCACTATAAAAATGAATTAATCATAATCAAATCATATATATAAAAAAAAAAAATTCCATAAGAGTATACTCTTTTACCTCACCTATAAATAAGATTTTTCATCATTCATTACAAACACTCATATCAAGAGATATAAGTTTTCTTTTGTTTTCAAGTTCTTCTAGAGAATTAAGACGCAATGCAGTTGAATCTCGAGGGCTCGGAAACACTCTCCATTTGATTCCCAAACGTTAAGAATTAAGGTGAGTGCCACTGTCAAGTAAAACATGCTATTATATTATTGGATTTACGCTAGTACGTAAATATTACATGTTATTAGGTATTTTCGTGTTTGATGTTCGTTGCCATCTTCGGACGAATACTAATTTTATTGAATCAATTCACTTAGAAAATGTATAAACTTTGATTTAATTATTTTGATACATCATATTTTACAAATTTACAACTGAATTATAAATCTTCAAAGAATCTTTAAAATATTTGATATTTATTTTAAAAGATTATTTTTCTATATTTATTTGATTTGAATTAATTATTTTGAAATATCATTATCTCCGGTCTACAACTAAAATATAAATGTATAATATATTTAGTATATATCTATAAATAGATCACCTTATTCATATTGATTAATCACCAATTATACGGGATTATTTAACTGTATAAAAGATTGTGTTGGTAGCTTAATTTTAAGTGTATCCATTGTAAATTATAATTAATATTAATTAATTATATTCCACATATGAATGTGGATAAGAAAGAGAAGGAGTTAAGCGGTGGTTGATAACTCTCATCTTCTGGGAATATACAAAAACTGTAAGACAGTTGTTGTCCAGAGGCGGGGGCATGCATACTCAGAACTTAGAAGTAGAGAACGTACGCTTATACGTTCAGACGCAGAACATTAATGCACGCTCAGAATACTAAGCGCGATAGAACGCAAGCTCTATCGCAAGCGAAAGCGTTCTCTCTCTATTTCTCTTCCAAGATCATAACGCAAATCCAGTTCATCATATTCCACGTGGAAATTGATTCACAATCCCGTGTTGTGAGATTTGATCTAGAGATCACGGTTTACACGTGAGTATCAACCGGTTCGTTCGTTCTACTTCCGCTGCAACACAATCCTACGGTGAGAGGTAAGAGATT
Source organism: Pogostemon cablin (assembly GCA_023678885.1). Taxonomy (NCBI): domain Eukaryota; kingdom Viridiplantae; phylum Streptophyta; class Magnoliopsida; order Lamiales; family Lamiaceae; genus Pogostemon; species Pogostemon cablin. The sequence goes on along the minus strand of CM042960.1, from coordinate 3,562,041 downwards.
CCTCTCTATGCATGTGTAGGTTCGTGTGTTTATGAACGTGAATTTTCCAACATCCATAAATAAATCACCACTTATGTTTATTAAATATAGTATAAAAGTTTGTGTTTGTAGCTTAATTTTATGTGATGTGGTTATTTTTATTTTATTTAAATCATGTATGTTTGTGCCTTAATTCGTATGCAACTTACTTTTATGTGATGTAAAATTTTAACTTTGGGTAGTGGCTCGATTGAATCATGACAGCGCTAGTATGACTCTTCCTTGGTTGATTATGCAAGTAATTTGTATGCAAGTAATTTGAATTTTTGACCTTTTTCAATAAGTATAAAGTTCAATCTCCAAGGAATCATTATTTAATTAGATTTTCAATTTTCATTGTATTGAGTTCATTATAAATTTAAAAAGTTACTTTGAAAACTTCATATATCTTATAAATAAATATATATATAATAAATTACTTGAATTAGATTTTAAACGTGTGAGGTGACATTCTTCTATCATTCCATTATTCTAAGTTATTTTTATTTGTTTGGTTTGTACTGAATTTCATTAGTTGATTATTTTTTTTAAAAATCATTATAGGCTCAATTAAAAATAACTGTAAGTTACTTTTATTTTTATAGGCTCAATTAAATTTATTATTTTTATTCTAAATAAAAAGAAAAAAATTATTTTATTATTTGTTTATTAAAAATTCATGTCATTAAGTAAATAAAGTTGAAAAAGAAATCCCTTAAACTTCATACATACATAAGAGAAGATAAACCTATTGGTGGCCTATTGATGGGATGAAATATAAATTAAAACATCTAAGGCTATGTTTGTGTTTGAATCAAGGTAGAGTTTGAAAAACAACACTTTTTAATCTAAATGATTGTAAAAATGGATAAAAATACTAGGGTGAAGGGAATATAAGCAATGGGTCAAGGGAGCCTGAAAAAATATATTTTATTATTAAATGATATATACCTTTAGTGCAAGGATGTATGTCTTTTATTATTTTTTGAAGAAAAAAAACTTAAAAAATATCTATTATTTAAAACAAAATGTTGTACCTTAATTATACACTCTTAAAATCAAAATCTTATATCCTTAAACACCACCTTGTATACTTACATTTGTAGGACATAAAAGACTTACTCAATAAAAAAACACCTTTTAATTTACGTGACTTAAACACCACCTTGTACACTTACATTTGTGGGAAACAAGAGAACAATCCATTAAAAAAACACCTTTTAATTTATGTGTCTGCACAAACATGTAAAAATACTTGTAGAGGGAGTATATGCAATATGACAAGGAGCATGAAAATAAATAGACCGACTATGACTTAGTTTGAGTGTAAATGAAGTGGTATTAAAAATAAATTAACGACCCAATCCAAACACGTCATATATGCCAATTTTGATAAGACTAACCTAGGGTGGATAAAATTATCGAAATTTCGATATACCGTAGTTATCGTATCGAAAAATATCGAAAATACGAAAAAATAGGTATATCGAAAATTTTGGTATGGTATGATGTCGTACCGAAATTATCGGTACGGTATCGGTATATAAATTTTTAAAAATCGGTATTTCGGTATATACCGAAATACCGATATATTTTCGGTATTTCGATATTTTTTCGGTATTTCGGTATATACCATACTCAAATATCAAAATAATAATTATTTTTATATTTAGTATAAATTATTTGATTAAATTATTTTCAAATATTATATAATAATTTCGGTATGAATCGGTATTTTAACGGTATGAATCGGTAATTTTCGATAAAATAGGATGTTTCGGTATTTCGTTATAAACAGTATTGATCTATAGTATACCGAAATTTCGATATACCGATTTTCGGTATACCGAAACTTTCGGTACGGTATCAATATGATTTTTTTAATACCAATAATTTCAGTACGGTATACAGTATGAGTCGATATTTTCGGTACGTCACGGTATATCACCTCTAGACTAACCTCTCCAATTTCTTCTAGGTGTATGAAGATTTTTTGAAAGTACGGACGGCTGCCACGTGATCATATTATTATGGAGTAGTAATAATTTGTTAAAGAAATGATGCAACCTGTTTGTCTATTCATGTTTTTACCATACCAGTAAGTGAAACTGATCTTACCAAAAATTTCAAACAAATTACCCATCTCGCACCACTCGATTCTCGGCGCATCTTCAATGGCGGGCCGCTAAAACTTCTAAAAACTTGAATCTCTTTGAAATCATTTCATGAAATTAATTGTTTTCGGAGGGTAGTAGTTTTGTGAGGAGTGTTAACACCTGTTGTAGAAGCGTCTCTCTCTCTCCCCCTCCATTTTAACACGCCTGAGCTCCGGCCTAAGGTGCGGAAATTACGAGGGCGACTTTTCAGTGCCCTAAATTTCAAGTCCTGTTTGTGCCTAACTTCGGCGATTTCTGCGGTATGCTTCTGACCCATATGGATTTACGCTTAATTGAGTTTATAATCGGTCAATTTATTATTTTCTTCTAATTGCACGGATTTCATTTCTGTAAACCCTATTGAATAATCGCTGAGGAAAATTATTTTAGGTATTGTTCAGCTTCCATTCAATTGTTTAATGATTTTTGCATGTATACATTTTCTTTGTGTTTGATGGAGATTGTAAATTACTAGTCCGAAAATGCAGCCACAAGTAGTTGAAAGTTGAAACCCCTTACTTGCACTTAAATAGAAAATGCAACTTCAACAGTAGGTAATTAGAAGCTTAGATGGGCGAGAGTGCTGACAGCTATTATTACCTGTACGCCACAGAACTATGGGCTAATGCATTTGCTTGGATTGATGATTATGTTTGTAAATGTCAAACATTTCCAATTGGTTATATATGGAGATTTTATCAGATATATCGGGATGCACATCTATGATGTATCTTTATTGATTGATACGCGGCCCTTTTGGGAGGAACACATCAGCAATATTTTACTGATTTCGGGTCAAAGGACTGTGATATCGATGGGGAGATTGGGAGTCTACAGAGGGCCCAATGAACTATTTTTTACAAGACTATGCTATACAATGGAGATCTTTAGGGCCAAACAAGAAGATGAGCCCCAAGGTGGTAGATTTGGTGCTTTTCTGCAATCGAGGCTAGAGTGAGCTTTAGAATGCAATAGTGTGCCAGGTGCTTTACACAAGTGCATGCCCATAATGTATTTAAAAAGGCTAGGGTTGCTAATTAGGTCAGGTTCGGGTTTGGGTAGGTGGATTTATTGATTCCTGACCTTCCTGAAAACCATGAGTATTATTTAATTTGTTTTTATTAAAGCCTGAACCGACCTCTTAATTTGAGTGTAATCTGCACTAGGCATGAATGACATGAACATTTTAGACTCATTATTTCGACCCTAATAACCCATCTATATTAATGGACTATTTTCAACATGGGAAATTTATGTACCTCAATCAACATTTTCGATGGGATAATTTTCAAAATTCAATCAATATAATGGCAACCTTTTAAATTTATAAGGCATGTTTCTTTTTCCCTTTTGATTGTAGCCTCTATAACTTTATGTTTTAAAGGGATGAATGGGTAAGTCAATTAATAGGTTGATTTGCTAGCAATTATATCTTTCCACAAAATATGTTGCATCTTTCAGTTATTAAACTTGTTATCTAAATACTAATTTGTATTGTCCTGAATTACTTGATATTAGTAATAATCTGAATTATTTCAAATGCTTGATGCGAACTTAACACAACTAACCCGGCAAAACCGAAAAAACAGAAAATTTTCTGTGTGTGAGCTTCTAGTTTAGATTAGTCATTTTTGTTTTACTGTGTGTCATCTGTCATCATATTTGTTTTCATTTATCCCTCTGATTGGTGACGACTCCTATTCCCTCCTTATTGCAATATCATAATCTTTACTTAAAATATTTGGTCGCTAATTGGCCTATGTTCATTTTGCCAGCCTCTCAGATGAATTATACCAATATAAATAGCAATCATGGTCCTGGAGAGCCCGGTTTGATAGCAGTTAAATTGGAAGAAAATTTGGCAGTATCGGCATTACAACAAAATGGGATTCACAAATTTGATTTAATCTGTCGTGAAGAATCTGATTCACTAATTAGAAGGAAAGAAACTGAAAATAATAGAAGATCTACCATTTTAAATGCTTCAAATTGTGGTGCAAATGTCTTGGGTCAAGAGCAGTTGCAAATTGACTCCTCAAGCTTTTGCTCTACATCAGCAATATGTCCAGCCCCAGTTTGTCGTCAATTCTGGAAAGCTGGAAATTATGATGACGGTCTTAACACTAAGCCAACGCACCAAAGTACTTCACATTCTGATAATCAAACTTGATTTTATTTACATATAATCTTGATTCCAAAATATGTAGTGTAGAGCAGTGCAATTAAAAACATATTTTAAAATTATTAGCTTTCCATCAGTTATGCTCATATTCCAGGTTTATCAGCTTAATAAACTGCTGAGTGTATAATGCAGTTTATGGCATCATGATATGGAATTTTCTGTCTGTTTGGCAGATGGCACAGGCTATCTTCGCATACACCCCAAGTTTCTCCATTCTAACGCTACTTCTCATAAATGGGCCTTTGGTGGTATGTAGTTTTGATATATCCTTGATCATACGTGATATTACATGCTGAATACTTCTGCTTTATATCTTTAACTTCTCACATGCTTTATTCTGCTCCATGTTAACAGCCATGGCAGAACTGTTCGACAATTCTGTTGATGAGGTAATTTTACACGGAGTTCATTATATGTGTTGTACTGAGCGATTAAGACTCTAAACACTGCTTTAGTGCTTGGTCATCCTTTTAACTTCTGATGATGGGTGCATGTATGCTAAGTGGATTACATTTTTTCTGTTTTCCTTTTCAAGGAACATTGCTTCTGCTCATCAATTTTTACTCGGATTAATTAGTGTTGTCTTCTTGCTGCACATTTTTTCTGTCTATCTTATTGAGACCACCTTGTAAACATGTAGACATTTGAGGGTGATCATGCATAAAAGTTGCTTATTTCCTTGTGCATATGCCTGTAGTAACAGATGTAGCCTCATCCTCGACATAGTCGGTTGTTAGAAGTGCAAATTAGAATCTCCAGTGAAGTTGATTTTTCTGCAAGCATGAATTGCTGGAGTAAAATACCATGTTTCCTCTTTGCATTAAAAGACATGTTTAGTTCATATTGAAGTGTCAAATCAACATAGTCTGACTTTGTCTGAAGTGCAATATCGAATGTTCAATTAAGTTGATGTTTCAAGTTAATTTGCTAGCTAGATTTGCTGGTGGAATATCTTGTTTCCTGTTTGCATTGAACAACTTGGTAAGTCATGTTTATATTAATGGTTGACATTCCTTGTCTTGTTTGTTGCCAGATACAAAATGGTGCTACCTATGTCAACGTTGATAAAACCATAAATCCCAGGAATGGGACTCCAGCTTTGTTAATTCAGGGTACTTAGTATCTGAAACTCAATGGACGCTAGAATTTTTGGCTGCACAGCAACATTTCTGTTTGCATTCTGTTTTTAATAGAGTAATAGATACATAATTGATTGCACTTGTATTCTATCAGATGATGGTGGTGGAATGGACCCTGAAGCAATGAGGTGTTGCCTTAGTTTTGGGTTTTCAGATAAGGATTCAAAAAGAGCCATTGGACAGTGTAAGTATATAGAAGGCATTTTCCTTTGTTTTTCCCTTTCTCCATTATCACAGTTTGATGTTGACTAATTAACTTTCAGATGGAAATGGGTTTAAGACAAGTACTATGAGGCTTGGAGCTGACGTTGTTGTCTTTAGTCGCACCATAAGGGACAAGTAAATTTTTTTCCTTGTTAAATCTCAAAGGGCATATCATTTATGTGAGTGTGTTGTCTAAAAACCTTTTCTAAACTACTGTTTAAAATTTTTTTGAGTTCCAATATGTAATTAGCTGCGTACAAAATATTCTTTAGAATCTTGAACACGCTCTTTGTCTCTGCTTTTAACCTTAAATTGTTTGTCTTTTTTTTTTATTGCTAATTTTACCTTATCATTTTTTTCTTCAATCAGGAAGTTGACCCAGAGTGTGGGTCTGCTATCTTACACATTTTTAATGCAAACAAGACAAGATAGAATAATTGTTCCAATGGTATGTTTTTATTTCTGGTCTAAGGTTGCAATTTGATTCAAATCAATACATATCAATTGTTTATTTCTATTTGTATCAGGCAGATAATTATTTTGATGTTAATATGTAGAGAAAATTAATCCATATCTTTGTGTTGTTTAAGAGTATTGATGACTAAACCTTGTGCGGAACCTCCTGCTTGATTGTATTGAACGATTGGATTATTAATCAAATATGAATCCTATAACAATTGTAGTTAACTGGGTAGGAAATCTGTGCAACGTGAACTGTGTAACTGGTAAAACGTGTAATGTACTTTGATCTCAATTTAGGACTAACATTGGAAATGATAATCATGTAGGAGTATAAAAATTTATAGCAAAAATTTCAATTTTACTCATGCAACCCATCAACATATCTTCTTAAACAAAAACATTTCAGTATTGTTGGTGGATATGACTCTTGTTTCTGCCACGCTTTGTTAGGCCTCAAGGAGCATTCATGCATTTGTTGCTACCCAATTTTGGTTTGACACAGCAATTGAAATTGTGCTGTGTATGGTCTTGGTTGGCCTTGAGATATTTTAGTTTATTTCTAAAATTTAAGTTATTGTTGTTTTTGTACTTCAATTTAGATGATCTTCTGCTTGGAGATGGTGATGTGCATGTAATTATGCTGTGAGTCCTTAGTCTGCTTGATTGAATGATTTTGGTCATCTTTATAATAGAAAAATCAAAATTTCTGCTAGATCCCCTGTTTTCTTCCTGGGGCATTCCTTTCTCGCAACTAAGATTAAAAAATAAATAAATATTATGATTAATTATTAGTTGTTGCCTGTTTTTTTCAGAATTGACAAATATGTGATAATCATGCTTTATTTCTATTTACATATATGCAGATTCATTATCATTTTGACTCGCTTACTGGCTCATGGAATACATTACAAAGTGAAGCACATTTAAACAATAACCTATCCATCTTCTCTCAATGGTCTCCGTATAACTCAGAAGCCGAACTTCTAAAGCATGTTTGTATAGCTTTCTAGGAGCTTCCCCCCCCCCCCCCCCCCACAACACCCACGCGCGCGTTAATATATTTATTTTTTTGGAACTCAACTATTCAAACTTTTGCTATTTGCTTTTTCCAGTGACTTTTGTTGAAGGGATTAAAATTTCATATAGTTACTTGCATAAATGTTCATCACCTTAATTTTTTTTTCATTTGAATTTAATTTTTGCTATTTGATACACAACCTTTATAACATTTGCAATTTGAATTTTCTGGTGACTTATTCGTTGAAGTAGGTGAATGAAATAAAACGAAAATTAATAGTCATGATTTGCCATAGATTTTCAAAATTTTGAACTTATTTGCAATTTTTTAATCAAGTTCTGACTGCCATATGCCTTGTCACTAGTAAGTTATTGAGAAATTGCCTTATGATAGATTTACAAAATACAAGGTGGTGTTTGACTCTGCAAAAATCTAAAGAACATGCAAAAGTGCTAAAAATTTGTGAATTATTTAGAATTTACAATTTTTTATATCTACGTTACAGGAAATATCGAAAATTGTTCTCATTGTCTATGTCTGTCATTGGCTGTCAACATTCTCTTATACATCCACGTACTTTCTTTCATCTTCTAAGTTAAATCTTTAATCTTTTTTGTTCCTGTTTTTTAGTGCGATGACATTGGCCCTCACGGTACAAAAGTAATAATCTACAATTTATGGCATAATGATGATGGAAAACTGGAGCTCGATTTTGAGTCAGATCCTGAGGTTTGTGCTGACTGCTAAATTCATAACTTGGCAGTATAGTGCATTAATTTTCATAATCAGCTTCATTCAATCTTTTTGGTATCAGGATATTTGTTTATCAGGGAAGGACAAAGATAATGCAAAATGTTCATCTCAGAGTGAACTACATCTTGCTAATCGTCTTAAGTATTCTCTTCGTGTAAGTCTGTGCCTGATATAGTAATATTTGCATTTAAATCTTTTAAGACTTGCTAAAACTTTGTCATCCGATTCATGCAGGCCTATTTGTCTATCTTATATTTGCGTCCGATGGAGTTCTGCATATACCTGCGTGGCCGAGTTGTTGAGTATCATAACATTGCACAAGATCTCAAATTTCCAGAATTCATATTGTACAAACCTCAAAATGTTGAGGTGCGGATTTGTTTCAGCAAGTTTTATGAAGTATATTGAGCTAGATACAGTATATTACAAATACTAGTATTGCAAATGAATGAGTGCATATATGCACTCAAATAGATTTATGCTTACTTATAGCAAGTATTCAGGCACTGACAAAGACGTGTTTTGGAAACTGATTACTAGTTGCCAGTTCTAAAATTTTAATCACTACCTACCGGTAATCAAGAGGAAATTATGAGTTAGTCTTTTTATGCTAAATATCTTATTACTTATATGCTTTCGTGTGGTACGTTTAAATTGGAAATTATATTTCTGATGTGGCTCTTAGCCTTTGGTGGATCTATTTTGTAGGTTTCTCATCCTTACTTTACTGATAGCAGGGATCAGTCATTACGACAATTGGCTTTGTGAAGGAAGCTCCAGCTGTTAATGTACATGGTTTTAATGTCTACCACAAGAATAGACTGATACTGGTGACTGCTCTTTCTTTAATCCATCACTCTTACGATGTTTGTTGATAGAGACTTCCTTTTAATATGTGTGCAAGCAATTGAAGTTTGCCATTCATGCATCCCTCTAACAGTTTCATAGAAAAATGTTTTTGGTAACAAGTTCTTGAAATTGTTAATGTTAATTGTGTTTAAGTTGCTATTGCCTTTAGTCATCAGTTAGCTTTTAGAAAATACTTTTTTTATGGTTGAAAAATCAAAGGACACCGCTTCCTAATTGGATGACATGCGAATCACCGTATCATATTGAATAATGTGAGTGTTTTAAAATAATGATTGGCCTGATATGATGATTCCATTAAGCTTCTCTGGATGTCAATGGTTTGGCTCCATGGTCATTGACCTTCTTAATAAGGACAAAAGAAAAACACATTGAATAGATAGATACATTGCATCATTTGTGTGTTACTTTCTGGATACATCTTAATATCTTATATATATATATATATATATATATATATATATATATATATATATATATATATATATATATAATTTTTTTCCTGTCACTGCAGCCCTTTTGGCATGTTGTGGCTTATTCAAGAAGCAGAGGCAGAGGGGTTGTGGGTAAGAATTCTGTGTATTGCTGTGCTTAAATGTTCTGGATTGCGTATAATTGGGGTTTCATCTCTTCATACTGGAATGACAGGAGTTTTGGAAGCAAATTTCATTGAGCCTACTCACAACAAACAAGAATTTGAGAAAACTACAGTTTTCCAGAAGCTTGAAGCCCGTCTCAAAGAAATGACACTGGAGTACTGGTTAGTCATTTATTTGGCAAAGAAATAAAGGATGCTAACTTGCTTTCATGTAATCTACTTGGATGACATTCCTTATGCCCAGCGCATAAAACTCCTTGATAGTCGAGGACTAAGAGCTTGCCTATCTCTCTGTAACTTTTAGTTTATTTCTATACATATCAATATTCTGTCTTGGTTAAGTTAAGAGGATGCATGACATTGTATTTCTGCAGGGATTAACATTGTGAATTCATTGGTTATCTTGGCAGGGATTATCATTGTGAATTCATTGGTTATCGTGGTCATGATGTTAGAAAAAAACCTCAACAAGAAGTGGTACACCATGCTGCTTCTGATAATAAAGTAAGTCATGGTGCATATCAACCTGTTATGCTGGCTAAAGGCTTGTCAGCCTCAGGTTCTATTGGTGCAAGAACTTCTTTGGCAGCTGGAGCTACTCAAGAATCATTGAATCATGTGTCAGCAAACTATTGTCAAAATTCACAGGGTAAGTACTCTAAAAATGTTAATCTTAGCCTTCCTCAAAAAAAAAATAAAAAAATACATATATATATATATTTATTTATTTATCAGAATGAAAAGAGTACACTTGATAATCTTGTGCTGTATTAAAATTGCCAGGAGGAAATTTCAAAAGGAAAAATAATGACTATGTTTTGGACCCTGAAAGGGTGAAAAGGCATGACACGGGATCTAGACCAATTGACATTGCTTCTGAAGAAGATACGGAGGTTTTATTATTATTATAACTATTTTTTTTCAAGCTATGGTAGTTAATATTCTACAAAATTAATATTTTTACTAAATTATAATGCTTCTTCTTATTTAGCATTCACATCTGAATATTTTTCTCATTTTTGTACAAGTTCAATTTACCTCCAAAAGCTTTGTAAAAATAATATCCATTTAGGATCTTTAGGCTTATTTAGTTTTGTTCATCTGGCACTGTATGAATGTATCTTATGTAGTTTTACAGCTGATCCTTTTTTAGTGTTTCACATTTTGTCATCCTTGGGATGGATAATTGTTGGTGATAGTTCATCTCATTCATTTAAAGCTCGAAGCTTATGCAATCTGTTGCTGATGGCATTACCTTTCATGCAGTGTGCTGTTGATCCAGTAAAAGTCCGAGAGGCCTCTTGCATAATTCAAGAAAACCGAATGCTCAAAGCCCGGTAAGTCTTACATTATGGATCTCACTGCTCTTAATATCCATGCATGACCCTACAAGCCAAATATAAAGAACCTATAAGATCATCTGACAATATCAAATATTACAAGCGTAATGTGCTTTTTTGACTGTTAACATAAACTGAAAACAATCACGTGTTTCTCTTTGTATTTTAGATGCGAGGAATTTGAGAGGACAGACAAAGAACGCAGTCTCAAGGTACTTCTATTCACTTTCAGCGCTTCTCATTTTTGAATCTCTCATGCAGAATTTTATGATACTCTCACTCTGTCAGTTGATCATTCGTAATAGATTAGAATATCTTAAGATGCAGTATAATGCACGATTGATGGGTCACTCCATGCAATTCGTGTCAATCGATGTGTTTCTAAATAGCAGTATTTGTGCTTGTTTATGTAGATAACACGCCTCAGAGAAGAATTACAGGAAACCAAACGCGAATACGGTCGTTTGTTTCTTGAATCCGCAATTTTGGAAAGAGTTAAAAGGGAAAATAGAGAAACTAGACATGTTTGATTGTGCTGCTTCTAATTATTTCTTTTGATTATACGTATGTATGTAGGAGTGTTAATTCTCTCTATCCATCTCTCTCTCTCTCGTGTAATATTCAATGTTTTTTGTCGTAAAAGAGTAGATGAGCTCCTTTTAGTTAATCTTAAATGGTTTGCTCTCAAATTTTAAGCTGCAAGATGGAAGAAAATTATCGCAAGGTAAATGAAAAAAATGTTTTAACTTTTTGACGTAATATATTACTTGCCCCGGATGGACATAGCCCAATTTTTTTTTTTTTTAAATTCTTTTACTCCTCTCTCCCCCTTCCTACCCTTCCAAGACATGCCCATTTTAAATGGAACTGGTTTTCAAAACTGGTTAAGATGGAATTGAAATTAGATATATTTTGGTTGGATTTTGATTATTTATTTAATGGAAGGTTCCGGTTCCAAACAAGAGGATTTATTATTATTATTATTAAGAAAAATTATTAATAGGTACACACTTTGTACTCCTAATTACTACTAGATACATTTATTTAAAATAATTACTATTACATACAAAATATTTAAGTAAAATACTAAATATAATTCTAAATATATACACTTTTAAAACACAAATCCTAATTCCCACCCACTGCCGGATTGCTGTCATTCGGCCGCCGGCCGTCGGAAACTGCCGCCACAGTCGGAAAACTGACGGACCGCTGGCCGGCTGCCGGAAAAGTTGTCGGACTGTCGCCGCCAGAGCTTCGCCGGAGCTCTGTCGGATCACCACACTTTTTTGCTGCACACAACATTTATGTGGAGCGCATTGTAGGGGTAATATTAAAATATCACTATATATTTTTGTAGTTAGTAGTAATATTTTTGTATGTTTGTATCTTATAGTAATTAAGGATTTTTTTTTTTACTTAGTAATAATTCTCCCTTATTATTATTTATTTATTTATTTTATTTTGAATCACGATTTATAAAGGAGGAAATGATAACCAGCGGTTTCGAATTGGGAACTGGAACTGTCCTAGAACCAATTTGGTTCTGATTTTTTAATTTTTGGAATTGAAACCCCCGATTCAGAATCTTAGTGTGTCTGCTCTCTCCCTCCCCATCTCTCTGCCCTGCCTCTCTCCCCCCTACCCCCTTTATCTTTCTCCCCTCCTTGCCTCTCTCTAGTCAAAATAGCAAGAATAATAAAAAGAATACAGTAAATAAAATAAAAAGCAGTCTAAGGATTTGATCATCTTCCATAAATAAAATAAAAATTTAGTCCAACGAACTTGATTTTGATTGCTAATATATTACTAACCACTATTTTAATAATTACTCCCTCCGTCTCAAGAGTATATTCATGTATTTGGTGGCACAGAATTAAGAAAAATAGCTTTTTGTTGTAGATATAAGAAAGAGAGGGGATATCTTGGGTAATTGAATAGAATGAAGTGTACTCTCTCCATCCCATTTAAAGAGGATTTTTTTTCCATTTTGGTCGTCTCATCCAAAGGGTCCCCTTTCTTTTTTTTTACACAAATGGGATCCACACCCCTCTCTAATACAATTAAAATATGAGACTCACACTCCCACTAATACAACTACCCAATACACATTAAATAATAATACTCTTTAATCTAGGTGTAAAAAAACAAAAGTCCCTCTTACGCCAATAATACTTCTTAATGTACGTGCAAAAAAGCAAAAACCCCTATTACGCAGGGACGGAGGGAGTATGATATAGTTGACTTTGACAAGATTGTGCGTAGAAAGAAGATGACATTTTTGTAATATTGTAGTATTGTAAGGTTATTGATATTATGTATTATTTCTATTTTTAAAGTGTGTTTGTATTCTTGAGACTGATCGGAATGGAAAATGTGAAAGTATTCTTGGGATGAAGGGAGTAAAAAATTTGATTGCTAATCCGTTAATAACATGATTTAGCAACGAAATTAGGGTATTTACCAACGAAATATTCTGTTGGTAAAAAAAATTTTTTTTAGTGGATCAGAAGATTAAACATACTTCTTTCATCCCATACTTATCTTCACACTTTCCGTTTTCGTCCGTCCCACACTTATGTTCACCACCTAAAAAAGGAACTTCACATTAACCAGCAATTTCAAAAGTTATCTTAATTTCAAAAATATCACTCTCACCTAACATACATGTATACTTTTTAATTTATTTATTACCTAAAAATACCACAATACCCCTCAAAAGTCAATAAAGTTGGTCAAAAAGTAACATTTCTTAAACTCCGTATCTACAGTGTCGGTGAACTTAACTCCGGGACGGAGGGAGTATTATGTAAGTATAAATTTTGTTATTACATCATCACCCAATTACAAGACAATATTAAAAAGACTTCATGCACGCTTTAATTAACATGATCGACGTAAGACATCTAGACATCCACAAAAAAATCAAAATTGGCGGTTCGAATCGGGGAACCGGTGGTTTTAATTGGAATTGGAACTACCGGTTCGGAACCGGTAAAAACGAAATCGAAACCGGATATATTTCGGTTCGGTTTTGGTTCCTCATTCCTTGGAAAATAAATTGGCGGTTTTGGTTCCGAACCGCCGATTTTTCAATTTTATTTTTTTTACGTTTTGAGGCTAAAAATTAAAAAAATAATAATAATAAAAAATCCGGAACCGGCAATTTGGAACCGGAACAGGAGGTTCCGAATCGACCTGCATGTCTAAAGACATCCTTCTTTACCATTTTCGTACATAATTTTTTGTGGCATACGTTATATAATTAACATGTGAGAGGAAAATAATCCAACCATTATCCAATAGAATTTAAGTTTTTGTTTTTAATGATATAGTTTTCTTCTCACTCTTATATATATTCTGTCTCGCAAAAAGAGTTACACTCTCTTTTTGCGGGACGAAAGGAGTATTATCCATCAAATGATATAGAATAAAAGATGATGTACCAAAATAATATAGAAAATTCAAATCGAATCTTAGAATTGAAAATAATGTTTTCATGAAACATCAAACTTTGTAGACAGAGTATTAATTGCTACCCATATATTATATAATTGAATAATAGTGGCTTAAGAGAGAAAAAAACTCCTAGTATTAATACTATTCAATAATGGAAGCGGCAGGTCGGCAGTGCAAGTTGGGTGCCCGTTTGCCCGTAAACCTGCAACAACAATATTTTAAAGATTGAGAGGCCAACAATGCAATGGCAACCTCATCTATAAAGTGCTGCCCAAACAAACCCTACTTTCAAACCCATTCTCTCTTCCCCACCCTCTTCTTCTTAACCTACTTCTCTTATAACCTAATCTTCCTGCTTGCAATATACATATATACATGTATATATCATAATAACAGCTATATATACTATTTGAAAATCTTGTTATGTTAGTGCATGTTGTAAGGATTCTTGAAGTTTTGAATTTCTTTTTTTTCAAAACTGTTTTGAGGGATCAGTCCATATAGAGCGAGAGCTCTCCTTGAATCGGAGATCCCATCGATGGTGGGTTCTGGTCTCTCACTAATTATAAAAGGTGTATGAATGATATTTGATATGTGTTTTTGAGGTGAATAAAATGTGCAAAACTTCCATCCGGTTGCAATATAATTGAGTTATGCAACACGGCCATAATATGCACAAAATGGAATAGAATTAATTAAGCACATTATTAATTAACTTAATATGTGCCACTGTTTTCAAGATTTGGTTCTAATTGTATATCTCAACTTTTCTTGGTTTTCACAGCAAACATTTTCTATGTCTAATAATTCCTCAATTTTTGAAAAATAGTATTATTAAATAACTAATGGAGTACGCTCTCATTTAATGTGCATACAATTTTAATTTATATATTAATTCAAAGTTATATTAAAGGATTATTATACATTCAATCATTTTCAAAATTTTAAAACGTAATAAGGTAATTTGATTTTTTTTTCTTTCTAAAATATCAATTACTCCTAAGAATTTTTTGGGGGAGGAAGTAGTTATACTCTGCCCCTATTAATTAATTGAATCATACTATCATTTTTTCACTCTTAAGCTTTCCTCCCCCTATTTCAAAAAAAAAGCTTTCTTCCTCTTTCCTTAATGTTCTTTAATTTATTAGCTGGCAAACTATTCTATATTGTTTAAAAAAAGATTTTTTTTAATTTTTATTTATAAATTTTATTGAATTTTAGAGGTATTTTAGCATTTCAGATATTATATAAAGTGTAAATCAACAATATAATACTTCCTCCATCCGAAATTTTTTTGCACACTTCCTTTGTAATTTACAAAGGAAGTGTGAAAAAAATTCGGGATGGAGGGATTACGTGTTAAAGTAAAACTTTTTAAATTAAAATTTTGAAATTTTTGAATAAATGTTTTTTTTTAATTTAAGAATAAAGATTATTATGATAATAAGAAAGTGTAAAACTTTTTGGAGGGAACTGTAAATTGGAGAGTGCACAAATGGAAACTGACCAGTTGGGCAATGGAGATGGTCTTTTCATTGGTCCACGTCCCTCAGCTCTTATTTACTAAAGGCTTAGATAAAATAGAATATTCCAAGAACTATCCAAATTTGATAATAAAAGAAATAACTGTGCTAAACGTATTTAACTGATCAGAATTAATAGGACTTCTTTATTATGAAAATTCAAAAAATATTATTATGCTTATAATTATTATAGAGATAGATTCACATTTAAATTCTAACTATACATTAAATTATAAGCAAAAAGGGTAAATTGGTGTTGGTAAAAATTTTACTATATAAAATGAATCATAATATCCCTATAGATTTGGATCAGTTTAAAATTACCCT
Organism: Pogostemon cablin; assembly: GCA_023678885.1. NCBI lineage: Eukaryota > Viridiplantae > Streptophyta > Magnoliopsida > Lamiales > Lamiaceae > Pogostemon > Pogostemon cablin. The sequence continues at coordinate 3,545,995 of CM042960.1, read as the reverse complement.
AAAGAAAATTGTTATCCATATAAAAAAAGAAAAATTCTATTTTTTCTTTCCCATAAATAAATTTACTTTTTTTTAACCATCTCACAAACAAGTTCACGCTCCTAAATAAATAAATAACACACAATCCAACAACCCCATAATATACTTTAATTTCAAAATTTTCATCACTTTACAACTTATATAATTTACTTTGTAATTTATTTATTATACTTATAAAAATCAAACTACCCCTATTAAAACAAAGTCAAAAAATATTTTTTTTAGAATTTCGTATCTAGTGAATTTCACAATGAGACGGAGGGAGTATTAAAATAGATGAATTGATAGTGATTGGGCCTTATACGAGTAGTTGGGTTAATTGTCAGGCCCAACTCTATGTTTTACATACAAAAATGTAAAATGTCCAAATTGCTAAAGTTTTGTAATTAGCATTAGAGTTATTGGTTGGTTCCTCAAAAGTCCATTTAGGATCTAATTTATTAATTTTTGATAAAGGGATACTGAACAATTGATCAAATAAGTTAAATAGATTTGCTATTGGATATTTTCAAAACTATATTTTTGTTTTTCAGGAATAACTAAGCATTGATTAAAGATTCTGGGATATAAATCAAGTTTGAAAATGATTGATCAGCCTTATTTATATCAAGAAATAGACTTCATCTGAGTTTGGATTAGGCAATCATAACTTCAATTTCTTTTAAAATGGAAATTAAATAATAATATAATTAAATATTTTTAGGTGCTGCTATGCTAATTTTCTGACTATTTCAAGTTCAATACATTGCTCATTAATGTGCATAAAATTAATTCCCTTTTCCACTTTAATTGAATTTTTAAAACTTTAAAGCTCATTTTCATAAATAGTGTCTTAGTGGTCCTAGTGGACCACGAATTATCATTTGATATCTGTTATGTGCCATATTGGGCCCAAATACGTTATTGGGCTACTATACTGATTTCCAAAGCAATTAAATTTTGATAATGCAGTCCAACAATTTAGTGGCTAGATTTCTTTCAATTATTCAGAATATATATATACTCCTTTTTTTTTTTTTTAATTATGAGATTATTTTTATCCAAACACATACTATTAAATACGATTTCATGAATAACTCTAAGTTCGACTTTTATCTATCTATTCAAAATTATCACCTAATGATTTTTTGGAATTTCAGCATTCCAATAGCACAGAAGAACACTTGCGTGCTCCCGGGTGCACGAGAACACATTCCGTGCGCCTTTAGAATTTAGTATTATGGGTAAGAGTACATTGCTTTGGTCTAAAGTGTATACACTTTAATTAATAAAGGTACACCATTTTGTTCTAAAAGATATACACTTTTATTAATATTTTTTATTTTCTTCAGAAAATAAAGGGTACACATATCTATACTAAAGGGTATACAATTTAACACAAAATTTCAAAGGCACACGGAATGTGTTCCCGTGCGCCCGAGCACATACAAATTTTTGACATGGTACACATCTTTATACTAAAGTGTATACAATTTAACACAAATTTCTAAAAGCGCACGGAATGTGTTCTCGTGCGCCGGGCAAACACAAGTTTTTGCCAAAGAACACTTTGAAGATGGCTTCATGAATTTTCTTTTTCTTTGAGGTGATTCTATAAATCAAAAGCAATAGCAACATATCATTAGAATTTTGAAGCAAATTATTACGAGATAGATCTAAAAAAGAATAAAAATATATTAAGACCATGAAGCATGCATATAATTTACATAATATAGACTTAAAGAAGACTATAAAGCATATGGAGCAACATTAAAACTTTAAAAGGAAAATTTTAAATTTGAACCGATTACAGAATTTTCTGTTACACATTTGTGTTTTATTGGTGTTTCACAATATAAAAAAACTATATCCTACAAATATGTAATATCCCTAAATTAAATATTAATTTTATATTACTTTTCAAATGTTATTTATATAATTTTCTTGTTTTCAAAAGTTTGCAGGAAGAAGTGATCGAGGTGTCCAAGTTCAAATGCACTTCTAGCGCAAATAAAATAAGAGGAACATCAAGTTTGAGTTTAAAAAGAAAATATAGACTATAAAATGGATAATAAGAATATGCAAAATATTTAACTAATAAATTACTATAAACGTTTAAATTGCCTATATATATAATAAGAGTTTTAATTTGCTAAAGAGCAATATTATGATACCTCACTTATTATATGAGTGATAATCTATGAATTTTATAATTATAAATTATTATGCTTTAAATTTTTATTAAAGGTACAAAATGTAATTTTTCTTCATTCGGTAAAATATGTATAAGCTTTTATACTTCATTTAAATTCTAAAATTTTAAAGAGACTTTGTCAATTTTAAATACATCATTATTTTAAGATAAATAAACGAAAAGATATTTATGGTTGAAATTCAATCATGTATATTCAATTTTTTTATAAAATAAAGAGGAAAATAGTATTCTTTTTAATTATTTAAATTTGATATTGATGGTTCTTTAATATTGATGATACAAATTATTATTTTACGAATCAAATAATTTTCAAAGGATTTATCCATGATGAAAATTAATTTATTTAACTATGGGGCAAATTAATTTTTCTAATAAAAATTTTATAATTTATGAATTATTTTTTAAAAGAAATTTTTACAAGTAGCACCACATATTATTACACCTATTTCCACACATGCCTATATTTATTTTTGATGCATTGAATTCATGAAGTAAAAGAAGCAAATGTTTCCATGAAATTTTCAAAACAAAAGGACTAAGAATTTTTTTTTTTGACAACAACAATTATCTTTGAATTTTCCTCTATATATAGGCTATTCCTATTTCATTTTTTTTTTCACACAAAAATTTGATCAAACAAAGTTTTAAAGAGTTGGAGTGATTCTTTTAAAAATTTGAAGTCAAACTCACACACACTATTTTCCAAAAGAATATTTGGACTAAAACTCACTCACACTAGCACACATTTATACACACACTAACACCCATTCATACGTAAAATTTTTGCTATAAATAGGTGATTGATTATCACCAATTTTTCACCCCTAAAACAAGAAAAAGTTTGTGAGTTTTCCATCTATGTAGGCAACTTTATTCTTGAATCACTATTATTATTATTATTATTATTATTATTATACAATCATTAATATTTATATATATTGTTATATACACATATACTTTGTATTTGTGATATAAGCAAAATTATTATTATTATTTTATAATATATTACCATATGTATACAATTATCATTTTATGATTTAAAAGGAAGATCAAGCTACTGATCTAATCTTAAAATGATGATGATATATGCAAACACATATATTGTGTACATGATTATTTATCATATTATTTTACGTATATCATTTTATGATATAAAAGGAATGCTAAGCCTCTGATCTTATCATGAAATGAACTTACGTGATTAATATGTTATTAATATTTTATTTAAACAATTGATTTGAACCCCAAAATAATAATTATATTATTTATAATATGTTATACATATATATTATACAAATATTAAAAAATACCTTGATAAGATTTTGAAACTACTATACGTAAATGAGATAGTTAGTAATTATGCTAGGTGAACAAGACATCAGATCATTCTTCCACTCAAGCCGTAACACAGTATTTTAAAAGAATCAAGGGTGGGTAAAATGTTTGAAAATGATTGGATGTTATTGTTGGTTTGCATATGAAGTATGTTTATTTCTTCTCTTATGGTAGATGCCGTATGGGTCATGAATTTTATGGTTGCGGCTGACGAGTCGTGACAATGGTAGTAATCGACAGGCTATGAAACATGATAGTGACTAACTTTCGGATTGTCATGAAAAAAAGTAATCATATCATTATGTATTTACTGATTAACATTCCGCCAAAATTATCCACTGAGATTTCAATATCACATTTTCAAACAACAATTTTTCAGGTTAAGGAAGGAAGTCTTTTGGTGTGCAGTAAGACGTGGGAACTCCGAATGATGTATAATAAACCAAATATATATTTATATTTATATAGATATACCTATGTATATAAAATAAGTATCTTTACATTTTCTTAAATAAGTTTGGTTTGATATAATATATTTTATGAGATTTTATTTCCTTGTATTACTAAATAATAAATAAATAAATAAATATATCAATTTACATTTCTAAACCTTTTTTTAAGATAAAATTATTTCTTTTCTCAATATGCATTTATAATATTTAAATACTATACTTTTAATTGAATCTTGTATATTTATTACGTTTTTGATTTATAAATAAAATTTAAAGAGAATTTTACTTTGAAAATTGTACTCTAATAAAAGTTAACATATGTTTTAATTTATTAAGTAGCTCTCTATTTTCAAAAAAAAATTAAAAAAATAAAGAACTTTGGATTTGGGGTGCTACAAAATGACTATTAAACCCCTGGAGCATATATTGAATTTTGGGCATTGGTTGTAACACGTGACAATCATTTAATTTGTGGAATAACACATGAAACACCATTATACAATAGGTGATCCAATTTTATAAACCCAACCTATATTAATTAGAAAGTCACTTAATCGTTGATAAAACGAATTAGCAAAAGAGTATGTAAGAATTTAAAAATTAGAATACATGAAGAACTAGAAATTAAACTGCAAAAGAATAACCATTTTAAGCTAACCACCCCCCCCCCCCCCCCCCCCCCCCCAAAAAAAAAAAAGGTAAATTTGTGAAACAAAATCGAAAGGCTCGAAGCATTGGATTGCTCTTGGGCGAGCTCAAATAGTTGAACTGAAAAATGCATGCTGCATCAGAAAGCTGTCTAGTTTTCGACGATGGAATCAGAGCCATTGATTTAGAGTTCCAGAGATGATCATGATCATCTCCCCACTCTTGATTATCTCCTCTCCATAAACCCACTCTTCCTCTTCCTTCTTGTGCTCGAATCCGCCATTGTTGTCCGAGCAAGAAATCGCCACTTTTCTCCAGTTCCACCATATCCTCACCATCACATACACCAAGAACAGACATATCAACGTCGACGTGAACACAATCGCCACTATGATCCCCGCCACTTGAGATTCCGACAGATATTTCCTTGCATGTACGGGCGATTCCGCACAAGAATTCAAGGGTGGCCCACACAGCATCGAGTTGCTCAGAAACGAACTCACTGGAAAACCAGAGAAAGTTGATGGATCTCGCCGTGGAAATGGTTGCTCGACAGATTCAGCCTGTGGAGGCTCGATAATTTCCCTAACGAAGGGGGGATTTTCCCCCCGAGTTGATTGAACGACAGATTTAGCCTCTCGAGCTTAATTAGGTTTCCGATCGAAAAAGGTATTCCGCCGCTGAGTCGATTGAAACTCATGTCCAACACGACTTGCAACTCACTGAGTGTGCCTAACTCGGGCGGTATCCCCCCAGTCAACTCGTTCTCCGACAGCCTCAATTCGTACAGCTTCTTACACTGCTGTATCGTGGCTTGAATTTCACCGGAGAGATTGTTTCTTTGGAGATTCAAAACGTTTAGCAATTGGAGTTTTCCGAATTCAGGTGGGATTGGCCCTGATAATCTGTTTCCACGTAGAGAAAGCTTGATCAAATTTGAACAGTTTCCGAGTTCTGATGGAATAATCCCACTGAAATCGTTCGACGAAAGGTCCAACTCACCCAGTTCTTGGATTTTTCCAAGCCACTTTGGAATTCTTCCGGAGAATCTGTTGTTGCTAAGCAGAAGGTGGCCAAGATTCTTCAACCCTGAAAGATCTGTCCGAATTAGATCTCCATTCAAGTTGTTGAATGACAAATCAAGAAACTGAAGCTCCTCCAGATTGCTGAACTCAGTTGGGATGTTTCCCGTGAGTGAATTATGGGCAAGTAGCAGACGAGTCAGGTTCTTGGACATCGTTAATTCAAATGGGATGTTGTCTGAAAAGCTGTTGTTGGTTAAATCCAGCTTAGTTAAAGAAGTCGAACCAGTGAGAGGAGCAATGCTGCCTGTTAACCGATTGTGTGATAGATTGACAATGCTGAGGTTTCTGAGATGGAAGAGAGAGAGCGGGAGTGGACCAGATAAAGAGTTGTTGTAAAGAGTGATGAGAAAGAGTTGGGACAAGAAACCAAACGTAGGTGGAATCGAACCAGAGTTTGTTATCAGCTAAAGCCAATCTTTGAAGCTTTCTACAGTAGCCTAAACTCGATGGAATCGAACCAGATAACTGCCTCAATTGAAGCAATGCCAAGTTCTTGAGCTTGCCAATCGTGGCAGGAATCGACCCAGAAAACCGGTTTCCGAAGAAATCCATCTCTTCCAAGCTGGAACAGTTGGTGATCTCTCTCGGAATGCTGCCTGAAAATCTGTTGTCGTAGAGATAAAGAGATGTTAACATCTGCAGCTTTCCAATTTCAAATGGGATTTCTCCTGTCATCATGTTGCCAAAGAGGAATAAGCTCCTCAAGTTGGTCATGTTTCCAATCTGCGGTGGCAGATTGCCTGAAATGCTGTTGTTGTTGAGCACCAGATCAGTTAGGCTCGACAGGCTGTCGATACCGCTCGGCAGAGCTCCGGTAATTTTGTTACCGGAGAGGTCGAGTTGGTGGAGAGACGAGCAGTTGAGAATCTCCGGTGGGAATTCACCGGAGAGGTCATTTTCAGCAAGGAAAAATACGCGAAGATTCGAAACTTTGGTGCAAAGATTCTGATGAATTCCACCATTGAGATGATTCTGATTTAGGGATAAAACTTCAAGATTCTTTAGATGATTGGTGTTGAGATTGACCCTTCCAGAACGGTTGTTCATGGATACATCAAGAATCTGCAACTCTGCCAAATTGTTGAGTTCATTAGGGATTTGGCCTCCCAAAATGTTTCCTTGGAAGTTCAAGTATCTCAATCTTGATAGATAGCTCAACTCAATTGGCAAAAATCCAGAGAGGCTATTGTTGGCTAAATTCAAGATTTGAAGTGATTGAAGAAGAGCAATTGAAGCAGGGATTCTGCCTTCAATTCTGTTATTTGAAGCAGCAAATTTTTGAAGATTCAAACATCCACCAATCTCATCTGGGATCACCCCAGAAATACTGTTGGCCTGCAGGTCTAAAAACATCAGATTTTTGAGATTTCCAATCTCTATAGGTATGCTTCCATCCCCAATTCCCTCAGCTCAACCAATTCACCAATGATTGGCAAAACTTCACCTGACAGCAAGTTATCACCAATTCTAAGAACTTGCAGCTGCTTCAGTAGTCCAATGTCATGGGGGATAGCACCGGATATCGAATTCTAGTAAAGATTGAGTATACTCAGGTTCTGAAGCTTTGCAAGATCAGGTGGGATAGGGCTAGTGAGGTAGTTCATAGACAAATCAATTGATTCAAGAAAGGCTAGTTTGGACAATTCAGGAGAGAGGGTTCCTGATAAGCCACAACTAGAGAGATTTAAAGAGAGGATGTGATGCTTGTCATCTGTACACGTGACACCATACCAAGAACACATGCTGGTTTCTTGAATCCAGCCATGGAGGACCCCTAATGGATCGATGAATTCGGATTTTATTCTCGACAGCCAGAATGGATCAGAGGGATCATCTCCAAAAGTGGGAACAAGAAAAGATGCCATCAATGTAAAAGAAAGAAGATGGGAGAAGTGAAGGGATGCCATTACAAGAACATGAAGTTTAAGGATGTAGGAAGGTTGATGAAAGAAGTTGTAATAAATAGCTTGCAGAGGAGATTATATAGTTTCCATGGAAAAGTATACAATTTTGATGTATGGGTTTAAACAATTTGTTTAAGGATGTTTTTTCTTTCTACCTTTTAACTTTTGGAGATTTTGCTTAAAGTTTGGATATTTTTTTAGTTTGTCTTTTGGCAATGATAGAAGTATGGAGCATGTCTTCAGTTGCTTTTGAGGTGAAGATTCAAAAGAGGATAAGATAGTGTGCTGAAAAGTTATAAAGTTTGGAGAGGGGGACCCACTAGCCCATTTGTGCAAACATGAAAAAAATTGGAAATTAGGTGGGGGGTGGGGGTCTCCCTTATACTATTCTATACTCCCTCCCTTAGTCCCAATCAGTATTTCAAATATTAGTGTGCGTAGAGTTTAAGAAAATTTTGTATTTTTATGTATAAAGTAAAAAAAGAATATATATTTTAGTTGATTTAATAAAAAGGTGTGTAAAGTTATTGGGAGATGTGAAAAAGTAAGTAAAAGTAAGTATTATATTTGAATGTGTGTAAAAAGTGAGTATTGTTATAATGTATTTTTTACCAAATTTAATAAAAGTAAAATGTGAAATACTTTAAGAGACGGATAAAAAAAATGTGTGAAATACTTCAGGGGACGGAGGGAGTACATGGGTGTATACAGAGTTCCTATACTTACACGATGTCGTATAGTGACGTATATTGTTGCGTTTCTTGATTTATGATTCTAGTATCATTCCAATTTTGAAACTTTTACCCATGTTTTAATATATACTTGCTGCTCGAGTATTTATTCTTACTATTATTATTTATTTATTAGATTTTTTGTGAGAGGAGTTGTGAGATGGATACATTGTGAGAGGGTCAACCCTTAATATTATTAAGTATTCTTATTATATATAGGTAAAATGTTTATTGATATTTAAATTATATTTCAAATGAATCATATTATAAAATTCTAAAGTTATATTTTAATGCATAATTTATCATACTTAAAAAAAATATTTTAACTACTAATAAATATATTCTATCTATATAACAATCATAATTTAACACGGTTCATAGATCGTTTCACATGAATACCGTGTCACAAGAAAGTTTGTCTTTTGTTTCAAGGTATTATTACTTAGTTTGGACAAAATTGAATATTTATTAAAATTTGAAACCCTGAAATTGAACATTAAAGAAAAAGATGGTGAAAAAGGAGAAGGAAAAGAAGACTTATTGAGAGTTCATAAGAATTGATTTAGTTGAAGTTGACTTTCAACAAATGAGGTCAGATCATCTTCTACGATTGTCAACTTAATTGGTATTAATCCATTATGTCATTGTCTTGTCAAGATTGAAAGTTCTCAACAAACAAATAATGGAATACTACAACGTATCATGAAGATCATACACACACATATAGTATGGAGTAATTTCTTTATTAAATGTTCAATCTTGTGAGTTTAAGTTACTCTATAACTTATTTATTAATTGGATTCAAATCCAAAAACGCTTAAGAAGTAATTTTTTGTTCCACTCATTTCATTTAGACGTTCAAATACAAATCTTAAAGTTGATTAAAGTTCAAGAAACATATTAAATTGAAAATTAAATAGTGGGCTCAAGTCACTTCATATAATTTACACCCTTTAATTGGAGGACAAAACTTGTGGGCTTGTGATCCCTACTACTTCAACTTACTTCTGTTTTATTCAACATAGTCAAATACCTTTATATTTCTCTAATTTAATTCCTCCCTTATTTAAAACATTTGACATGTAATCTTCTCTTTCCCCAACCAAATCCCACATAATACCAAACGTTAGTACAAGAAAAAACACAAGACAAAGAACTACCCCAATTTACTAATCCTTCACACCATGCAGAAAAGAGAAAAACAACCCAGAATGATAGAACCCATAACCAAAACCAAACCCATGTGGAGTAGTACTTTTCAGCAATCAGAGGTGTACCCATTGTCCAATTTCATCCCACCAAGAAGGAACAATATGTTTATGCGTGATGGTGATTCTTGCAAAGACACAACAGAGTATGTGGAGACAAAAATGTTGTCAGTTTCAAGAATGGAGTTACCTTTGATAATGAAGTTACATCCATGCATTGCTTAGTTTTTCATTTTCTTGCAAAACTTTTGATAGTTGCTTAGTAGTCTAGGGTTCACCCAAAGCAACCACTTGGGATTAGAATAACACCCCATCTCACACTGTCCAATCAAGATCCACTTCCTCACTAGGGATCCCATAATTTCACCTTCATGGACCATGTTGTCACTATACATTCTTGATTACTTCCCACTAACTATATTTTCACCAATTTCATTTGGGCCATGTTGGAATCTCATCTAGATAAATACAACAAAATAAACATGTTTTTCAGATCACATTAGTACTTGAGCTGGATAAGAGACTTCGATAAAAGATCGAGTATAAGTTTACTGGTAGTATGTTCGAGTCGACTCGATTCAATTTTATCTGATTTCCGGGTGTAGAATTTCTACACATTCTCTAGTCAAGTAGAAGGGTTCATGTGAAGAGTGTTTGTTACTTCACTAGTTAAGTAAGAATCAATCAAGATAATATTAATTAAATGAAGAAACCACTTGTGGCCATGTGTAACTTCATGAGAATAATTTCTTGTCTCAACCTAATCCTGTCTGGTTAGCAAATGTTCCATCTGGAGTAAAACAAGCCGAATGCAGACATAAGAATACCAACTCTGAGAATTAAGAAAGCAAGAGAGAATAATTGAGATTGACTTATCACTACCAATTAAATCAAGAATGATATAAATAAGGTAAAATAAATCCAAAGGAGAAGGTTCATTATTGACCCTCTGATTATGAATAATTAAATGCATAAAAAAATAAAATAAAAAATGCACAGCCTAAAAGTGGAGTAGGACCAATAGATATTCCAAGATCAAAGAAGAATTTTTTATTACAAGTGTATTTCTTGACCAAATTGGCCATGTAAAACTTGTGAAAATCATCCTGATTTATAGGTGTATGATATTTGCTGTGAATTAGTGAAAAAAGATATCAAAATATGTCATTATTAGATAAAATGATTCAAAAGCATTTAAATAACAATGAATCATATATCAAGTGAAGTAGAAAGAGTTGACTTCAATATATCAAATTCTCACAACAAATTCAAACCACTCTGCTATAGATATAGCACAAGTGGACATTGTGTTTTAACAAATGTAGATTTGGTACCATCCCATGCAAGGGTGGTCCTCCAACCTAATGCTCATCAACTTGCTGCAAGTGCAAGCTTTTCCAGACTATGATAACAAATATCTGATGGTGATTAAATGGCGATCAATAATTAAAGCTCGTTCAAACTTTACTAAAAGTGACTGGTTGTAAAAAGAAAAGGAGCAAGTAGTGAAACACCAGAAGCAAAATTTGACTTAATTTTCAACTTTTATAGCAAAATCGTACTGTGGCCTCACCCATATCAAGAGAAAAAGCTTAGAATTCTCAATCATGAGATTTGGAACAATCCACAGAAACAGATCAAAGAATATCATAACTTGAATTGGCATTTCAATAGGCAGCTTATCTGATAGATGCAGGTGAACTGCCCTAGATGATGGGAAACTAACATTTGTTGAACACCCACAAGTTGACTATAACTAATTTCATGCGTCTATGATTCTATAACCAATCATGAGTTACAATACTAACCAAATATCAGTATACTCAGTCAAGTTCATAAAGACGATGATTGGGTGATGTTCAACTTCTCTCATGTCTCACTGCTGACTGGTGGTGGACGTAAATATCTCATGACGAAACTTGAGAGCGACCAGACACAGATTACGCCAAGGAACTGAAGGACATTAAGGAGTGTACTCAACGAACCATTTATAGCCAGGTTGTGTGGCGTCATCTCAGCTCCTCTCACTGTGAAAGATAGAGCTGTCACTAGTTGGGCTGCTCTATTCAGTTGGTGTAACCTGTAAACCTTCACAGTGCAAATTAATCATCAGCTTCCTACCATGCAGAGGCCGTATAATGTTAAGACAGAGGCGCGCAAAATAACAGTTTGTACTTCGCAATTTGATATATGCAGTATTATCTCACACACACACACACACACAAAAAAAAAAGACATGATAATGGACTTCGCAATGTAATGTCCTGAACAGAAGGGTTTAGAAATAAATAACGTAATTTGAAAATATACCAACAGAATTCAATAAATATTATCCAATAATTTAAAACCTGTTTAAAAAAAAAAACACAGTGATGTAAGATTTGAAATCAGGCATCATGTTATAGAACAATGTCAATTCGCACCAAACTCTGCTTAATGATAATTATCAGCAATTAAAACAGCAATTTGAGTTAGCTGTTCTATTATTTGATTTAATAGAGCTAAAAACTCAGAAAATTAAGAATCTGTTGAGCATTACTTGAAAGATTACGGGAATGGCAGGCCATGATGGTGAGCCAACATACTTTGCATACTGCTCAAATGCAAATTGAACAACAATGCCAACAAGGTATGGAGCTAGTGTAGCAGAAGCTGCAGGACCAGTCCATGGCCAGACGAAACCCATAGTGACTGTGGGGATTATAAGACTAAGAACCAAAACAGCAACAGAAGAAATTCGGTCTCCCAAAAAAGGCACACTATATTGGCTTATTTCTGCAGATGTTGGTTCCTTAGGTCTTCTCAGACGGTCGATCAGGAGAAGGAAAATAGCAACTCCACAATAGAAAATGGCCTCCGTAAAGAACAGAATTAGAAAGTCTGCAAGTACAATAACAATAAATACATCCTATAAGTCACTAGGTATTGAAACTCATAAAAGAGCTCATGTAGAAGCTAGAATTAAAGGAAAACTCAAGAAATATGATGAGCTAATGTTCTATCAAAGTGAATGGGAATTCTGCAAAAACAGCACCTTCATGGTCTTTTGAAGTCTTAGAATGGTTTCGAGCTGATACTACCAGTATATAAAAATATGATTCTTTGACATGATAAATAATTAGGAACACGTGTTTCTTTATACTAAAAACAAAGTTTTGCAGTAGGTTCTATGATCTAAGCATTGGCAAAAACATAAAGACTCCAGATGAACAAAAATCTGGTCGATGCCCTCTTTAAACTAGTATGTAATGAATCATGAGGACATATCAAATTAACAAGCAATTTATCAAATTGAAAATGCATCTGGGCTTTTAATCAGTACAGGTTGCTATTATTTTCTACTGCAATAAACTGCATTTATGATTTTGATTACAGTACCAGACAGTTCACATAGCAAAAGCAGGGAAGGCATACACAATGAAGATAAAAGCACTGCAGTAACTCAAAAGGCAGGTATTTTTTACCAACCAGTTAATAAAGAATCCTCAAATATTGAAGATAGGACTTTGCGCAAGTAAAGGGAAGGAAAGACAAAAGATGCAACAAGAACAGTGGGACCGACAAGCCACAATATGTTATTTCGACTTTCTACAGGTTTAGAAACAAGATTTTCATCTTCGATTCTCTGCGTAGGCCCATAAAAAGAAATAAATCCTGGTTTCCCCTGTGCTCTTTCAATGTGATGATAAGGAGTATTTGCGGAGGGGCTATCTTCTACTGGAGAAACCAGCCTTTCCAGCTCGAGGTCATCGGGCTCAAGCTCACTGTATGATTCTTGATCTTCAGAGGTGGCAAAGAGAATGTGCCTCTTTGACAAGACATCTTTTATTGGTAGCTTTCCAAGTATGAGCTTGCAAGGCTTAGCAACTTGCAAATAGAAGGGGAAAAAAAGAAGGAATTTTAGAGCCTTCAAAATCTAATAGTCAGCCATAAATGTCTATATAATTTCTAATTCAACATAAGTAATGCTATAATAATTAGAGAGTTCCAATAGACTCCATCAAAAAACAGGTTCTGTCATTCTGATAAAACACTCCTCTTAAATTTGTTTATTTCCGAGTTTGTGAGGTCACCAATATCTACTGAATTGTTGAAACATATACGATTGAAGAATTTGAAAGCTACCTTTTACACTACTAAAACTTCCTAATTTTATGTGCTTCTCGCAAAAGAGTCCTCGCCTTGATCTCAACTGAAACCAACATATGACAATCAGAATGCAATTTATTGTGGATCATCTACAAAACAGTGGTTGAGAGCTACACGGAGTGTTAAATAGAAAGAAACAAACAACAATACCAATTAATAACTAACAAAAGTTGAGTAGAGTAATAAAATCAGGTGCATTAGTACAAACTGAAAGTAAAGAATTCATAAGTGTATTCATAAGTCAAGGCTTCTAACCTGGAAGTCATATTTACAGTCAAAATAATATATAATTCTACTTTCTTAATCAACATTACAAATACGCCGTACTCGAAATTCTAACACACTTCACTCTATAGTAAAATTAACACAATCCCAAGAGAGTAGTTCTATAAATCAGTTGTTCAGTTACAGATAGCAGCATCTAAAGCATTAACATAACTACAATTCAAACTCACAACTGATTGGCCATGTCAAAACGATTAGCAAAAAAGAAAGCAACAAATACCTCCAGCTTTACCTTTCTTTGATAAGGTGAAGAAAGATGAGTAGAGAAAACGGAAAACGAAGAATTAACTTTAAGCGCCATTCTATTCAACTCACAAGCGAGAAAACAGTAGTATCAATCGCTACTGCAACTCCAGAAACGTATAAACTCATTCAGGGAAAACCCATTTCATATCGATGAAAATTAGGTTACCCATTTGAGAAATCGTTGCGACATGGTGAGAATTGGGAGAATAAAATGGGAGGAGAAGGCAAGAACGCGGCAGCTTTGTTTTCCTTGGGAACTTATGGCTTGCACTGTTCCAAAGCTGGGATCTTTGGGAGGAGAGAAATTTAGTGAAGAACTCAAAATCAGATTTTAGGGCTCAAATCACATGAATACTAAGATAATTTCTGCACATTTTTGGAGAACGCAGAGATGTAATTAATGAATTTCTTTAGGGAAGGTGAAAAATATCAGCATACATTCTCTATCATTTAATTTCTGAATTAGCAATTAATACTCGTGTAAAGTTTTCAAAATTGTCGAATTATATTTTGGAGTCTATATAGTAGTTTTCACCGGTGAAAACTTACATCCATGTACATTCATTTTTATTCATAGGAGTATGTATTTTTCAATAATTATTATATACTCCCTTCGTCAGGATTTAAGGTGTCATTTGCTTTTGAGCACGAAGATTAAGGAGTATTTATTATTTAATATGTAATGGGTAGTTGTATTAGTGGAGGCATGTCTCATTTTTTAATTGTATTAGTGGGTGTGTATGGATAAAAAAAATAATTGAGACCCTTGGGGCGGACGCCCAAAATGGAAAAATGATACCCTTAAAAGTGGACGGAGAGAGTAATTTTTTTACAAATTTTTATTCATTAATTAATATTATTATTCTATAAATTTTTAATGAGAGGTGCTTCAGGTGCACAAGAGAATTTGCCTATATTTTGGGTTCGGATCTTCTATTACATTTCCTAAGGGGAAATGTTGAGATTATTATCTCCGCACACGTGTCACTCATCTAACGCTTGTAACTGGAGATATAACACTAAAGTGTAACAGGACATCCAAAGCCTATATTTTGTGAGAGAACATCGCCTGAGACGGTATCATATTTATTACTTTTATTTATATTACAAATTGTTCATAAAATACTTCAAAATGTCATTTTTTTAAAAATTAATTCTAGCGATAATTTCTCTTTAATAAAAATATCACTTTTATTGAAATTTATTACGTTATTTTTACTCTCACATGAATCTTCTCATGATAATCACTTTTTATTTTTCTAAGAAATCTCAATCCAAATGATTTGCTTTTAACTTTTTTCCTCTTAATGATAGTTTCACCCATAACTATTATCTTTTAAAATTTATGTTATATCATAAAAATAACAATTTATTATGCATATCATTTAGGTTTCACCCTTTATTTGACAAATCAAATTGGCAGAACAGCTAATTCAACAACACAAAATGAACTCGTGTTCACATTCATAATTTTTCATTTAATATACAAATATTAAAAAGTGAAAATGCTACAAAGTAGTCCCTTCTACTTAAAAGTAATTTTAAGTGGCCATATGTCTTAAAAATAATTTATTTTCTAACCACTTTTATTGAAATGGGTCAATACCCTTAAAAGGGACCAACTGATTACATCTTTGAGGAATCAGATTCCTCCATTTTTGAACCAAAGGTACCAATAATACAATTGAAGAATATGATTCCTCTCTTTTTCTTTAAAAAGTGTCAAAGTGCAATACCTAGTATTATGTAGGAATGTGCTCCCTCATTGTTCTATTCGGCCCATATATTTACACTATTCAACCTACTTCAAAGTGTGGTATTCAGCCTTCATCGAGTTTGCTCTGATTTCACTTCTAAAAAATATTTGTTCTATTCGGTCTACATTTCCTTCTATTCGGCCAACAAGTTGTTCTATACGGCCCACCACAGCTGTTCTATTCGGCCTAAGTCTGTGCTTACACGTTATTCCTCATATGATTTATTCTATTCGGCCGACCACACTTGTTCTATTCGACCTACGTTTGGGCAAACCACAATTTGCTCTATTCGGCCAACAAGCACATCTATTCGGCCTACACAGTTTTTTCCAATTTTGGGATAAACTTTAAATTTTAAAAGTGCTCACACCCACCCCATTTAATGTGGTCAATCCTGAGATAATGATGCTCCAATTATTTTTGTCCTTTATCCTGACAGTTATGGGGTAAATTGAAAAATGCACTTAATAGTGGCTAGTAAAATTATTTTTAATGAAAGTGGCAAAAAATAATTGTACATAGTGAATAATGACTAGTAAAAATTTGACTATTAAAAATATAACTAAACTTATTATTCTACTGACCCAAACTTGAATTAATTACACAATTGATTTCCAAATACTATTAACATACCAAGCCTAATTTTCAGAATGCCTTCACTTATAATTGAAGCAACTAACTATACAATCTTGGCAGAAAAAGGCAACTACAGGAAGAAAATAGCATAACAGTTGATGAAACATAAATGAATCCTCTGCAGTACTTTATGTGCATGTATGCACTTGCATAGAGCATTTTTTAACGCGCATTTGTCGATAAAAAATGCTCGTTTGGGTTATAGTAACAAAACGACCATGTTGGACACACAATTCGAACAAGACTCAAGTGAAACAAGGTTCAAAATCACTCTAGCTCAACCACAATAATTATATATATCAATGTTAAAAAGAATAATCCTGCTCAGATAGCCCCATAAAATGGCACATTCTCTTGAAACAAATTCAGACGCTGTCTTCAAACAGATAAAATAACAACCAAACCAAAAACGCACCTAGATAAAAACATCTGCAACTCTATCGAGATACAAGTACAACCACGCAAGCAAATTCTTCAATTTTCTCCACGCTAACTCTTTATAGTCAGTATTTTTTATATCTACCAGGGGTTGCCATAAATATTTATTTATAGCTTCTTTTAGCTTCCCACGGAAAATGTAATCATATACCAGCAAGCAGTAGGAGGGTAGGTTCTTGACTAATTTTACTGTCTTCTTGAAGATGAACACATAAAGGCCGCATACCACTCAAAACATATTTATATAGAGAGCAACTATATTACTGGTCCAAGAATCCATAAGAGGTCCATATATAAGGTTCTCTGTTAGTGGCGTGCTGCAAACAAAATACATGGCATGTCAACATGTTAGAGGTGTAATGAAATATACGATTATAAAGAATGAAAGGAGAAAAGTAGCACAAGACAATGGAAGAGAAACATGAGAATAATAAATTTAAACTCAGATCCTCAACTTATTTTCACATCCCACGTCTAGACACAATATTAGATAAGGATTTCAATAGATTTGTATGCCTTGGAGGATATGATGAGACAGGAATCATACTTCTATGCACCAATATCAATGCTCAATTCCATTTAAAATATTAAAGGTCATTGCTTTCTCAAAGATGGGAGTACTCACACCATGCACACACCTTAAAAAGTACACAAGCACATACATACTGGCCAATTACTTATCTAACCCAGAGAGAGAAAGAGAGATCTCTAGCACTTACAAAACTAGCAAGGGTATCTTTATTATTACATCCAAACCCATGAAGTAGCACCAAGCTGCCTTCAAAACTTCAACTCTTTCTTGCTTTTGCACAATATTTTGCTCTTCTGCTGTTACTACCTGAGGTTCTGGAGTTTCCTCCACTGAATGATTTTGTGTACGCAATAACATTTACCAATTTTTAAATAGATTTTGCATTGCCAGAGACATGGTTGTTGTCTCATGAGTAAGAAGCTGGCACAACATTCTGTATCTTTGAAGCATCAACCGAGGATTCTTCACTTTCATGTTGCAAATAAGAAACCTTAACAGGTTTCTTTAAGGATTTCGAACCATTAGATCTGCCACCTTTGAACGCAAACTCTGCTTTATGATAATTATCAGCATAGAAATTCTCCAGAGGAAACATGCTGCATTTCTCATGCCAGCAGATAAAAAAGATCTTTTACTCTACGTTCTGGGATATAGTGATTTTCATCTCATTCATTTCGAAAGAAGGTTGAAACTGTTGGAAATTCTGATAGAGAAAAAATATTTTGGTAAATACCTCTCCCTTTACCATGTATATTTATAATTTAATAACTTTTATATTGCAAAGCTATACCTTTTCAGGAAAGATTATTCCCTCTGTGAAAGTGGAACTTTACTATTTGCACTCTCAAGTATGATAATATACAAAAGAACAATCCAAGCTCTTCTTAATCGTCTTGGTGAGAAATTTCAGCTTATTATTAATCTGTTTTTTAAATATTGAAATTAACTTAGGCTTTTAGCCTTCAGAGAGCGAGCTCAAAACCAAGCCTATTCCCTCTTATTGAGGGAGTTGTGGGCTCTGATGACAAACCATACTAGGATCAACCGTGATCTAATAGAAACTCTAGTAGCACTCAAGAATCCCAGCGTTATACACGAAAGTGTAAAAGACGGGGAATATGGAGCTCTGCGCATAATCACTTCACACTATCCTAGATGCATTTAAGTTGCTTCTACACGACTAGGAGCAGGCTAGAGCCGTCGTGACCCTAAAAGACAATAACGGAGACACGATCCTACATTCGATGGCCAGATCTCCCGAACATCTCATCACCTATTTGAAAGATGTTTGATTGTTGAGTTGCAAAGTGAACTAACTTGGTTTAATAATTCTATGAAAGTGAATTGGAATTCTGCAAAAAACAGCACCTGCATTGTCTTTTAAGTCTAAGAATGGTTTCGAGCTGTTATTACCAGTATATAAAAATATGGTTCTTTGACATAACAAAAGTTTAGGAACACGTGTTTATTTATACGAAAAACAAAAAAAGCATTGGCAAAACATACGGACTCCAGATGAACAAAAATCTGGTCGATGCCCTTCTGAAACTAGTATGTAATGAATCATGGGCGTATATCAGATTAACAAGCAATTGATTAAATTAAAATTGCATCTAGGCATTTTAATCAGTACGGGTTGCTATTATTTTTTACTGCAATGAACTGCATTTATGATTTTGATTACAGTACCAGACAGTTCACATAGCAACAGCAAGGACATAAGGCATACGCAATGAAGATAAAAGCACTCATGCAGTAACTTAAAAGGCAGGAATTTTTTACCAACCAGTTAATAAAGAATCCTCAAATATTGAAGATAGGACTTTTGCGCAAGTAAAGGGAAGGAAAGACAAAAGATGCAACAAGAACAGTGGGACCGACAAGCCACAATATGTTATTTTGACTTTCTACAGGACATCTTTTATTGGTAGCTTTCCAAGTATGAGCAGCAAGGCTTAGCAAATAGCAAATAGAAGGGGGAAAAAAAAGTAATTTTAGAGAGTTAAATATCTAATTGTCAGAAATAAATGTCAATATAATTTCTAATTCAACATAAGTAATGCTATAATAATTAGTGAGTACCAAGAGACTCCATCAAAAAACAGGTTCTGTCATTCAAATATAACACTTGAACCTCTTAAATTTGTTTATTGACGTGTTTGTGAGGCCACCTATCTACTGGAATGCTGCAATATTTATGATTGAAGAATTTTGAAAGCTACCTTTTACACTACTGAAACTTCCTATTTCTATGTGATTCCCGTAAAAGATAACAATCAGAATGCAATTTTTTGTTTATCCTCTACAGAATAGTGGTTGAGAGCTACATGGAGTGTTAAATAAAAAGAAACAAACATCAATACCAATAAATAACCAACAAGAGTTGAGTAGAGTAATAAAATCAAATAAATAATTCCTAAGTCAAGGCTTCTACCCTGGAAGTCATATTTACACTCAAAACTCAAATGAATAAATAATTCTACTTTCTAAATCAACATTAGAAATAAGCTCAAACATACTTTAGTCTATAGTAAATTAACACAATCTCAAGAGTGTAGTTTTATAAACCAGTTGTTCAATTCATAACTCCAATTCAAACTCACAACTGATTGGCCAAGTCAAAACAATTAGCAAAAAAGAAAGCAAAAAATACCTCCAGCTTTAACTTTCTCTGATAAGGTGAAGAAAGATAAGTAGAGACAGCGGAAAACCAAGAATTAACTTTGAGCGCCATTCTATTCAACTCAGAAGCAAGAAAACAGTAGTATGAATCGCTACTGCAACTCCAGAAACGTATAAACTCTTTCAGGGAAAACCCATCTCATATAGATGAATTAGGGCACCCATTTGAGAAATCGTTGCGACATGGTGAGAATTGGGAGAATAAAATTGGAGGAGAAGCCAAGAAAGCGGCAGCTTTGTTTTCCTTGGGAACTTATGGCTTGCACTGTTCCAAAGCTGGGATCTTTGGGAGGACGGATTTGGGTATGGAATCAGATTTTTCCTAAAACCCTAATTCCCTAAAATCACATGAATCTATCTATTTTTGTAAATAGCCAACTTTCCCGCCAGCATATTTTTGTAAATATATTGGAAAGTGATTCAAGTAATCAGAAAAAGCGTGTAGACTTATAACGACAAATTCTCTTGTAAGACGTTATTAATGTGAGACGGTTTGTGAGACGTGTTAAAGTATGTCTATTTTTAGATAAAATATGTTTAATAGTTGTTAAAGTATGTTTTCTAAAATATGTTAAATTATGCATTAAAATATAATTTTAGCGTGTTATAATATAATTTATTATTGACATACTTTAACTACAAATAACTATATTTTATCTCTACAATAAGCATACTTTAATAATAGATAGCCAGTCTCACAAACAGTGGCGGACGCAGGATTTTCGTAGAGGGGGGCCCAATTTTTTTCGTAGAGGGGGGCCCAATTTTTCTCATACAATAGTTCGTGTTTTTTGTTCTACAAATTTTAAGAAGAATTATTTTATTTACCAACTTTTATTAACATTTTTCTAAAGATGTTTTAGTATTTTTAATTGTATTATGTAAGAGTAACAATTTTGAAACTAAAATTATTAAAATTATTAAATAAATATGTTATTTAGAGGAGATGTTTTTGTATTTTTAATTGTATTATGTAAGAGTAACAATTTTGAAACTAAAGTCATTAAAATTATTAAATAAATATATTATTTAGAGGGAAAATAAATAAAATACGGGACCTTTAAAATTAAAACATTACTCACTTTATCACTTGAACACAAAGATATTTTAAAAAAAATTCTAAATTTAGAAATTCAGAGGAGTCAGTGCCCCCTACCCCTTCGCACGTCCGCTCTGCTAACAAATAACCTGTCTTACAACTGTAACTTTAGTCAGAAAAATCTTTTTATTACAGTAATATTATATTTTATATCAGTAAATGTCTACCTACTTTTTGATCGAATAAATGCATACTTACTTTTTGATTGCGTGTTTCGTATTATGTCAGACGAAGAAAGCGTAGTAATAAAAAACTCCATAACCAACAGTTATCCAATGGATCATATCCTCCGTTAGCTCTTCTTATTTGAATGTCCTGTCTGGTGAGATTTTTTTTTATAAATCTACATAAGGCTTCTCCGACTCTCTACTCAAAAAAAGTAATTTTTTTTATTATCACGTCAGCATCACCTCAAAATTAAATAATTCTACCTCCAAAACAAAACTTCTCCTCAACTATATACCCAAAAAGCAGATTTTTTGGGAGGACTCACTTCAATTTCTGTTAATTCTCATTTAATTAGTCAATTACATTTATCTAATTTCAAAAAAAGTTTCAGAAATATTATCAACTACATTTAATATTCATTCAAAACAAAAAAAATTATTAATTCTTTTCATTACATAAAACATAAAGTTGAACAGCATATGATACGTTTCACAAATAAAATTGAACAATAATAGTTTAACGTTTATTGACAATGTAAAATGAAATAAGGTTGAACAATAATAAGTTAATGTTTCAGAAAATATATTATCGTTTCAGAAAATATATTAACGTTTCAGAAAATATATTAACATTTCATAAGGTATGTTAATGTTTCAAAAGATAGGTTTACGTCTCAGAAGATAGATTAACATTTCATAAGATAGATTACGTTTCATATGATAGATTAACATAAGGTATGTTAATGTTTCAGAAGATAGGTTTTCGTCTCAGAAGATATATTAACATTTCAGAAGATATATTAATATTTCAGATGATAGGTTAACGTTTGAGCACATAGATTAACATTCAAAGACAGATTAACATTTCAGAAGATAAATTAATGTTTCATAAGATAGGTTAACGTTTCAGAAGATAGATTAATGTTTTAAATAATAAAAAATTATATTAAAATACAAATTAAAATGATACATATTAAAAAATAATACAAAGATTAACTAATAAAAATATATATATTTTGTTAGTTATTTTTTTGTTATATTTTTAATTGAAAATTGAGTATATAAAATTAATACTCCATATATTTATTAAAAAATGCACATATATTATCAATTAAAAATTAATATAAATATAGATGTATGAGTGTACTCATTTATTTATATATATATATATATATATATATATATATATATATATATATATATATATATATATATATATGCGCACAAAATACTGACTTAATTTGATTATGTTATATTAAAAACATTGTAAAATATATGAAAATTTAAATAAAAAATAAAAAGGGAGAGATAATTTTTATTTTTTTATTAACATATTACAGGAAATAAGCTTATTAAAATTACCGGAAGAGAAAAATTAAAGGGGAGATAAATTACCTACTAAAATTTAATTAACATATTTAAAAAAAAGAAAGAAAACACTTAATAAAAAAAAAGTGCAAAGGTCGTGTGTTTTTTAAGAAATAAAAAATAAAAAAATTTAAAGGATGGGAAAAGCCTGCAGTGCGGGGCCCAAGCCATGCGCGCGTGAGAGCCACTTGCTCGGCTGTTAACCGGTGTCACCCACTCTTCCCTCTCTCACTCTCCCCCCTTCTAAAAAACCTGGGTAGCGTAGAATATTTCCATAAAAAAAATCTCGCCACTTCTCCAATGCATAAAATCTATTTATTAGGCCTCCCCAACAGGGAGGTTTTTAATGACATGGTAATGTGAAAAAACCAAGGAGAGATGTTTTTATAGTTGGGGGAGGTGATAGATTTTTTGGGAGGTTTTTATTTCACTACCCAAATTTTTTTTGTGAGAAGAAGAGAGTTGGACTCACTGTCCATATTTCAACCGCGTCTCTCTTACACGCGAGTGAGAGAACGGTCTCGTGGGCCCACCTGTTTTTAATCTCATATTTCTTTTTTTTCTCGTTTCTTGCATCTTCTTTCTTTAATTAATTTGTTTCCTTTTTTAATTTCTTTCAAATTCTTTCTTTTAATATCTTTCCATCTTTTCTTAATTATTTCCTTATTTTAATCTCTTCCCCCACATCTTATTTATTAATTTTTATTCTTATAATTAATATAATTTAATTTTAATATATTTCGCAACTTTAATTATAATATTAATATCATGTTACATATACAACTCACGTGTGCACTCATATTTAATTTTTATTACATAATATATGTATTTTTCTTAATAAATATAGAATTTTTTTATAAAAATTAAAGAAAATAATATTTTACAAAGAACGCACGTTATTTTTTAATATGCATTTTTAATATGTATTTTAATGTTTTATGTAATGAAAAAAATTAATAATATTATTTTTCTAAATTTTATTAAATTAAAATAATTGGAATATGGAGTATAAATATTTATAATTTATTTAAGAGTTATATAAATATAGTTGATAAATTAAATGAAAATAAAAAGAAATTGATGTGGGTCCCCCAAAAAACCTGTTTTTTGGGTTTATTATTGGGGAAGAGTTTTGTTTTGCAGATTGAGGTTTTTTACTTTTGAGGTGGCGCTAACGTGTCTCGTATAAGCAAAAAATGTGGCGTTGGAGAAGGTCTAACTTGCCAACTGTATTAGTACCCCCGTACAATTATCATTCTCCCTCTTTCCCGGGTAATTTTACCCGTTTGTACAGCACGTAAATTAAAAAGTATTACTCTCTCCATCCGCCAGAAAAATATACATTTTTCTATTTTTTGCGTCCGCAACAAAGGTATACATTTCCCTTTTTACACACATGTGACCCACACAAATTACCAATACATTTAATATATTGGACCCACACACCCCACTAATACAACTACCTACTACACATCAAATAATAATACTCATTCCACGTGCAAAAAACAAATGTATACCTTAAGGGCGGACGGATGGAGTATTTTTTTAATATATAATGTAAAAAAATATGAATAAATTGTTAATATTGAGAGATAAAGTAAATAAAGTTGTTGGGAATGATGAATAAAGTGTAAAAAGTAAATAAAATTGTTGAGATTAGTGAATAAAGTGTAAAAAGTAAATAAGATGTGTAGTTTATTTTTATCATTAATGTAATAAATAAAAATACATGGAAATCTCAAAATGAAAAGTGAGTAAAAATATGGGGAGTAATTTTTTTCCGCAAAAGTAACACTACATTTTATACTCTTCTTTTTCCTGAATTTGTGGTTTCACCGGTTGAGATTGTATTGTTTGTTGTGGGCATAGGAGAAACTAAATAAGATGGAAATGAGAGAAAAGAATTGATGTTTTTTATGATAAAGAAAATCGGCAAAGATCAAATCTATTTATGATTGCAAAATTAGAGAGCAAATGTGACACGGATCTATTGGGTTTTTCATTTTGGGACGTAATATATACAATTCTAAAAGACAATCATTTTGCAACGTTAGTAAGCTGACTGGAGAAAATATAAGCTAGTTGTTCATTCTGAAGAATATATATATATATATATATATATATATATATATATATATATATATATATATATATATATATATATATATATATATATATATATATATATATAATAACAATTTATTATTATTTACATCGTTTTACGTTTCACTCTTTAACTTATTATGGAGTATGTAATTTTCCACATAATCTCATTGATTATCCCTATTTATTTCTCACAAAATATTCAATCCAAGTGATCCACTTCACCAAAATCTCAAACCAAAGTGATTAATTTTTCATTAATTTGATAGACCTTTTTATTAAAAAATTATTACCACTTCTTATTTCTTATTTTTCTCATATGGGAGGATGTCACACCATTTTAACATTTTTTTCCTAGGTTGTATAGTTTCACCCTTAACTAATCTTGTAAAATTTTATTAAACTTTATGTTATGTTATATCATAAAATAACAATTTATTATTCATATCGTTTACGTTTCACTCTTTAACTTATATGTAATTTTCCACATAAAATCGATTATATGTAATTTTCTTTGTATTTAATTATTTGCCGAAACAAATTGGCCGAACTAATTCAACAACAAAAAATGAACTCGTGTTTAACATTTATAAATTTTCATTTGATATACAAATATTAAAACTATATGACAAAACTTGCTATTTTACTGACCCAAACTTGAAAATAATTCCAATCAAATATTAAGAGATACCAAACCTAGTTTTCAGACAGCTTTCACTTATAATTGAAGCAACTAACTATACAATATTGGCAGAAAAAGGCAACTGCAGGTAGAAAATAGCAAAACAGCTGATAAAACATATATGAATCTTCCGCAATACTTTGTGCATAAATGCACTTGCATCGAGCATTTTTTGGCGACAGACGCGTTGCGATCATAGTTAAAAAAATGCTCGTTTGTACATAGTAACAAAACGACCGTGTTGGAACCCGGTTGAGTACACAATTTGAACAAGACTCAAATGAAACAACGTTCAAAATCACTCTAGCTTAACCACAATAAATATATATCTCAATGTTAAAAGAACAATCAAGCTCAGATAGCCTTATAAAATGGCACATTCTCTTGAAACAAGTTCAGTGCAACTCTATCGAGATACAAATATTAACCAGCCCTACAATTATTTTTCGTCGATATCCTCAAGGGAAAACCCCACAGTTCAAAAAGGGGCTCAGCAATTATGCCTCTGGCGAATATTTCACCCTAAATGAACGAATAAAAGAAAATAAATTCAAGCCAATTGCAGTCTGAAAGAAAATGCTCAATGCTATATTAGATTTGCCCTCTTCAAAAACCTGATTGTTCTGCAGTAGTATGGCCATATTGACTCAACATAGTCTAGGTACTTCTCCACCAACCACGCAAGCAAATTCTTCAATTTTCTCCACGCTAACTCTTTATAGTCAGTATTTTTTATATCTACCAGGGGTTGCCATAAATGTTTATTTATAGCTTCTTTTAGCTTCCCGCGGAAAATGTAATCATATACCAGCAAGCAGTAGGAGGGTAGGTTCTTGACTAATTTTACTGTCTTCTTGAAGGTGAACACGTAAAGGCTGCATACAGCTCGAAACATCTTTATATAGAGAGCAACTATTACTGGTCCTAGAATCCATAGAGGGCTTAATTCTTTCGATACCTCTGATCCATATATAAGGTTCACTGTTAGATACAGTGGCGTGCTGCAAACAAAAAACATGGCAAGTCAACATGTTAAGAGGTGTGATGTAACATACTATTATAAAGAACGAGCAAACAACAGGCGCTAAGCTGCTGAGATTGTTATATAACACATTATTAGCACTAATTAATTTCATGTTTGCACTGGAATGCATAATCAAAAATTTCGAAGATATGCTACAACGAATAGCATGCCAGAACAGAATTAATGACAGCAAATAGATATTAATTTAGCAGTTTCTTAGTACTCAATTGTCAAGGCAATGGAGAAAAGTAGCACAAGACAATGGAAGAGAATCATGAGAATAATAAATTTAAGCCCAGATCCTCAACTTATTTTCACATTCAACGTCTAGAAAAATATTAAAGATTTCAATAGCTTTTTATGCCTTCGAGGATATGATGAGAAAGGAATCACATAATATCAAAGCTCAATTCCATTTAAATTTTCAAAGGCCATTGCTTTCTCAAAGATGGAGTACTCACACCATGCACACACCTTAAAAAGTGCACAGGCACGTACATAGGCCAACCACTTATCTAACCCAGAGAGAAAAAGTGATCTTTAGCACTTACAAAACTATCAAGGGAATCTTTATTGTTGCATCCAAACCCATGAAGTAGCACCAAGCTGCCTTCAAAACTTCACCTCTTTCTTGCTTTTGCAGAATATTTGGCTCTTCTGCTGTTACAACGTGAGGTTCTTCGGGAGTTTCCTCCACTGAATGTGTTTGTGATGGTGTACGCAATAATGTTAACCAATTTTTAAATAGATTTTGTATTGCCACAGACCTGGTTGTTGTCTCATCTGCTGCAGAGTAAGGAGCTGGCACAGCATTCTGTACCTTTGAAGCATCAACCGAGGATTCTTCACTTTCATGTTGCAAATAAGAAACCATAACAGGGTTTTTTAAGGATTTCGAACCATTAGATCTGCCACCTGAATCATCATGTTGACTGCCACCTTTGAATGCAGATACTTTAAATAATTTTGACTTCGGTCCAAGAACAAGAGAAACTCCTCCACTGAAAGCAATAGAATTTATCATAATAAAACATGAAATGATGAAGAATGTGAACAACTCATAACAAATACACAATCAGCACTGCGAATATCATCATTAAAAAAATAGTATAAATTGTATCATCCAGAAATCATCGGTAAAATGTAGACTGATAGAAAGTCTTGGAAGAAAATGTCAAGTTAGCATATTAAGAGAAAGCAAAATATTTTCCACATGGTGATCTAAAAATAGGTAGTGGCTATTACCAGCATACTTGCATAATTGATAATAGAATTCCTAAGAGAATAATTTCAAGCTACTAGCATTGTATTCTTTATGAAGATTGCTATAGCTATGATACCCCATAGATCTCTTCATAAAGCCAAATTTCCAGGTTAATTTTTGTTCAAATAAGTAAATTCTGACAAAACAAACTCGCTCCTTAACATAAATGCGAGAAAAATATTTGTGCATTTAACCACATGCTTGGTGTCAAAGATAACAATCCACCCTCATACCCTAAGTTCACACAACAAACCAAAGCTGGTTCCTCCCGCAAGGAACTCTACTCATAAACCAATAGAATTCACTGAGATGGAAACAATGATATTGATTTGAAGTGCAATATATATGTCTCAGAATATATTTTAAAACATAAATTTAGAGGTGTACAAGTACAAAGTCTCACCTTGAACATGATTTACATTTTAAAATATTTAATCTATCTTTTCTCCCAACTGGATGGACAGCAGGCAAGAGATGTTTAAGCTTGCTCCTTCTGCTCCACGATGAAGACACAGAAGGGAAAGTGCTACAAGAACCCTGATTAAAGTCACAAGAAGATTATTTCAAAGGAGAGAGGGAAACGAATAGCAATGTGTAAAAAATAAAAAACATAAAAGAAAAGGTGCTACATATCCCACACCAACATAAATACAATTTTTATGAGTCTACATCATACTGTGATAACAAGGGACAATCTTTCGCAAATACCAAAAAGCACTTAATCTAAATGCATTATTTGAAATTTCTCAACTTGCAAAAACTTGTCAGGGTACATCATGTCCTTGTGAAAAATTAAGAGATTCTCGCAAGCACTGTTTCCAACAAGGAAAGACATTATGCAAAATCAGAAAGCTCAAACTCAGATAAGATATTACACATCAAGGAAGGATATAACTGCTTCAACCAAATAATGCAATTCTATTCATTTGGATACCAAATTATTCCTAAACTCCAAAAAAAAAAAAAAATCCATGGAACGTAAGCTCAAATTAGTTACCATTAATAATAAAGACCTGAACAGTAAGTTGTACCTGCAACTGATGTGTCGCCAACGCCATCATCTACATCAGATGCACACCAGAACTTGGCACTGAATCCATATGTACACCAACAACAGTCAGCCCTGGAAAAAAAATCAAGAAAAAAAAAATCAGATGATATGATCCAATCAATACGTTTAAAAGCTCTTTACTTTCTAATTCTCTCTTCAGAGATTGACCCAAGACCGTAACTTGATAAATGTGATCTAATCATTCAGAGCAAAGGAGATGAGCATAAAACTTATCAACCCTCTCAGATATATCATCTTTTGAATTTTTTTTTTATTTCGAACCCTTCTACAAATGGAAAGTAGGTGGCTTTCTCTAGAAGAAGTAATTAGCTCTCTCAATCCACCTGAGTTGCGCAAAACACGCAATTTAAAAATAAAATCAATAAACCACTTTCCCGAGGATCATTACAACCGAAGAAAACATGAAATTTACATCCAAGTTCCGAATTTTATAATTTCAAAATATACATTCATACACAAATACGCCAACAACAATTTGAGAATTATCATACATATACATTTACATAAATTAAGAGAAAGAGGAGAGCCCTTACGATACGAAGGCGGTCCGAGCTCTGAATTAAAGAATTTCTACGGTGACCTTGAAAAGAAGAAGATTTTCCAGGGAAAATTTTATCTTTGCGATAGAATTTGCAAAAGGAGAGGAGATTCGGATAGAGTCAACAAAGGGCAACCGAATGGACAAATGTGTGAAACTAGGGTTCTTTAGGGGCTCTTTGGATCCAATTAGAATTTGGGTTGGGGATTAAAACAATTTTTTTTTTATTTTTATACAAAAAATAGGACAATTTTATTTATTTATTATTTTATGAAAATTAGCAGTCTGCGTGTAAAAATAACAACCTCAAGAATTGTACTACTAATCTTTATAGTGAGAAATTTGAATTAAGTAACCTATCAACTTAATTATTATCTATTAAAATATTATTTATTCTTTAAAATACTTAATAATATCCTTAATATACTAAAGGAGAGTTTTATTTTGATGATGTGTCGTCACCAAAATTAATCTTAATTATTTTAATATTTAATTAAAATTACAATTTTCAATAATTTTAATTATTAATTAAATATAATGTAGATAAATACATATATTATTTTAAGATTTAATTATTATTTTTATTTTAATTCTGTTTTTATTTTATTATTATTAGTATGTAATTTTTTTATGTTTTTCATGCTTTTGCAAATTTATTTAATTAATTTTGTTATGATTTCTTTTTATGTAATTTTTTAATTTTTTTATGTTAATAATTTCTTTTCTTGGTTATTTTTACTATTTTTTAATTAAATTTTTGTATAATTTCTCTTTAGATTAATTTTCTATTTACTTAATTTTTTTGGTTTTAATTTGAAATTTTATTATTATTAATTTGATTTTTTAACGTTATTACATTTTTTTCATGATTTACAACAAAAATTAAATTTTAATGATGTGTCATCAGCCGAATTAATTTTAATTTTAATAACTACTAATTAATAATTAGTGATAAATACATAAATTTTCTTAAGATTCAAATATTTATTTATGTGATTAGATCAAAAAAAATCAAAAATCTTATTTATAAACATAAAAAAAAAATTATCCCTCTCCACCTATATGACAAGACTTTTAATCAAAAAAATATAATAAGAGATAAATTTAATATCACACTAATAAAAATAAAAAATAAGTAAAAGAAAATTTTAAAAATATAAAAAATATATAATGAAAATTAATAAAAAAACAAAATTTGTATATTTAATCATTAAAGAAATAAATTATAACAAAATTATTATATACTAATAAAAAAATTATTATAAATCAATTTAAAGAAATAAGAAAAGAAAAAAAACCATAACAAAATTAATTCTTGATTTTATAATAATAATAATAATTTTTTTTGAAATTTTTCATGTGATTTTTGTACAACTAAAATATTTGCACCTATAAATAAAACTATTTATTCATTCATTATACATATATAAAAAATAAAAGTTTTCTTCAATTTCTATAAAGTTCTGAAGAAAGATATCCATTATTATTATTATTATTATTTATTTTTATTATTATTATTATTATTTATTTTAAATTTTCTTTTGGTTAATTTTATGGATATTCTTTTATATTTTTCTAACTTTCTTTTAATTATTTATTTTTTTAAATTATTTTAATTCTGTTTTCTCTTAAAATTTTTATTATATTTTAATCTTTGTATTTCTTTATGTTAGTAATTTTTTTTCAAGGAGGGTCTGTTGGTAACTTCACTGATGCTGAAATAGATGATCTACTCAACAATAACTCTTCAAGCTGTAATGATAATCAGGCGGCTGGATTAGATTGTTTTAAGGATGTAGATGATGGATCGAAGGAGGAGAAGAGAAGAAAGATGGCGATGAGAGAGAGAGAGGGGAAAATGGAGGAAGCAACCCACATATCGTGAGAAAAGAGGAGAGAGAGCAGGGGCATAGCTCGAGGGTGGAAAGGCCTGAGCTTGATTGTTGCAGGTGAGGGTTCGAATTCTGCTTTTTGCATGGATTTGGCCCCTTGTAATCACAAGTTTAACAGTAAGCCTTCTCTATAAGTCACTTGAGACATATCCTGCAATTTACTTCCTCCACCAATCCAAGTGCGATAGTGCCCTAATTGGAAAAGAGGAGAGAGATATTTCAGGATGAAGAAATATGAGAGAAAATACCTATGGAGAGACAAAGGTCCGCCTGCTAAAAAAGGATCCGTTCACATGACGTGTCAGGGCTAAAGATCCGGTTCCTCCAAATTTTAAAAATAAGTTTGTTCCATTTTAATATTTGTCTTTATAAAAGTAATTTTAAAATCAGTGTAATATACAAAATCTATATTAGTATAGATATATAAGACATTATGATTATATGCAATCATTTTAGTGAAATTAAATTTAAAATAATTTTAAAATGAATAAAAATATAAAACATTATTAATTAAGAAATGTTCACCTTAAATCCTTTAATATTAAATTGTAAAAGCTCATAGTGTATACGTGCACAAGAAACCAACTAAAACTGATATCAAGAAAAATAAGAGAAATATTTTGATATGTACTATTATGTATATTTTAATTGACTTTTATTTTCTTATAATTTTAATTTGAATTTAATTGACTTTTATTTTCTTATAATTTTAATTTGAATTGATAGCGAATTGTGTGATGGTGTATATCACTTTTAGGTGTAATAAGAACTAAATAACTAAAAATATATATATAAACTTTTAATAGGGTATATAATTTGTATGTAATTTGATTGACTTTATTATGTAGATCGGAGTTACGGTGTGGTCCATTTTCTAATCCTATATACGCTATAATTTTTAAATTAAGAAAGATTACAGGGTTAATAAGGATTTATAATGTAAGCTCAATTTATAAGAGACTAACTATAACTTTATTGTAAGCTCAATTAATATTTTAAATAATGAATAAAAAGTTAAATATGTTATTGTGAGACTATTATATAAATGACGTTTTAGTTTGACGATTTTATGTTTTCATAATTAATTATCATTTTCATTAAATATATCATTACTTTATTTATATTACAATTATTCATAAAATAATTTAATTAAATGATTATTAATTTTTATCGATGAGATAGTATATTTTATTATACTTCCTCCATCTCAAGAATATGAAGTTTGAGAAAAGTCACTTTTTGTTATAGTAATTTAAGAAATAAAAGTGATATTTTGGGTAATTGAATAAATTAAAATATATGATATAATTGACTTTGACTAGATTGCACAAAAAAAAGTGACATTTTTGTAATATTGTAGTATTGTAAGATGGTTGATAATATGTATTGTTTAAATTTTTTGAGTGTGCAATGTATTCTTGGGATGAATCAAAATAAAAAGTGTGCAAATATATATTACTTTATCCGTCTCAATTTCATCTTTTTACTTTCCATTTTGATCCGTCCTAAATTCATCTTTACACTTCCATAAAATGAACAACAATTAAGTAATATCCAACTAACATACTTTAATTTTAAAATTGTCATCACTTTTTTGACACACATAATATATTTTATCATTTATTTATTATTTAAAAACACAAATTTATCCTAAAATTAAGTTAAAAAGTGACTTTTCTTAAATTTTGTAAACGTGAAGATGCATTTAGGATAGATGGAGTATTATTTATGTGTGGAACTCATTAATAACACAAGTTTTTGTCGTAGTTGAGAGGGTCATTTTATCATTCATAATTCTAATTTTAATTATATATTTATTGTTAGCGAATGAGTAATATTTTGAAGGTATTAAAAATATATAAACTCATTCATAGTATAATCACTTGATTGATTTAACAGAATATAAAGACATAAAAACTCGTTTATTTTTAATAATATTACTTCTATAATTATGAATATTTATCTTTATCTATTTATGGAATATACTGTAATGAAATTTTACACTTAAATAATGTTGATTTAAAAAAAAAAAAATCACACAGAGACATTTTATTTTAGAAATAATTTCACATATGTTTCAAAATATGATTGTTTATTTATGTAGTTCAACTCACATCAATAGAACTAGCGCATTTGGAGTGTTTTGCAAAACTATCTAATTCCGGTGCACTGGGCATCTCAAATTTTAAATAACTTTTTTTATAGAAGTGTTAAACAAGTCGAGCGAGATTGAGCTCCCCATACTCGAGCTTGGCTTGAGTACTTATTGAGCAGAGCTCGAGTTCGGCTCGTTAAATAATGAGCTTATATACGAGCTCGGCTCGACTTGAAAAATACTCAAGCTCAGCTCGTTAAGCAAAAAGGTTGAATTTTCAGGCCTAATATTAAGTATATATTTTTTATTATATATTATTATAATTAAATAATAATAATTAATAATATTAATATTATTTATTATTATCTTCGAGCCTCAACGAGCCGAGTCGAGCCGAACTCGGCTCCTTAACTAAACGAGTATATAACCGAGCTCGAACTCGAACTCGAATAGACACGAATCAAGCCGAGTATTCGAGCAGCTCGTTTTATATAACAACAACTCTACTTTTTACTTAATCCTCACCACTTAATTAAATAAAATGATTAAAAAAACCAATAATTATCCACTATCATTTGATTTTACCCTATAAATATGTAGTTACACCACAGAATAATCATGAATAAAAATATATGCGAAGAAAATTTTATATGATTCTAGCTTAATAGTATATTTGAAATTGAATATAAAAAATCTTACATTTGTTAAGAAATAAATATACATTAAATTAAGGTTAAGAGTTTTCTAAAAAAATATTGAATTAAAGTCAAGAGTTTGCTAAAAATGTGAATGCACCATATACGAGATATCAATTCTTTAAATTTGAGTTAATATAAAAAAAAATAACATTCTAGGAGTATTATAAATCATTTTATGACATACATCCTCCTTCTCATGTAAAGGGGTGTTTTTTATTTTTTCACGTGAATTAAGGTGTATTTATTATTTATAATGTAGAGTGAGCAGTGGTATAAGTGAGTGTGTGAGCTCATATTTTAATTGTATTAGTGTGTGTTGGTTTATGTTTATAAAAAAAGGAAAGAGTACTTTTTGGATGAGATACCCAATATGAAAAAAAATCATTTAAAGAGATGAAGGGAGTATAAATATAAATAAAGAGGATACTTCTTCCTTTGATTGGAACCATTCACACACTTTATATTTATCCGTTCCATAATACTCTTCACATCATTAAATCCATATTCTCAATATTTACTTAAATTTCAAATTTACCACTTTTACATAAAATATATAATTACTTTATTATCTAAAAAAAATACCTTCAAAAATCAAAATTGATAAAAAAAATAAAAAATCTTAAACAAATACTCCATGTGAAGTTTTTTGGGTGCGGAATAAGGGGGAGAACATTTAATTCAATTTCTATTTCTAAGTTGCATTAGTTTTAAACCCAAGTAAAAAAATGAAAGGCAATTGGTCTGAGTTCCTAGGATTAGGCTTTCATTTTCCACCATTCATCAAAGATAATAATAATAATAAATAAAAATACCATTTCATTGCAACCCCCCCTCCCTCCCTCCCCCCACTTTCTCTCATTCAAGATTAAAACACAAAGATATATAGCAAAAGGATAAACACACACACACAAGAAACAGAGAATCAAGAAAGAATAGTCCTATTAATTAGAAATGGCACTCAGAATGTGGGCTTCTTCTACAGCCAATGCTCTGAGACTCTCAACTGCTGCTTCTAAATCATCTCTTGTTTCTCCTGCTTTCTCTCTTTCCAGAACCTTTGCAACTGGTAAAATACTCTGTATATATGTAATTTCAATTTCTGATATTTGATTTTGATATTCAAGAAATTTAAATTTAAAGGGAGTTTTAATTTGCAGTTTTGGAGGGGCTCAAGTATGCCAAATCACATGAGTGGGTGAAGCATGAAGGGGGTGTGGCCACCATTGGAATCACTGACCATGCCCAGGTTTAGTGTGTGTCTGTGTGTGAGAGAGAGTGTATTGTCAATTATACATATAGATATATGTTTATGTATGTGTGTATTTGTTTGAAGAAGTATATTGCAAGTGTCTTTTGTAGCTATTTGAGTTCATTTAGAATTTTACATGCTTTGCCAATTAATGAAAATCTATGATAGGGCCAATGCATTAATTTGTTACTCTCTAATTTATTTATTTAAATTTTACTCCCCAATTTTAGCAATTTAATGATACATTCCTTTCATTCTACAATATCATTCACCTTATATTTTATTTAAAGTCTATGTTTTCACAAAAAAAATTATATGTAAAACCTATGTTTTTATTCGAAATTCGAACTAATGACCTCATAAAAACAGAGTGATTTACATGTCACAATTATCAAAATTATCAAAATTACAACCCCTTTTCTTTCTTTTTAAGGTTAAAATGTGTGAACACCTAGTAGGTGAAGTTTATGTGAGTTTTCAGGACCATTTAGGTGAAGTTGTGTATGTGGAGTTGCCGAAAGTTTCAGACGGCGTGTCGCAGGGCAATAAGTTCGGAGTTGTGGAGAGTGTAAAGGCGGCGAGTGATGTCTACTCTCCGATCTCCGGTGAGGTGGTGGAAATCAACCCTAAGCTTTCTGATACTGCAACATTGGTAACCAATCAATCTCATATTTTATCATAGATAATTTTGAACTAGGTTGTAATTATGTGTATTATTTTGGAATAAATAAATGGGAGTGAAGATCAATTCAAGCCCATATGATGATGGATGGATGATAAAGGTGAAGCCCAGCAATCCTTCAGAGCTGGATTCATTATTGGGACCAAAAGAGTACACAAAATTATGTGAAGAAGATCATTGAATGTTCATGTCACAATATAATTTTCTTTTTTATTTTTTCAAACTCACCTTCAATTTTAATGCAGTTTAATTATTGATTAAGTTATGGTTAATTGATTATTAATCACTAGCATCTCATAGGTGTTTTTTTTAGACAAGTCCAATCAAAATTTTGATTTTATAACCTCAAACATTATTTATATTAAGGATATAACATAAAAGATGCGGTGGAATATTTCTTGTGAAATCAAATCCTAAATGGTCACCATTGTTCACGAAAAATATACTTTTCTGCACGAAATATTATTACTTTTCTGATTTTTTTTTATTTTATATCTTGATTTCTAATAAGAAATAATTTGTATATATTTTGAAAGTGTAATAATTAATCTACCAATTTGCTTGTCAATGCTTACTGATTAAATCTCTCTTTTTTGGAAAATTATTTTATTTTGTGTTTTTCATTCTTGTAAATTTTCTACATTTTTTAATTATTTATACCTAAAATTTTCTAGCTTCTCCGAATTAAAAAAAATACTCCATTAATTTGCAATAGGTGCATTTATTTTATATGTTACAAGAAATACATACCAAAGTGTCATACTTATCCCATATTTTATATTTACAGTATTAAAAAGAAAAGAATGCGACTAAATTGAGAATTTGAAATTGAATTTGAATCCTTTATGCTACTTTGGTATGACATTTCTTGTGTTGTAATACAAACTGTCACGTAACATTGTTGAGATATAACAAGGTCATGAACTGGTGTGAATTCATAAAAATTCAACCGTAATTAATTACTACTAAAAAAAATCAAAATAGAAGATTGTATCTGCTTTAACACTTAGAAGTAATTTACTCTAAAATTCTTATATTACAATTTATAATAAAATAAAATTGCGATTTTTGATATATTTCACCTAAGATAATTATTAATTCAATAATAATTGAGTGACATATTTCAAATTAATAGCGATTAAACGAAAACACTAATGAATTTGTTATTATGAAAAAGAAAAAAACAAACAAACAAACAAACCATATAATGGCCGCTCTATCAACGTTTTAAAAAAATTCGAGAGAAGAGCTTCACTCCTGTTACATTTTGTCAGGTTCCTCCAATTAAAACCAAAGTCGCGTAACGGCTAACCCATAATTGTTTTATTAATTTCAGACTTCTTTTATTCTGCAAAGCGATTTTTTTTCTTCAATCCGTGAAGTTGAAGAAAGAGTATTACCTCCATTGACTCGATTCTCATCAACATCGTTTCATAGTCTTCTCCCTCGATAGGAAATGGGTTGTTCAAGAATTTCGATTTCAGGAATAATTGTATTATTAACAATCTCAATTATAATTATCGGAAGGGCTGAATGCAAATCTGAATCACCGCAGTATACAGTGGTGCATTCAGAATCTGATTTTGAGGTGAGATTTTACAGTGAATCAGCTTGGATGAGTGCCCCTGTTGATGAAATTTCCTTTGAGAAAGCTACCAAAAATGGCTTCCACAGGTACCATCTTTCTCATACTCTCTCTGTACCATTTCAATTACATCTTCATAAACTATCTGCTGTGTATAATGTATTGATTGTTCATTGGATGTGAAAAGGGTTTTCTCTAAAGGAATTTTGATTTATTTAGGGTTTTTGGAGCTAAGTCCCACATAGGATGTTCTAGGTTTGCTAGAATTTGTCTAAAGTGTTGATTGATTCACTTTTCTGGAAGGTTATCTTGTAGAGAGACTGTAATGTTTAGACCTGAGTTCCATTGCATATTCTTAATTGGGTTTTGAGTTTTCTGGTTGATTGATATCTATGCAATCAGATGAATCAACGGAGGATGAAAAACATTGATTATGTGAGTCAATCTTGCAAAAACCACATTTCCACATTCTTCACCTCGTCTTTTTTCCAGATTGTTCCAGTTCATACAAGGCGCAAACCTGAACTCCTCCAGGATACGAATGACTACTCCCGTCTTAACGAGCATAGTACCTGGAGCTGGACCTCTGCAGTCATCGGCCTATGCAGTAAAACTGTACCTCCCTGTGAAGTTTCAGGCCAACCCGCCCCTCCCACTCCCTGAGCTGAACCTCCAGCCCGACTGGTGGGGAAGCCACTGCATTGCTGTGAGGAAGTTCTCGGGTTTTGCCAGAGACAACAACATTGTGAAGGAAGCTGAGAAACTGGCTGTCAGTTTGAGCAAGAGTGAGTGGGCTATCTCAACTTCTACTCAGAGTGGATATGCTTACTCCATTGCTCAGTATAATTCTCCCTTCAAGTTCGTATCACGGGTTAATGAGGTCTGGGTTGATGTTGGTGGATCCGACAACAATGGATGCAAATCGAGTCTCATGGCTTCATACTGAAAGGATTCAAGCAAGTAAATACCAAAAAACACTGAAAATATGAAATCCTACGTGGCTGTAATTTTCTTTTCCTGGAGATGTATTTCTAAGCTCTAGCTGTATTTTCAGTCAGTCCATTTTGGTTCTGCTAACCAAATCATCATGTAAATTACAGAATGGTATAAACTTCATTTGTCTGCTATTACATCTTGGTTCAAAGCAACCTGTTTTATGTGATATTACTTGATTTAATCTGTCATGTTGAGAATTACACACTACAGATCAGACTACTAACCCAGCTCATTGGATTGAACCAACTCTAGCATAACAAGGAGATATAGCCCAAATCATAAAACTTAACCACCCTTGTGACCTGAGTTATAGATTCAAATCGTTGAACCGGTGTTCCATTCAACTGGTTCAACCCTTTATGGAAGAAGAGAGATCAGAGAAGAAAACATGAGCATTCACATTTTCGAGAACCAGCACAAGCAACTTAGCTGAACCAAAGTTTACAGAGATGCAAATTTTCACAAAAATTTGTACTATTGATGATGTATTTTATGCGTACATACACTAGAAGACCAATAGATATTTCTATCTAATCAAGAATGCATCTAAAAGTTAATAACTACCATTTAGGACATAAGTACGGAGGCAATGAAGTCCTATTACTAGAACTTTTCCTTCCTAGCATAGGCAACTTAATCTGACAACAGTAAACGATGGCTAGAACAAACGACAGCAAAACAAATGTGAGTAAAAGAGAAGGTCTCATTACACTGTTTTTCAGAGTAGACACTCGATCTTGAACCTTTTCAGCATCATGCCATAAAAAATCTCCCTCGATTAGTGAAGCACCTAATGTCCAAGAAACATCTCCAGGCCCAAATATTATTTCCACATCACTGAGACACAGAGCATTCTGTATAAGTGATGTAAGATAGGGAACTCGGAAGCAATGATCACCGTTGATGTTCTGCTGATCAGCCCATGATGTTGAACATAGCTCCTCTCCCAACTCCCACGTCCTAGTCAAATTTGCCTTTGAGCTTAGATTAAGTGCATGGTAGACGGCATAAAATCCAGACAATGCATGATAAGTTGGGACAGTGTGCAACATTTTTGCCAAGTTCAACTTGGCATTGCCTGCGGAGAAGAAATTGAAAGTCGATGTTCAGAATCAGACATTGAACAACCTATACCTGGTCAAATTTTTGTTAACTGTTATTTTATAGTTACTGGCAGTTGAATTATCTGGTTTCTATTTCTATTGTTTTTTTTATCTTTCCTAATGATGTAAAACATGATCTTTATATATAGAAAATAAAAGAAAGAGAAACTGCCTAAAAAAAGATCACATTTTCTGATAGACAAACTAATCTTTTTGTGAGATCAAATCCACCAACAGGGGATAAAGATTCAATAAGCAACAACTTGTCTATACGTCCTTGAGACATCAAACCCACCAACAGGGGATATAAATGATAATTTAAATGAATTGCAGACAAATAACTCGCTCAAAATAATTTCCAACTGACCTCCATAAGCAAACAGCCCAACACATTTTGATCGATTAAGTTGGTGCGACCACTCTAAAGTGCTTGAATTGATGGCAGCTTCCCTAGCAATTATCTCACACTTCTCCCAATCCGGATCCCCAACAAGTAAGATAGAGCTCAACTCATTCTCATCTACATGATTGCTAAGATTTCTTGAAACTCTATAATCTACACTAGAGCAATCACGGCAAGTGTGATTCTGTACAAAACTAGAGCCAAGACATGGATGTTTTACTTCAAACGTGCCGCCAAGACTCCCTCTCAGTGCCTGTGTATGACTTAGCATCACAATTGTCCTATCAAAAGCTTCATTCAATCCAAAAGCTGGTAATGAATAAGCAACAAGATCATGTTCAACTGGCCCAATTTTTGACCTAAAAGCATGCTCATCTTCCTTCGGAACATCTACCTCAGCTACCACCTGCAATGATGAGCCTCCTAAATCAAGGAGTCCCAACGTGGACAACCTCGAAGAACTCCCAAACACCCCCATTTTATAATTCAGCGCAACCCAACCATAATATGCTTCTTCCTTCCCAATCAAGACTCTAATCCAACTCTTCCTATAGAAAAACCCATGCTCTTTCACAACATTTTCGACATCCTCCAAAATCTGCACAGCTTCTTGAGAAAATAACCTTCTCATTCCAGCTGTCGCTAAAACAAAGATAGGAGTCTCAGCATGCCTATCCAACGGCACCCATTGCTCTGCATATCTAATCAATGGCTCTATAGAGGCCCTCACACCAACTGCATCATTAACAAAATTATGCAACCCAGGCTTAGTTTGCATGCAATGGTACTCACAGCCACTGCTCTTATTGGCATTTTCTGGATAACTATGCAATAAAACAGGTAAATTCCCATAAATTTTACTTCCATTTCCGATCATCCATTCATACACATTGACTCTTGAGCCGGTACTTCCACAATCCAACACAACAGTAAAATATGTGTTCGTCTTCACAGACATAAAAATGTGATCTTTAAAAATTAAATATCCACCAAGTGTTCCTAAAATTATTAACACTATTAAAACAGAGACTATAACGAAGTTTCGAAATCTGGGGTTGCTAATAAACCCAGAATTCAAAAATTTTGATTTCGAAGGTGACTTGGGCTCCATTCTAAAATCTAAATAATGTAAATCAAATCCAGGATCACTGATCCGCTTCTTTAGTAATACTTGATTACTAATAATCAATGATCCACAGCATAAATTGCTCCGAGTTGAACAGAGTACGAATCATCTTTTAGATTTCCAATAAATTCATCGATAAATCTCAAGAATAAGAAAAGCAGGAAAGGTGTTCGATGAATTGCCAATATACCTCCTCTCGGTTGCAGATCAACGTCAGCTCCGGCAGTTACAGCGGCCGGTGAAGAGGCTGACCCCTGAGGGTTGTGCGATAATGAATTCCGGAGTAGGTAGTTACTGATAATACGATTACAGTTGCAGAGAAGAGGCATGATATCTACTAGTGAAACTCTCTCACTTAATCTTACACATTTTTTACTTATTTTCTTTAATTACTTTTTTTAGAAAAACATTTTCAATAATTATGACAAACTCTCTTGTGAAACGGGTCACAAGAGAGACGAATCAAAAACAGTTTAATCCACATTATTTTTTATAATTTAATATTATATTATACTACATCCGTCCGCCACAATGGGTGCCATTTGCTTTTTGGCACGTGGATTAAGGAGTATTATTATTTAATGTGTAATGGGTAGTTGTATTAGTGGAGGTATGTGTCCCATTTTTTAGTTGTATTAGTGGGGGTGTGTGGGTCCCATATGTATAAAAAAAGAAATTAGACCCTGCGAATGCCAAAAATGAAAAAATGGGACTCTTTGGAGCGTTCAAGCAGCTCACGAATCTATTTATGTTGAGATAGAAATAGTGCCGAGACCAGCAGGCGGAGGGAGTATATTAATATTATTGTTAGTCAACTCACTATCTTAATTAGTTCCTAAATTTTAGGGATTAATTATTAATATTTTCTGCACTAATTATTTTCATTACGTTCTTTCCATCGACCAGTCATTCCATTAAGATGTGAAGATTAATCATGAATCCATCACCATCGCCGTCAGCCACCCTCCGCCGTTTTGAGTCTCGTCGTTAATCATCATTTGACCCTATTCATCGCATCGAAGTCGTGCGGATCTGTCGCAGGAAATACCCCACACATCCAGATTTATCGCACCCTGCCGCCAAGTCACGAGCCACCGAAGTTCGACCGATCGCTCTTGCACTGCGACAATTCGTTCCTTACCGGAGTTCCACCGAAGTTCGACCGATCGTGCACAAGCTGCCGCCACCGCCGATCGAAAGCTTCACCGCAATAAGTTAATGCTTTTATTCTTATATTATATCGGGAATTGATGTAAGGTTGTTATTTGCTTTTTATTGTATTTGATGAGTTGAATGCTGTAGTATGTTAGTTTTATGTTATAATATGTCATTTGATCGCTGTAGTATGTCATAGTTTGTTAGAGAGACATGAGTGTGATTTAACCATGTGAATACTATAGTATGTTATTTTTGTGTTAAAGTACTTTATGATTTGTTCGCTGTAGTATGTTACAGTTTATTAGACAGAAATAATTGTGATTTTAC
Organism: Pogostemon cablin; assembly: GCA_023678885.1. Classification (NCBI taxonomy): domain Eukaryota; kingdom Viridiplantae; phylum Streptophyta; class Magnoliopsida; order Lamiales; family Lamiaceae; genus Pogostemon; species Pogostemon cablin. The sequence goes on along the minus strand of CM042960.1, from coordinate 3,503,043 downwards.
CATGTGAATGCTATAATATATATTATTTTTATGTTTTAGTATGTCATTTAACATGAAAACGATATACTATGAGACATATGTAATACACTGTCTCATATGTAATACACTTTAAGATTAGAACATACTATAACACGAAATCGACGTACTATGAGACATATGAAATACACTTTTAGATAAGATATTACAATACAAATATAAAATATCATAACACGGGAATGACGTACTACGACATTAATGAAATATTGTTTCAGGTAACATACAATAACACAAAAGTTATATACTATAATGTGTATTTGACATACTATAAAAAAACATAATGCTTTTAGCTGACATACTATAGCACTTACATTGCACACAATAACACGGAAACGACATACTATAACACTACCGAAATATTCTTCCAGGTAAGACAAAATAACACAAAACTTACACACTATAACACATCCATGACATACTATAACAATGTAATGTACATGAGCGTTTATGAGGATATTTTATGATTTGCAACGATAATTCATTGGAGTGAAAAATCGTAATACTGTGTAACTTATTTTAGAAAATTCCTAAATTTATGGGATCTATCATAATATATTTACGTTAGTCAACCCATTATTTTAGAAAATCCTAAATTCATGGATAAATTCAAACGGTTTATTTCTTAGTCAAATATTAGCACGTACAAATGCTATAGTATGTTGAATATGGGGTTAAAGTATTATTTTAATTGTATGACGATTTTTTCGTCTCACACCCGTCTTTTCTATGACCCGTCTCACAAGAGATTGACTAAAAAAAAAAATATTATAACCACCTTTCAACTGTTCTTTTGATAAATTATTTTATGAATGTATCCTTTAGCCCATAGATGGTGAGAATCCAAAATTCTCAGCCATTTAATTGTAGGTGTATTTATAAGTCATGCTTTCATATTTAGTTGTAGGTGTATTTATAAGAATGTATTTACTCCTAGACTTTTAGAAATATAGACTAATACAACAGAATAGCTCTTATATTTAATATTTAGAAAATAATATAGTACTTTAAATTTTCTAAAAAAAACTTTCCCATGAAAAGTCATTAGGTTGTCGGTATATTTTTATAATTAGAAAATTTATTAGTATATATATATTACTACTAGACTTTTTAATTGCACAAAAAGTTGTGTAAGATTTTCTATATTTTCTCACTTATTATATTTAAAATATAACAAAAGTTTATGCGCACCAGCCACCTGTTGTATTGATATAGAATCTGCACAATTAAACCCGACCCACAAAAACATTTCTAAGAATATTTTACTTTGTATTTAAATTAATACTATATATTAGGATAACATTAATGCTTATACGTACAACATTCAGACAACTTAGACAATTCAATAAGTTCTCTATACACTTTACACTATACATTCAATATTACAACAAATATGCAATAATTTACACAGTATTCTTAAATGTGTGTATTTTTAAATATAAATGATTAAGATAGAACTATGATAAGTATATTGCAATTAAAAAAAGCTGTTAAGTTCTACAACATTGTTAAAATAAAATAACCCTCAAAAGTTAGATGGAACAGTATCTGATGTGAAGTACTCCTCTCTAACGTCCTTCGCCGAGCAAAATCTCACCTTACAGAGTCGAAAAACACAAAAAAGATAAAAAAAAAAAAAAAAACAAAAACTTCAAGTAACTATTCTGATAATGATGAGGTACATAGGGTCATACACCAGGCCAATGTGCATAATGACAGTAAAATCTTTGATCAAATTTCATGTTCGAAAGCCAAAAGTTTCACGTGTGTCGAGTTACGCGTGAAGATAACTCATAGGGTGGAGGGAATCATAGGGTGAGGAGAAGCAATAAGATAACTCATTAGATGCACTACTAAGGAGACGAATGACTAACAAAAGGGGCATCTTCAGAGAAATAAGTATGATCAGAAGTACTCACCAGAGAGGCATAGGATTTGAGCAAGGGCTTAATCAGCTGCCAAAATGGCTTGAACACGAATGGAGCATCGACGAACAGGACTTCACCCATTCTCCGCGGGTAGTAGTAGTAGAATGCATCAAACTGTACCAGATACAAACAGAACATGAAGTAGCTAACTTAGTTCAATGATCCGTTGATGGAGTAAGTAAATGATGGCATTCACCATTAAGGATATGTCCATTTATAATGTGGATGATCCATAAACCAGATAATTGACCAAGAGATTTCAGAAATACTATGTGACACATTTAATGGGGGACATACCACAAATTTGATGAACTTAAGGTCGGCATTGCGTGTCTGAAATCCACAAAGATCAAGTATAACCAGTACATCCTTCTTTCCAGCTGGAAGTTTCCTTATTGCCTTCTCAACCAAGAATATAAACAACTTCTCGTCTTCATATTGTTCATGTTCCTGTTTTGATGAATACCACCACCAATAGAGTAAACATTTCGAGCGAAAGACTATCTAAAGCTAGAATAATCTCCTAACAAAAATGGCCAGAACAATAAAAGAAACGTGATATTTACTACAATTCAATGTTATTTTCTGTTGATAGGAACTATGTTTTCTGCAACCATCCAATTTGGAGTATTCCAGAAGTCTCAATAACTTAAATGTTTCAAAATTCATTAATGGTTGTAATAACACAAACTCAGAAGGTCCTCCAGCAGTCTAGTTTAAAACTAAGTGAAGAGGGTTCATTCCTGGCTTGCAATAGAGAGAATACAATACGGTTTGGGATGAGGAGACGTACTCCGGGAAAATGCTTGGATGCATCGACTATTAGCACGGGCCTGCCATGTATATCAAGATGATTATGCAGGACACCCTTTCCAGTTTTTGCTACACGTATGACTGATTCTTCTGTCAATTCTGATACACGAAAATCCTCACGCCATTTCTGTTATAGTGAACATAAACTCAAAAGTGACACAAGTTAATAAAAACAATGTTTATCCACAAATTAGAAAATAGTTAATTATGTTTCTAGAGAAACATTTAATCACGAGACACCAAAGGCTTAAAACTGAAACTTGTTTACAACTAGAATCTACATATTTCCTTGTCTTGTTTCTAGGTAAGGACAATTTCAGCCTAAGGCTCTACCTTTAAAGAAGAAATGCAAAGAATAGGGAGACGAACTACACTTACAATGGCTTTACTCAATTTGTAGACGCTATCTTCGACAGAAAACTTTCGATCCTTGAGAAACCAAAGAATCATCTCATCGTCATCTCTTCCATATTTGCCTACTGGTAGACTACCGTATTCCTTTTTAAGCTTTTCTTTAACTTCAGCCACCAGCTGCAACAGGAAAAAGCTAATGATTTCATTGAATCTTATGCAGCCATCAACCTAACTATCAACAAAGCAACTAAAGTGAGCACAACTAGAAATTAATCAAACGCTATCCACATTGTAATTTCTTGAAACTTGGGATTAAAATTCGTTAAATTAGGTAGAAATTATCCAATTAGTCCACCTCAATGAATTACAGATTACTCCATCACATCAACTGGCGTAAAAATGGCGACTCCTCTGTTTCAATTGAAAAAACTGTATTTAGAAATGAAGCTCACCTTCTCTAAACCCATCACTTCACATAAACACAATTCAATAAACATTCAAACATCAATTTCAATCGGAATCATCAACCGAACAAGTGCGTTATAATATAACCCAAAGGAATCCCACCGACTGAAACATGAGATTAACTCAAAAATTGTAGTAGTACATAATTTACACACGAATTCACAGGAGGACTTGCAGTACATAATTTAAACACGAATTCACAAGATGAAGAAAAAGTGAGTACTCTATGAGCATTTTCTGAAGAAACCGAACAACTGCGAATTCTACTGTTCAAAATCTTCGTTGGTTTCTGATAACGAATAGAAGCAGTTTGATTGAAACGGTGGGTGAAAGCAAGCTGGAGTCTCAACATTTCATCAAACGATTTGTGATCCTTTTTTGGGTTTTGACTCTCTTTCTATTGAAACGCAAAGTTGTTACTCTCTTTCTTTCTCACGTTTTCAACAATTTATTTCTCAATTTTGGATTTCATTTTAAAAGTGTTTGATTTTACCATTTTTTCTTTCTAAAATAATAAAACTTGCCTAATTTTAACTTTTTTCGAATTTAATATATATTATAAAATAATACACAATGTTAATAAAAAACAATATCCGTCTCGCAATAGAGTTTCTCTTAATATAATTATTTGCTTTGAAGGTTCATAACATTTTTTTATTATTATCTTATTTGACTCAAGAAAACAAATTTTATAATAAGTCTTAAAATAAGAGTAGAAAAAAAAAAGAAAGAAAAACTAAGGTCCTTAATTGAGAAAAGTAATAAAATTTTCATAAAATCAAATCAGAAACTTAAACTAAAAATTAGGTTTTTATATAACTTAAATTAAAAATTAGGTTTTTATACGAAAAATTTCCTTTTCTTCAGTATTAAATTGGGGGTACTTTGGCCATCCTCCACCCAAAAGTTTACCTGTTACACCAGGTTATTGGTATCTTTTCACAGCAGTTGTAAGAACATTTATAAAAAAATGGTATACCCCATCATTAGGAACTCCATCGCCCCTGCCATGGGATTGGTGGAGAAGGTAAATCGCAGGATATGTCTCAATTGGCTTATAGAGAGAGCTCACTGTTGCAAGGGGCCAAATCCATACCTAAGGCAAGATTCGAACCCCAACCCTACAACATCCAAGCTCAGTTGGAAGAGCTTTCCACCCTCCCCTCAAAATATTTATCAACACTAGGAGATGGAAATATGCAAGTTCAATCAACATCAAAGTAGACTTAAAATTATTTTGAAATTATTTCTTCTCTCCCAAAAATAATTAGCAATTTAATTTTTCAAAAAAATTAAAATTAACAGTTAATCTAAAAATAAATACTCTATTAAATATTTGGCAAAATACCATCAAACTACAAAGCGCATACTTAGAAGTTGCAAAAACTAAGGTCAATGATCAACTTTCATACAACTCAAGAACTACATATTAGATGATCTCCAAAAAGAGGCTAGCTTTTGGGTGAAGTCCAGAATCTTCAAGAGTCATTCCCATTTGATCAACGCCATATACTTTCCTAGGGAAGTTTGATATTAGCCTATAGTTCCCATCTCCTACAAGGCCTAATGAATCTATGTACCGCCTGAATCTTGTCCGTCGACAAGAAGCTGTGCTCCCTTCTCGCCCCGTTTGGGAAACGGATCAGAATCTGGTAATCAATAAACGAGTTGTTAGTCATGGAGACGATTAATTTGTTCTTGATAATACAAGGCTGAAAGGAGCTTATGTATGGTACCTGAGTTGCTTCACCCTTTTGTCCTGCTTTTGTATCTGTTTTTTGAGAACTGTTGGATGGATTAAGCTGTTTTGGAACTCTATCCTCCTTCTTTTGAAGCCTTTCTCTGTCCTAAAACCACACAGATTGTGTAATGTCACAGTCTGTTATGTTACTTATGTACATGCTTCATAGTTTTGTGTTGAATCATTGTATCTGATCTATCTTCAGAGCTGCTAAATAAGCAGCATCTTGTTCTTCCCTCAAGCGATGATCTGCTCGTCTTTTTTCTTCAAGTGTTGCCCTTTCACTCCTAAATGCAAGTCCTTGTTCTTCCAGTGTTCGTTGCAGAAGTTCGAGTAACTCTGCTGGTGAGAGAGGACCTTCCATCTACAATCATTCAGCAGAAATAAGCCTAGATAGTACTTCAAAACAAACAGGAGAAAATTAACAAGCAAGAATTAGGTCAGATTGATTTATGATAACCTGCTGTAGAACAGCAAGATTATCACCAGGAGCTGGAGCAACAACAACACAGAATGGAAACTGGACACTCTTAAAGCTGTAGCCATATGTAGACCTTCTCCTCTATTAGCAAGTGCACCCCAACAAACAAAATTTGTATCAAGAAACTGTACTACCACCTCTGAACAAAGAGTTTCTCTGCAGAAAGATGGGGTGAACGGATGCTCCGGCGAGTGGATGTACATGAACAAGAACTTGTGCTCATCCTGAGCCATCTTTAGTGCATCCATGAATCGGCATACGTAAAAGAAGGGATGTGTGGTACCAAACTGCTGCTCAAAATTAGCTAAAAAGGCCCACTCTTCTTGAACCATTGGAGGAAAACTCGAAGGATCTTGAAATGGAAAATTTAAGGGTTGTTGAGAATTGAAGCTCTGAGGATGATGATAGTTTCTCCTTCCTCCCATTCCCATTAGGTCCATTCCTTGATTCATGGCTCTTGAAAAACCTCCGAGGAGGTTTCTTGGAAGCCTCACTATTCGGTTAACAATTGCCTCGCCGAATGCTCTCCCACTTCCTCTCATTGTTGAAGACATTGTTCTCAAGCATGTAGAAGCAACACTGATGATCTTGAAAGTATTCTTAGATCTGTGTTTTTCTAACAGGAGGAATCCTATGATTATTGTATGAGCCAAATGTGGAAGAGGTTTTTCATTTGTCAAACTTATTATCCCAATGTCATAATCAACTTTAGAACTGTCTTTTCCTTTATCAAAGTAAGGAACAGAACACTGTGCAGGAATCCAGATATATGCTTTTTTCTTTACTCTTCTTACCATTTCGAGGAGATGCCTTCCTTGTAGTCGACATTGTTGCGCCATATGTCATCTTGATTTTGTGATCAGATGAATCAAATTAGTAGCAAGAATAGACGAGAGCATATACAACGTCGGATATGAGTTCCACGTCGAATTTATCAAGGAAGGTGAACTAGTTTACAGTCGTAGTCTCCTCGCCCGTAGTGTGACTAGTGTTCTTTGTCTCCGATGGACACTGGACACTGTATAGTACCAAGTTACCCGATTTTCTTTTTAGGGTTTAGTTTCCTAGCATCAAATTATGACTACATGATTTTTCAATACCACCAAACTGTAATCTTGAATGTGGACCTATTTCTATGAATAGAAAACATATATCCCTTCACTATCTTAGATTCAAAGCTACGTAAAGTCTCACTTTTGGACCTGCAATCAATACATACTAGTGGAATTACCTAAACATGATCCAAGATTTAACAATGTGTGTAGTAGAACAACAATCATGAAACTAGACATTGCCACTCTTCAAAGGTAAGACCACTAATGTTTTAGTGTTCTCTCTCATGATTAGTAACATGGACTAGCAAAATAACACTAGCCACTAACAAAGTTCAATTAAATACTCTTGACAGATGCAATATCAACTTCCCTCATCTTGATCTTGCTACAATTCCAATCACTATGCTTGTTTTAATCTTGCACATCTTCCTATCCTTCTATTCGACGGGGGTGTTTTCGTCTCACTGCTCGACGAAAACCTCGTCTAAAACCTTTGGAAAATGCATGCCACTCCCAACTCAACAAGCCTCCATAGCTTGGTCATACCACCACCCCACAATGCAACTCTTGATCTAGCCTTCTTTGGAAGCTTCATCTCCCCCTCGGGGTGGGTCGGGTGGGGCATCAACCCGACCTCCCCTGAGATGACCGGAACGCAAGCATTGATCGCCTTTCCGGATCCAAACTCGGGTCAATTAGTCCTACTACCCTACATTTTAGACCCGACTGCGAAGCTCCAAAAGAACCCCCTCCTCTCCCGCCCCCTGGATATCCACGTCCTCACCTCCTCCGCCACCCTCTACGGCGGCCGTATTGCCACCATACACGACGGCGCCACCATCCAAATATACGCCACCATTAAACTGATACCAAACAAAACCAAAATCCATTTCATCTGGAACCGTGGATTGCACGTCCAAGGTTACTCCGCAACAATCCATCCAACGGCGATGAACGATCTCTCCTCGATAACCACCATAGATGTGTTATCAGGTGTAACAGCGAAGTCAAACAACAACATTCGACCACTCAAAATCGCCCATGGCGTTCTGAATGCGGTCTCGTGGGGGTTCTTACTCCCAATCGGGGCACTAACCGCCCGTTACCTCCGCCATATCCAATCCGTCGGCCCTGCCTGGTTCTACGCCCACCAGGGGTACAGATCTCAGCGGTTTTCTTAGGAACGGTAGGGTTCTCGATTGGGATCAAATTGGGGGAGCTTTCACCTGGTCGGGTATACGGGCTCCATCGGAAATTAGGGTTTGCGGCGTTCTGTTTGGGGTGGTTGCAGACGCTGGCACTGCTGTTTAGGCCAAAAACGACTCACAAATTCAGGAAGTACTGGAAATCGTATCACCACTTCGTAGGATACGCGTGTTGTTCTAGGGATTGTGAATTGTTTCCAAGGGTTTGAGGTAATGGGAGAGGGCGATTCTTACGCGAAATTGGCCTACTGTTTGGGGCTGTCTTCATTGATAGGGATTTGCATCGCTTTGGAAGTGAATTTGTGGGTGATGTTCTGCAGAAAAGCGAAGGAAGAGAAGATGAAGAGAGAGGGACTGTTTGGAGCCATTCCCGATGAGAGAGAAAGCGGATCATCAACCCGCGGATGAAAATTTCCTCCATTAATGTGAAAGTGGAGTAATTCCTGCAAGTTTTAATTTTTGAGCCTAATTCAAAAACTATAAATCATATGAAAATTTTAAGGTTGGAGTATTAATTATGAGAAATAGTAACAGTGATCATCATTCTTTGATTTCTGTACAGTAGTGGAATTGTTCATATGATTGTCGTAATTGAAAGAATTTTAATCCTTAAAAAAGAAAAGTTCAATTATTGGGACATGAAATCTTGAAAAAAGATTAATTCCTTAAATAACTACTTCTTAAAGATCGTACTTGGTTTAGTAAGTTGGGAGATTTTGAATCCATAATTGTATATCATATACGCATGGGTTTAATGAGGCCCAAATTATTAAACAAGCCCAATAAGAACCTTAAAATTTGTCAGCACACAAGACCATTAGGCCCATATTATTTAAAGTCAAACTCAAGAGTACAAATGCTTAAATTATTGATCATTGTTCTTTGAGCATTAAAGTATGCGTTGAGATATCCCAATCACATCCCTAATGCTCTCTTGACTTTTCCTATGAGTTTAAAGAATTTTTAATTATTCCACATTGATATATTTTTTTTTTATAAAACCAAACAAACAATTTTTGATCGATTAACTAACTCGAGAACAATATTATTGAATCTTTAAACGACATTATCTCGATCTAATCATAATAAGGGTAGGAGAAGACATCCAATATTATAGCAATATGATAGAGTCAAAATATCAACAATTTAGGTTCACGAGAACGTGTCAAGTACGTAGTTATGTTCATGATGTTTAAAATTACACCATTAAATTTATGACTTTCACATAAAAATATTATTTTATAATCGAAAAAAAATTGCTTAATTATTTGGTTTGCATGGGAAATTAGGAAAAGAAAAGAGTAAAGAGAGTGGAAGACTTTCAAAGAGTAAATGTGCATATGACTTGAAGTAGATGATTCTATTCAACATTATATTGAATTTGATATTGCATATAAAAGTGAAATCCCTTTATGAAACACTACGTTCGGTTTCAAGGGTATCATTTGCTTTTGGGCACAGAGATTAAAGAGTATTATTATTTAATGTGTAGTGGGTAGGTAATGTATACGTTTTATCTTTTTACCCCTCCACCTTATTAATATGAGGAGGGGTAAATGGGTAATTTACAAATACATTTAGGGTTAGTAGGAGTATTATTAGTAGGTCCTCATTGTATATAAATAAAAAAGAGACCCTTTGGTACGGAAATATGGAACCCTTGAAAGTGGACGGAAGGAGTATGTCCCAATTACACCATTTTCTTACTTCTTTTTCCTCTTACCGGGTTATGGGGTGGGGCTTCGACGGGTCTCCGGGGCAAGGGATGGGGTGGTGGTGGTTAGGGTCGGGTCGGGTAGTGGTAGGGGTAGTCTTTATCTATCAAGATTTTCTTTTTCTTTTTTTAATCCTAAAAGATATTCCCTCCCTCCAATGATATTTTTCACATTTGTTGTTTCACGTTATTTAAGAAAAGTTGCACTTTTTGACCAACTTTATTGACTTTAGAGGGTATTGTAGTATTTTTAGGTAATAAAAAAATATAAAGTAATGAGACGTGTGAGAAAAAAGAGTGACAAATTTGAAATTAAAGTAACTTTTGAATTTGTAATGATAGATTGTATCTTAGATTATTGATTAATAATTGTTATGTATATTTAGCTTGTAAATTGTATTTTAGATCATTGATCAACAATTGTGATGTATATCTAGTTTGAATACGTCCAAAAACGTATGATCACTTTAGTATCTTACCAATAATTTGTTAATTTGTTCATACTTAATATTAAGTTCTTAAATATATAATAAGTATAAGAATATAGAATACAAAAGATAAAATTGAAGGTGTGTTCAAAATGAAAATTTGATTTATGGGTAGAGTGAGTGTGTGGGGTTGAGAAAGAAGGACATGTCATTAATCACAAACATAACATCACATGATTTATAAATAGACATTACTTCTTCTTTCTTTTGATTTATTTTCCCAAACAACTAAATAGACTAATACTCCATTAGTTAAAGCATCACAATCTAGAGTTTCTTAAAGTAGACAATTAGTTGAATTGGATTGCAATTCCACTTGATAGAATTCTACCCTACAAATAATCAATATTTATTAGTGGATATATAATTGGCTACTCTTAATACTCAACTCTCTCTCTCCGCATGCTCTACCTCCTTTTATTTATTTATTATTTTATTATTATTTTTTTGGGCAAGAATCACTCCTAGTACCTTGTCTATTGGAAATTGATTATTAGTATTACTTAGGAAAAAAATAGTAGCAATAAAATTTTATGTACGTACCCATTATTTGATCTACTTAAATTTGTTATACATATATAGGCTACATTTTAGTTTAACAAGTTTTATTTGATTTATTAGCCCCAGTAAACTTCTCATCTAGCATGATGATCAGTTTATTATACATAGAAGTAGTGATAGGGTGGAATCGGTTTTATATATTGCACTTTCCCCTCCCGAAAAGAGTTACTCTTTAGAATATTAAAGATTACTTTATAAAATACCGAAGACTACTATACTCGATAGATTTTATAGGAATAGTAATATTATTCTATGTATTAAAGAGTGATTCTTCATTATTTTAAAAAGCTAACTCTCCATTGTACTAAAAAATAATCTGTATCCTACCGTAAAAACGAATATTTCATTCTAAAAATTGGGTAGTCATGTGATGGAGGCATATTATGATAGAGCAAGCATATAATAACCTTAGATTAATCTCAATTGTTTGAAAATAATAAAAGAACATAAACTAGCTAGAATCCTTATCTCGATCTTTAATTAAAATATGATAATGTCTTGCTTTTCCTAGTGTACATCATATATACAATATACTATAGCCAATATAGCTACCTAGCTTCGAATTTAAGTATAAATATGTGCCTTTAATTTATTTACTGCAACAAATTAAATATACCAAAAACCTATCCTGTTATAACAGTATTCTATAAATTTTTTATCAATATAAAAAACACACTAAGTTGTATGGAATTGGAGCACGAATCTAGACATGCAAATTTTTAATTTGAACAGGCGGTTTTAGAACCAACTAAAATGAAATCAAAACTACATAAATATATTCTAGTTCGATTCCAATTCAATTTCTCATTTTATGAATTCGAAACTGGCATTTTTTTTTCCGTGAATAATTATATTTTTCAATATAACTTATAAATTAAATCACTTCTCCAACAACACATTAGTTTACGACATGAATGCGGAAATTTAAAAATAAGACTCGGTTTTCTATGTAATTCTATATTTTCTCATCATCTGTTCATTATTGCGAAATGGTTGCCCACAGGGCATAGCTCAAGTGGTAGAGGGGAGGGTGGAAAGACCTTTCAACAGAGCTTGGTTGCTGCAGGGTGGGGGTTCGAATCCTGCCTTTGGCATGGATTTGGACCATTGCAAACACAAGTTTTACAGTGAGCACACTCTATAAGCCACTTGAGGAAACAATCAATTTATATACTTCCTCCGTAACCTTGATACGTATCCATTTTTCTATTTTGGTCTGTTCCATTACAAAGTATGTGACCCACAATCACTACACATGGCCTCACACTCAACACTAATACAACTTCCCACTACACATTAAAATATTATTTCCATTTTTCTATTTTGGTCCGTCTCATTACAAAGTATGTGACCCACAATCACTACACATGGCCCCACACTCAACACTAATACAACTACCCACTACACATTAAAATATTATTTCTCTCACCTTACTATACATTAAATTATTATACTCCTTAATCCACGTGCAAAAAGTAAACGAATACCTTTCAAAGGGACGGAGGGAGTATATATAAAGCATTTTTATTTTTATTTTTCAATACATTATTCTTTAATATATTCTACCTCAAAATTGAAGCATAAGCTGGCAGCCATTCCTTCTTTTATCAAAAGGGATGTTGCAAAAGTAAGAATTCCTCTACAATATACATCTCACATGCCCTCCACGCCACATCATGTCAATAACAATATTTTTGAGACAATTTTAAATATGTACTAAAATTTAATTAAATAAAAAACCAAAAGGGTAAAATATTGTCTGAACTATAATGGAACGTAAAGTATTATATGAACTACACCCTAAAGATAAATACTAAAAACGAGCAATACTTGAGCTTGAGACTTTTTTACGATGAAATTGTGTTATATTTTTTTTACTTAAATAACAATTTTTATTAATGATATTATTATTATTTATTAAAAATATTATTATTTTTTATTTTTATCATAAATTTTTTATAAAATAATTTATTGTAACATTTTCACTTTTCATTAATTAAATTATCACATCTAATTATTCATATCAAGAAATATCTAGTGTAAGATGTTCTGAGGCGATAACCAAATTCAAAAGTTACATGATAAAATATGAATTTTAAAAGTATAGACAACCAAATATTTAAAGTGTGTGCCATAATTAAATTATTTTTTTTTAAAAAAAATGCATAATTAAAATCTAAAAATTAAAAAAAATAATGCAAGTGATAGGTGGGAGTCTTGAATATTATGGAGAATCTGATGTTTGAGGCCACCCAAAACTTTACAGAAAGTTAATGTTTTCCACTCAGAAAATAAATTAAAGAAAATTAAATACTCTGCATATATGTTGGGTGGTGAGTGTGACACTTTATGGCCCAATTATTCCATCAAATAGTTTCCTAAAATTCCTTTGCTCTGAATGTTCCTCTCTCTCTCTCTAAAAAGAAGAGATTGTGAGAATAATAATCTAGCTAGTAATGGAGTTGAAGTGAGAGAGAGAGAGAGAGTGGGAAGCACCATTGCACCCCATAACCCTAGAAAAGAAACCCTATATTCAACAAGCCTTTCTGCTGTGAACTCAAAGCATAGTGCTAACCCACATGCATGCTAATCCCTTCAATAACCCTAAATGGGACACCTTTATTTTTTATATATTTAATGCCACATTTCATTGTCTATTATTATTCTTTTTTTTTTTAATTAGTATGGTTTGTCGCGATCCTATGTTATGATCTTGCAACGATATTGACGATGCCATTTTAGATATGTGTAAATTCTTACTACAAGAGAAAGTTTAAAACATAAAGGGTGTTATATATTTTTACTTTATTTGAAAGAATTCAAATAGTCAGGACATTCACTCTCGCCTTAAATCTTTCAGTTTTATTTTGATTTTGTCTCAAAATAATATTATTTTGCCAAGTTCGTCCCATAACTTTATGAAAGTATCGAATCAGTCTCATTTCATGAAATTATAAAAGGTTGGACATTTTGAATTCAAATAATCATTTTTGTGAGATTTTAAAAGTTATGAGATTATTTTGTAAAAATTAAATTTCTTGGACTTTTTAAGAAAATAAATTTGTAAGGGGTGGTCATTTTAATTTTAATCTCCTGTAGGAATGTAAGCGAACCAAACCGTTCGCGAATTATTCGGGTCTCGATTCGATAAAGTGTTAGTTCGAGCTCATTCGTTAACCTTAACAAACCAAATCAAACTTAAATTTTGAGCTCGAATAGTCTATCAAACTAAACTCAAGTCTAATGTTGTTCGGCTCGAAAGCTCGCGAACATATTCGTTAATGGCTCGCAAACGTGTTTGTAAATTTTATAATTATTTTTTAGTATTATATATTACTATTAATTTATTTATATTCAATAATTAAATATTTTATATTAAACCACACAAATATGATAAAAACTTAAGTCATTATTTAAATATTTAAATATTTTTGTAACGTTTATAATTATATTTTGTTAGTTTATTTATTTAATATTATGAATAATATTAGATGTTTATAAACCAAATGTTCTTTTAATATTTACGAACATAAATATTTAAATGTTCATGAAAAAATGTGCATAAATTTATGTGTTCGTGAACACGTTCGTGAGTTTTAACAAACAGTTTGAATTCGAGCTCGAGTTCGATATTTTTTTTCTTGACAAGTTCGTGCTCGGGCTCGAGTTCGATAATTCCTTAATAAACGATAATCAAACCTAGTAGTGTTCGATTCGATTCGCTTCGATTACATCCCTAATCTCCTGTAAGAAGATGAGTAGTAATTATACATTTGATTAAGATTTTTATTTTTGAAAAAAATGCAGGTGTTGCTAAGTTGAGTATTTAATTTTCTCTTTTATCTTTAGGAATTTAGAAATTAATGTCACGTCCGTGGGGCTCGTAGTTAGGTGATTATAATTTGGTCTTCTATTCAATATATATAGATTAATTAAGACGTGTGAGATCATTCACGGAAAATTTTGTTAAATGGATAAAAAATGATAATATTTTAATAAAAATAATAGTGGTGTACTGAATTATTTTATAAATAATTCATGTATAAATAAAATAATAATAATATTTTTAATAAAAAATAATAAATATGAGTAAAATGTAGAATCATAGTCTCATGTAAGTATTATCACGTAAATATTACCTATAAAAATCTGATTTTTTAAGGAGCTATATATGTATGTAATTTATGTTTATTCATTAACTTAGCTTAACATTTTTTAATTAGATAAAAATTATCATTTCATGTATTAATTCTACCTCTATATTGTATGATATTGATGGGAACGAAAATCGTTAATGATGATCTCAGCCATGTTACCGTAATCATATGATTCGACATGATAATTAAACGCTCTATAGTACAATAATTAATATTTAACCTTTCATAAAATTTGAGCTTAAATTTATTATTTGACAATTGTTTATAGAATTTTAATTAAATGTATAATTATAGCCTTAAATATTTTATATTCTAAGAATAAACATTAAATTTAAGAGAATAACAGAATATAAATTAATGGAGTCAGCTGGGATGACGATGAATTCATTTCAAGAAATACTTTATTTATTTTATAATAAAAAGTTGGGGCGATTTTTTTGTCAAATTAAATCATCAACCAATTTTGAAAAGATTTTTCAATTATTATTTTGTGGTTATTATAATGATAAATTAATACACTAATTATCGATGTTAGGCATTTTCACACGTATTAGAAAATTTATTAGCAAAAGCTTTTATATCCCAGACACACGTAATAACCCGCTTAAAAATGGAGCAAGTTGGGCGCACGAGTAAGTCCATGCTCCGTACACACGGGATACTACCTCAAATTTATTAATGTCCACCATATTACCACGCAATAATCGATGATTTAGGGGTAATGTGGTAAGAAAAATTAATGGACCCTTAATTTAGAAATCTGCAAAATGTCACTTATATATATTTAACACTAAATACATCCATTATTGTAGGTCATCGGAAATGTAACATTTATTATTGTAGATAATTAATTACATCAATTATTGTAGATTAAATACATTAATATTTAACATTAAATACATCCATTATTTTAGATTATTTAACATGAAATACATCAATTATTGTCACACTCTACTTAATTTATAAGATTGCAAGAACTTTAATGGGATGAAAAGATTAAAAATATAAATATCCATAGATTAGCAATTATTAAAAAAATGTGTGCATATATAGTAGCTAGATAATTAATTAATCTTGAAAAAGTAGTGTAGCAATGAATAAATTTATGGTAGATATCCTCCATCTAACTAATCCGAAAATGACATCACATGAAAATGATCATGCAAATCATCAAATCTAGATCATCATTCTGCGATTTACCTCCTTCACTAATTCCCAGGGGAGGGGCGGTGGGGGCTCCTAATGATGAGGTACACCATTTTTTAGATCACCATCATTTTGTTCTATAATATTTATCTAATTCTTTTCAATTCTAGCGTTTGTTTTTAACTATATTAATTTACTGATTCCATAGATAGTGTTCGAATTAAAGTAGAAAACAAAACACTTTAAAGCTTTTTTTTTTAAATGCCAAAGGATTTTTCTAAAAAAAAGAATTGGATATTCAATGTACTCAAATACAATATATTCAATTGGATATATTTAATACACAAAGGATTCTTGTACATGCAGAATATAACTCTTTCAAGAAGGGTATCACTCAATATTTTTTAAAATAAGACTTCTCAAAATGAGACATATTTAAATATATCCGATTCTATGGAAAAATCTCTTAATTAGAAACCTAATTTTGCTCTACTATTCGAGTTGGCGTGAATTTAACTTGTTTGGGTTGTTAAATTTGTGGATATTGATTTTTTTTGCTCAAATCAATAAATAAGTAGGTTTATATGTGTGGAATAAATCAATAATGACAAAATTTTAACATTTTTTTATGTGATTTGATGACCCCATTAATTGGATTATACTTTATTTTTCCAAATAGAATGTACCACTTTAGTTTAATTATGGATTAACTAACTTTATAAGTTGCTTTTGGCAATTATCTCAAGAGACAAAAATGATTAAGACATGCCAAAGGTCAAAGTTAAAAGTGCATAATAAGCAATTTCATAAAGTTATTAATTTTTCTTGATCATGATGAATGCCATAACATGTCTTCATTAAACTTTTGATCTTAACTTATAACATCATAATTGCCCTACTCATTACAAATTTAAATATGCTCTAAGATTATTAGTATAGAAATTAAGTAGTTTTGGTAATTTATACACTTTTTCTATCAGTTTTCTAAATTATGAGTTTTTCACTTTTTTTTTAAAAAAAAATAGAGACTCATGTGAATCAAATCTATCTTGCACTCTATTTTGCAAAATATTTTTTAATACATAAAAAATTACCTTTAAGAAAGATAAATAATTATACTTCTAAATAAAAAAAAATCTCAAATCTGTTCAACAAGAAATAAGAATACAAAAATCACTATGATAGAATTTAAAGAGTAGTATTTTTCAATTAGAAAAATAATAGTTCTCTCTCTAAAAAGTGATCTTTTATGTTCGATAAATCAAGATGCAAGTATTTGAGTAACATTTTCAATCAGTCTTCGAAATAGTATTTTTTTTTATATGATAAAGAATAATCACCAAATTAAGTTTCATGTATAAACCGTGTTTGAAAAAAAATATTAAAACTAGTTTTGGTAAAACACTTAAATTTTCATCTTACCTGTTTATATTTAATTTCATTATAATTTAATTTAGATGCAATTACTAATTTGCCCCTGCAATTTAAAATTGGGCCCATCTGAATTTGCAGGGCCTGCTTTCAAACTTTCAATCAACCAAAAAATAGAAAATGGTCCACCAATCCAGCTGCACCAATATTTAGTACTGTCATAAAACAGGGTACAACTTCCCTTTACTCCTTTTTTATTTTCTGCCTCGTCTTTCTTTTTTTTTTTTTAATATATATATATTTTTTTATTTCATTCCCTCCAAAAAGTATAAATAATAGCTCATCTTACACTAGTAACTTTATCAAGTGAATATAGTTTTTTCTATTTCAAATTGTTGAAATATATACTCCATCTGTCCGCTTCTAAGGTATTCATTTTACAATTTTTAGCATCCGCTTCAAAGGTAAATTTCTCATATTTAGTAAAAAAATACACAATATGGTCTACCTCTTCCCTCTAATACAACTACCCACTCTACATTTAATAATAAAATTCCTTAATCCATGTATAAAAATCAAATGAATACTATAAAACCATATACGTGCTAAAAGCAAATGAATATCTTATAATCGGACGGAGAGTATATAATAACATGAGTACTCAAGTTAAGGCTACAACTTATAGTTGACATCATCATAAATTTCCATTTAGCTTCTTGAAATTTCTGTAACTTTAAGAAAAGTTAGACAAATTGCATACTATATCCCACTATTTTGTACTTGGAGAAAATTCCTATTTAGGTATAGTTAGAGTATAAATATTTACTGTACATGGATTTTATTTCGATTCAAGATTAAAAGAAATGAGATTCATTGTGAATTATGGCTAAAAGATTTTATATTTCAATCCAGAATTTTAAAAATACAATTAAACTATTAATTCAAAGCTTAAAATCATACAGTAAACTATTAACTCAAGATTTAAAATCATAAAATCGTTAAAAAAAATAACTTTATAAAATTTTCATATACTAACAGATATGTACTGTACATGGATTTTATTTCGATTCAAGATTAAAAGAAATGAGATTCATTATGAATTATGGCTAAAAGATTTTATATTTCAATCCTGAATTTTAAAAATGCAATTAAACTATTAATTCAAAGCTTAAAATCATACAATAAACTATTAACTCAAGATTTAAAATCATAAAATCGTTAAAAAAATAACTTTATAAAATTGTCATATGCTAATAGATATGTCATGTTAACAATAATAAATTATATAAAAAAAAAACTTTTTAAAAGCCATGTTAAACATGTGAAAATAACATTATTGTTGTTAAATTACTCTATAATTTTAGTCTCTAATATCAATTTTAATATTCAAATTTGAAGCTCAAACAATATTGCTGGCTTTAAGTAATGTGAATCAAGAAAAGAGATAAATGGGTGTGAAAAAGACATGCTTCTAAGATATAGAATGCTTTGTATTTAAGCAAAGAGAATCCCAAATAGGAATGCAAGAATTGGTTGTTGCAATTGTTGCAACTCTCACTACCAAAATTTCACTGCAAGAAACTTGCAGTAACAGCCACATTTCAACAGGCACCTATAAAATCACATTAAACTCAGATATAGAGAGAGAAGGTGGGAGGAGAGAGAAAGAACCAGTAAGTAAATTTGGATGAATATTTAGTGTCAGCCTATGAAACTCCCAAATCTTTAAAATAATCCCACCTTTGACCACACCTGTTTATGCTGCAAACCCCAACTTGTTAAGTGCCTATTTTAATAAACCCAACTCTGAAGGTTCTCTAATTCAAGAAACCAGAATCTCACTCACTCAGTGTGTGTCTGTGTGTGAGAGAAAGACAGAGAGAGAGAGAGAGAGAGAGTCTCTCATCTGTCAAATGGGGTCATTTTAAAAAGCTTAGAAATTGGTGAGTGCAGAAGGAGGGGGGGGGGGGGGGGGGGGGGTGTATTATTATTAACTTTACCTTTGTATGATTCTGCCACAGTTTAGTGGTGTTTTTGTATGGATTTGCAGATAATTGCAAGTGAGTTTCCATGGACAAAATTTTGGAATGAAACCTCAGGTGATTACATTACAGGACAACATAAATGCATACAAACACTACCACCTTGTTAGAACAACAACAAAAACACCACAAGGATAAAGATTCTGCTTCTATTATGGCTTCTTCCAAATCCAAAACCCCTATCATATTCACCCTTGTTGCTTTCCTCTTGATCCTCTCTTCCTCAACCCTACCCGTATCTTCCAAACCCGTAAACTCCGGTGGCCGGAATCAAACTTTCCGGCCACATTCCAAGAATTTGAAGAGAATAAGGAACCACCTCAGAAGGATCAACAAGCCTTCTGTCAAGAAAATTCAGGTTCTTGTTTAGTGATTCTTGACCACATTTACTGATTCTTGTTTCTTGATGTTCTTTCTGTTTAATTTTATCTTTTGGAATGAAATTTTTTAGAGCCCTGATGGAGATGTTATAGAGTGTGTTCAAACTCATCTTCAACCAGCTTTTGATCATCCTCTGCTCAAAGGACACAAGCCATTGGTTGGCACCACCCTTGATTAACCTTAAAACCCTCAAATAGATTTCTTCTTCTGATTGTTTAAGGATTCAAATGTTGGCTATGGAATGGTTTTCAGGAGCCACCAGAGAGGCCAAAGGGACACAAATCCAATGATTCGAGCATGGAAACCCTGCAATCTTGGACAGAAACAGGGGAATCATGTCCAGATGGAACAATCCCAATAAGAAGAACAACAGAGGAAGATGTCCTAAGGGCCAGTTCAATCCGTAGATTCGGTCGGAAGATCAGAAGAGGGGTTCGAAGAGACACCATGAGCAGTGATCATGAGGTCTGAAACTCTGTTTCAATTCTATCAACTCTGTTTTTCATTCATCAGCCATTGAGATCACCACGTCTTGAATAGCAAACTCAATTCACAGTGCATTTATGATTTGTCATACAGCATGCTGTGGCGTTTGTCAATGGTGATCAGTACTACGGCGCGAAGGCGAGCATCAACGTGTGGTCGCCTCGCGTGACGGACCAATACGAATTCAGCCTGTCACAGCTGTGGGTAATATCTGGCTCATTTGGCAATGATCTAAATACCATTGAAGCTGGATGGCAGGTCTGTAGTGTAGTACACAAGTATTATGACTAATATCTACCCTTTGCCAATGCAATTACTCTCATGTACTATGCCTCAACTTATGAATCATGTATTGATTCTTACAACATTGGATGATGTGGTTGGTTTCAGGTGAGTCCGGAGTTGTATGGAGACAACTATCCTAGGTTCTTCACGTATTGGACGGTTAGCACTTTCCACACATTCATTTATAAGTCATACTCATAGACTAGAGTGAGTGCTAATGTCATTTTTGAACAGACGGATGCTTATCAAGCAACGGGATGCTACAACTTGTTGTGCTCCGGTTTCGTCCAAATCAACAACAAAATAGCTATCGGAGCAGCAATATCTCCGAGGTCATCCTACAATGGCGGACAATTCGATATAGGCGTCATGGTTTGGAAGGTACATTGCATGAATTTTCTATCTATGGTTGTCTAATCTAGTTAGTAGATCACTTACTCTGTATTACTTGACTTCAAGTTGTTCAATCTTAGCAGATCACTTAATCTGTATTAGTTGAACCAGTTTCTTTAGTCAACATTGACAAAACGATAAACAGACAGCAACATTTTAGTAGATTTACTAACCTAAATATCAATATTGTAATAACCTACACCTTGTTTTCCCATTGTCCTAATAATAAGAAATTAAGATGTTCAAGTTCAAGATTCTCTTCTCAGCATGTTCTACTGTCATTTAATTCTTACCTAGTTTCACACAATCATCAAGCTTTCCTTTCTTATCACAGCCTATTAATCAACTAATTTCTCTCATAGGATCCAAAGCATGGAAATTGGTGGCTAGAATTCGGGTCAGGTTTACTAGTCGGATACTGGCCTTCTTTCTTGTTCAGTCACCTACGGGGGCATGCAAGTATGATCCAGTTCGGAGGAGAGGTCGTGAACAGCCGATCAACGGGATACCATACGTCGACACAGATGGGAAGTGGGCATTTTGCTGATGAAGGGTTCAGAAAAGCATCATATTTTAGGAATTTACAAGTGGTTGATTGGGATAACAGTTTGATCCCCCTTAATAATCTGCATCTATTAGCTGATCATCCCAATTGCTATGATATTAGAGCTGGAAAGAATAATGCTTGGGGTAATTATTTTTACTATGGAGGTCCTGGAAGGAACTCCAGATGTTCATAAATGGAAAAAAAATTATTATAGCCATGTAGAGATAACACCATTGCTATTCAGTTAAAACTTATGATTTGATTTTTTTATTTTTATATTTTCCTTTTTGGGGTTGATTCTTTGGACCTTCTCTAGGTGAGCAGTCACTTTTTTTAGATTATTTTCAGACAAGAAAAATTTTTAAATTCCAAGTTCTAACAGGTTTGATGTTACATGTTCCCCCATTGAAGACTTCATGTAAATGTTTTGAGTAAAAGTGAAGTGATGATGCAGTAGAGTTTGTATTTCTATTTCCATTTTTTATTAGTATTACCTTTTGGGCTAATTTACATCAATTCTATTTTCTATTATGTATTATCAATGTTAAATTATTCAATTGTACTGAACTGATGGATCAACCATCAATTCTTGATTGAAATTTGTCTATTTTGAATTTGACTAAATAGAAGAAAAACAAACATGGTTTTGCATGTGGGAAACACGTAAAATGCGCCATGGAAACATATCTGACAGAACCCAGATTTCTCTCTCATCTCTCTTCCTCTTTCTCTCTCTAATATTGTGAGATGACTCAGAAAACCAATGAGACAAAGATGAAGTAGAAAAAACAATAGGGTTGTATCTCAGTTATGCCACCAATGCAAGTTTGTTTGTTTGTATGTTAATAATATATAATCAATAGCCCACAGTCAACCCTAAAGATTCACTAATTGAAGCCCTTAAAAACCAAGAAACTGTATTTCTTCAAGACCCAATTTGACAATTATGAAATAAAACAAAGATAGTTATTTGTCTTTTATTTCCTAGAGTACCATCAAAATTTGTGTACCCCAGTTGGGATTGGCCTGTTTTTCTTTTGAGGGTTCAAAAATCCAAGAGAGTGGAGCTTCGTGCGTCGACACATTCGAGTGGATGCTCGCGGTGTCCATCTGGTTCGTGTTGTTAGTGAAGATAGCAACACAGCGCACATACTCGACCGATGGAACCTGCACTAAGAGCAGATTTCAGGCGAGCATGATTGTATGTAAAATGGCCTAATGAGTGGATACAGTGAATAAATGTATATGTACTTGTAAGTCCCAACAGTTGATATGCCAATTCACCTAAAGAAAACTATAGATGGAAAGACTCCAAATTCTAGTCAATGGGGGCAAATTGGATTGATGTGGTGGGAAAAACAAAATAGCCAAATTTTATGAAGTAAAGAAAAGTAAAATTAAACCTTAACAATCACATCATGGAATTAACTCGTACAAGAAACACTCACTTGCAAATAATAGCTGTGTGAGAAACATAACATGTTCATCTCAAAAATATCTACAATGTCTCCTAGAAACTAGAGGCAATAATTTACATATAGGTAAAATGAATGCAGTCGACTCTGTATTTTCTTCAGTCAAATTTATATGTAACTGAGGAATCAACTTCTTCATTTTCCTCTTATCATAGTCATCATCATCAAAGCCCATTCCCGCGCCAAAATACATGGATTTTCAGGCAAAACGCCTTTCTCGATCGATACTAAAACTAGCATCATATTGATAGAAGAGGGAAACATTTGTTATTTTAGTATCTTGACTTCAAATCAACTATTTCCTTATTTAGTTTCCTACTTCCTTATCACATTAGTTCCCTATTTCTGCCATAATAGTACTTAGGGTAGGGTTTTGCTTATGGATCTTCAGCCTATTTAAACTCATGTGTTACTAGGGTTTCATAATCAATAAGAAATTATCTATTTTGCTACCTTACTAGTTTGTGGCAGAGTTTGTCTCTGGAGCCTTCTTTGAATTATTGCAGCCTTCAATCCTTGTGTATTTCTTCACAAAAATATGTATCAACCTTCAATCCCTACTAGTTCGAAAGCACAGTCCACAAACATGACCAGTTCATCAGGGTTATGGATATGAGAACCAAAAGGGTCTAAAAGTTTGAGTTCCTTGTGTTTCAAAATAATTTGATTTGGATTGAAAATAATTTCTCCATGGTGGTCCAGCATGTTATACGTTCTTCCTAAAGCATCACAGAACTCCATGAACAACTGATCCTCAATGGTATTCATGAGATCAATAACAGCAATATCACGATTTTCATATGCCGCCACGGTTTTCATTTTCAAAGTAGTGCATTTGATGTTTTCGAGGTTGAAGCACAAAAGCCGAGCCACTTGAGACAAATTCCAGTTGATAAGTCTGTTATCACATTTTAGTTGGTACAAAAGGACAAAGTTGGCCAAAGCGAAGCGAATCATGAAGATAAAAAAATCTCTGAAATCCATGCCTGCAAGAACATAACTAGCCAGCCATGAGATAGAAAGAATGAAAGACTATTCATATTACTGCCCAAATTGATATCCTAACATTTGTAAAGAAAAACTATAATGAGTGCAATTGAATTAGCTGTGTCTGTGTGCATGACCTTAAACAACTCTAATGCTGTATAACTGCGTTCCACGAGCAATTATCATTTCTCAATTCACAAAAGCATTTAGGTTTCACAGTAGGATTGTATGCATCATTTAGCTGAACAAGATTCTGAAAATAACCTATATCGACCAATGGTTCAATATAATGTTTTGAACTAGCATAATCCTGCATTAGAAGCAAGATTTCTCTGACAAAGCCCCTCAAAATCATCACATATGTCCTTGATATCTTCAATATATCCCTTAGCCTCGTGATATTCTCTCAAAAGCAAATCCCACTGGTAAGATGGGATGAGGAATCATAAGAATAATTGATATATCAGGAATACTGACCAGCACATTATTCAAGATGATATGCTCACCACCCAAGATATGTTGTAGGCATTGAACCAGTTGTGATTGATTGATATCGTATCCTCCTGTTAATATTTGACTGTTTGTTGGCATTACATCTTTGTAATGAAAGAAAAACAACAGATTTTCATAGCATGGCCATATGACTGGGTCTATTCTAATGTAGTGAGATACAAGAGTTATTCTCTCGCAGAAAACATGTTACAGACCCAAGCAAATGACAATTACATGGTTCCAGTGTGGACTGTAAATCAGACTCATAACACATTTTAGACCATGATGAAGTTCAATCAATATATTCCATAATTGGTTCTTAGCTAAATCAGATCATACAGCCAAAGCTATGAACAGAGAACTCTTAACCAACTCTTAACCACCAATGAAATGATAACAAAGGGACAACATATTCGAGCTGAAAATTTACTGATATTAAGCATGAAACCCTTTTTCCGGGCAACTGGCAGCAAGGAGCAAGAATTTATCAATTTTATTTTAAATTGTTAAATGCCATATTAAAATACTTTTTGGTCAATCAAATCAATTTTCTTCATTCTCTTCAAGAGTACATATTTGGCATGCAGAATTTCATGGGAAATGCATAATAAACAGAGAAATATTATCTGAGTACTAAGCGTACCATATTATGAACTTGATGGTACCACCCACTTGGAACGAAGATTATCGCATTTGGTTCCTGAGTACATTCCCACCAGATTGCCTGGAACCACTCAAATATAGAAATTAAAACACCTCAGGGAGTTGAAGCAATGAAAACACTTAGGACTGGCAAGAATGCAAATTAGTTTTGTAACGTACCTTCTCAAATCCAGGGTACTTTGTTTTGCAAACATCTTCAAAGATGTTGTCGACAGAAGATTTCATATATCTGAATACATATAAAACCCATAGGCCATATTAGAAAACAAAATGTTCACAATTCTCCCAATGTTATAAATAGATATATGTATACAACTAAATGTGCAATTTTCACTTTCTCAGTATGAGCAATGAAGACACCACTGTAAACTCATATTGCTGTCGTAGGATTTAGGCAGCACGTTTTATAAGAGTTCCCTCTATTTACATGTACAAGTTTATGCTCACCTATCAAACACAAGGTGATGTTGACTTGGAGACAGAAAATACCATTGTTTCCTGCCACATACATTGGCTGACCAACTATATGACCTGAAAACATCAGCATGAAGAGGAGTCCATGTGCCTGCAATTGAACCAGAAGATTCACAATGAATATACAATGTAAAATATGGAGTACAATTTAATCTATAATCAGTAAAAGAGTCGATATAAATTGTATCAAAATAATTCATTTGAGTTTATGCTCAAACCTTTTGCTCCCATATACACAAAACGGTAGTCTGAACAATTAATTACATTGCTTTCTTGAAAGGTCTCATGATCAGCATGCATACGGTACTTATCAAGATATAGATTCAGCCAATCATCAAGAAAAAAGATAGGTGTTTTGTAGGCAATGTAATCTGGGTACTCCTGCAAATGTTCAAAAAGCAAGACAACAGTCATGAATGTTTTATAAGTAAGGAGAAAAACATCATAAAAATCATTATACAGACTTAACGACGCATAAGTACCATACTTTACAAGACTCCATGCCAAGAGAGTTTACCCATGGAGCATGGATATATTGGGACCTGGTAAGAAGAGGGAATTCCATGCTTCCCTTCTTTCTTCATTTCCTCTGATACTTAGGTACAAAGTATCTAAAATAATACTTGGTCTTTCATGACTAGAGAAGGCAAATAGGCAGTGAGTAATAATACTTGGTCATCTTTTAGCAGAAATTGACCACACTCTGAAGATATTGATAAATACACAGCAAAAACTGTAGCATCTCAAGCATTAAAATTGTTAATTACCAGAAAAGGAACACAATGTTGAAGAAGACGCACCTTAACAAAATGCCAGTCCTTCAAATACAACGAGTTTTCATCAGCCCCAGAAATAGAATGGACCATGTGTTTATGAACTCGGAAACTGACATTTCGACTCTCTTCTGATCAGTAAATTCCCTTGTAGCACAATCAGCAACCTGAATTGAGTAAAAATCATCATCATCGGTTTCAATATCATCCCAACCAAACGACGTCGTAAGGTATAATGCGTACCTGGACTGTGGAGGTCCCGAAGTGATCGGAAAAGAAGCGGAGATTGGGAGTGCCGTCATAGGAAACCCAGTCTCTGCAGGCCCGCCAATCTTCCACGAGCCCGGTTAGGATTACGGGCCGGTTTTTGGCCAGGTAATTCTCCACGAAGTCGGCGTAAGTCAACTGTTTTCCGTCTACCTTCTCCACCTTGTTTCCGATTTTCAGGCCTATTCTCCCCTCTCTCTCATCGACGCCGTTAGATGGCGAGACTAGAGAGAGAGAGAAAACTACTTATTTAGTTAATTTAAAAGTTTTTTTTTTCGAAATCTAATAAAATAAAGGTATTTCATCATTTTATTTTTCTCTTGATCCTCTCTTCCTCAACCCTACCCGTATGTCCCAAACCCGTAAACTCCGGTGGCCGGCCGGCCACATTCGAAGAATTTGGAGAAAATAAGGAGCCACCTCAGAAGGATCGACAAGCCTTCAGTCAAGACAATTCAGGTTCTTGTTTCCTGCGCACATTCAGTGATTCAGTTTCTTGATTTTTTTATTTTTTTTATTGAAATGTTTCAGAGCCCTGATGGAGATGTTATAGAGTGTTCAAACTCATCTTCAACCAGCTTTTGATAATCCTCGCTCAAAGGACACAAGCCATTGTTACCACCCTTGAGGCCTTGATTAACCTTAAAACCCTCAAACAGATTTTGCGTAAAGGTTCAAATGTTGGCCATGGAATGCTTTTCAGGAGCCACCAGAGAGGTCAAATGGACACAAAGTCGAGCATGGAAACCTTGCAATCGTGGACAGAAACAGGTGAATCGTGTCCAGATGGAGCAATCCCAGTAAGAAGATCCACAGATTCGGTCGAAAGATCAGAAGAGGCGTTCGAAGAGACACCGTGAGCTGAGCAGTGATCACCACATTCTTGAATAGTGAACTCAATTCACAGTGCATTTACGATTTATCACACAGCAGTGGCGTTTGTCTATGGTGATCAGTACTACCTTCGCCTCGCCTGACGGACCAATACGATGTTTTTGAAATTCTTAAATCTCATGGTAGTTCTTAAAAGAATGGTAACAAGTATAGATAATTGGAAGGTTTTCTGAGTATTTCATAATTTGATCGCACCATATCACTCTATTCAAGTCTTCTACATCATTTATCCCCAGCAACATATGAACAGATAATTGCATCATTTTCTCAACACATATTTACCATGCAAAATATCATTACAAACCCCTTAAACCTTCCTAATCTTGATCAAAAACTGAAAAGAGATGGCTATGAAGCTGTAATGCTACCTAATCTCTCTGTAAATTGATCGAACACTTCATCACGAGGCAAAACGCTGATCCTTACGTATTTCTGGCTCTCACCGAAGTGCTTCCCGCTCCTCGTTAGTATCTTGTACTCGCGTAGAAAGCTTTCGCAATCCTCGATTTCCCCCTCGCACTTCAGCCAAGCAAAAGCTGCAAACCGACAACATCATCAAGTTGAAGCAAGCTCGTGGTGACAAAAGAAATATGAGCAAGTGTAGTAGTTTGTAATACCTGGTTGTAATAAAAATGTGTGACCACTAAACGCGCACTTGCCATGGGGGAATTCGGGCAAGCTGAAGAGCTTGCTCTTCTTCACGGCATCCCTAAGCTGTTTCCACCTCTTTGCCATGAGAGCATAGCCATGATCGAAGAAGGGCTCCACTTCCTTAAAGCTACCTCTGTGTTCATGGGAATCAGACAGGACTTGTAGAATCTTAGCTGCTCGTAGTTGTGACTCTTTCGACACTCCAATGGTGCTGAGCACGACGAATTCAGTCATTTTCCTGGCGATTTCTTCATCCTTTACGAGAGCCCAACTGCAGATTTCCAACACATAACTGCTGTTACATCATCGAATGAATGCATGCATTACTAATATGACCAGACTGTGTTGCTTACCCCAGGCGCGTTCCAGCATGGCCCGTGCTCTTGGAGACGGTGAACAGCATGATGTCATAATCGGCTGGAGGAGACGAGATTGAAGTGTACTGCGGCCAGTAGTATGCTAGGTCATGAATTAGTATCCCTTCTTTTTGCTTCACTACAGCTTCCCTTGATAATCCATCAGGGTTGTTTGGAGACGTCACTAATTCAATGTACGGTTCATTTTTCTTGAATTTGCGCGCGTCTCCACCCCATTTATAAAGCCCCGACTTCAGAAACTCAGTGATCAGAGGATATGACTGCAAGAAATCAATAGCCTCGTCGTAAATTGAAGTAACTCTTAACATCAAAAGTTAACCAAGTGAAAAAATCAACTTGACTGTAACTTAAGAGTAAAATATTGGTGTTGTATATGTGAAGTTTAAGTTAAAGAAAACAGCAAAATCTTGAAGATATCTTCATATAATCAGAACTTTCTATCTGTTTGTTGGCCAACTCAGAGCAATTAATGATCTTTCAGCTTATGTTCTTTGGGATAGTGTAAGAATCACTCAACTACAGTTGCATTCATGTGCATATAACTTGCTGCTAAAATTTGTGAAACATTTTACAAGGAAATTTTATTATATATCTCCAACCTCAATAATCGCTATAGATAATTGTTCCTTTATTCGAAGTGTAAGCCTGAATGGGAACAGATCTGTAGATGGCAATAATGGATATATTACAATGTCTGCATTGAGTCCAACATGATCATGCACTTTGACATCCTAACTACTTAGATCAAGAACTAAGGCATCTATCTGTTCGATCCGATTTGCAATAGTGATACGTACAACTGTAATGAATCTCAGGCTGTTCCTCTAACAAGAAGCAGAGTATCAAGGACAGCTTAAAGCTATAATGATGCAATGAATGTGAGGACTAAGCAAACTAGTACTATCAATAATGAAGCTTTGACTAATTAATTGAAGTGTATTTTTAGCTTAGAGATTCAGTTAGTCGACTTACAGAGTAGAACGGTGCAGCAGATACCACACTTATTGGTTCAGATGCATTGGGTGGAGAAACTGCATACAGAACAGCCTGGAACAGCTGTGTGGAACCGGTTCCCACCACGATGTGGCGGTCATCGGTGACAGCATTTCCAACGAGTTTGTGGATCCTAATAATTGCGTTGGCGAACTCTGGCTCTAAAAACCAACATAGGTTTCTAACGTCGGAGAAGTAACTGATGAATTTCCATCCGGGGATCACAACTGTTGCTTTATCTCCCACCTGTTGCCAATATCTTTCGTACATGGTAGGATCGCCACTGTACATGGTTAAACATTAAATAAGACAACTTTCAAATGTTTAATTTCTCAATATTTAGACATTAAAAACATTACAAGTTATCATACATCATGCCATTACAACTAACAGTAGTTGGCTTCCGGGGCACGTTGTCACTTTGTTATATTACCTAATAGGGATGGATAGATGATACATGATCCGCCACACATTAACACGGATGACGCCTATGAAATGTGTGGTAGATGTTCGGGTGGGTGAGCTCACCCTAGGGTCTGGATTTCCTGTAACATAATGGTGTAATATCTCCTATTTCACTCTATTAAATAAATCACATAGGACAAAAAGAGGAATCAAGGCCATAAGCCAAAGCTTAAACACTATGGTTATGTTAAATTTCTCCACCCTTTTACCTGTCATGTACCCAACGGGTATCAGGGAAGAAGCAACACCAAAATGTTACGAGAAATCCAGTTCCCGGGGTAATAAAAATATGAAGATGCATGATATAACATCACCATACCCAAGGATGGTCCATAATGAAGGACAGTGGTCCTCACCACTCCTTTAGGTTTCAATATGGGTGGGAGGTAGGTATGGATGGACCAAACCAGTGGGTCTAGCTCTATCATATGATCAAATGATTGGTTAAATGACAAGTAAATATCAGGCCCACAATCATTCTTCACATGAATAGACTTAAGACCAAAATATGGCTCCTAAAACCTTGTACCTCCTAAACTCCCTATATACATATAATACTTCATTTTAATTACCCTAATTGTTCTTCTTCACAAATTCATACAACGCTCGACTCGAGAACGATCTCAAGCGTGACGACAGTATTTCTCGGATTGCTAACATCAATTCCCCCTTAGAATATTAAACGCAAGAACAAGAAAGAATGAATTGATAGTGGTGAGTGAGGGAATCAAGAAAGACCACCACCATTTGTGCAACTACTCATCATGCACACCACCACTGTCTTAAAGAGTACAACCAACAACTGCTTTGGAGACAACACATAGGATAAAAACTCAGCAAGTTAACTGTGTTTGCTTTCTACACTACTCTAACAAGCACCATGGGGATTCCAAAGCCAACAAGACTTGTCCCTGTCTGTAAACTGACAAAGCGTGAACCCCCAATCGCACGTTAGACTGTGCCAGTGGTGCACTATTCAACTCATTTTGAAGAGTCAACAAAACTCTTTAATACAATGATGTATGCATATACTATCCATCATTAATTATTACAGAATTAACATCATACCATTCTCTTTAAGCTTTCTGCAAACAACATTAATTAATTGTAAATCCAGTCTTGAAGCCACCTTTTGGTATTGTGAAATTCCAACTATGAGTTAGGTGATGGAAAAAGGTTGAATATTTAAACATGTGTTAGTCAAAATCACCACAAAGGTAACTTCATAGTGTTGTAATCATCATTACACAACCAAGTTCACCTTCATAATTGTCATTGTAATGAAGTGAATCATCATTCCAAAAACAAGATCATGGTTGAATTTATGCATATAAACTAGAAGAACTAAGACAAAAGATCTAAGGTCAAACCCCACTACTTCTTTTTCCACTCTGACTAAGTTAAAAAATTCCTTTTTGGTGAAAACAGTAAAATTAAATGGACCCCTTTATTTCCCACTCAAAAGCTGAGGGCGGCAAGAAAGTAGAAAGAGGTGAAAAAATTAAAAAATTGATGCATGTAAAAGTAAAACACTCACTGATCAAGATCAATAACTTCACTTAGAGCTTTTGAAGTTTCAAGAAAAGCCCTTTTACCAACATGGGAGTCCCTTTTAGACAACAAAGATGAATTCTTGCACTCATTGTTGAAGGTGAAAACATCTTGGGATTTGTGTTTCCCACTGCAGTAGTCTCTGTAGAGAAGCCCAGCATTCAAGGCCAAAGAAATCACCAAAAAATGGCCCAAAATCATAGTTTTTAACTCCATATCAACAACCCTGAAGCAGAAGAGAAGGCTTCAAGCTAAGGCAATGGTGCATGCTCCCTATGTGGGGGTAAAATGTGCTCACACACACACCCACACCCACCCACCCACCCACCCAAAAATAGAAGCTTTTACTTTATAGTACAATAATACTAATACAATGTTTTACAGATACAAACACACACTATGGTTGCACGTTTGATGTTTTACAGATATACAATGTTTTACTTTATAGGCAAAGTCCTGTTAGACTGTAAAGTTGGGAGCTGAACAAGATAACGACGTCAAGTGCTGAAATGAGACTAGAGAACACAGAGATTATGCCTTTCTTTGTTGTATCCAAATATATTCATCATGCAATAACATAAAATAAGTACCTGTAAGAATCTCAAAAGAAATCCCACTTCAGAAAAGCTTTCATACACAATAGCTAGCTGAGATTCTACCAAGATTATTTTATCATCACATTGGAAAAAGATTAAAAAAGAAAGGTTTTGTGAGATTGAAAATTGAAAAAGTCAAGCAGAAATCGGAGTTCGAAAAGCACTTAATAAAGCTTCCGAATACCAAGAGGTATGTTGTGTTGCAGGGCTTTTCTTTTGTGTAATATCTTAGTTATAAGAGTGGAAAAGTTTGAAGTGGCCCAACATAAATATTTCTTGAGGTAATATACAATTCGTAGGCCCCTCTCTCTCTCTCCAATTTTTACAAGTGCCTAGCCCCCACCCCCACCCCCCCAACACAGAGATTTAGTAGAGAGATTACAAATAGACGAGGACTATCTCTCTCCCTAGCCGAGCTATCCGTATTTTTTCTTACATTCTATTGTTACGTCATGTTATGTTTTATTTTTATATCTTATTGTTATATCTTCTTAGGGGAATTATTGAATGAATATTGTCTCACATAGTGACTTTTATCTATAGATAAGAAGTGATAACTTTTTTTTTTTTAAAGGAAGACTTATATTAATATTGTTGGAATTCAGTCAGCACTGATTGACAGATGAAATTGAGCATTACATCCCAAGTAACGTCACTAACAACATTAAATTTAGCAAAACTGTGGGTAACAAAATTATGAGAACGAGAATGCCAAAAAAAACCCTTTAAATTTATGAGATTGTGTCAAAAGAAAACATCCTGTAGAATAGGAGCACAAGCAGCAGGGCAATCAATATATTTGTTTGCAGCAAGAATGACTACAGCAACATCACCAATGATTGAGAATTCAACAAGATTTAGGGAGGTTGCAAGAGAGGCTCCTTCTCTCAGAGCTAGGAACTCCGCCATTTGTGGACAATTGATGCCAAAAAATGCCTTGGAATAGACACGAAGAAACGAACCATCTGCACCTTGAACAAAATACCTACAGCAGCTTTTGAATTGCAAAGGGAGATAGCTCCATCAAAATAAATTTTGCATCCCGTTGGAAGGGGCATGAAGGCATGAAAAGAAAGCAAGGAGGAGGGAGGGCCTCTTTGGCCAACGGTTAGCATTTTGAAACTCATGAAGGTAAGTAGAGCAATGCATGACAAGGGAGTGTGGATTAAGGAATTTACCTTCAAAAATTTTTTTGTTCCGATGCCACCAAATAGAGTGTGCAATGACTGCAAATGAATCCAGTTTTTCCTTATCTCCAAGCATAATAATGTCACGGAACCAAATGTGACAAAGAGGCTGCATAAATTTACTAACAAGTGTGAGAGGATCAGCAGCATTCCATACTTTGGACGTGATCGGGCAAGTGAAGAATAGATGTGTCAAAGCAGTTGCATTTTCATTGGAAAAAGGACAATTGATGAAAAAATAATAATGATAACTTTATAATAAACATTGATATTCAATTGATGAAAAATAATAATGATTAAATAAATTATTTCATGAATAATTTATAATATAAAAAAAATTATAATATTTTAAATGAAAAGTAATAATATTTTTAATAAAAAATAATTTATTACGAAAGCGTAAAATAATTACTACCTCCGTCCGTCTTTAAGGGTGTCATTGTTAAACGACCACCTCATCTAAAAGCTTAAGCTGATATATAGTTAAATTGTTTAATACTTAATCAGTTTACACTCTAATACGCCCCCTCACATGCAGGCGGGGAATTTTTGTCTCAAGCCTTGCATGTGGAATTTTCTCATAAATGGGTGGCGGTGAGGTTCGAACCCTGGACCTTTGTTAACCATGGACTCTGATACCATGTTAAACGACTACCTCTTAAATCGTTGAACATTTAATCAGTTTACACTCTAACATTCATTTGCTTTTTGCAAGTGAATTAAGGAGTATTATTATTTAATGTGTAGTGGGCAGTTGTATTAGTGGAGGTGTGGCCCCATTTTTTAGTTGTATTAGTGGGTGTGTGTGTCTCATATATATATATATATATATATATATATATATATATATATATATATATATAAAGAAATTGGATTCTTAGAGGGCGAACGTCCAAAATGAAAAAATAATACCCTTAAAAGTGGACGGAGTGAGTACACCTTAATACGTTTCACAAAAGTGTGCCTCAAGGTAACAATATTAACTCTACTCCGACTCAAATTCTCTGTACCATTTTGGTACATCATGTCATATGCTACATTATTGGATGGACGACACGCAGGAGAGAGAAATTATACCCAAAGCTTAAACCCAATGGTTGGATTTATTTTCCCCTCTAACGTGTCAATCACTTAACGTGTGACACAAAAGATAATAAACGAAAATAACGCAGAAGATTCGGTATGTTAATACTCTACTGTTCCATCCAAAAATTTACTTTTGCTTTTTGAACGAGGATTAAGAAATATAATATTTTAATGTGCAGTGAGGTGGGAGAATAAATATTTTAATGTATAGTTGGTGGTTATATTAGTGATGTGTGTGGGCCTATAAATTTTGTATGAGTCTCATTTACTCTAAAAAATATATAAACTTTATGATAAGATATCCAAATTAAAAATGTATAAACATTATTGTTGGACAAAGAGAATAGCAAATATTTTTGTTAAATGCATATAATATGAAATATACCATTAAAATTTTACAGGAAATCGGTTATTTACTTACTATATATATAAATAATAAAATATATAGGTTTTGTTATATTTTAATATTACACCTTGTACTTGTATGTGTGGAAGGTGTGTGCTAAGGAAGAAAAGGGGGCGTGGCTTGGCTGGTTATGGGATGGCAAACAAAAGCTGCTGTTTTCTCTGTGTTTTCCCCTTTCTTTATTACTAGTATATTATTATTTATTAATAATTCAGTACTAATCAAAATTCTGTCTCTGCCTTTTCTTTATACTAATAATAATTTTTCACTTTTCCTTTAAATCTTTTCACTTTGCAATTGTTTTCCTTTTTTTTTTTCTTTTTCAATAAACTTGTGAATACTAGTAATTAACAAAGTTTCTAGTGGAAAGATATTTATTTGAGACAGTATGTGAAAGTATTTTTATTAAAAAAATAATTTTTTAAAATATATAATAAATAATGTATTAAAATATGATTTTAGAGTAAATATCATTTAATACTAAAGTATAGATGCATGGTATCCCGAACACAAGAGTTTTAGCTTTTTTTAATGTTAAATCACAACTCTATTTTAAGAAATTCATTTTACGGGAAATTCTCTTATTATTATTATTTATATATGTATATATAATATAGATATAGTTGTATAGTATATTAATTACATATTAATATATATTTTATAGAATCACCATTTATAATATATATATATATATTAAAAATTAATTTAAATAAAAATATTTATAATTCATAGTTTGGACTTTATACATATTTTATAGCATGCCTATTTAATTTTTATAATTCATAGTTTTATCAAAATTTAAATAATACGTTCTAAAATATTAAAAAGTAGAAGGGAAACATTATAAAAATAATAAAATTTAAAAAGTTTTAAAAAATGAAAATAATCCACATTGAATTTAAATTGAATAAAAAAATTTAATTTTTAATTCAAATGCTACCATTGGTCTTAAGAGAGAAGGTGCGTTATTCCATAAAGATATCAGTGTGTGAGTATTTCAAAAGAAAGGCACATACTTCTGTGAACACTGCAGTGCCATCTCCACAAATACTAATTAATGATCAACATGCTACTACATGTTCTCGCACCATGTATCTTACTGAGCAGTGCACACTTTATAGTCAATTTTCAATTATATTTAATATGACAGATTATTATCTAGTTTTTTTTTCTTTTCTTAATGTTCCCTACCATTTATCATACTAAGCGGTGCATACCTTGTAGTCAATTATGTATCTTAATAAGCGGTGCACACCTTATAGTCAATTTACAATTATGTTTAATAGTGATTGCTATCTTTTTTTTTTTTATCTCCACGCCATGTATTCTACCAAGCGGTGCATACTTTATGGTCAATTTTTAATTATGTTTAATAGGAGTGATTATTATCTAGTTTTTCTTATCTTTTCTTAATCTCCTCACCATGTATCCTTCTAAGCGGAGCATACCTTGTAGTCAACCATGTATCTGATTAGCCATTTTGTAGTAGGGATGACCAATTAAAATAATTTATCGAACCATAGGGAGGTAGATACTAGTACTTAAGCGATCTCACGTTTCTTGTAATTTTATAGAGACGAGTCATCAATGAAGTGGTGTTCAAACAAGTAATAAAATTAATCAAAGCAAGCAAGCAATGATCAACAAACAAGATAGATAAATGGATGAGTGGTTTTCCAAGTTAAGTAAAAGTGAGATTAACAACAATTAAGAAGT
The DNA here is from genome assembly GCA_023678885.1 of Pogostemon cablin. NCBI lineage: Eukaryota > Viridiplantae > Streptophyta > Magnoliopsida > Lamiales > Lamiaceae > Pogostemon > Pogostemon cablin. The sequence continues at coordinate 3,466,344 of CM042960.1, read as the reverse complement.
GGACATCCTAGGATAAATGCATCAAATTCATATGATCATGGGTATAAGACTAAGGACCAACACTAAGTTCACCTAAGTTCCCTCTCGAGATGAATATGATATGAATCTCAATTAGCTCAACGTATTGGTTCTCACTCAAACAATTCCAACTAGGTACTAAGCTTGAAATAAGAGTCACTTCACACAATTAATCAACTTCTCGATCAAACCAATCGCATGTTCTATCAAAGGGTTCTAAATTCCAAATTATTTCTCAATCTCTTTAAAACTTATAATGTACATGAAGTGTTTGATGAAATGATTCACTCAATTATCCTAAGCACATAATTGATTTATTAATCTAATCACATATTTAGAACAACTAAACACACGAATCATCATAAACCTCAAGATCTTAAACATCAATGATAGAAAATCCATTTACTCAATCAACATATGAATTCAAATATACAAATTCCAAAAATTATCCAACAACTTTCATGTTGTTAATCTCACAAGGGAGATTAGCCTACCATATTCAAAAGGAAATCAACATAGACATTAAGATCCTTACAAAACATGATAAACAATAAGGTTTCACTACAAAGTATGGATGAAAAATCACTCGAAGTGCTTCAATGGTGATCTCCTTCCTTCTCTTGCAATTCTCCTCTCTTCCTTGCTTCTTTTCCTCGATTGGATGAAGATTTTGATGGTGGGATGATGGTAGATGGTATGGATGAAGATGATGGTGTAAAATGGAGGAAATTGTGTGTGATGTGTGTGTGCAGGGCAAAACCACCGAAAATCTGATCAAATATTGAAGTATTGGGTATTTATACCTCTTGGGAAGCTTCTAGAAGGGTTCTGATATGTTTCTGATCCTGCATCAACACGACTCGTGTGCTGCAATACGGGTTGTGTGCCGCTACACGGCCGAGGGATGGTCGTGTTGTGCTTTCTGGTGTCGTCGCACGGCCATCTCTTACAGGCCCGTTTGCAGTACACGGCTCGTGTACTTGAAACGGCTAGTCGTGTTCTTGCTGCCCTATTTTCTTTCGTCTCCCTTCTCTATTTTCGCTCCGATTTCACTTGTTTTACATACGATTAATTTCATTCACACTCAATTCCATAAAAACACATAACTCCACCAAATAACACATAAATAATGATAAAAATATACGAAAACACACATAAAAAGACACTAAAATTTAGGTGAAAATATCACTCATCAGTATCCTACTAAGCTATGCACACCTTATAGTCAATTTTCAATTATGTTTAATATGAGTAATTGCTATCTTTTTTTTTTAAATCTCCATGTCATGTATTCTATCAAGCGGTGCATACCTTGTAGTTAATTTTCAATTATATTTAGTAAGAGTGATTACTCTCTAGTTATTTTTTAGTTAATATAAAGTATCGTGGGAACATGAATTATTCCTACAAAGAAAGATCTATGGTGTGATAAAATAGTGAGATTGGCAGTGAACTGGGTGTTGGTGAAGATGAGATACAATGATGGGTATCATAAGTTTTAAGGGAATGCAGTGTTAGAGGCAATCACAAGGGTGATGACATTGAAAGGGATTGTAACTCTTATCATATTTTTTTTATAAACCCAATAAAGCTGCAGAAGTGATGACATCATGGTGTTGACATGGTAACCTGCAAGCTGTTTTGCGTAGGGTTATCTGTAAGTCTGATTCAGCTTAGAATTTTCCATAATTTGAATATACCATTTTAAAAAAATGTCTGTCATTTATAATTTTAGAACTTACCCTTACGTATATAGACTGGTTTGATCCAAACGAGCATGAGACGCGTGTAATCAGGTGCAGTCACAATCTATCACACTCACCAATCATTCTGTTATTTTCATCAATGAAATGACTTGCATTCCTCCCACCCAAAAAAAAAATCTATCATTCCATAGAAAAATAACTGTTCGTCAAACCCAAAATTAATTATTTATCACAATGAAGAGTAATACGAGCAAATGTTTTTTTTTTTAATGGAATCGTCTGCATATGATTTTTTAAGAATTCAAAATTGGCATAGACTAAATACACACCCAATTTATTGAATATACACCCCATTAATATACAATTAAAATATATATATTTTTAAAAAATCTAAATTATGTTTAATTTGTTAAATACACACCCTCTATATATTTAATAATAAATAAATTGAATAAATCATATCTTAAATTATAACACGTCATATACACTTATGTGAATTCTACGTACTTCTTGGGATGGAGAAAGATACTGAGATGAAAAAAGATGAAGAACATATTGAGATGAAGACAGAAAAACAAGTTAATTTATTATTTTTATGAACAAGTTCATTAATTTTTTATTTTTGTCATAAACCCTAATATTGGAACTTGTTCATCGAATTTGTGTATAAAATTGATGTATTTAGTGTATGAACAAGAACAGTCAATATGTTCATAAAATTGATAAACTTTTGCATGCACACAATACTGCGTGTATGAAATTCTATTCGCAGATTCACATTATCATGATATCTTGTTGTGTTATATCGTAGTTCGAAGTGTATGAAGTATAGCATGAGTGGGATGAATGAGATAAGTTCGTGTCAGGTAGTATATTTATCTTGTTCATCTTGTTCGTAAATTCAATATATATTCAGGGTTTAGTGTATGAACAAGACCAATATGTTTCGAGTGGAGTTTTCTTGTGAAATCCGCAGTAAGCTGCAAGATGAAATCGAAGGACGTAACGTCTTATTGATGGAGTATTGTGAACACAACAAGAGAAAATAATTAATGGACGGCGGCATCAAGGGCGCAATTCAAACAAGTGTACAGATTGTACGGAGGGGTGTGTATTCTCTCAAAATTAAAAAGGATAAATTTGAATTTTTAAGGGGTGTGTATACAATAAAATTAATATTTAAATAATAAAATAGGGGTTTGCATTTAATAAGGGCGTGTATTCAATAAAAAGGAGTGTGTATTTAACCATACTCTTCAAATTATTATGGTTGTATGGGCCCAAAAAGATGAGTACTTAATCTCGTTTGTTAAAATTTGAGTTAGATTAATATATATTTTTGTTTAATAAGATAGGATTTTTGTTTACAATACACTTGTCATTAGATATTGGAGGGGACTCATTTAATAGCATAGAGTTGCATAGTGGATTCATGTGTGTTCATACTACCGCCATTTCCTGAGATTAATCAATTAACCAAGTTCGGTCGTCCGTGCAGCATAAGGTTTAAAATATCGATATCGATAAAAATATCGGTACCTCAAATTTACGAATATATCGATGGATATATCGAATATCGATATTGATATCGATAAAAATTTTAAAAATTATAGATTTTTGTAAGAAAAAAGATAAAAATTGATTATTTAATTTTGCGATATACTATAACTAATTTTAATGTATAAATACAATTTATAATCAAAATAAAACTAAAACTTAAAATATATGATAAGTAGATCAATAACAACATATTTAAATAGTCTGAAATCATATTATAATTATTATTAATTGTTTAACACATAATAACTAATAATTAAAATGATGATCTATGAGGTTCAAATGTAAAAAATATCATGTTGTCTTAATCTAAACAATATTGGTACCAACTAATCGAATTATATAAATTTTTTAACATTGTTCTGAATGTGTTAGTAGTATATTGTTCTATCTTATCCAACTGTGCCAAAATAATTGTATTTTTAATTAGAGTATACTGTTTACGTGAACCCTTCATATTTACTAGCTATAATATTTTTTAACGAATAGTGATAACTATTTTAATATAAAAAAGATAGTTAATTAAGAAAATATAAAACGATCTCACTATGAGATGGTTTCATGCAAGTACTGTTCCATTTTTTATTTTATTTTTTAAAATTGAACAAATTAGTGACAAAAAAATGTATTTAGTTTATAAATAAAAGTAACATAAAAAATCATTAAAATTTCTTAAAATTATGGATAATTTTTCAATATTTTCGATATATCTTCGATATTTTATCGATATTTTCTCGATATATCTTGACATCCAAAAAAATTTGAACTGTGGCAAATCGATATCGATATTTCCACCGATATTTTTTGATATTTCCTCAATATCGAAAAGAAATATCTTTTTCCCTAATATCGATATCGGTACTCTCCAAAAATGGATATATCGTAAAAATATCGAGAATATTTCGGAATATTTTAAATATTGATGGAGCATAAATATCAAAATACGTTCACTCGTTTCAAGTTAAATTTCACATTTTAAATTATGTTAACGTGTATGTAAGTATGCTATATTGATGAGATGTGAGAGAAGATATAAACTAAAAGAGAAAAAGATAATTAGGTGAATAGATAATATACAAAATGTGTCCATTAATGAGTTTGTAAATATATACTCCATCCGTCTAATTTCAAATGACACACTTTCTATTTTAGGTTGTCCCATAAAAATTTGTACCTTCTTAAAAAAGCAAAAAATCAAACACAATCACCATTTCTCATACACTTTATTTACAAGAAAATCACACATACCTAACATACTTTATTATTTATTTATTACCAAAAAATATCATAATACTCCTAAAAGTTATCACTTTCTTAATCTCCGTGTCGGGGAGGGGGATGCAAACTTTCTTGGGACGGAGGGAGTACGTAAGTTGTTTTAAAAACTCTAAAAATCACGTTTTAGTTTAAAAATCAAAAACTGATTTTAAAATATTGTCATAATATATATAGAATTGTTACACAAAATTATGAGAATGTATCACTTTGTTCTAAATGATACAACTTTTAGAAAACAATAAATTTGGGAGCATGATGTCCCTGAAACATGCGAGACTTCGCCATTAAGCATATCTACTATTTAATACTCCATCTGTCCCACAACTAGATATACATTTTTCTATTTTGATCCGTCCCAAAACAAAGTATACATTTCCCTTTTTGGTATATGAGACCCACACAAAACAATTATTATATCAACATGTGGCTCACCTACTACACTAATACAACTATCCACTACACATTAAAATATTATTTCTTTCACTTTATTACACATTTAAATATTATACTTCTTAATCTACGTGCAAAAAACACATGTATACCTTATTGCTGGACGGAGGGAGTACTAATCTATTCATATTATTCATTGGGTCTGTCGAGACGTTCTGAGTTGCTTGAATCCTAAATGGCCAATTCCATGATTTTTTTATTGAACTAAATGTATTTAATATTAATTAAATCGAATTTTTACTTATATTTTTATATTAGATTAAATGATAGGAGATATTCGTAAATTAATATAATGAAGGTAGATTAAATTTGCAGATTGTCAACATCGCGCGGAATATCAAGGCTTGAACCGGGTCTACAAGATCAGATGTTTACAGAAAACAAATGGAATATTAGCCATTCTTTATGGGACCACTCGCTTCACCCATACTAATCTAGTATTGGTAAAAACCCTATTAACTCTCAACTTTTTTACCTTGTATTTATGGAATTAGTAATAGGATATAATAGGATTATAAGGGAAATTATAGGGTTTACACCGAAAATTCGATTCATAAGAAAGGAGGGTGTTTGCTCGATGAGTTTTGAGATAAAAATATGAGTATGAAAGATTTAGTGAATGTTTGGTATAACATTTCAATGAGAATCATTCCCAAATTTATAGGAATCTATCATTTCTCCAAAAAAATGTGAGAAATGAAGCCCATGCCCATATTCCAATTTTCATTCCATTGATTTTGCCAAACAACCCCTAAAATCTATTATGCTAAAATCTTAAAACAAACATAATACTATTATTCATTACTTTCAAAACCTAGAAAATGAAAATAAACATAGCGTTGGATAGATAATTTTTTTTTTTTTACTTTTATTCATAGGCTTAGAAATATTAATGTGACGCTTTAAATTGGAAATTTCATCTATTTGATGGAAAATTGATCTAGTTCGATATTGGACTCCAATTTGAAGTGTGATGACAAGACTAATGAAGGAATCTCCAACACAATTATGAAATGATAGAAAAACAACTATATTAAAGAACCCCATAAGATTAACAAATCTATAGGAACAAATCAATGTGATGTAACTACAGTAAACATTCATCATTATATGTAGCATCTCAAATATAGTGAGAGTAGACACCACACACTTAACTAGCTAGTCATCTAACATACATAATAGTGAATTTGTGTAAAATGAAATAGCATGTGGAGGGAGTTGAAGTTAGATTTGTGCAATTAATATAGGGTACCCACCAAATCAAGAAAAGTGGTCCTTTGTGGGTGCACCAATTTATTTAGCTAGCAAGTCTATAATCAAGAGTTTGGACCTACTCAAGTTGCGACCCTCATTTATTGGTATTAAGTAAGACACGATTGGACCATTTACACCGTGCGATTTATGTCTATTATTTAAATAATATTCTAAATTTATATATATATATATATATATATCGTTTTTCAACAAGATATATGTTAAAAAAAATGTGTACCCTACTATTAGGGCTTCCACTATTTTTGTTATGGGGATTGGAAGAAAAGTTAAATCGTAGGATGTGCGTTATAACTTATACAGAGAGTTCGATCTCATACTTGCCTTGAGAATTAGTAGAGGAGGTAATCACAAAATGTGCCTCAAGTAACTTATATCGCAGAATGAGTAGAGAGAGCTCAAATTTATACCTGGGGATTGGTAGAGGAATATCTTATATAGATGACTCAAATTCATACCTACCATGGGGATTGGTAGAAAATGTAAATCGCAGGATGTGCCTCAAGTGACTTATAAAGAGAGTTCACTATTTAACTATACTTGTAAGGAGTCAAATTTATACCAAAAACAGGGTTCGATCATACTTTATAGCGGTCAGCACAATATAAAGTTTATTCACCATCTTCTCTAGCACTTGAACTATGTATGTCATGTCATGAGACTAAAATATACATTTCTTTCTTTTATAAGTAGGGTCTCACATTAAAAAATAAAATATACTTCTAAAAATTCTAATCTTATAATGTTAATAGACAGTTTGACATAAATTTAAATCAAAATAAGGATAAAAATGTCAAAGTACCAATATTTTCATTAGTCACACGATAACACGATAAATACACTCACCCAATCCTTTTAAAATTTTATCTTTCTTTTATAAATTACAAAGAAAAAATTAGTTAAAAGTCTAGTGAGACGGGGAAGTAATATATATCTCAATTTCTGAGCAATAAGAAAGCAGGCCGACAATAAACTGAATTGTGTTCATGTCGATGATTGCTAACTGGAATTTTAAAAAATTGTAAATTGCTTGATTGCTATTGACAAGGACAAAATTAAAAAAAATATTTTACAAATTCAAAAGCTATTTTTAATATATATTATGAATACAATAAATAATAACGAATAAATTTTAATTGTGTGGTGTTTAATTATTATATATATAAATTAAGGGTGGTTATGTGGTTCACTCGTAACTGGTGAAACTAGTAGTTAATAGGGTAAAAATGAGGGTGTAGTGGGTAGTTTTTTATTTTATTTTTAATTATTTTATTTTATTGAATGGTAAGGATTAAATAATATTTTAATTTAACAGATGATATTATTCAAGTGCACCGATGTACTGGGTGCACTAAAGTAATACTTATAAATTAGAGTGCCCGGTGTAAATTTTGTTTTTATTTTAAAGTGTGAAATAGAATGGAATAATAAATATTTTTAGGAAAACAACTAACAAGTTTTTTAAAAAATGCACATCAATCATACAAGGCAATTAGAGGAGTATAAATTTTAGGGTTTTTAGTCGCATTGTTTGGTGTACCTCTATCACTCACTAGGTTCATAGGTCCCCATACTATATACTTGAATTATCAAAATCACAATTTTAATTAACTATATAATGAAAGAATTTGACAGGTCAAACACTCTCCCCCAATCATATTAAATTATTGGACTTAATTGAGACTGCTATAAAAGAAAAAATTTCATTCCTTATTCTTGTGGAGTACAGTATTTATTATGGAGTAATTAATTTGTACTCCCTCTGTCCGGACTTATATTCACCGGTATTGTATATACATAGTTCAAGAAAAGTTATTTTTTGACCAATTTTATTGACTTTTTAAGGGTATTATGATATTTTTAAGTAATAAATAAAGTATGTTATGTGTGTTAGGTGAGAGTAATATTTTTGAAATTTAGATAATTTTTGAGGTTGTTGGTTAATGTGAAATTTTCTTTTTTGGGGTGATGAACATAAGTATGGGACAGACAAAAAACGGAAAGTGTGAACATAAGTATGAGACGGAGGGAGTAATATTCATCACTTATTTTGAAAAGAAATATTACTGAAAATTAATTAATTAATTAATTAAAAGACACTATTTACAGAAGAGGTTCACTTGATCATTACTTGAACCGACTCGAGACTAATGTTAATCCATACTAATCCCAACATTTTTGCATAATTACGTACACATGTTATTCATTTTCATTGTTTTTTCGTCTCGGTTTCACAAAATGATTTGTATTTATTAATGGTCCATTGAAATAATTTCTTATTGACTCCTGATTAGTAGTTCGACCAAACCTAGCTACGAGAATTATAAACCCATTTAACTAGGCTGTCCTTTAATCTATTTAATTTTGAGGTGAGAAATATTGGGGTCATAATTTCGAATTATGACCATTAGCTGGTAGGAGTATTTTATTTCAATTAATTACAATAAAGATTTCAAGAAATGGTACTGGTCCCAGTCGAGTAAGCTTGAATAGTACTCAAATCGGTGCGATATTAGTTTAGTGTTACATTAAACTGTTGTTTGATTTTTAGATTAATAAATTTTATATTTGAAAGAAAAATATAAACTCATTTATATCTTTTCTTTCATGGAGTATATACGTGTTACTCATCTAATACAAAATGTAACAATGTAAAATAACAGAACATATTCGATAGCGTCTCCAACACCCTTACATTTATTTTTCATTGTTGTTAAAGAAAATTAGTTATAATACATGAACTTTGCCCCCACCTTATCTCATAATCTGGACATGCCTGAATATCTACTTCCTCTTGTATAGTTCTGTTCAATGATTCAATCCCTAATCCTATATTAATATAATGATACTATGTGAACGATTTATGAATAATTCCATAAGATGGATAAAAGAAATGTATTTTTAATAAATAAAGAAAAAGATTCAATAAATGAAAGTGATACTTGTCTTATGAGTAATTCCATTAGATAATTTGGCGCAAGTTTTTGCATTTTACTCCCTCCATCCACTATCAATCTATTTATTTTATCATTTTGGATCGTCCATCCTTAATCTATCCATTTTCCTTTTTGGACTATGAGACACACATCCCCCACTAATACAAATAAAATAGGGGACCCACACCCTCCACTAATACAACTATCTACTACACATAAAATAATAATACTCCTTAATCCACGTACAAAAAGCAAATGGATACATTGAGAATAGACGGATGGAGTACATTATAACATAACCAAGTTTTATAACTAATTTAAGAGTGCAAAATTTCAATAATTGGAGATTTAAATGAAATTTTTGTTACAACCAGGCCAACTGATCAAGGAATGACAACTTATACTATAAGGCAAATGTTCGAATCCTACCAACGACAGTATAGGAGCAGCCACTTAAAATGAAAGGGACTCCTTGTACATAGTGTGGGCCTGATCTAGACTCTGTAAATCAATTGAGTTATTATGATTTATCCCTCTATCACTCTGTGAAATCGGGATGTAAGAATGTAGTTGCGTATCCACTTTTTTTTGCACTAGAAATGTTAAAATTAATAAATCTAAGGAAGTGGGCAAACAAAGACCCACCCTAAAAAAATAACCCTGTTTACAAAATTTATGATGTATACAAATCCAAGAAAATCCATGTGGGGTTGAGACTTTAGCACTTAGGGTAAAAAGCATAGTCCAAAAAAAGGAAAAGGTGAAAAGTGAATGTGATAATGGCAAAAAGTAGTCACTATTACTTAAAAGAAATTTTAAGTGATCACATGTGTTAAAAACAATTTATTCTAGCCACTTTTATGGGAATTGACCAAAAAGCCCTTGAGAGGGACCCACTCATCACATGTTTGAGGTCACTTTTTGACCAAAAAGTACCGAAGTACAATAATTTATTTTACAGTCTACTGAATGCATTAATTTGTTACTTTTACATGCCCCATGAATATATTTATTTATTAAAATACAAAAAGATGCATTAATTTTATCCGTATGAATTTTTTTTTAATTTTTTCTGGAAAAAAAAGTGTGCCCGAATAGAACAAAATTTTGGGCCGAATAGGCCGAATAGAAGAAAAAATATTTTTGAAATTTTTTTAAATTTTTTTTGGAAAAAAAAGTGTTGACAGAATAGAACAAAAAGTGTAGGCCGAATAGAACAAAATTTTGGGCCGAATAGGCCGAATAGAAGAAAAAATTAATTTTTTTAAAATTTTTTCTGGAAAAAAGTATTGGCCGAATAGAACAAAAAATGTAGGTCGAATAGAATAAAATTTTGGGCCGAATAGGCCGAATAGAAGAAATTTTTTTTTTGAATTTTTTTAAATTTTTTTTGGAAAAAAAAATGTTAGCCGAATAGAACAAAAAGTGTAGGGCGAATAGAACAAAATTTTGGGCCGAATAGAAGAAAAAAATTTGAATTTTTTTTAATTTTTTCTGCAAAAAAAAAGTGTTGGCCAAATGAAACAAAAATTGTAGGCCGAATATAACAAAATTTTGGGCAGAATAGGTCGAATAGAAGAAAAAAATTTTGAATTTTTTCTAGAAAAAAAAGTGTTGGTCGAATAGAACAAAAAATATAGAACGAATAGAACAAAATTTTGGGGCCAAATAGGTCGAATAGAAGAAAAAAAAATTATTTTTTTTAATTTTTTCTGGAAAAAAAGTGTAGAATAAATTTTCTGAAATTTTTCTATAATTTTAAATATGGTCCCACCCACCATATTTAATGCGATCAACACTGACATAATGATTCTCCCATGATTTTTGTCATTTATCCTGACAATTATAGGGGTAAATTGAGAAGTGCATTTAATAATGACTACTAAAAATTATTTTTAAGAAAGGTGGCCAAATAAAATTGTATTTAGTGAATAGTGACTAATAAAAATTTGGACCCAAAGTGAATTGGTTCTAGTAAAGGTAAAAGGTGAAAAATCCACACTGAATCCTCCCTTTCATATGTCTAGTTTTCTAACCCCAATGTTTTGGAGTATCCTAATTAGGTATGTGGACATTCCATGTTTCCAACATCAAACATGGATATTTTTGTCTTTTCCTTCAACCTTCTCTCATTTCGTTAGTGCTCAAATTTAGGAAATTTTTTATGGGTTAAATATGAGGCCCATTTAGTTCTTAACCGGGTATTCCGTATCATGATATTGGAAGAGGTGTGAAAAATTGTAGTGTTGTATTAAATATTATAGTACAAATTTAGCCCGGCCCAAAGCATTTGACCTCTTATTGGGCCTCACAAATCCTTGACATGAAAAAAGCTAAAGCCCATTAATTCTTAAAATCATTTAAGACCGTTAAATTCGATCATATAAATGGCCTTGAATTAACTCTATAATAATACAATCCGTACCGGTGTCTTTTATGTGACATTTCATATGTTTTTATATAATTTTATATAATTATGTGTAATATGGTTTTGTAAAATAATGATAATTTGCAGTCCGTTTGATAATGATCGAGTTACATTGCTTCTTCAACCCGAATCGAGGAATCCCTTAGATATGATGCAAAATAGATTTGTTCTATTTTTGATCAGATATTTCTCTTTGAAAAATACAAATCGGAGTTTGAAGAAGGGAAGGGGGAAGGAGCCCTCGACCCGCAACAGATAGAGGAAGATTTATTCAATCACATAGTTTGGGCTCCTAGAATATGGCGCCCTTGTGGCTTTCTATTTGATTGTATCGAAAGGCACAATGAGTTCGAATTTCCCTATTGATCTAGATCATTCGGGGCAAGCGGATCATTTATGATGAAGAGGATGAGCTTCAAGAGAATGATTCTAAGTTCTTGCAAAGTGGAACCATGCAGTACCAGACACGAGATAGATCTTCCAAGAAACAAGGCCTTTTTCAAATAAGCCAATTCATTTGGGACTCGCGATATAAGGTAGTACTCCTAAAGGCCATTTAAAGTAGCAAGTCAGCACTATTTTACAACATTTTTTAATTTTTTCCCTCTAGTAATGTGTGTTTTTATTTAAATATGTAAATGAATTGCCAACTTTTTGTATTTGACAAAGACTTGTGTACTGAACGCGTGAACGAGAAAAGTTTAGTGGGATAATATTTGAATAAAGAGTAATATTTAAATTAATGAAAAATGATAATGATGCAGTGTATTATCTTATAAATATTCGTAAATATAAATAAAAATTAACAACCTTTTAATGAAAAATGATAATATATTTAATTTAATAATTATTCAAAAAATATATAAAAATAATTTCACGTTAGACACAATCTTACTCAAGCGTTAGCCTTTGTATTTTTGAATAAGCAAATGCTTATGTACACCTTCATATAATGCACTGTTGCTATTTTATATTTATGGTCTGGAGTATATTACATCATATATTTAAAAGAATTTATTGATATTATTGTCTCGAATTAAAAGGGTTAATCCGCGGATGTGGTATATCCGAAGGATGTAGTGAAGAATGTTATACTGAAGTAAAATAAATCATGGATAAAAATGTTATACTGATGAGGAGGCATATTATTGTATTACTATGAAATATTGAGAAAATATTAATTTAGTCCTGTAACTTGAGCAAATCCAATTTCAATTTTATAGATTTTAACTCTTAATTTAATTTAATTCATTAGTATCAATTTTAGTAGTAATTTTTTATTTTTTCAATTTTATTCTTTTTGCAAAAACTTTTGCACAAGGATTTGCGAGAATTTATAGAGTCTCGCAAGTCCTGTAAATTTTAAATTTATTTGCAAAAGGACGAAACTAAAAAACAAAAAATTATAGGACATAATTTGATATAAAGAATTAAAATTGAAAAATAAATAAATTATAAGACTAAAATTAAATTTTAACGGACAAAAATGATAATATCTCCTTATACATTTATTAAGTTATTATTATTACTATAAGAGAAATATTGAAGAATTCTATTAATATAAAATAATATAATGAAGTGAATCCTACTTTTCAAGAATTGTAGAACCACCAAACATAAGCATGGCAACCACCTTTGGCCACACAAAAACCCACTTCAAAAGTACTCTACTTTCCATCCGAATTCACCCTCCGCGCGTGGCGGCGCCACCGTGACGCCACTAGTGCATGATTCTCCATGTCAAAAGTACTCACGTTTTAAAATAGATATACCATTTTTTTTCCAACTGTACACCAATTGTGCCTTAGGATCGTATCTCAAATCATTAACTCACAAATTTAAATCCCTAAAAACTTAATTTTAGAAGACCAAAATTTAAATCTATTCCATAGATCTTTCAATGGAATAATTTAATAAAGTCAATAGAATTAAGGGAAGAAAATAAAAACATCTCATATTAATTTATTTTATTTTATAAAAATAGTTCTATGAAACTTAATTCTTCTAATTTAATAGCATCATAATTTTTAAATTCATGGACATAACAAAAGTTCTCAAATCATGGAGCCAAATTGGCGCGTTTGCAAAAGTTATAAGACTAAAATTTTTATTTTGGGATGAAATCTGAGCATGACTTAAAGATTTGAGACGAAAATGTAAATCTTAAGTATTCTAGGACCTTTTCCAATAAGATAAAAAGGTGCAGGATTATTTATATTTAAGTTTATAAGAAGGGCAAGTCTTGTGTAAAATCGTTTTACGGTGAGATAATTTTACGTTTTCGTAATTAGTTATCACTTAAAATGTTATTACTTTTACTATAAAATGTTATCACTTTTTTATTAATACTATGAATTATTCATAAAATAATTCACTGAACCATTTTCACTACAATTTTTTTTTACGAACATAATATTCCGTTGGTAAAAGCTTTAATTTCATTGTTAAATTGATTTAGCAACGTATTAGCAACAAAATACGTTGGTAAATTTTCGTTAAAAAAGTGATGGTTGATAAATTTTTAGCAGCGAAAATTCAATTCCTTTGGTACTTTATATAATGATTCCCTTTATAATCCGTTCGTAATTACTAACAGATTGAATTCTGTTGGTAAAATAAAGAATAAATCTTTTGGCATTCCGTTGCTAAAAGAAAAATGTCATTTTTGTTGCTAATCTATTGATAATTACTAGCAGATTGAATTCCGTTGGTAAATTCTATTATTAAAAAATAAAATTTTTTAGTATATCACTTTTTTTATCAATTTAGTATCACTTTTCATTAATAATTTTATTACTTTTTATACATCTCACACTAAGTCTCTACCATTATAGAATTAGTAAAAAACTAAAATTTCAAAAATTCCATATCTAGTATATATCTAGATACAAACAATTAAAACGAAGTAAATGAAGGGAATAATATATTTTAATAAAATATTTATAATATATTTTAATAAAATATTTATAATAACACTGGTTAGTGAAAAAATAAGGATAAGATTGATAAACCCTATGGAATAAAATCTTGCATGCCCTACTTTTCCAAGATTTTAGGACCCACATGCACAATCACAACCACCACATAAATTCATCTCCACATGCATCCACCTTCCTCCTCACGCCACATGGCGGTGCCACCGTGGCACCACCCGTAACGGGCTCGCGCACCCCTCGCTCACTACCTTTTTCTTACAACCTTAAATATGTTATATGTGTGTCTGTTTTCCTCACTTCAAGTTCAAGATCGTCAACTGATCTAGACAATAGTTTCCTCATCTCTTCTACCTGCTCGACTAAATTCCCAACTCACATTAATTCCGATGGACATTGGGTGGCGGCTAGAAGGCGAGTATGTGCCGTCTGCTTACGCAGAAGGTGGAGGAGACGACGATGACGGGATTATGATTTTGCTCCGGCTGCATGATGATAACCCTAGCTAGCTAAAGTTTAATTAATGCATATGCAGCAGAAACTATTTAACCTAATTTTAGTGAAGTTATTTCGTATAATCAACAGTGCAGGTTATTGTACTAGTACTAGGGAACTGACTTAAAGAATATATATATATATATATATATATATATATATATATATATATGATCTTTAAAGTATTAAGTGTGGTATATATGATATATTATATTTTTAAGGGGAGTTCTTCGCAAGTCCAAGTTTTAATCTGCAGATTTATTTATTATTTAGAACTTTTTTTAGTTTATTTATTCGTGCTCGATCATTTATTAATTAATGCAGGCCATAGTGAAATAAATTAAACATGACAAAGCATGAAAGACTTGAGCGACCTCCATTTTCTCTTTATATCTTTGTGGCTTCTATTGTATTTTAATGTTATATCTTTAGTTGCAAATTGTTGAATGAATAAGACGTAAATATAATAAAATTTATAAAGCCTAAAAGGGAAAATATCAACCTTGAGGTAATGATTGAGATTTTTCTCCCTCATATCTATCCCTCATCTAACGCGAGTAACAAGAGATGTAACGTGAAAAAGTAATAGATTATCTGAGATGATTATTGTGACATATATATTGAGAGAGCACGAGCTTAAAACATAAAAAGTCTTGCACCTTTTTTATTTTTTTTTCGAAAAGTTCTAAAATAGTTAAGATTTCCATTTTAATCACAAACCTTTCAATTTTGCTCAAATTTGATTAAAAAAAAAAAAAAACTAAATCAGTATCGTCCCATAACTTTTGTAACTCATCGATCTGATCCAATGGTTCGAAAGCTTTTGTCATGTTCGAACCATTCATTTTTAAGTAAAAATAACAATTTTTTGTGTAAATTTAAAAGTTATGGGACCATTTATGATGATTCAAGTTTCTTTAAACTATTTTCAAGAAAGTTATTTTATGTGAGAAAACTTAAGAACATTAAACAAAAAAAAATCTGTCCTATTTATCTATCTGATATTATAGAATTAACTGGTATAAGAAATGCAACAATATAAAGTATAATAAAAGATCCTGTGTGCACTTTTGTGAACTCGTTCTTATCTAGCAAGCAAGCAATTGTAAAATATATATACTGCGTGAAGATATTTATTAAATATACTCCCTCTGTCCCTCTCAAAAGGTAATACATATTTGATTTTTTCATGTCGATTAAGAAATATTATAATGTGTAGTGAGTAATTGTATTAGTGGGAGTGTGAACCCCATATTTTAATTGTATTAGTGAGTGTGTGTGATCCCACTTAAAAAGGAATGAGGATTTTTTGGGTGGGACGCCCAAAATAGAAAAAATGAACCCTTTGGGTGGGACGGAGGGAGTAGTACATTGGACAAAAATAGTCATTTTTATATACAAAGCTTTTAAATTTTCACAAAAATGATTATTTTTATTTTAAAATGTTCAATTTCGTAATTCCATGGGAATAAATTAGTATTTTTTACGAAGTTATTGGATAAAATTGGTGAAAAATATTACTTTAGAACGAAATCTAAGCAAAGCTAAAAAGGTTGGGACGAAAATGAATGTCTTAACTATTTTGAATTGCACTGGATTGCTTCCGGTCTTGCCTCATTATTTAGCCATTATTTAAAAAACAAAAGTGTAAACTAATTCAGATAAGTTTGAAAGAAGAATCCGAAAAAGAAATAGGAGTTAAATTTATTTTTTGCCCTATAACTAAGCAAAACTTCGACTTTTGCCCTAAAAAAGATAAGTTGTTCAATTTTGCCCTATAACTAATGAATTGTTTCAATTTTTGCCCAATTTTCGCCGGAATCCGCCATGTCATATTTCAATTTGGGGATTTCCGGCAGGTCAATCTGACGTGACAATTTTGACTTTTTTTTAGCCAATGAATCTGCCACGTCATATCCACCTATTTATTTATATATTTTTTCTTTCCAAATATGCATAATATATTATTAAATTAGATGAGAAGCAGCCTATACATATTATCACTGCCGACCTTTGATAGCTATGGGACGAGACACATTGCAGCAGACCTTCTAAGCTACGCCGGGAAACATTGATGTAGTGGTATGAGCGAGCGTGGAGAGAATAGTGGTGGGAGCGGAGGGGGCTAGTGGGGTGGTTTTCCGTGATCGGAAGGGGGTATCACCGGGCGATGAGAAAGGATAAGGGGGAGGTATTGGTGTGTGCGGGGGTGATTGGAAGCCCCCATCTGCTGCTGCTGAGTGGAATTGGAGCAAGAACTCACCTGGCGTCGTAGGGGATTCCGGTGGCACACCACTCGCCGTACGTGGGGCAGTTTATGTACGACAACCAGAGAAACAGGATCTCCATAGTGCCGCCGGTACAGCTGGAACATTCTCTGATTCAAGTGGTGAGGATAATGACATCGGGGGCGTATTTGGAAGAAACATCGGACACGGTGCCGTTCTTGTCGCCTGCGCACCCGGTGATGATGAGGTCTCCTGCGAGCTCAGTGACGGTGACGACTCTATGGAGAAGATAGTGGGGCCGCAGTCGGCGGGGAGCTGACATTGGGGGGGTCGACAGACGTGAGGGAGAACCCAAATGTGCAACTATCTTCTCCGGCTCAATCACATCGAATTCCGCCATTGCCGCCGTTCTTACTCCCTGCCAAACTTTCAGTCTTGCCCTCTTCGACAACGGTGTTGATGAAGCGAGGCGGAGGCACGTGAGGGGGCCGTTGGATTTGGAGAGGCGGATGAGGGATTTGTGGAAGCTTCCAATGAAGGGGAGCTGCGTAGTAGCTGCCGGGATTTGGGGATTTCACGTGGTGGCTGCCGGCAGTTTAATTCTGCCTTTTTTTTAAAAATTTAGATAGGATATATGACGTGGCAGAATTATTGGTTAAAAAAAAGTCAAAATTGCCACATCGGATTGACCTGTCGGAAATCCCCAAATTGAAGTATGACGTGGCGGATTCCGGCGACAATTGGACAAAAATTGAAACAATTCATTAGTTATAGGGCAAAATTGAATAACTTATCTTTTTTAGGGCAAAAATTGAAATTTTTCTTAGAAAAAAATAAACTTAACTCCAAAAAATAGTATATAAAAATTCAGAGTGAAATAAGGATGGATACTCCCAAAACATAAAAATTGAATGAATTAATTATTCATGTCGTTGGTGATCTATTACTAATTTTTTAATCTATCACCCTGATTGTGGTATATTATTTGCGTGCTTATATTATACATTGATTATTACCCACCAGCTAGCCCACGAACCAATGAAAAAGGACACATCAGAAATTAAATGTCCGACGTGGCGGAGGCACGTGGCACCGCTTGTGTTGGGGTGGGAGTTTCGCACAAAGAAGCAGATTCGCCACGCGCGTCCTCACGCCACCACCTTTTTGCACCTTAAATACGTGCTTTCATTTCCTCAATTCACCAAACCTTCTTCATCTCTTCCCAACTCAAATTCTCAAGATTAATCCAATGGCCAGCGTGTGGTGCAAGAATTCGATCGACCGCCGGTATGACTTCGTAGAGAGCGGAGGCGGAGACGATGACGGAGATTACGATTATGCCCCCGCAGCATGAATATGTATCTTAGTTATTAGTCCTCTATGTTTTATTTATTTTGCGTACCCTTAGTTTATAGAGGATCGCAGGTTTTCTGATTAATAGCTTTATTATTATAGTTATACCGTTTTGCAGTTTGCGCGGTGGGAATAATAGGAATAGGTTAATTGATGAATATATTTGCTAATGAAAATTAATGATATATTTTGGAGAAATTAAAATGTTACTCCCTCCCCTCCTTTTTGCATACTCATCTATTCATAATAAAGAAATTAAAATGACTCACAATAGTAATAATACTACAACAAAAACACCATCAATTTTTACCACTTGATTTACTCAAAATCAACAATCTCATTATATACTCTATCTCATTAAATTACCCAATATCTTTCATATATCATCAATATTTATCACACAAAATAATCATTTGCTCTTAAATCAAGTTAACAAAATAAAGCATGTTTTTGGAGGGGAGAGACAAGAGAGTACTTTTTGTGGTTTTGAAAATGGCAAAACGCAAGTTCACCTTGCTGAAGTTATTCTTTAATTTATAAATAATTACTCTTTAAAAAGAATAAATTATTATTCTTTTAACTAAAAAATATTATTCCTTAAATTATAATATTTCATAATTTATTATATTTTTATTATGTAAAATTAGAATATACGGTGAACAGATTTACATGAATTTTTCTTGTTTTAAATTTTATCAATAAGAAAACTACAAACATATAGTTACGGATTCACCATAAACTTCATTTTTATAAAATTATTCTTTAATACATAAAAAATTACTATTTAAAGAGATGAATTATTATTTTTTAAATAAAAAAATTACTCCTTAAATTTTGTTTAATAAGAATATAAAAAATAACAACATATCAAAAGAATAGTAGTTCATCTTTCTAAATAGTTATTTATTATTATGTATTGAAAAGTACAGTAAAGAAAGATACAAGATTAATTTAAAGAGTAATATTTTTTAAATGAGAAGATTAATAAATCAATTCTCTAAAAAATAATTTTTAATCTATTATAATAACGATTCATACTCATATTTAATTATTGTTGTTTGACATCTTTCATTTGAATGCATTCTTTTCTCTACGCACGTGAAAGCCTATCTTAAATTATTTTTAGAGTATTTTAATTCATAAAATAAAATAAATAAATAAAGAGAAATCGTAAGACGTCAAATAAAATATTGCATTTTGAGATCTTTTAATTTAATGAAAGAAAAGAATAACCCACTAAGATATTCTAGATTATATTTGTGCAATCATTGGGCCGTCATGAGTTTCAATATATAATTTCCCCTAATGATGTCTGGTAATAATACATTAATGTTAAACTTTAAGATTTAAAATTATGAATCTTAAATTTACCAAGAATTGTCATGACACGTGATTGGTCACATTAATTCGTGGAGTTTCTTCCTTTGTAAATGATGACGACATCTTTATGACATTTATTTGACTTTTCTATCTTTTAAAAATGAGAAATATTTGTTGATACTACAAATGATTAGGAGGAAGGTGGGTGAGACATACGTGTAAAATCACTCTCTTGTGCGAATTAAAAAGGATATAAGAAAAATAAACCGTGAATATCTTTATTGATAGATAATTAAAGTATTTATATAATGAATTATATTTTAAAAAAAATATTTTTATAATCAATAAACACATTTAATTCATATAACAACCATACTTTAACACGTTTTGTGTTACACAGCCACAATCACAAGAGACTTTCTCGTGTAACAAACGTCACCTTAATGCTTGCTGATTCCAACTTAATATAAGTCTTTCAAATTTGCTAAAAAAAAAAAAACTGCCAAATCTTAGATTCAAAATAATTGTAGTACTCAATTCGTCCCGGAATAAGTTTAATTACTTTTACTATTTCATGCTATTTGAGAATTTTTTTAAAAATATTTTTAGATAATAAATAATATATAAAATAATGTTAAATATTATGTTAAGTAGGAATAATGAATTTGAAATTTACAATAATTTTTAAAGTTATTATTAGATAAAAGGTGTGTTCTTTTAGTGAATATTATTGTGGGAATGAGGAAAGTATGCACCTTATTGTTGGGGATATATATATATATATATATATATATATATATATATATATATATATATATATATATATATATATATATATATATATATATATATATATATATATATTATAATAAAAATCCCAATTAAGAAGAGGAAAAAACAAGTGGAATAAAAAGAGGCCCTACATTTGAGGGTTTGTAGAGGACACAAATGATAGGAACCACTGATTTTGGGAGAAAAGTAAGCACACTCCCAATCTCAACCATGAGCATGCCACCCACACAACAAACACCCTCTGTCTTCCGACGTGGCGGCGCCACCGTGGCACTCCCATCAACCGCACCCGATTCGCCACGCGCAGCCCTGTGAGAACCATATTGCAGCCCACCGCCACTTCACAAGTGTTTCTATATATGCATGTAGTTTGCAACACACAAAATATCAATTCGAGAAGAGAGATTTTTCATATTCTCCAACTGTTTGATTAAATTCCCCACTCAAAAAAATCTCAAGAATGATTCTCAATGGAGCGTGGCTCAAGATCAAGTGCTGCCTCGACGCGGCGGTGTATGCTGAAGGCGGCGGCGACGACGACAACGGAGATTATGATTATGCTCCCGCTGCATGAACGATGATAATTAACAATCTAGCTATGAACTCATGTTTTGTGGTAGTCTATTTTCGGAAACTAATTTAGAGAGGGTGTGAGGTCTTGGAGCAGACAATGATGATCATATTGATTTGAATTATTAAGAAAAAGAAAATACTATTTTTTTTTAATATTCGAAATCATGGAAATGTTTGTTTTATTGCTATTTATATATCACCATTTTTTCCTAAGTATTTTGAACTATATATTTCTTGTAAAATAAATTAAGTATGAGTTAGAAAATAAATTTCCGTCTCCATCATCACCATCATTATGTATCTGCTATAGAGAAGGTTGAATATGTATTAGATTGAGCTTGAATCAACGCGATACTTTTTAACTCTACGTCTTTTCTTCCATGCAATAGGTTGTTTTCTACAGTACGTCTTTTCTTCGATATACGTACACTACTGTAAATATACAACAAAAGTAGTGAAATTAAACTTTAAATAGAAAACAAAAGACAATTGAAAGTTAATAGAAAGTAATGTTTACTGTTCAATATAAATCAATCGAAAAAAAGTCCCTACTTCAATTTAAAAATGTCAGAATGGGTCGATGGGGTCTAATATTTGAGTAGCCTTTGCAAAAAATGAACTTAGTATTTAGCTAATTCTAGCCGAACATTACTCAATTGTTCGGCCGGTCAACTCCAGAATTCACTCATTGTTCGGTTATCAATGGCCAAATAGTTGGTGTTTAGCTGACCGGCGGCTAATAACTTTAATCTCTATTCATGGCATTTTTTCAATTTAAATCAAATTTTATCATTACTCATTACCCTTTCACAAGTTAAACAACTAATGTAGTACAAATCTACTACAATATTTAAATCCAACATTAAAAAAAATTATAATGACAGAACATTTATAAATTACTCATTTCCAACCCAAAAAAACTATAAGTAAGAATGTACTTCTGTACACGACAGTTACATCTCTACGCAATTTGTCTATGAATTCTTGAGAGGAAAAAAAATAATATCTATTTTCTTCTTCTTTACTTCTCTTTCACTCTTCAATTTATTATTATTATTATTATTATTATTTTTGGGTATATATGGTATGTGTTTGTAGTTTTTTTTTGGGTGCTTGTTTGACAAAGTAAATTGGGTGGGTGGAATAATTGGAACTGGTTTATTTTTATTTTTTTTATCGGTAAAAATCATTTTCATAAATAAATATGGGTACAAGATATACCACACAAATACAATTTGCATCTAACTATCAAGGAGTATTTTTGGTTTTAAAATCCAATCACTAAAGGAGTATCTAGACCACCTCAAATCTTTCACTACAAACCAACTCCATAATCTATACTTTACATCCTCAACCATCTTCTCAATTGACAGTACGGTTCCTTCGAATATGATAGAGTTTCTATGCTTTCAAAGAATCCACACAATGGATTGCCAAAATGCTATATCTTTCTGTCTGCCTTTCTTTCTAAACAGATTACATGTAGCATTAAAATTAGCACTTGCGTTTGAATGCATACTATTGAAATCCTCATCCAATCAAAGCAAGCCATCCACAATTTATAAGAAACATCACATTCAAAAAAGACATGCGTTCCCTGTTTCCTCCTTCTCTTCACAAAAGACACACTTAACATTGTTATTGGGATCTAGACTATTTCTCCTTTGCAAGTTCATCTTTGTCAGCAACCGATCCCACAAAAGTCTCCAAGAATGTGCTACTATCTTTGAAGGAGTAAATTTATTCCATATATCTTTGAAACATCTTTCCTTCTCAACCTCAACAATTAGAGATCCACGAGTTTCTGCCATAGTGTTGTAGGCATCCTTGGTACAATAGTAAGATTCTGTCTCTCCATTCCATTGTCACCCATCTTGCCTTCATTCTCTTATTTGAGCACTGTTGACCAAAGACATAAGCATATTAGAATTATCCATTTCTCTATCAAGTAGATTTCTTCTCCATCTCCATATCCATTTCCATCTACTCCCTTCCCATCTCCCCATTTCACAAATTTTCTTGTTTTTGTCTAGATTAAGATGAAAGAGTCTGGAAAATTTCTCTCTCAATACTTCTCCACCAACCCAACTGTCTTCCCAAAATAGAGTGTTCTTACCATTACCTATAACTCTTTCCAATTTATCTTTAAACCAACCACCACATTCTCCTAGGGAAGTATTAACTACATTTTTCCACCATCATGACCACCTAGAATTACCTTTCTTGATGCTATGAATTGATTGTTCACCATTGACATACTTGTATTTAGATTCAATAACCTTCACCCAAAGACTCTGTTTATCATTCAACCATCTCCACATCCATTTCCCAACAAGTGCTTTATTCACAAGCTCCAAATCTCGTATCCCTAATCCCTCTTTCTCTTTAGGATTACATACAATTTTCCAATCTATCAAACTGATTTTTTTCTCATCCAATCCTCCTCCCCACAAAAAATTACGAAATAATTTAACAATCACCCTCAAGGTTTCTTTTGGCATAAGATAAAATTAAGGTGTTGATGAAGTTAGTCTACTGTTTACGTAGTTATTATAATATTAAAAAGATAGTATTGATTTTTAATTACTTCTTAATGTACAAATTAAAAAAAAAAATCTTTTAACTAACACTTCATTTTTACTGTAGATACATGTTGAATAAAAATAGTTTTTTCATAAATTTTATTGACTTTTATGATAATATGGTATTTTTAAATGATAAGTAATTATATGAGTTAATTAAAAGTGAGTTTTTCAAAGTATACTCCATCCTTAAGGTTTACATTTTCCTTTTGGTTAAATTGGGCTCACATAAAACAATTAGTTACTATTTCATATGGAGCCCACACTAATACAACTACCTATTTTACATTAGATATTATTTCTCTCCCCTTATCACACATTAAAATAGCAACGTTAGCGCACTGATAGGAAATTTGAAACAAGACATCGAGTATGTTGGGATAACTTGAATGACAGATTTGATTAGTGTTTCTTTCCCAGCTCGCGAAGATTTGGCATTCCATCCAGAGATACGTTTCTAAACTCTATCTTTGATGTCTTGAAAGTATCAACTTTTTTCTTTCCAATAGAAGATGGCAGACCAAGGTATTTCCCGTGAGAATCAACTCGTGACATTCCCAAAATTTCACAGATTTTGCAGAAAGATTCAGGCAGGTGTTTGGACTAAATAAGATCCCCGATTTATCATAGTTGATTCTTTGGCTAGATACTTGCTCATAAAGAGTGATGGCTGCTTTGAAGTGATTCGCCTCTTCAGTAGAGGCGTGCCCAAATAACAGAGTGTCATCAGCAAAAAAGAGATGCGAAACACTAGGAGCAGATCTCGCAATTCTCACTCCGTGGATTTTGTTGCAGACATGAAGATCTTGTAAGATATAAGAGAAAACTCTCGAGCAGATAATGAATAAGTAAGGAGATAGAGGATCTCCTTGTCTTAGTCCTCGATGAGGAGTAAACAAGCCAGTTCATTCTTGGAAGGTTGATTTAGTTACTGCTAATATATCTGCAGTTGATGCTACTTTGATTCTCTCTCTTCCAATTCGAAACTCCCATGCAGGATGGATACATCACTTCACTCATTCAGGTTCTTTCACAGTTAAATCTGTATATCATACTTGCAGAAATTTGTTGATTGAGTCACAAGCCTCTGCTAGTACTGGTCCAAATCCAATCCGGAAGAAAATATGGAAACTCAGAATTCCTCCTCCCATCACCCATTTCCTATGGCATTGTTGCAATGACACCCTCCCTATACAAAAAAAAGCTCCAGCGTCGGGGAATGGATCTCAATCCTTTATGTTACCTTTGTAAGGAAACTGATGGCACTGCTCGTCACTTGTTCTTCACATGCCCCTTTGCTATTGAAACTTGAAAAATTTCTGGTCTTCTCAGTGTTATTCATGGCTGCTCTCAAGTTTTTGCATCACTTTGGTTCCATGACATCCTTCTATCGGCTGAAAATGGATTAACATGTTTTTTTGTATTCTTTGTTACTTTCTTTGGTCCGCAAGAAATAGGAATTTTTTTAAGGCGTCTCCCAAGATCCTCATTCCATTGTGATGGCTGCCTCACGTCTTTTAGTTGAATATCAAACTGCTCATCTCTGGCCCGAAAGAGCCTCACCTTCTCTTTTTAAAGCATATTGGCGATCCCCACCAAATTCAAATTTCCGTATCTTATTTGATGGTGCTATCTCATATAGATTTTCATATGTTGACTATGGTGTTTATGTATCTGGTCAGGATGGAAAATTTATATTTGGGTTGAGTAAGAAATTCACAGGCATTCAAGATCCCGAAGTAGCAGAATTTCTTACTCTTCGGGAGAGCTTGTATGTTGCTAAACGGTTGGAGTTAACCTCTGTTTCTTTCTTGGGAGATGTTGAACGTATTATTCTTGCTGCTTTAGGCCACCTTGAGCCGAATTCACTATCGGCACCTATCCTTGTTTATATCCGTGGTATTCTTGAAGACTTCATTAGCCCGTGCATTTTTTGGATAAATCGTTCAGAGAACCTCACTGCTCATGAATTTGCTTATTATGCTAAGAGTGCTCCCTCTTGTAATTACTCTTGGTCCGTTCCACCGGATTTTATCTTGTCAATCAGTATTGGCTGATTCCAACTTTCTAATACAATTTATTTTAAATGTCAAAAAATAAACCTTATGGGCCTCTTTTAAAGCAAAAATTATGAAGCAAATTTGCAACCTACTAACCAATCGTCAAGATTATCCAATGAGACTAATCTCTAAAGTTAGCCCATATTAGTATGGGCCTTCCTCCAATAAGTCCGGCCCAATTTACAAATATATATAATGGGCAATATTATTTATTTATTCCTTTGGAGTGTGTAAAGAGTAATTAAAATACAAGTAAAATTTACTAATTGAAATAATCTCCAATTACCGAATGTCTGAACTTCGAATGAAGTGGCCGTGAGGAAGAGAGGTGAAAGCTGAAAGCTCAATCATGGCGGGAGAGAACATCCAGCAGGAAATTGAGTGTGGCTTCGAGTGGGATGAACATTCGCAGCTTTATTATCATGCCAGGTTTTTGGTTTTTATTCTATGAAATCTCAAGAATTCGAAATTGTTCTGATTGTAAACAATGATCGCACTTGAAATTATGTTTATTTATATATAAATCTTCTGGTATGTATTCGTAATTCCAGCCAAAATCAGGATTTGCGACTGGTTGGGGAAAATTAAAAATTAACTTCGTATATGGTGCAGCACTGGGTTTTACCATGATCCACAAGCAGGATGGTATTATAGCGGCAGAGATGGACATTATTACAAATTTGAAGATGGGAATTATGTTCTTCTTGAGTCGATGCAGGTATTGTTAATTTGTTAGCTTGGAATTTTTAGGTTTCCGTATTTGAGGAATGTGTGTGAGTTTTTCTTTATTTTTAATTATGGTTGAGCTATATTATCCTTTTTTTTGTGAATGCTAGATTCATAACTGTGTTTATCTCAGGCAAGGGATCAACCTGAAATGGATAACAGTAATACCCAAGGAGAATTTTCTGTGGCTCAAACAGAAGGACAACAATTGCCTCTCGAGGCTTGCCTAGATGAAACTGTATGTGGTTTTATTACGTTTCGAATACTTTTCCAAGATCTCACTCCATCACTTTCTGCTTAGAATTCTATTTCATTTAGTGTGTGAAGTGAGTTGCATAATTTCAATTTTCAACTAATTGTAGGCCCTACTTCTGGTTAGTTTCGGAAGTTGATCTCATTGCTTCAATGTACTACTAATTTTCTCATCTCTAAGCTATGTGTTTTTGGTTATGAATCCCATCCTTGATATTCTGTTGTGTAATTGTAATTTGTATCTAGACAGACTCCTTTGCATGTAACGACACTGACGAGTGTAATTGTAATTTGTATCTAGATAGACTCCTTTGCATGTAACGACACTGACGAATCAGAGTATCCGCCTCCTCCATCAGAATGGTGTGCTACTCAATCATCTTTTATCATTTTTCCTGAGTTATAGTTGAGCAATGTAGATGCCTAAGCCTTAGGTCATATGCAGGCTAGAAGATACTCTTATTGATATGTATTTATCGGGCTATTCAACCCAAACAGCCAATGCTGCTGCCACTGACTTGACTATGCCTGTGGAAACTACTGACATGGATAAACTATATACCCCAAACCAGGGTTGGTGAGAGTTTTTTTATCTTTTTTTTTTTTATTGATGATTGGAGTAGGTAATTGCTAGGTGTTCTTAAAAGATCTTATTTGTCAAGGTGCAGGAGATGATGATATTGAAGAACTTGAAGAAGGAGAATGGGTCCCTGAGGATCCTGATTTTTGGAAGAATTTTAATGAGAAAATTATGGATGAAGGTATGTTCTGAAAATTTATTAGGTTCTCATCTTTCGTCTGGATGTCTATGTGCTAGTCCCCTGAGTTAGAATTGTTGTCAGTATATTTTCCTAAAAGCATGCCCTCTTATTTTAGCCTCGTCTGTCGTTTGATCAAACCTGTGGAGGTGTAAATTTGAGCCATTTAGATCTTATTTTGCTCTTTGTGTTTTAAAAGCAATCTTTCATGTTAATGAAATTTTGAGTGTAAGATTGTCAATGCTGCTTATTGACTTGAGGATAGAATATGAGGTGTAACTGTCACACCCCAATTTTCAAAATAAAGAAATTCCCATTTTATTTCATAAATAGAGCATTAAATAGGGCGTGATAAAAAAAAATGCTTTAGTTTTTGAATAAATAAATAAACGAGCATCCAAAGATAAAGGATTTAAACCAGGGGACAAGTCCCATAAGTTCTTGCAACTTTATTTTAAGAAGAGTATTTAGCAAAAGCCTTTAAAGAAAAGGACCCCAAGTTTATTTCATAAAACCTAACACTTCAAATTCACAAAAAACGATTAATGAAAATACGACTTTAAGCAAGTAACTAATAGATAGGAATTTCACGACCATTTTTTAAATAAAGACGACACAGAATGCTGAACCATTGGACTTTTAAAAGTCATAAACGAAAATTGGCATCTAAATTTTATTTTATAACAGATTACAACAAAGTTAATTTCTCCCTAATCAAATAATTTGAGAAGAATTAATGGAGTTCTACTATCTCTAATTTGGAAAATAAAATACTGCCACTTTATTAACTTTGAAAACATGGCTTTAACCCACACCAAGAATTAATAGTTTAAAAGGTATTGATGGGTCAAACTCAAGAACATGCATTGTGCATACTTAATTAAAAATTGGAAAAGTATGCAGACTACAATATATATACACATACCTCTCAACATTCACTTGTATAACGATCATCTATGAATGGGATAAATAAAAAATTCAGCATAATCCATTATTTCCTAAAAGAGGAAGAAATCGCATCTAAGAGGCAAAATTATTCACACTCAAGATTTAAAAAAAAGAAATCCACCGAAACATGGAGATCACAAGCAACAATCACAGTTTCGAAAGCAAACTGAATTTAAAACAATCTCTCTTCAAACTTATTATTATTAATATTTATTTTGTCTCCCCTTGCCAAGCGCCCCCACTCGTACGCTACCGCCACGTTAACCTGAAAAGGGGGTAGATAATAGGGAGTGAGCAATCCACCGCTCAGTGAAATAAATTGCGCACTATTTATCATTCAAACGCTACTACAAGTGAAACTGAAATTCTTACACTTGTAACTTGAAATTTCAAATCATGTTGGTAAGCACCTTTCGGTTCAATACCCACGTTGGCAAGCATCGCGATTCAATACCCTTGACTTGTACTTAATAATTCATGGATAACATAGCATGTTCATGTATAATCACATCATGTAGGGTTTTAAATACATAAACAACACATAATAAATCCCACCTATCGATCACGTAAAAGCCTCGGATTCAAGAGTTGAAAGTCGTGATCAGCCCCGTCGAAACCCTCCTCTCTTCGTATAAGAGCAGCCGTGAAAAAAAATAAAAGTTGGATGTGTAGGAATGAGAAGAAGGATCGTTTTTATGATTGAATGGCTGAAGCAAACTCCAGAAAATTAACGCGTAAGATTGGTCAAACTTTCCTTAGTAAGGAGAACAAATTTAATATTTGATTGCAGAGAGATATCTCTTTAAAGAATAGACGAGATATGATGATTTCTTGGACATGAAAAGATTTCTTAAATAAGGAAAGTGTATAAAATTGTGATTTCTCTTCCATTCACGCAGTTTGGCAAGCAAACATGTGGGTTGGACTACGCTTTGTTTGTATTGGGCCTTTATGAGTTGGGCCACAAAGAAAAATCACGTATAGAATTTTGAAGTGTTACATCCTACCCTTATAATAAAAATTTCGTCCTCGAAATTCAATCATAATATAAATGTCTTACCCGTAATGAAAGAGGGGTATCTTGCTTGTATCTCATCTTCTCTTTCCCAATATAGCCTCATCTTCCGTGTGTCGACTCCATCGCACTTTAATGAACGGTACGTCATGGTTTCAAATCTTTTGGATCTTTCGCTCCAAGACTTCCATAGGTTCCTCTTCATATGTTAAGTCTTTGTCAACCTCCAATGTCGAGAAAGTTACCACGTGGCTAGGATCATGAACATATTTTCTCAACATCGAAATGTGAAAAACATTATGAATTGAGGATAACTCGGGTGGTAAAGCCAAACGGTAGGCTAGATCCCTAACTCGTTATAGAATTTCAAATGGTCCAACAAAACGGGGCCTTAGTTTCCCTCTTCTTCCGAATCGTATGACACCCTTCGTGGGAGCCACCTTTAGAAAAACATGGTCTCCGACTTCAAAATACAAGTCTCTTCTTCTTTGATCAGCGTAAGACTTTTGTCTATTTTGGGCAGACTTGATTCTTTCTCGAATGACTCTAATCTTGTCCACTGCTTCTTCTATCATTTTGGGGCCTAGGACAACCCTCTCCCCAACATCGTCCCAATATAATGGTGATCTACATTTCCTTCCATAGAGCGCTTCATAAGGGGCCATCTTGATGGTCGCTTGATAACTATTGTTGTAGGCAAACTCGACTAGAGGTAGAAACTTTTCCCATTCCTCATCAAAGTCGAGTGTGCATGCTCTTAACATATCTTCCAAAATTTGGATTGTTCTTTCGGATTGCCCATCGGTTTGCGGGTGATAGGCGGTGCTGAAATTTAATCTTGTTCCCATGGCCTTGTGCAGACTTTCCCAATATCTTGAAGTAAAGCGCGCATCTCTATCGGACACTATTGAAATTGGTACGCCATGAAGCTTCACTATCTCTTGAATATACAATTGAGCAAACTGTTCCATCTTGAACGCCATTTTCACTTGTAAGAAATGAGCCGACTTGGTGAGTCGATCAACAATGACCCAAATGGCATGATTTCCCTTTGAAGACCTTGGCAAACCCACAACGAAATCCATGGCAATTTGCTCCCATTTTCACTTGGGAATTTCGAGTGGTTTAAGCTTTCCGGCTGGTCGCTGATGTTCAATCTTAACTTGTTGACAAGTTAAGCATCTTTCAACAAAGTATCCGATATCTCGCTTCATACTCCTCCACCAAAATCTTTCTTTCAAATCTTGATACATCTTTGTTCCTCCCGGATGAGCGGTGTATGGAGCTCCATGTGCCTCTCCTAAAATCTTCTCTCTTAATTCTTCAACCATTGGAACACATTCTTCCGTTTAATGTCAACACTCCTTCATCATCTACCTTGAAGCCATTATATTCGCTTCCTTGTGCCTTCCTTCTTCATTCCTTGCAAAAAGTGATCTTGCTCTTGAGCTCCCTTTATCTCCATTTTCAAACTCGGCAGGATCTCCAACGACGCAATGATCGCTCTTGTGCCGGAGAGTGATGTCACCAACTCGATTTGCATTTTGGCGAATTCCTTGATCAACTCCTCATGCTTGGTATGTAAACTACTAAGCTCCATTTTGGTTTTTCGGCTCAAGGCATCGGCTACCACATTAGCCTTGCCTGGATGGTACTCAATTGAGCAATCGTAGTCCTTCACCAACTTTAACCATCTTCGCTGTCTCATGTTGAGCTCCTTTTGAGTGAAAAGATATTTCAGACTCTTGTGGTCCGTGAAGATTACACATCTTCCTCCATATAGGTAGTGTCGCCAAATCTTCAAGGCATGCACAATTGCTGCCAACTCCAAATCATGCGTAGGGTAGTTCACGTCATGCGACCTCAACTGTCTGGAAGCGTATGCAATAACCTTATCATGCTGCATCAAAACACATCCAAGTCCTTGTTTTGATGCATCGCTGTAGACAGTGAATTCTTCGTTTGGATTTGGTATCGTCAAGACTGGTGCTGTGGTCAAGTCATGCTTCAATTTCTGGAAACTCTCTTCACACTTCTCAGACCAAACAAACTTTTCGCCTTTCCGAGTCAAGCGCGTCAAAGGACCGGCTATCTTTGAAATCCTTCAATAAACCTCCGATAATAGCCCGCTAGTCCTAAAAAACTTCGAACTTCTTGTACGTTTGATGGCGTCCTCCACTGATTCACAGCTTCAATCTTCGATAGAGATTCCATGCGATGTCACCACGTGTCCAAGGAATGCGACTTTGTTCAACCAAAATTCACATTTCTTAAACTTCGCGTACAGCTTCTCCTTGCGAAGTGTTTCAAATACCAATCTCAAGTGTTCCTCATGTTGTGCTTCGTCCTTCGAGTAAACCAGAATGTCATCAATGAAGACTATGACAAACTGATCGAGATACTAGTGGAAAACTCGATTCATCAGGTCCATAAACACAGCAGGTGCATTACTTAAGCCAAATGGCATTACAACGAACTCGTAATGTCCATACCGAGTCCTAAAAGCCGTCTTGGAAATATCTGTCTCATTCACCCTCAACTGGTGGTATCCGGATCTTAAGTCAATCTTGGAAAAGGTACCAGCTCCTTCAAGTTGATCAAATAGGTCTTCGATTCTCGGTAAGGGATACTTGTTCTTCACTGTCAGTCGATTGAGCTCACGGTAATCAATACACATCCTCATCGAACCGTCTTTCTTCTTGACGAATAGAACCGGTGCTCCCCATGGTGATACGCTTGGGCGAATAGATACCAAGTTCAGAAGCTCTTGCAATTGAATCTTCAGCTCTTGTAGTTCCATGGGTGCCATTCTGTAAGGGGCCTTGGAAACTGGTGCTGATCCAGGAAGTAGGTCTATCGAAATTCTACTTGGCGGTTCGGTGGTATCCTTGGCAATTCCTCCGGAAAGACATCTAGAAAGTCCCGCACTACTGGTATGCCACTGGGTGACACTTCTGAGATCTTAGAGTCCACAATGTTCACTAAGTATCCTTGACACGACTTCTTTTAAAGCATCTTTGCTGCTTTCGCGGCAGACAAAACTTGGGGTATCACACCACTCTTGATCTTGTGGACGATTTCTTCCTTGGATCCTGGCACCGTTAAGATCACTTCTCGCTCCTTACACATGAAGATGGCTCGATGGTGTGTAAGCCAATCCATTCCTAGTATCAAATCGAACCCATGCATGTCCATAACGTAGGGTTTGGCGCTAAAGTTGATCCCTTCAATGTATACATCGAGGCTATCCACTAATGAATGCGTGAGAATCTTCTCTCCCGAAGGCAGACTAATCTCAAGAGGCTCGTCACTCTTGATTAATTCACAACAAATCTTACGACAATACTTAGCATATATGAAAAAATGTGATGCACCAGTATTAAACAATGTGAAAGCTCGGGAGTTACCTACTGATAAAGTACCTGTAATGACTCTTTGTTCCTTATCCTCTTCATTCTGGTTCATGGCAAAGACTCTTCCTTGACCTCCGGTAGCTTGCCTTTGATTTCCTTTTGCAGGCGGTCCCCTTCGTTCCGGCACATAGTTACGTGGTTTGGTGCAATCTTGAATTTTGTGCCCGACTTCGTGGCATCTGAAGCATCTCCCTTGACCTTTAAGGCATTCACCATCGTGTCTCTTCTCACATTTCGGGCAAAGCGGTTTTGTGTTATGAGCATTTGGGGGCGGATTAGTGTTGGCCCTTGGCTGTTTGTTGTTGTTGTTCCCTCCAGAGCTGGAGTTCTCCCACTTTCTTTTGCCTGAGTTCTCCATCGACCTACGATTAGCACGTCCCCTCTCAAAACAAGCTTCTATCTTTTGAGCCCTCTGAAAAGTATCAGCATATCCCATTTCAGGCAGAGAAGCCATAGCATCCTGAATGTCTTGACGCAGGCCGTCCACCAGCTTCTGATCTCGTTTCTCTTCAGTATTTACTAGCTGTGGTGTTGCCCGGCTCATTTGATTGAATCTCCGCTCGTATTCAACCACAGTCTGATTTCCTTGCTTGAAATTGTAGAACTCGCGTTCTACTTTAGCTCGGTGAGTCCGCGGATAGTAGTTGTCCACCACTATACTCTTAAATGCCTCCCATGTGATAGCTTCAGGGTCCTCATTAGGTCTCATCCTCCAGTATGAATCCTACCAATGATCCGCATCTTCTGTGAACTGGTAAGATGGACAATAGACGCGGTACCGATCGTTGCACCTCATGGAGCGGAAAGTCTTTTCGAGTGACCTCAACCACTCTTCCACATATTTTGGTCCCTCACGTCCCTTGAAGATAGATGGTGTGTAGGACCGGAACTGCTTCATCACCTTGGTATAGGCGTCTTCATTCGCTGTTGGTTGCTGATTGTTATTCGCTTGGTTCTCATTCGCTTGGTTGTCGTTAACCTGAACGTTGTTAACCTGAGGCGCTCTTCTTGGAGGCATCCTTCAATCATCAATGCACAAGTATTTAATACTAGCTCAGGATGATGATCAGTAATCATAATAATAATAAGGCATATAATAACATTGTCTGCAAAACAATTAAATGACAGAGGCACGTAATTAGAAGGGAAACTAAAAAAAAAAATAATAATTCCATTCGTGCCGCAAATAAAGAATTGTCTCAAAATGAATATCATAGATGTCAAATACGGAAGGCAAAAGTCAAATCTCCCACTATAAGGTTAATAATAAATAATACTAGAAGCTAAAATAATTGCTGGCATGAATTTATTCAACATTCTCCTCAGGATCCTCTTCAGGGTCTTCTTCGGGTTCTTCTTCATCAGGAATTCCATAGAATCCCTCGATAAGAGCATTCTCCGGAGCATCTACGATGTGTCCAGGAGGTGGTGGTTGGAAGCGAACCACTCTCTCGAACAACTGTACGGTGAACACATGATAGCTTGTTCGTGGAACCTCTTGATTTATAGTGTCGCAGCCCAGCCGTGAAAATGAGATAGGCGACCTCCCTCCATGCCAGGGGTAAAGTGTTAATCAGCTTCACGCAAGCCCAATAGTTAGTAATTTCGTCTCCATAATCTCGAACTTCTCTCCATTCTTGCAGCATTATAGCAAGGTGTGTTGCCAAATCATGGCGCGGATCGCGCTGATAATTTCTGTAAGATTGTTGTCTAGCTATATTGTCCATCTACTATAACACGATTCCTCTTATCACGTAAGAACAAACTATCTTGCATATTAATTCATAAATTTATACACATGGGATAATAAAACATAACTTGCACATAATTTCACATGTAAACATAGTTGCAATTTTTAAATCTTTCATACCTTGTTTGGCGTGGGCGTCGTACTCGGTGGATTCGTAGCAAGAGACTTAATTATTATTAAAATTATTCATGTATATTTTCATAGCAAATAAATCATTTACATATGCATATGCGGAAGATAGAATAAAAATAATTTTTGAACAAGTATGCAGAATCGCATACCCGCTCTGATACCAATCTGTCACACCCCAATCTATCTTTCCCTTTCAGGGTAGCGTGGCGGTAGCGTACGAGCGGGGGCGCGTTGGCAAGAGGAGACTTAAGAACATGTTTTAATAAATTTCAGTTATATGTTGCGTATTTTCAAAATCTCTACTTAAAGAATGTGATTTAAAATCGTGGTATTGTGTTGCAGTATGAGTTAATTGTTGGGATTTTATCTACTTTATATGTTTAAGATGTGATACACGGTGAATGTTGTGGGGTCTATTTAAGAATAAATTATTCAGCGTGTTCTGTTTCTTTTCATTTGTGTTTGAATGTATGTTGGCATGTTAGGATGTTAAATTGGTTTTTGTGCTATGGAATTGAGGTATTGACTGTCATCAATCTAGTAGTCTTAGGTTGCCGCCTCGTGAATTATCGAAAGAATGCATGTAAGTCTTGTAAATGAAGTATGTTTGAAATTGATTTATGTGGCTTAAGATACTTTATTATAATTAAATGGTTGAATGAGTGAATTTGATGTGGTTGACTTTGCTATTAATTTACCTTAGTATAACCTTTTAATTGAAGGCTTGAGTGAGTTACTGTCTAAATTTGTGGGTATTGTATGAACAGAGGTTTGGTTCTCGTACCCCTAAGTACAACCATTGTGTATATTAAAATTAAATTAATATTTTGGATTGGTTAATACATTTTCCATGTTTAAGGTTTCTGCGGATGTTTAATTGTAGTTATCAGAGGTGGCAAATTCCAACTTTGCTACTAATTTGCACTTATATTTTATTTGATAAGTATGCAAGAAATATTCATATGTTAGTGTGTTTTACATGGGGTGATTAGTGGATTATTATTTTAAATACTTATTTGCAAAGTTTAGCTCTTTTCTTGATATTGAGTAGTAACTGCAGGTTTGGATTTATTATATAATTTGACAAGTCCTGTATGTTTGGAGGGTATGAATTTTCAAAATAAACTTATTGTCCTTCTCTTTAAAGTTCGGCAGAAATTCTTCCAATATTCTTTGACCAAGTTTCAGAAACTTATAGGACTTGCTCTTATTGTAATTTCTTCTTGTTTATAGAAAAATGGTTGGTCATGCCCTATTTAATGCATACTTGAGAAAAAATTATGTAAAATCTCTATATTTAAAAATTGGGGTGTGACAGTAGCAAATACAAAAATAAACCAGGACTGCATTCCAGTTCAACTCTTGGTATAATACAAAATCATGTTTCTAGGTAACTAACTTAAAGCATCAAATTCTAAATAAGTGTCTTCTTTCAATTATGACCCAAAAATCAGTCCCTACAGGCTACATCTCTCCCCATAGGCAGGAATAGTATATTAGATAAAGATGGTGATGGTTTTAGAACACAGATAGAGATGGCCTCAGAACAAGATACAGATGGTCAGTAATCATTATTAAGAAAATCCATCATGGGCAGTAAAGATTACGAACAAATGGATAACAACTGGCCATTTTGACGAAAAGAAAATTTATTAAACGTGACTTTCTACATCTAACTGATTGTGAATATTGTAATTTGTATGAGTATTTTGTTTATGTTGACCATTAAGTAGTTTTTTCTGTCAGGTATATCTCAGGAGGAAGAAAACTGGCGGGCCCAATATGGTCAAGTAAGCCAACCAGATGAAGAGTGGATGTCAGGTTTGCAAGTGGTGGATTTATGGGATTGGGCACTTGTTAGGGAGACAAAAAAAGATGGAAAGACAGAGGTGGCAAAGCTGGTTGGTAGATTGAGGAAACGCTCCAGCAAGCTTCATCCAGCAGTTCCTTCTGGTGCTGGTATATTGAAGACTGCAGCAGTATGTGAAGTGCACCTTGATATGGTACGAGTGACATCAGGTTTGGCCCATTCACTTTTAATTTAGTGCACTGAGAATTATTTCTGTAAGATGTTCTGGTTACAAATAAGCGGTTTAATCAACCTTTTTGAACTAAGTTTTATGAAGGGTATGCAAAATATAGGGTTCTTTCTTCTTTTATCTTTTTGGAGGTCGAGAAATATTGGTTTCAACCTGGATTTATTAGGGTAAAATTGACTGGGTATGTAGATAATCAAGTAATATTGTTTTATGCATGCAGATAAAAATATTTGTTTTCATGCTCACAGATATTCACAAGGCTATGCCATGGTAATTCTGTCATTTTACAGGTCGAATATACAGATTGAAGATTCCTAGCTTGCAATATTTAGCATCCTTGTCAGTGTATAATGCTTCAAACCCAACTAAAGATTGGGATTTTCCACAATTATCAATCAAAAGTCATTCAGAGAAGTCACCAAAATCTGATCAGCAGCCTGAATCTCAAAGCTTAGAAGGTCTTTCTGTTACGGAGAAGAAATCTTTATCATCAGTGAAGCTTTCCCCATCTAAGAAGGTAACTAAATGCACTGTTGTAGCTTAATGATTCCCGATTTCAAGTCTGTTTAATTATAGATTGGTGATACTAACTGTTGATGCTGGGTTTTTGTGCAATTTCAATTTTTTTCTCATTACACGCTCGTGCAGGACCAAAGATGTATGCATCATGAAAACAAGTTTTTTCCTGTGTGCTACAGTCCCTCTTGATCTTTTTCATTTGCCAGGATCATGCATACCGTGATAGAGCTGCTGAGAGACGAGCACTCCATGGTGGCTTCGGTGTGGGTCCTGGGCAAAAGAACTCGGACACCTGTTCTGATTCTCTGTCGTCATCTCCTACTTTACCACCAGAAGAGGCAGCAGCGGAGTCGTTGAACCATTCATTTGGGACAGGAAGTTATGCCAGGAAACTTCTGGAAGGCATGGGCTGGAAGGAGGTAAGTTTTCCATGAATAAATCACTATTAACCAAGCGCTCTAGTATCTTAACTACTAGTTTTATCTCAATTCAATTTCCTTGGAGTTCATCTGATAGAAAAAATCTATATGATCCAATTCATGTGGCATGCATTCTCTTTTGAACTTCGATTTTCTTTTTACGTGCGCTTTCGTGCAGGGCGAGTCGCTTGGCCATAGTATAAAAGGCTTGACTGAACCGTTAAAAGCAAATGGGAACAAGGGAACTTCAGGTTTAGGTTGGGAGGATCCTAGAAGAAAACGATACTAGCTCAGTATGATCCAACCTTGTTAGTACCACTAGCTTTTAGTATTGTCATTTTAATTTTTTGTCTGTTTTGTTCTTTTTCTTGTATTCTTCTCTTTTGAACCCATTTAAAGAGCAACAACTCTGTTTGTAGTGTGAAATTGGCATTTGGAACGAATATAATAATATTAAGTAAAATAAATTTAATAATACATGATATCGGCACAGTAGAAAATAAAATTTAACAATAAATAAATGATAAAATATACTCCCTCCATTCCAAATTACATGATAAATTTTATTTCGTCATTGTTCATTTAGCGTGCGCTACATTATCATCACACGAGCAATTTATGGGAATTAGTATCACAAAATAAAAATAATAATAAATAATAAGAAAAGGCGATCAGGAAGGTACTGAACTACTGATTATATAAAGTCCTCAAGAAAAAATATTTTTTTAAAAAAAATGGTGGGTTCAAAATGTTTGCTCCAGATTATAGAGTATCAATAAATTAAAGTTCAGTTTGCACTTCAATAGAAGGCACTTCTTCATCAGTAATTTTCTCATCATTGGCTATTACATTCTGCTCCTCTACGGTGCCATTCTCTTGCAAATTCTGCTTTAATCGTCGAATCTCGTCCTCCTTTTCTTCTAGTTTCTCTTGTAAGATAACCACCTGTAACAATTGACATCAGATTACTACACCAGATCCACGATCAACTACTAAACCTAAATTTTTCCAAGGCACATGAGTATTCCTGTATAACTGTGGTTTCAATTTCACATAAATCTTCTACAATTAGGTTAATTTTGATAGATTATTTTAGTCATGAAAGTGAAATAGGCAAGTACCAGCTCGTTCGATCTATCAACATCACCGGTCATTTTCTCCATTTGCTTGCATAATCCTGCAGAAAACAATAGAAGGGTGGATATGACGAGCATATCAAAGTAACAATGTTTTCAGGTAGTAATGAAACAGTCGTAGCTTACAGTTGTTCTTGATATATATATATCAACCGTCTCATGGACGAACATCCCAGTTCAGAACTGGGATGTTCGTCCATGAGACAGTTATAGCTTCCAGATAATATTCACAGAACAATGTTCTGATCCCTCAAATCAGTATCTCAATGAAAGACGGGAAGAAAACAAAAAACCAGAGAAAGTACTAAGGGCAGTTCCAGCGTACAGCATGCAGACAGCAAACAAATGACCGGAAACACGGTCTAAAAACTAACCTTCAAATTGACTTCGGAGTTCAGCATTCTGAGATTTTTGTAGAGCAAGTTTCATGCCCAGCTCGTGAATCTACAGAGGAAAACATGAGAATAACAATCCTTCAACAAAGGCCAAGCCTCTTAAGAGATGAATTAGAATTCCACAGAATTAGGATATTCAAGTTTCTGCAATTAGACAGTTTTAACATGCACAACCAATCCCATCTCTTCAATCAGAAAGCTCGACGACTCGAAAATTAATTATAAAAGTTAGTAAAAGATCATTGATAGATATAGAATTAGTACCTTTCCTTCATTAGCTTGGTTCCCAATCTCCTCATTCTCTTCCTGCAGAGTCCTGCATTTTGCCATTAACATCTTTCCCATCTTACTTTGTGGGGTGAAACTGACAGCAGCTATATTATCTTGCAACTCTTTAACTTTTTTATCCTTCTCTTCAACCAAATTCTGGAAAAATAGTTCCGGTAAGAATTAGTTTGACAGGAAAATATGTTTATCTAAATGTGTCATGTGGAGTATTTGTAAAAAGACTAAAAGAGAGGTATTAAAGTAGGAAAACCAAGCAACTGTAGCACAGAAAAAGACAAGCATAACACAAAACATAGTTACAAACGCATGTTCAAAAGTCCGCCAGCACAACTGAATTGCAAATGTAGGATAAAGATAACTAATCATAACCCAGCAGAACCAGCAAGTAACAACTAACAAGTAAATCTGTAGAAAGGTAATATATAATTCAGATAAAGCAGATGAATAGTAATTAAATTTGAGTTGAATTCAGAAGAAGCACCTTTAGCCTTGTAAACTCTTCATGGATAGCTGGGTCTAGCAATAATCTCCTCGCCTGTCAGTTTAACACTTTGAAATAATTTAAAATAAATACATAATAATTGTCTAATAGACAAACAATTTTGTTCCCTTTTACAACATTTCCAACTCAATCTAGAAAATTAGTCTTTTTTTTTTTTTTTGCCAGTCTTAAAAACTAAAATGGCAAGGTATAATTTTTGTTTTGCATTGAGCTATACATCTTTTATTGGGCATAAAATAGGGGAAGGCATACCTGCATAGATGGTGGTTTCAACTGAGCTCTCAAATCTCGAACAGCAGACTGCACAAAAGTTAAGTACAATAACAACAGGATTAAGGCACATCAAGCGAATACTTAGTTCTATTTAAACAGCAGTTACATATATAACAAAAGAACAGAAGTTGGTGCTCTAGCAAGAAATGCCACCTTCAACTCAGCTATCTCCTGCTCACGTTTGGCAAATGTCACAATGAATGCTGCCTCTTTCTTCTTTGCTTTCTCAAGCTAATAACAAAAGCAAAAAACATTAAGCATAGGTATTTAGTTCACCAAGTACAAACTTGAAAATAAAATGTGCTTTACATTACAAACATACCTGCTCTCGCATAGATTCCTCAGAGGACCTCAAGGACTGAAGGTAGCTGATGACAAATTTTGGTCCTAAACGAGATATAGGGAAAAAATTGTCATTCAAATAAATAAACATTATCAATAAGTGATGAAAGTTATTAGTAAATAAGGTTCAAATGACATAAAGCACACAAGGAACAAACCAGGAGTTGCCCCTTGGGGGATAAAAGATTCATTCTGGAAAGATGAATGCCACTGTTGAATCTCAGACTTAGACTCTTCAAGCTTCGCCTGAAATTTTAAAAAATATATTATCCTTGTGAATAAAAAATTTTATGCTATTATCCTTGTGAATAATTTTTTATTAAGCAGCATCGTAATTAATGATGAAGATGCAGAAAGAATACTTCGGCTAGAGTGGCCAACAGGTGGAGAACTACATACATAGAATGATTGAAGAAAAATTAGAAGGTCTGGTAGAAATATAAACCTGGCATCTTGAAAGTTCATCTTGACAGTTCTTGAGGCTACAAAAAGAAAAGCCGGAGAAGTGTGCCAATAAGTCTTATGCAGTCTTGAGTAAAACGATTCGTCGAAATTGAAACTTTATCTTTACAAGTATTATGAATTAAACAGACAGATTTTCACAAGTCTATTATGACAAAAAAAAAAATGGCCATGGAGCAAAAAACCTCTCACGAAGAGACAAAATCATCCCAGTTGTCACTCCAGGTGCAGTTTCTTCAACTTTCAGGTTGGCCTAAATTATCATTGAACAGACACGGTCAAAATTTGAATCAGCAGAAGAATTTGGTAGCAGATTCAAGGAACGTGGCTGGAACAAATAACAAATTAACAAAAAAAAAATGGTAGAGGCTTTATGCCAATATAACTTCAGCATCAGCCATTTACTTTTTTTAATAAGAATTGAAATGTCATAACACTAATATCACAATGCTGATGTAAGTGTACTAAAGCGCCATATAAACAACCAGTGCGTTCCATTACAATTCCATCACACTTAATCACACATCTAAAGAACCTTATAAGAGATCTAAATATCACTTTTTGATATGAGGTAACAAGAAGGAAATCGAAAATTCAAATTCCATACAAAAGAATCTGATAAGAAAGTCTAACTATAAGTTACATCAGTTTTTAAGTTAATTAGCATGATAATTCCAGACAAAAACCATAAAATCGACAGATGGTTCAATACAAGGTGACAGTAATAAATGTGAAGATTTGCAGTAAATTGCTCGAAGTATAAGAGCAGCAGTAGAAGTAAGACCTTTTTTGACCCAAAGATATCGTCTTCATCATCGTCAAGATCTGCATAGTTTCTCTTATTACCTAACATACAAAAACCAGATTCCCGATATCAGCAATCGCAAAAACTAACGTAGTTAAATACATCGTTCAACTCAATCGATTAACTAAAAAACCTGAACGCCTAGCATGATTTCCCGCAAATTCACCTACAAAATCCTCTTCCTACAATTCGCGAAAAACGCGCAAGCATAATTAAGCAGAAAAATAATAATAATAATAACAAGGTTAAACCACAATGAATTGATAGCAACCTCAGATACTTACGTCATCAAGATTGTCATGTGACGCCATTGGATTCGATTTTGGAGAGTTCTGAAATTTGAAACCCTAGCCGAGCGAATTTCCACGAGCAAACGCCAATTGAGATTTTCCAAATTATACAAATGTTTACTTCAACTCATTTCAAATTGCTCTTCCACTTTTTCCATTTTTTTTATTTTTGTATTTTTTATATTTTTTTCCCCCAATTTCTAAACAAGTATTTTACCAATATTTATAAGTTTTTTAGCTGCAGAAATAGAGAGACTATCTATCTGTCTACAATTAGAATAGCACATAAGTAAAATGGGCTTGGCCCATAAATTATTTATGCTCATGTCCCTTTTTACACGATTGGGCTGAGCTATACATTCTTATTATGGGTCCATATTGCAACTGGATCCAGTTTGAATTTCATGGTTCTTCAAATTACTAGAGATTAATGTATAATTCTCTAATTTTTAACAATCTTTTGGAACATTTAGATATAAGAAAATGTTAATTTTTTAGAAAGTCTTGAAATAGAATAAGATATTTTAAACATTAACTAGGAGTATTGATTTTGAGTGAAAAAAATAAAAATGATGCGCTATTTGTCAATTTTTTTTTCTTTTTTTTTTTAAATATAAGACGATCCCATATATAATGAGAGGACAGCCCAAAATTGGTATTTAACCAGTCATTCATTATGAAATAGTAATATTTATTTTTTTCTATTATTGTTATTATCATTATTATTCCGTGTTATAGTATGGATTTTAAATCTAACATTTTAAAAATCAATCCTACGTATATCCAGCAACTGTATTTATCATCATGAATGTATCCATCTTTCAAACATTTTCTCTCATTAATTAATTAATTAATATCAAATTAATAGTATCATTTTTCTCTCCCTTAACTATGAGAATTGATAATATTTCAACATAAAAAATTATATGTAATTGATGAAAAATAATAACCGTTTAGCACACTATTTGATTAACAATTGGTAGTATTACATAAGTAAAAATTAATAACACCTAAAAGTTATAATATTTTTATTAAAATAATGATAATTAATTTTTAAAAATAATTAAAACACCATATCATGAGAAAGTGTCATACAATTACTATTATTATTCCATATTACTCCCTCCATCCACTGAAAATGTATACATTTTGCTATTTTGGTATACATTTTGCTATTTTGGGCATCCATACAAAAGGTATACATTTTCCTTTTTAAACACATATGACTTACATACATCACTAATACATTTAATTTAATATATGGGTCTCACAAACCTCACTAATACAATTACATATTACCCATTAAATAATAATACTCATTAATCCACGTGCAAAAAATAAATATATACGTTCAGGTCGGATGGAGGAAGTTGTAAAAAGTTAAGACAATCTTTAAAAAAATAAAAATTATTAGAGAAAAGAAAAAAGAAAAAAAAAGTGAACATTCAACCTAGTTTATATAGGGTGTTCCTTTAATATGTTGGACAAGATGGTGGTATGTCCTCCATATATTATATAAATCTTCATAGTATCTACTTTATTTAATTTCTTGTACAATTTCTCTTTTTTCTTTATTGGACCTTTAATTATATCTCTCACTTTCATTATTATTATTATTAGAAGTACTATTATTAATTTTAAACATTGGCACTTTTTGCTTTGGTGAGATACTATAGGAAGATGAAGACAGGAAGCCTTTTATTCATGTCCTAAAAAAGTAATAATTTTTAAATATAAAACTTTGTAAAGTTTCAAACTTTGAAGCTAATTCAAGGCTAGCATAGTTAAATCTGATGGTCCAACATTTCAGCTGGTCACTTTTGGAAACAAGAACGATGTGTATTACATATGTCCCAATGTTTATTATTAATGTATATAATAAAGCACAAACAATCTAATTGCCCTCCAAAAAGGATACCACAGTTTAACTGGGTATGGCTAATTGTCTATATATGTTAGAGTATATGATCGAAGAGATCATTGATAATATATACTCAACGTATAAATCTAAGTCTTCTATAAAATTTGATATAGAAGAGAATTTTATTGCTCACTAGTGCAAAATCATCATTATTTTACTATATTTATTACTCTCTTCGGTCAGTACAAACTTCTCCATTTTAAGTGTTCAGCTCATAGATACCAATTTTCAATTTGTATTAAAAGGGCCTCGTATGTAACACATCGCTCATTATTAAAATAAT
This sequence comes from Pogostemon cablin, assembly GCA_023678885.1. NCBI lineage: Eukaryota > Viridiplantae > Streptophyta > Magnoliopsida > Lamiales > Lamiaceae > Pogostemon > Pogostemon cablin. The sequence goes on along the minus strand of CM042960.1, from coordinate 3,421,695 downwards.
TGCACACTATACATAAAATGATAATACTCATTAATTTACGTACAAAGAAATGGATTACTCCCTCCATCCTGTTTCAATCTTTATGTTTGTTTTTTGTACGTTGACGAATGAGTATAATATTTTAATAGATAGTGGGTGGAAATATATAATATTTAATGTAAAGTGGGTAGGTGTATAGGTGGGTCTCATATTCCAAAAAGGAAAACATAAACATTGAAATTAGACGCGCAAAATAGAAACGTAAAGATTGAAACGGGACGGAGGGAATACTTATTATGGAGTAATATTACTAACTGAATATAAACGTATCGATTCGTAATCTAAAAATGACCGAGTCGACTACTCGATGCGTGTTGTACAAATCAATCGGTTGGGTTTAAAGTTCCACAAAAACCCGTGACCCAGAAAGAAGCGAGTTAACTAACCACACTAAAGAAAAAAGAAAAAAAGGAAAAGAGGGCAAAGAAAGAAAATTTGAATTTAGTTGGTACAACAAAAATACATTTCTTTTAATAATAGAGTATCTGTTATCCATTATTATTTATTAATGGAATCCTTATATAAATTGCTAATAATGAAATTTATTATTAGCAACGAATTACTGATAAAATTAAATTTTGTTGGTAAAAATTTATATACTAACCATTATTTTACCAAAAAATTATTCTATTAGTAAACCAATTTAAAAATAAAAATTAAAACTTTTACTGATAAAATTTTCATCGATAAAAATAGAATTATAGTGTTGAGTCAACTCTCACAATTTTATTCTCAGGCCTATCCTTACTAGGTCTAATCCATACTCATAAATTCATTATCATCTACTCCCCCGTCCCATAAAACATTTCACACTTTTCTCATTTGTTTATCCCACAAAACTTTTCACACCCCAAAAAAGGAAACATCACTTTATCTAATAACCTCAAAAGTTTCTTTGATTTCAAATTTGTCACTCCTTTTTCACGCACATATCATTACTTTATATTTTTTTATTATCTAAAAATACCACAATACCCTCCAAAGTCAATAAAGTTGGTCAAAAAATGTACATTTTCTTAAAAATGTGGAACAGTAAACGTAAAATGTATTATGGGACGGAGGGAGTAACTTGTATATGAAACTTTAATAGCACACACAACCCACACTTTATTTTAATTGGTTTTCAGTCAAACCTGATCAATCGGATCGACTATGGCTAACTAATCAAATTTTACACTGAAAATAAAAATAATAAAAACCCTTATTAAAAAAAAAAGTGATTGGGTGTTACGATGTTGTAATATGATGCCATGAATACATACATATATGCAAACATAGATGGTGAGATGTCTTTGCCATGAATTTGGTCACTTGCAAGTACAAGTTTAACAGTGAGTCCTCTCTATAAGCTACTTGAGGCACATCCTGCGATTTACCTCCTCCACTCCTCCACCAATTCCCAGGACAGAGATGGTTAGGCCTTAATAGTAGGGTACACCATTATAAATGGTGAGATATCGCCCCACGTACGACACATAGCACGTGAGGATATCACTCATCCAATTATAATCAACGCTTTTCTTTTCCATACGCTGTGACCATTAACATGCATTTGTTGCTATGTATTTATTCCTTTTTGACCCCAAATTACTCTTTTATCCTCTCAAAATTAATAGTATACTATTAGTTATTACCATGATCTTATATTAAATCGGGTTGGTTTGACCCGAACTTACTTCAGATGTCGTTTAATCCAAAAAAAGGTGATTTGAGATTGAAGTTTTATAAGTCAAAATTAAATTTGAAATATAAATTAATCTTTAGAAATTAATTTCAAATCTAAATAAATAAACTTATATTACTAGCACACATAGTGTTCAAGAGCTTGTAGTCTATAAACCCGATTCACCATGCACTCTAATTTTATAAAATTACTCTTTAATTAGTGAAGTATATGAAGATTAAAGAGATGAACTATTATTCTTTTGATTAGAAAAATATTATTCATATCTATAAAAATACTCATAAAAAATTACAATATTTCAAAATTTGAGAAGTATAATTTTTTTATTTAAAAGTGTAACGGTTCATCACTTTAAAAAGTAATTATTCATGAATTAAAAAATAATTTAATAAAATAAGGGTGCAAGTAAATCCGACCAGTACAAGTATTTTTACGTGGAGTAAAATTTTCCGATTCAAAATTCTTGTACCATTTATCTTGTATCAAAATGGTGTGATATTATTTGTATCTCCACTCCAAAATAAATAAATAAATAATATTAATAAACACAACATTTTCGTTGATATTAAAATAAAAATATGTATGTCATTTTACTACAAAGTAAATGTATGGGAGCACATAAGTCCAAGTAATTCATAATCATAATATAATATATATATATATATATATATATATATATATATATATATATATATATTTATTTTTTTTTTTTTTTGATGGAAGGCAAGAAATATGGGACGGTATGATTGATGGAAAAGAATGTTAAATCTTGTCGGGGGATTTGAACTTTGTTGGATTGCATCAATTCAGGTAGGAAATTAACTCTAATTTTTAATTATTTATTAATAAAGGGAGACATAAATATCAAAAGTCATAAGCTACCTACTGATCATGCCCATCTATTTCCACTACTTTCATATTCTTAATTTATAAACCTCAATTACTAATTTCTAATTATTTGTTTTTTGGTCTAAATTGAATCATAAAATTTAAATAACTTTTTTCGAAGTGATGTTATGACTATAATTATCACTTTCTTGGTTCAAAATTTAATGAACCTATTCTATTTTACAAGGAATGGGGAGGGAAAATGAGAATATCAATTTCTATACTTTAATTTTGATTTGAATACAATTTTGAATATCCCTTAACTTTTAATACTCTTTTTTTTTTTTTTATCAATTTCAATCCTTTAATTTTTATTTTTTTCAATTTTAATCTTTTTGCAAAATTTTGCAAAACTTACAAGAATTGTAAGTCTTTTTAATTGATTTTTTTTCAAAATCACTAAAATTAAAAAAAGTTAATAGTTATAGGAATAAAATTAATAAAAAAATTTAAAATAGAATAAAGTTAAAAGATCAAAATTAAATTTAACAAAAGTTAAGGACCAAAATTGAGATTTCTTTAAAAAAAAATGCTTTTTTAGGATGCACCTTAATACTAATGCACTCTATAAATTTTAAGTTATGATTTTAAGGTATTGTAAGTAATTTTTTTAATTTAATTTAATGTATCTTCTAAATTGTTAATAACATCCTTATCTAATTATTCAATTCATTCATTCAAGAGCATCCATAACATGCATCCTAACTCCGAAGGGAATATATATATATATATATATATATATATATATATATATATATATATATATATATATAAATAAAGACAAGTTGGCTGCATAATTGGAAGGACGAATGGCTGTTAATTTGATTGATGAATTAAGTAAATGATTATGATAGTGTTTAATGACTAAAATAAGGCATAATCTGTGTCATTTTGAATCTAATTGGTGTCATTTGCCTCATATTAGTGGGCTATAATTGAAACTTAAAAGATAATCTATTCTAGAAGATGTATGAAATTGGTTGGAGTGGCAATTCTTGGTTTCCCACTATGCCCCTATAACTTTCACACTTGCACCAAAATTATCAAATAACTTAGTTATTAATTAGTGGATTAATTGCAATAAAACTATAAATTTTATTCTTATTATAAATTAATCTTCATTTTAAAGAAATTGCAAAAAAAATTTATATTTAAGTATTGTTATAAAATACACCAATTTTTTTTAAAAAAACTTCACTTTTAATTCTCACATTTGAAAAAAATATCACATATATTGAGTGGGTATGTTAATCTTTTAATTATTAGACAATGATTATTTTACGATAAGAATAAAATTTTGTAGTTTTCTTGAAACTGGCCTTAATCAACTAAATACTGGTTTGTTAATATTCCCTCCGTCCGCTCGAAAAATGGTCTTTTTTTCATTTTGGTCGTCCTTTCTAAAGAGGGTCATTCATTTTTTACACACATGGGACCCACACACCCACTAATACAACTAAAATATGGGGTCCACACTCCCACTAATACAACTACCCACTACACATTAAATAATAATACTCCTTAATCAACATGCACAAAAGCAAAATTGCCTCTTTCGGACGGACGGAGGGAGTATTATTTTGTAATGTAGGATGGAGTATGTATGTTATTCTTTAAAATAAAAAGTAATACTGATGTTATATATAACATATTATAATTATTATGAGATGAATAACATTTAACATTCTGAAAAATAGAATTACATTTATTAAAAAGTTGATACATATTCACATAATACATTTTTTTTAAAAAATTAAATGGAGGTATAATTCCTTAACACCCATCTATTATATATAATTATGTCTTTTTTTTATTATTTAAAACAAATTTGTACTGATGAAAAAGACAGATGATTAATTTCATTCGTTCAGTTTTTAATCGATATAAGATTTAAACTTTGGTAATTAAAATAAAATAAGAAAAATAATATTTGAAACATTTTTTAAATTTTAAAAAATCATTAATATAATCATTTTATTTTAGAAATAAGTCAAATTTCAAGTACAGTTTATGTAGTTGACCCTTTATCTTTTTTCTTTTTCCATAACAACCCATTGTATTTGGTAATTGGTACACATTGCTTTCAAGTCAAACTCAAAATTTGTCACTTCTTTTTGGAAAATAAAAATAAAAATAAAAATTGAACACATAATTTCAGAAACTAAAATAACAAAATTGAATAAGTAAAAAATTAAAAAGAAAAGCAAAGAAGATCACATGTGAAATTAGGATTATAAATGTTGTGAAATTAGATACATATTGATTGAAGATGTGTAGTAAATGGGGGGCTAATGGGTCCAATTTTCATCACCCATTGTTGAGCAGTCGACCTCAATGTTCTTTTCACCCTTTCAAACACCCAACATTGGACATCATTAATTTTTTCCTAAAAGTTAAGAGATTTTTTTTAAATTAATATTCTCAGTAATTGTTTTATTTCATTTCATGGGTTTTTTTCTTTTTCTTTTTCTTTTTCTTGCACGCACGCAAGAAAAGCACTTTGTCCATTACAAGCCACTAATTCTATCTACATTATTACTTTTTTCTAAAAAAGCTTTTAACCCATAAATAAATATACATATATACATAAATGCTAAATTCATAGTTCATATATTATCAAGGTTTTATCTAGATAATACACATTATCTTAATACTCATGAATTCATCTCGTTTAATTCTTCACAGTACACATTATCTTAATATTCAATTCATCTTGTTTAATTCTTCACAGTTGCTATACACCAAATTCTATAAAATAAAAAGATAACTAACATATTGATCAATTTATTAACATGCAAAAGTAAAAGTCTTTATTTTTTATATAATAAATAAAATAGAATTTATATATGTATGTCAATTGAAATATTTTTTTTTGAAAAAAAAATAAAGTGCATTAAGTTGAAATGTTATCATGTTAAGTATTTTTATTATTTAAAATTCGAGTGTAAAAGTTATAGTGAAATTTTAAAAAAAAAAAGAAAAAAAAATCAGATGTATGTCACGAGTTTATTGCAAGAATTTCGTTTGTACTAATATATTATTTCGAATAAGGTCTTGAAATTTTATAAAATTAAGTAGTAGTACTATTTTAATTTTAATTTTCCTTTTTTTTCTAATTAAAAAAAAAGATTTTGAATAGTGTTTGGAGGCCAGATCACTTCCCCTACCATGCTTTCTCCAATGGAATTCCACTTTTCTCTCACGGTGGTCGGTTTCAAAATTCAAACAATAATCATAGTTATTTTCTTTTTACACAAATGATAATAATAAATAATTATCAATTGATAAAATCTTCACGTTTATTTTCTATTGAATATATTAACGTTAACGAACTCTCTCATAAATAGTCCCATAAAATTTGAATATGTATAATAATGATATTTATTAATGATTCTAACTTGAATTAAATATGAAAATTTTAAAGTAACCAAAATGAAATTATAAGTTTTTTTAAGATATGAAATTCTAAATACACCTCGAGAGAAAAGTGATCGATTAGAGTTATGAAAAAAAACCAAACACTATATACAAAATGAAATTGATTAGAGTTAATTTTTTATATATATATTTTTAAAAAAAACCCTTATTATGAAAGATTCTTACATTTTTCTTAGATATTTTAGTTTTATGTAATTTAATTTTTCTCTTATATTTAATTAATTAATTAATTAACACCTACTTATGTATTAAAAATTTTGAAAGAAAGACTATAAATTAATTGAGGGCTTATTGATCAATTACTATTTGCAAACATAATTATAATTTTTGTTTATAGTCAGATTTTTAAGATATGTTACATAAATTAATTAACTAACACCGACTAATTAATATATATATATATATATATATATATATATATATATATATATATATATATATTTTTTTTTTTTCTTCAAAAATCTTAAATCTTGTAAGACAAGCTCTTCCTTCATGATAAAAAAACACTCAAAATTTGTCATTTAGCTTTCATGGTTTCTTGACTCCAAAAAAAAGCACATCACGAGTGACCCTAATAATTTATTAAACTTTTATAATGCCTTATTTTAACCATACATACATACATTTTTTTGACTTAATGGGCAAATTACAATAATTGTTTCTATGGAGCAACACGTGTGAGGGGTAAGTGTCAAGCCCACTCTATTTGCTTTTTTATCATTTCATTTTTTGTCAATTTTACAGACATTTTCATTAACCACTTGAGTGAAAGTGGAGAGATAAATAAAGGATAAAAAAAAAGTCCATTTATTTAATAATTTGAGAACGTATTTTATTTCTCTTTTTTCATACTTAGTTTTCAAGTCACTAAAAGTATACGTCCTAATGAAGATGTTGATGAAGGAAATATTGATTTATAGATTGTTATTAATTATTGGCTACATAAAAATGCAAATTAATATGGAAATATTGATTTTGTTGGGAGGTTAGTCTTATTGTGTGGTTGTATACGTTTTGTTTTTTTGTTTTTTTTTTTTTTTGGTCTAAGCTGCTTTTTAATTAAACATGATCCGACTTCCTAATTTCCTTTACTAATTTGTTAATAGAACTCTAATCTTCATTAATCTCATCCTCTCGCCTTTAGTTATCGGCGTGACAAAATAAAGAATTTGTGAGAGTTTGAGTTTGAAGTTTCTTCGATTAGTTGTTGGCTCTAATCTTTTGTATATTTTGGTCTCTTATTACTGTGTTGAATGGATTCTTTCATGAACCAAATTAAGGGAAACTTGAGCACCTTTCATCTCATTGACGTCTCAATGGCATGTGATATCCAACATGTAACACTCCAATATTTCATAATCTATATTCTCGTAAATTTTATTTTTTTAATAAAACTGTATTTTTTTATATATTATATTTTATATTATATAATAATAATAATATAATATTAATAATATATGTAAATGAGGTGTTGATATGCATGTGAGTATGCAAGTGGGTGTGTGTGCAAGTGGATTAAAAATTTTGGATAAGAATTAAAAATTTTGAATAAGGATAATGACGTTTGTGATGGTGTGTTCAAACTTTGCCACCAAGTTTTCCACATGTGTGTGTATATATACTACTACCATCTTCACACACACAATATATACATATATGTAAACACACACACATATATATAAATTTTCACACACAATGCTCTTTTAGTAATTCATTTATTTGTATTTTATTCTTATCCTATTATATATCAAAATGTTCGTCTCGAAGCGTAGATTCCAAATATACAATTCTTTTATAAAATAGATGTCATTTTGAGCTAGAAAAGTTCCGTCAAAGTTTAAACTCCTTTAATGGCAGATTTTGTTTCGGTGTGAGTTAGCTTTGATATTATAGTCCGTTTTGAAGCTCTCCTCACGAGGATCACAAAGGTATGATTAGCTTTGAGTTTTGACGTAAACGAAGGATTTACAAAGAAACTCACTTCATGGTATAATTTCATATTTTATAAACTTCAATATTTTGATACAAAATTGGTACTGATGTGATCCTCACCTCATGAGGATTCCAACAGTGTTTTCAGAATTTCAAACGGAGTTGTATAACTCAAGTTGAATAATTTTGTAATCAAGTTGAGTCATTTTGTAATAAGTGTAAAGTTTAGGATAAGTTTAAATAAGAATTTAATATAATGCAGGGACTTGATTGCAATTTATAAAATTATATATTTTAATAACAATTTTGTAGGTTTTATGCAAGCAGTAGTACATATTATATATATTTATTTTATAATTATATATATTAATTTTATGATTATATTTTATATTATTGTCTTAACTTTTTATTTTAAATATTATTATTATTATTATCTTACTTTTCATTTATAAGTATAATTTTTCAATAGAATTATTATAATTTTTATTACTATTATTATTTTAAGTGAAAAATATTTATTTTATATTTGTAATAAAATTAGTATATCATTTTCAAGAATTTATGAGATCGAAGAGCAAGCCTTGTCCACTCTACAATTTCCAATAAAGTTTAAGGTGGGGTAACTTTCACTCTTTACCGAGTGCTACAATTTTATGTTATAATTGCTATGTTAAGATGTGATATGTGTTACTGATATGTCATGTTATGTGACATGTGTGCTTTTAGTTCGATGACAAATATTTTCTACTATCACTTGTACGGGGTGACGGCCTGATGCACATATACCAACTAACAAAAGTTACTGGCTACGTCGGTTCAGTATTAAAATGTATTTCAAATATGCTAACATTGTATTGGGGTGACGGCCTGGTGCACATATACCAACTAACACAAGTTATCGGATGACAATTCAGTCTAAAATATTTTCATTTAGTTATCGAACGACAATATGCAAAATTATTTTATTAAATTGACATATGTTACATTTTATGATATGTTTGGCATGCATATTTATTTTTAACTGTGCAATCATTTAAGTTAACCTACTGAGTGTATTTCACACACTCACCCCTTCTACTCCAAACTCTTTTCAGGTTGAGGCTGCGACGGCGTACCAGGGGCGAATGCGTTGCGTGAGAGCTTTTTAATTAATGCGCTGCGTCAAAATCTCTTTATATAATTTCTAATGATATACTTTAATATAATTTTCATTGTTTATGATATTTTATTTTATGACTCACGCCCGCATTGAAGGGTGATATTATCAAAGAATTGCGAATAAATCTCCCTTTATATTTATTGAGAAAAACTAGGGCGCGACACAACAATTTTTAAAAATTGAGTCACATCCTTGGACGTGTACTGTAAAAATACAATGACCACATTATTAATATATATAGGGGTATATAATAAGAGTTATATTTATAGGCACATTTTGTAGGATTTTAGACCCTTAACTAAAAATAAAATACTACGTATAGTAAAATGTGAAGTACTCCATCCCAATGCTAGGTTTATAAAGTTATTATTTTGAACGTCTAATTAAGTTAAGGGAGCGACTATTTACACCCCCAATTTTAATAAATATACCCCATAAATTTTATAGGACTAAAATATCCATATTTGTTAATACGTAAATACCACTTTATAAATTATAAATTAAGATTTCTTATTTATATAGTGTTCGATTGTTGCAACCGAACACCTTAAAATTTCTTATTTATATGTTCGGTTTCTGCAATCGAACAAGCATATGTGTTCAGTTGCAACAACCGAACACATTAAGATTTCTTATTCATATGGTGTTCGGTTGCTGCAACCGAACACCTTAAGAGTTCTTATTCATATGTTCGGTTGCTGCAACCGAACAAGCATATGTGTTCAGTTGCAACAACCGAACACTTTAAGATTCTTATTCATATGGTATTCGGTTGCTGCAACTGAACAAGCATATGTGTTCAGTTGTACTGCGTCTTTCTATGGACAATGTTCACCTATTATTAGGCAGTGATTTAGTCAAATGGTTGGAAAATAGAAATAACATGTAAGAAGAGAGGTGATGAGTTACAGTGTATAACTCACATGTTTGCTGTAAAAGTAGAACATGGAACTTGGAAGGGCTGAGAAACTCCCTCCGCTTCGCCAAGAGTTCGGCGGCGATGGGGCCCTTTACGGAGGTGGAGTGTAGTCGAATGGGGCAGTTTGGGGAGTATGTTGAGATCTCCGGTGACGACGCATGCATCTGCACTCTAGTCTGCAGCTTTAGAATTAATAGACAAATGTACGTCGATCTCTTATTTCCTTCACCGGAGTTTCTTTTTTTTATTAATTAGTTTTTAGTAATTAGGATTTAATTAATTAAAAGGGTAAAGTAGCCTTAAATTGGGTGTATTTAGTAATTTATACATGTAACTTTTAATTTTAGTGGGGTATATGCATAAATTGAGGTTCATTTAGTAGATATGGGGGTGTAAATAACCGCCCCCTTAAGTTAAAGATGTACTATTTTCTTTTCTATTAAGTGTGAGTGATCCTAAGCTATAACTAAAAATTACTCACTCCGTCCCCTTGATACATATCAATTTTTTCATTTTGGTCCGTCCCACTACAAAGTATTCATTTCCTTTTTTTGGATTGATGCGACCATACATGACCTCACACTCAACATTAATACAACTACTCACTATACTTTAAAATATTATTTCTCTCACCTCAAAATATATTAAATTATTACTCTCCTTACTCCACGTGTAAAAAGCAAATAGCTACGTTTCAGGGGACTGAGGGAGTATTATTTTACAAGTTGTATAGTATTACACAATTTTTCAACGATTAAGAGGACAAAAGTATTATACCCAAACTAGTTTTTTTTTGTTTTAATTCAATCCAAGTTTTCATCGAAAGGAAAGTGTACTACGTACATATATAGCAAAAAACATATGCATGTATTCTGTGTTTATATATATACTGTGATGCATGTGAGGCAACAAGGTGTGTATTTAAAAATGGACTTATATTATATTATGGTAATACTTCCAATCAATTTCGGTGATGATACACCATATATGCATGCACCACGTTATGAGTTTCCTCCATAATTTTCTTATAATAATTCTGATCATGATGATCAACATAATTTAAAAAAAAAAAATTGTTTCCTAATTAAATTGTGAAAAAGATGGTGTGTATACATATAATGTGAGGTAATTAACTAAGAAAGAATAATTATAATTAGGTTGTTGAAGAAATGAAAACATCACCACGAACAGTAAAATGTGCCCCAAATCAATAATCTCAACAGCCCACCAAAAGATTAAAAGCAAGTAATAAGGGGAGACAACAATTATTATCCACTAGAAAAAAATAAAATAACTCAACTCATCCACCATGACTTTCACAATTACATATATGCTCCATCAACCTAGTCAATATTGGACCACCTACCCTCAACACACACACATATGTGTGTATGAATCACAAAAAAAGAATTAAAAAAAATCCAAGATTGTTGTAATTTTGTGTAATTTGATTGAAGGAACAACTTGTGTCACACGTTTGAAAGTATTGGTGATGTGGGGTGGGTGGGGGTGGGGGTGCATGAAAAGTGATGTGTTATATATGTAGATGGATTTCAAGGTGCAGAGTTAGGGTGTTGGAGAGTAAGGTGAGTCGACTCAGTGGAGTGATGAAGGCCACACTGAAGTACTTAGCAGGGATTGCGGGGCCCAGCGGGTTCAGCTCAAGGACAACTGCTGACCACGTAGCTGATCACTGCCTCTCTGCTTCTCCGCCGCATCACCTCACTGCTATCGTCACCGGTCAGTTACGCCATCATTCCTCACGGACACGCACACGTACGTGTCGTTGCATGCAGTGTTTATTTAATTTAATTTAATTATTTAAAGGCGCGACGTCGGGGATCGGAGCGGAGACGGCGAGGGTGCTGGCGAAGAGGGGTGTGGCGGTAGTGATTCCGGCGAGGGATTTGAGGAAGGCGGAGAAGGTGAAGGCGGATATAGAGATGGAAAATCCTGGCGCTAAGATAATTGTTCTGGAGATAGACTTGAGCTCCTTTGCCTCCATCCAGACGTTTTGTTCTAAGTTCTTATCCTTGGGATTGCCACTTCATATCCTCATGTATATATATATTTTTCTTTAATTACTTTTTTCTTTTCTTTTTTTCTCTACTACACAATTATATTTGGAATCAAGAGAAGTGTTATTTTGAAAAATATTTTAAAAATAATAATTTATTTATTTAGAAAAATAACAATTTATCCTTGTTTTACATGAATTTTTTCAAACATTACACTGAATTCTTTTACATATTTATATATTCAATTAATTTTGCATATATATATTTGCAGAAATAATGCTGGTAAATATTCACCAAAGCTGGAATTTTCTGAGGAGAAAATTGAGCTCACTTTTGCCACTAATTACATAGGTATTTTTATTTTTATTTTTTTTATAGAATTTTTTATGAATTGTGAGACAATTAATCTAATTAAGGTGTTTTTATTTATTTAAATCCCGAATAAAATTTTGTTGGATTTGGAAGGTCATTTTCTGTTGACAGAAATGCTGTTGGGAAAAATGGTGGAGACAGCAGCAGAATGTGGGATTGAGGGGAGAATAGTGAATGTCTCCTCTGTAATTCATAATTGGGTGAATGCAAAACACTTTTCCTTCACTAAACTTCTCACCCCTAAAAGGTAATCTAATTAAAATCTCCATTTTTAATTTAATAATATTATTATGATAATGTTGTTTCCTCAAATCTGATGATTGTACTCATTTATGCAGTTACAATGGAACCAAAGCTTATGCCCAATCAAAACTAGCCAACATATTGCATGCCAAGGAATTATCAAGACAACTTAAGGCACAACTTCTTCTCCAAATTATCTATTTATTTATTTTAATGACAAAAAGGGCAAAAGGATTTGTTGTTACCATGATGTTTTGTGGAATCTTTAGGAAAGAAGGGCAAATATAAGCATCAATGCAGTGCATCCAGGGATTGTCAAGACAGGAATTATCAGAGATTACAGAGGCTTTATTACAGGCATGCATTCTGTACTTTTATTGGGATTTGATTTCCCTTTATTTTTGTTATTTTTTCATGATAATAATCAAACATAAAGATAACTAAATCCACTGTTTTCTTGGAAATTAAAAAAAAAAAAAACTTTTGCAGATTCTCTATATTTTGTTGCATCAAAGCTGCTCAAGTCAACATCTCAGGTTTGTCCTTGCATCCTTGTATTCCTCTCATTATCTCAAGATTCATTTTAACATATCATAATGTAACACAAATTTAGGACTTGGATAATTCGTCTTCGTCTTTGTTGTGCATAAAACACGGCACCAACTACTATGAACAGAGTTATGCTGCTAAACATATTAGCTGGTGCCGTGTGCTACGCACAACGAGGATCTGGATATGTTAACCATTGTATCAAAATTTCTCGAACGACTTATGTTTTTGCTATACAATCCCTTTGGGATTTCGTGCACAAAACACGACACCAGCTGCTACGCATGACAAGTATGCTAACGTATCAGCTGGTGTCGTGTACTGTGCACAACCAGATCCTTAACTATGTACTGAATTCGTTAACCGTTTCTAAAATTATCCAAAGGATTCAAGCGTTTTGGTAATGGCAGGGCGCAGCGACCACGTGTTACGTAGCTCTAAGCCATGGATTAGGTGGCATTAGTGGAAGGTACTTTGCGGATTGTAATGAAAGTCACAGCTCAGCCCTTGCAAATGATGAAGTCCTAGCTCGAAAACTGTGGAAGCAAACGCGTGCTTTGCTGCAAAGGCGATTTCTACTTCCAGTAGGAAAAAATGGTGAAACATCTGCTACAGATTAAAGCTAGCTTGCTTGCTATTTTTTAGACATGTAAATATTATATATACAGAAAGTGTGTCCAATGGCACAGAGTAGTTCACTTTTAGTTTAGATGAACATTTTCTCATATTCATGGAAATAACAATTAAAGAAATAAGAAATAGCGACTTATGGAAACAAACATTTTTTCAAGCATATATAAGCTAATTTTCAACGTTAAACAAAAGGTAAGAAACTAAAGATTAAAAAAAAAAAGTGGAATATGTTTACGATCAATCAATTTGTTATATGATTGAGAGTGGAATCAGATTATAGAGTTTCTCTCCCTACATTTTTAATTTATTTTCTTTGATTAATCTACAAAGTTAGAAAACTAAAGATTAACTACAAATTCATTGGAACTTAGTATATACTCCATCTAGTATGGTTACATATTTTTAATTCTGTCGTCTTATTGAAATAGTTATATTTATTTTTTAATATATAAGATCCACACTAAAAAATTCAAAATTAATAAATTAATATATATTGAATTTTTTTCAATTCAAAACCAGAGTAGAAAATGAATCAACTAACAATACGAAACTTGAATTTTTTTTTTCGATTAATTAGGGGTGTGAAATATAAAACTATGCCTACATTTGTAACATGTTGTCTCCTATTTTATCAATTCAAGATCTAAATTCAAACCCTAAATTAATAATTATGAATATTTTAAATCCCTAACTAATAGAAAAAGAGTGAAACTCTTGTGCCCCTGGATACCGTACCCATTTGCAATTTAAACCCCTAGGAATTCATAGAGTTAAATAGAATATGGAGGGGGAGGATTGTGTTCCCATGGGAGCACGGTGTGTCACCGGGAGCACACAAGTTTTTGCCATAGAAAAAATAATTAAAATCCCAAATTAATAATTTACTCATTTTTTTAACTCTTGGATTAAAAAAATATGTAAAAGGGTCGGGACATTTTTTTTTCACTCTTCCTTATAATTGAGTATTTATTGCAATTTTATTCTATTTATTACCGTGAGTCCAGTACCACTTATCTGATTAAAAGAATCATAATGTGAAATATACTAAATCATTTGTAATGTTAAAATTCAAAACTTTTAAGAGAACAACGAATCGAATCGACAGCAATTCCTTTGGCGAAACAGTTATTCGGTTATGCCATTCCGAAAAGAGCCCTCCTATATCCGAGGGGGCGTCCCCCGTGCCAATTGATGCAGAGAAGGAGACTGAGTAGACAGGGCCCTTCGCCCGCTTAGAAGTGGATTCGAACCACTGACACAAGGCAATCCTCGGGTGGATTCGTACTACTCTTATTCTATTCGCATGGGCCCTTGAACTCAATTCGAATAAACTAGTTTTAGTCTTATATTAGTTTTTTATTCGGTTTTTGTTCTATCCTTTCACTTATCTTGTGTTTTTCGAAATAAATTGGCAGTTTTGGTTTAAACACCAGCAACTCAAAGGCAGTTTATTGACATGTACTTTAAATAGAGAGGGGTGGTCTGATAATCAGAAAAAGGAGATGTATAATCAAACTTACATCACTCGTTTACATGGGGATTGTATTCGTTTACATAACAAAACATCATTACTAAGGAGAGGAATCTCAACTTAATTTACATCAATGAAGCGTCGAAGGCTCACATGCATACCAATGGGGGGCGTCTGGCGTTGCACATTACTGACATCATTAGCTACTTACTGCCTTTGGACGAGCCTCCTCATCTCAATGCTTATACAGGAGTGATGAAGGACTCAGACACAATAGCGTGGATGTGGTGCGATTGAGGTGATCTTCAATTGTTAGCCTGCTGAGATCCAAAGTTCCATTTTGAGACACAAAATAGGGTACCAACTATGGAAGAACTAACGTATGGTCAACTTCTACAGTTCATGTGATAAAAATGTAAGCAGTCACCTTTAAGCGTGAGGAACGACGAAGAGAAGAAGCAACTCCGGGGGATTGAACTGTATGTCCTCTTCCCACTTTTCTTGGGTTGCTATTGGATATAGGAGATAGAAGTTTTGTCGGTGTAGATGTGACTCTTTGATCTGTTGAAACTGAAGATACTGGGCCAGAAAGGGAGGTTATTGAAGACGCTTGATCAGGAGACGAGCTATGCAAAGACATCCCTGAATTCAATAGCCATCATATCAGGTATTTTTAGAAACACAAATACTAAAAGACAGAAATTATATGGTCTTTCATGATCGTGCAGCATACATATATGTAAGGGCTAAAGGGTATGTTCTCCAATAAATATTCATACAATAGATACTGAAAGATACATGCCATACCCCGTGCTGCAGCTTGCTGAAACTTTTCCCTCATGGCTCTAACAAATTGGAATAATCCATTGCTCTTATTTAACTCGGTAACTAAATCTTTTGTGTCACGCAGATGCGGACTACAGTCGAGGACTGAGGATAATTTCCAGAAAAAGAGAACGTTTAGGTTTTGCACAATGAAATAAATACCAACCAAATCATTTACTTACGAGTGTATGTGTCGTTCGCATGACGGACAACAAAGGAGTATTCTTCACTTGGTTTCTCTACACAAATGTTTGTGAATATGAATTTTACACCTATGAAAGAGCAACGAGTAAGAAATATTATCTCTGCGAGAAGTATGTATAAAAGATTTAGCAAGTTCCAGGACAACGTACCATGACCACATTCAACACGGAAACCAAGGACCCGATTATACCATGAAATGACTTCCTCTATCTGTTCTCTATATTCTGTGTTCTGATTACACTTTTCATCGCAAGCAGCCAAAGCTATTTATCATAAAAAAAGAAAGCAGGTAGGAATCAGCTCAAATATGAATGAAAGCTAAGACTAAGAACATTGATACATAAAACAATACAAGATTCTAATGATTATGCACAGATACAACCAACAGATCAACCCTCAACAAATTTCAAACAATTTGGGCTAACATCCAGGAATATATTAAGATTAACAACCTTAAAGAGGGCAAAGTTAAGACCTTCAATTTCTGATTATCTATAATGAGACAGATAATTGAAAATAAGATGAGAAGAATAATGCTGATAAGTTTGGCCACAAAGGAAGCTAGTGAAACAGTCCAAAAAGGCTCTAACTTTTCTAAATTATAAATAATTATACTTCCAACAAACTATTAGGTGAGCAGTTAGATTACCACAGTATGCCTATTTCAAGAAATACTGAATGACTCTTAGCATTTCAAGATAACTACAAATGCAGAATGGATATCACTCGTCTAATCTTAATAAACACATTTTTCACTGATGTTTTCTTAGTTGCTCCAGCCAATTTTAAGCGCAGAAAAAATCTGAACGAGAATTTTATTCAAAACAGTTCAACTTATAAGCATGATACCACTTAATATTCTGGAAGCAATCAGTTTCAGCCACGTTGTTTGAAAACTCAATCACCTTCAGACTGTTTAGATATTATAGCAGTATATTGTTCTTTTCTTTCCCTCTGATCTTTTACAATCCCTTTTAATTCTTGAACTTTAGCTTTTACAACAGATATAGACTCCAATGTTGCCATCCTCTTCGCCTCTTTCCGAGTCTTCACTACAAATGCAGAAATAAGAGAATAAAAGTTTCATTCGCACAAATTAGCAGATAAAAGTGTTATTCTCAGCAGAGCAAGAACCATGGATAATTGAGTTGGATGGTTTGACATTCCTACACATGTTGCTTCATTAAAAATTTGAAGTGCACACTCATGAAAAATATGCTGTTTGCTAGGGGGGGTTTAATTTACACATCATTACCAAGTTGATGAGACAACATTTTGTCTTAAATTTTGCATTAAAGACTTCCTGGCTGGTTATATCTTTCTTCTGTTGTACTTATATTCTGATAAGATCCCACTGAAGACATTATAGACTCTCTGTCATTTCTATTTCCATTTATGCCTATTCATTAAACATTTTTTCGTCTTTTAGCCAAGATACTCAACAATGGAATGTAACAATACACTAGAGATACAGGCTGCTAAGGGAGTGGATGGAATTTAAATCATTGCTTGGTGATGAGGAAAGAGTACGGTAATAATATTTGATTCGCCACTTTACTCGAATGGACCAAATTTCCCATAATTGAGGGGGATGAAGGTCATCCTATCTCCACTATCACTGTGTTTACTAATTTAAAATGCAGGAAGACTCAAATTAGACTAGATTAATGTCCAAACAACCCCATTGGATTTGCTAATTTTGATTTCAAATCCACCATCAAATCCTTGATCCAAACACAACCTAAAATTCTATTCACTCTCTGAAGTGAGCATTTGTAATATGCAGTTTAAGGAGAAACTAAGGCTACATTTTAAGAAAATTACATAAAATCATCTAATTCTGCAAGGCGATGATGCTCCTCTCTTAATAGTAAATGTGCTTTACTCTGCTTCGGTTTCAGACTAAGCTGATTTGAAGATAGAAACAAGGATATAGATGCAGTTAACGATAAATGGATATTCGTTTATAATTACTGCTAGGATCATTCCGATCAAAGCAACATCCTTCTACCAAAAAAGAGGGATAGAAAGAGATCAATACCAGAGAGAGCCTTCACCAGAGCATCCTCAGCATCTCTTAATTCACCTTTAAGCTTTCCTAATTTCTCTGCCAAAAAAAGCGATAAATCAACAAAATTCAAGAATTCCACAATACAAGCTTCGTATCTGGTAGCAAAACCTTCTCTATTAAATCGAAATCCAGATCAAGATACTAAACCCTAAACTCGAGCGCAACCCCAACCCCCCAAATAAGTAAATAAAAACACACGTGCGCGCAGACAAACACACAACTTAATTACCTTGGAGCTGAATGGTCTGTTGAGCTTCGGACTTGGCGGAATTGAAAGCTCGCAGATAAACGTCATACGCAGAATCGAATCTCTGCTGCTGGATGGCGATGTCTCGTTCGCATACTAAACGTCCTTCCGCCATTGGCAATAGCGCACTGCTCTCCCCTGACCCCTGCATCTGAGGGCGACGAACTTCACTATCAGTGAAGAAATTGTGATTTGTGGATTTTGATTCTAGAGAGAGAGTCGGAGAAGAGAGAAGAAGAGAGACTCCAGCCCGCCAACGTGTTATTTGAACTCTATGAAGAGTCAGAAGAGAGGAGTTATCTGTAATTTCAATAAACCCGTTGGGCCTAAAAAATAAAACTATTATTTTAGGGTTGGGCTTTGAATTAACGATACTTTAGTTAGAGGCCCACTCTAAAAACAATGAAATTGTTTTGAAGATAACCCTCACAGTCGGCTCAATAATTAATAATACTCCTATCGCCCCTTGGGGCCGATGCTGTAGATTCTAAATACAAGAAAATTTATTTTTTACTGATTTTTTTTTTACAAACACTTGTATAAATCGAGTTCACTGTATAAATTATGTACATCAAATCTTATATATCTTATGTATTGGTAGAATGTTTAAATTATAGGGAATCACAAGATTTCTATGTAAATCGGTTTACAATAGACTAACTCTAATTTTTTTGGGATGATGTAATTTTTTAAAGACAAAGTATGTAGTGTCAAGTGTGTTAGATGAGATAATAAAATTAAAATATATTTTAAAATTATATATGACTGATGTATTATTTTTATTTTTAGGTGATGAAAATAATTGTGGAACAAATAAAAATAAAAAAATGAGAAAGATTATTTTGAAATGGAAGAATATTAAAAATGCTTTAAGTGTGTGATAAGTTAATAATAATTTCCATGCCGAAAGTTTTTGTAGTTTGCCTAAAGGGGACTGCACCTTTATTTGTTTTAAGCAAAATATAATGTGCACTTGCACTCAAATTAGTTCAATTCAAAGCTAAAAAATACAAGAACTAAAGTAATATGTTATGGGAAAATGTATAGTAAAAACTAATTATACTACACTTTATATGAAAAATTAATGGTACATCTAAATATAAAACAAATACTCCCTCCGTCCCAGTCAAACGTCACCGTTTGACTATATAAAACTCTCACAAGAACTACAGTAAACAGTGACGGGTGGGACAGAGGGAGTATATATTATTAAATAATATTAATATAATTTGTTATTTAAAAAAAAAACTTGGTGTGCATAAAATTTTATGCGAATACTTGTCTAAGACTTTTTCATGGGAAGTCTTTCGAGAGATGGATAAAGACGGATAAGAAGTGATAACATTTTAATAAAAAATAATATTTGAATTAATTATGAAAAATAATAATAATGCTATAAATTATTTTAAAAACAATTCGTAATGTGAATAAGAAAGTAATAAGTACTATTTTTAATAAAAAGTAATAATATCATTCATTAGAAAAATAATAAATAATTAAAAAAATAAAAAAAACACCCCAAATATTTTAAATTCGTATACTCACATGCAAAAGAATATCAACTCTTATCTATACTTATTTTCTAATAATTTTATCATTACTTGAGTACACAGTAATGAAGTGTTCATATGATACATTGAAATGCCAATTGTAAAAGAGTCCACCTAATTGATATGCGACTTTTCGGCGCAAACGATTTTGTCAAATCTTTAAACCAACTATATATTTAAATATTATCCATGACTATCAATTAGTTTCAAGAAATTATATGCTCCATTTAAATTAAAAAATAAAAAGCCCTAATTTATGTTCAAGGGACCTCGGAAACAGTAAGTTAAATTTAATATTTGCATGACTTATAACTTTTACCTTATAAAATTTAGTACATATCATCATTTTCAACTCTCTCACTTAAAAGGTGTAAATTTTCTTTTCTAAGTAAAAATGGACATTACATTTAAAAATTAATACACTTAAAAATTTTACAATATTACAAAATTTGTTATCATATCAAATTAAAATATTCCCTCGTCCCGTTATAACCTTCACATTTACTGTTCTACATTATTTAAGAAAAATTAATTTTTTGACTAACTTTATTGACTTTTAAGGGTATTTTTAGTTAGGTAATAAAAAAGTGTGAAGTTATATTATGAGTGTGAAAAATGAGTGATAAAATTTAAATTAGAGTATTTTTTGAGGTTATTGGATAAAGTTTCGTTTCATTTTTTAAAATTTTAAAATTATTGTGGGTCAAATAAATGAGAAAGTGTGAAAGCCGTTATTAGACGAATGAGACGAATGGGGTAAACTACAAAATTAAAGGAGTGTATATTGGGTGCACCACATATGTGTATAACTTTTTATTCTATTTTGTATACATGTTATTCTATTTTGTATACGTGTTTCGTAATAATTGTATATTTTTTTCACATTAAGTTTTTCATTAAAAAACTAGCATTTATATGTGTATAACTTTTTATTCAATAGTGTATACATGTTTTTTAATAATTGTATACTATTTTTTTACACTCAATTTTTCATTAAAAAAATTAACAATTAAATTATATACATTTTTGCTTATAATCGTATATGTTTTTGTTTATATTTGTATATGAGTGCACCCTATCTTAAGTTGCACCCGGTGCACTCAATAATTAGACAAATTAATGTGTCATACGAGAGAATAGTATAGTCATGATCATGAGCGGAATAATACAAATCATATACAGTACTACACATTAAAATATTTCTTCTAATCTAAGAATACTTGCTCCCTGGTCCATTCCAATAATAATACTCTAAAAATAGAAATAATACACAATATCAATAACTTTACAATATTACAAAAAACCCACATTTTTTTAACACACAATCAAATCAAAATCAACTATACAATACACTTTATTCAATTCAATTCAATTACCAAAACATTCCTTTCTATTTCTTAAATCATTATAACAAAAAACTATTTTTCTTAAATTATGTGCTACAAAAAAGGCGGATCCTCTGTGTCATTTGGTACGTCATCTCTTGTGTCACACCGTTAGATAGACGACACGTAGGAGAGATAAACTATATCCTAATCCTTAAACCCTAGGGGCAATGGTCGGATTAATTTTCCCCTCTTACGTGTCAATCACTTAACGTGTGACACAGGAGATAATGCACGAAAATAACATAGAAAATCCAATGTGCCAAAAGGGTGTAATCACTTAACGTGTGATACTGGAAATAATACACGAAAATAACATAGAAAATCCAATGTGCCAAAAGGGATGGAGGGACTACTATACTAGTTAATTACTTAATTTCTATAGAAAAAATAAATTTGAAGTGGAATATATAAGATTACCAAAAATCTCCCAGCTAATTCACCGGAATGATGTAGGGTCATGCCAATCATTAAAATTAAATTAAAAAAATAAACAAAACTTAATTCTCTTTACATGGATTTTCCCTTAAATTAATCTCCAAGACGTCTTTTCTTGGTTCGTACAGAGATTTTACGTTTTGGATTATTATGAGAGAAGCTGCCATTGATACGATATTTGCATGTAAATGGTGGGCCGGTGGATATAGGGTAGGGTGGGGTGGGGTGGGGTGGGGTGGGGTTATAAAGGAATTGAAAGAAGAAACATCTGATGCAGAAAAAAACAAATAGGCAGTTCATGTTCATGTGATGTACTAATCCCAGTTCCATTTAACTTGTATATATTCTCTCAGTTTCATGTGAATAGTTACGCTTACTTTTTATTTGTAAATTAAAATATATTTTAATATATAAATTGAGTAATTTAACGGTGAGTGTGGGTCAGATATATTAATTGTTTTGCATGAATCTCTTCTAATTAAAAAAAAAACTATTGAAGCGAGACATTTCAATTAAAAATATATAATCATTGAAGTGAGATGGAATGGAGGAGTAGGTATATACTCCTATATTTTTAGGTTCCAAAAGAATCTGCGAACTCTTTTAATAAGAAACAATTCAAAATAACATCCTACATTTATTATATTAAATCCTTCTTTTTCTCACCTCATCATAATTATTTTTAAAAAATTAAGCGTACAAAATAAAATGAGGCGAGAAAATACTCTTCATTTCTTGTATTTTTACACACTTCATTTCTATCCATCGCAATACTTTTGCACGTTTTCAACCGTACAATATTAATATCCTTTAAATATCACAATTTTATGGAAATGCCATCTAATTTTTTATGTTTTATTCACTAATCTCAAAAACTTTTTTTTTAAGGTAACTCGTATTATCCCGACTTTTTCTTATACTACTCGAACAAACCTACAACGGAGGGGTTATTATTATATTTATGAGAGATGGATGAATTGTAGTGGGCACCACCCCCACAATTTGATCTGCAATTGCACATTGGCCTTGCCAGTTTTCCACGTCTTGCAATAATGGAAAGATTGATATGTAGTCTGTGAAATCTAAAATCCCACAGTTTGCTTTCTATTCTTCTTCTGTAACAACCCAAAACTTTCTGCAGATTTTTGGTTAAGGAATAGAATTGAGATTTTGAAATTTGAAAATCTAATGAATAGTGATATATTCCCTCCATTCCGGACATATATTCTCCAATACTGTAGATATGAAGTTTAAGAAAAGTTGTTTTTTGATCAACTTTATTGACTTTTTAGGGGTACTTTAGTATTTTTAGGTAATAAATAAATTATAAAGTAGTTATGTGTATTATGTAGGAGTGGTATTTTTGAAATTAAGATAACTTTTGAGATTGTTGGTTAATGTGAAGTTTTCTTTTTTGAGTGGTGAGGATAAGTGTGGGACGAACGAAAACGAAAAGTGTGAACATAAGTGTGGGACGGAGGAAGTATGTTTGTTTTGAGTTTTTGATAGGGTAAGTTTAAATTTTATCTCAAATCAATACGCAAGAAGATATTAATTTATATTAAAAAGGAGAAGAGAGATAAAGAGAAAATAAATACTAAATAAGGAGAGAGAATATATGTTGAGAATTATAAGGTTTGTAGATGTCTATAGGTGTGATTTTGTGTGGATTTTGAAGTTCATTCCCAATTTTAAAAATGGAAACAAACATCACCCTCTTGGGTTTCTTTTTAAACCCCATATTTAGTGGTAAAATGATTGTAATAATTACTCAAAACATTTTTGAATAAAGTAAAAATTGATAAATAAAAAGAATCATTATCTTCTCTCTCTATACACACAAACAGACACTCCCAGTCACAGGGAGTTTAATTCTTTAATAATAATAAGAAGATGAAGTTGTTTGAAATCGAAGCACTAATTAAAGCTCTAAATTGTGTTCTTTGATGATGGAACCCTAACCCTGGATAATATATTTTACTCTAATTATTATGGCTCACATTTAAACTTTTTTTTCCTATTAATATATGTCATCATGATTTGTCAACTTCAATTTGAGGTGGGGTCCTGGGAATTATGATAAAAGTGTGTAAATTTAGCATTTTATAAGAAAAAGATAATATTTCCAATTTATAGAATATATATATATATATATATTTAATATACTAAGTAGAGTTTAATTTTGATGAAGTAGCGTCACCAGAATTAATCTTAATTATTTTAATTTTTAATTAAAATTAAAAATCTCAAATATTTTAATTATTAATTAAAATTTAATATAGATAAATACATATATTATTTTAAAAATTGAATATGATATTATCAAATCTAAATTAATTACTATTAATTAAAAATAAATATAGATAAATAGATATATTTACTTTAAGATTTATAAAATTTATCTCCTCCCAAGCTATAAATAAGACTCTTTATTCGGTTGTTTTATATACATAATTTATTCATCACGACGAACAAAAGCTTTCATCAAATTCTAAAAATGGTATCCGTTTTTTTATTATTATTGATTAATTTTTTGTGTTTTGTATAAATTTTTAATTTTTTTTGTTTTAGTTCTGTTTTTTTATTAATAGTATGAAATTTTATATTTCTTTATTTTTGTAAGTAATTAACTTTTTTTATGATCAATTTTACAAGTTATTTTAATTAATTCTTTTATGATTTCACTTTTGATTATAATTTTTTACTGTTTCTTTTATAATTTATATTTTTTTCTTTTGATTAATCTTTTATTAATTCTTTTTTGTTTTTAATTTTTTAAATTATTAATATGTAATTTTTTAAGATTTTGAGTTTTTACATAATAACTTTTTTTACGAGTTAATTTTACGATTTTTTTTAATTAACTTTGTTGTGCATGGTTTCACTCTTTCTGACCCGACCCTACCGAACGAGTATGGTTTTAATTATTTTTTATTAGTATGTAATTTTTTTTATCTTATTGATTTTATTTTCATGATTTTATAAATTTACTCCCGTCCTCATGGTTACATTTGTTTTTTGCATGTGGATTAATGAGTATAGTATTTTAATGTGTATTGATGTGAGAGAAATAATATTTTAATGTAAAGTGGGTAGATGTATTAGTGTGATGTGTGGGACCATGGAGAGAAAAGTAATTAATTTGTGTGGGTCTCATATGCTAAAAAGGGAAGTGTAACCTTTAAGATGAGACGTCAAAAGGAAATATGTAATCACTAGGATGAGACGGAGGGAGTATTTTATTTAATTAATTTTATTATGTTTTTTTTTCTTTTCTTATTTCTTCAAATTTATTTATTATAATTTTTTCTTTAGTAATTTAACATATATATTTTAAAAGAAATTTCATTAATTTAATTCCATTTCTTTTATATTTTTTAAAGGTTTTTTTTTTAAAAAAATTTCGTTATTTATTTTTTTAAATATATTTTTATTAACATTAAAATTTAATAAGTCATAAATGAGTTTTTGTTTTTTAAAATCAAATATGGCTGTGATATTTTTTTATTTCTATTGATCATTTTTTGCTGTTATGTAATTTTTTAACTTCTCTTATGATTAACTTTTGTTTTTAATAATTTTTTTTGTTTTATTTTTGTCGGTTTGTTTTTAATTTTTTATTAGCATGTATTTTTTGATCTTTTATTTTTTTAACTAAATATTTTTTTTCAAAGTTAATTTTATTATTTTATAATTAAATTTTTTATAATTTCTCTTTAAATTATTATTTTTTTCTATTTTTTTTTGTTTTAATTTGATTGTTTATTTTTTTATTAAAATTTTTTTATATTTTTATTTTTACGTTATTATTATTTATATTTTCTATTGATTAATTTCATACATATTCTTTTATATTTTTCAAATTTTCTTTTAATTATTTTTAAAAAAATTATTTTATTTAAAAAGTTTTATTATATTTTAATCTTTTGATTTCTTTGCATTTTCAATTTTTTTTCATGGTTAATATTTTAATTTTTTAAATTAATTTCTTTTTTCTATTTCCTCAAATTGATTTATATTAAATTTATTTTTTTAATTTTTATTAATATAACTTATTATAAAAAAAATTCAACGATTAAATTTACGAATATTTTTTATTCATTTAATTTGCAATAATAAACATGAAAAAATTTGAAAATTCAATTCAATAATTTATTTTTTATTTTTTGGTAAATCAATTTAACAACAAAATTAAGTTTTTATTAAAAGAAGTAAATTCACATTTGACTATATATAAATTAGATTTTACTCTTCAATATAACTTTATATTAAATTATAATTTAATAAATAGTTATATTAAATTTGAATTATATTTTTTTAAAATTTTTAAATAAATAGTTATATTAAACTTAAATTATATTTTTTAAGATTAAAACTTTACAACGCGTGTAATACACGAGATCCATACTAGTATATATATAGAGTGAGACTTGCGTCCGCCTTTAAAATTTAGTATTATGGATAAGGGTACATTATTTTGTTTTAAAGGGTATACACTTTAATTAATAAGGGTACACTATTTTGTTTTAAAAGATATACACTTTTTATTATATTGTTTTATTTTTCTTCAGAAAATAAAAGGTACACATATTTATACTAAAGGGTATATAATTTAACACAAAATTCTAAAAGCACACGAAGTGTGCTTCCGTGCACTAGGTCACACACAAATTTTTGCCATATAAAATACTAAGGGTACACATCTTTATATTAAAGGGTATACAATTTAGCACAAAATTCTAAAGGCACACGGAATGTGCTCCCGGGCTCACAAAAGCTTTTGTCATATATATATATATATATATATATATATATATATATATATATATATATATATATATATATATATATATATATATATATATATATATAAAAAGGCTATTACAGTAGTTTGTTTCAATTAACAAGTGATTAATACATCTGCTTTTGTTAATGATTGTACGTATTAACGTTGAGTGTCATAATGACAACAAACATTAATTTATTTAATTAGTTTTCTTGGTTATTCATGATGTGTGTGTCGTTATTATTATATTATTCGTATCTTCTAAAGTAGTGATTAGTGAGTCTTATTATATCAAACTAAGAAACTTACTATTTATACTTCTACAGTAATGAATTCTTTTAGATACGGACGTTGTTAATTATTATTTTAGAACTTTGCTACTATGGTTTTTTTTTACATATTAAGAAATGTTTGTTATAATAAAATTCATGTTGGAAGAGTTGAGCATTATGGATTGCACCCCGTTGTAAGATTGGGTATCTTTCATGCTTATTTTATTATTCAATAAAATTTTCCTTTTCCCGATAAAAAATTATCTACACTTTTTTAATGACACTGAAGTCCTTCCACTTAGGATTTTATCATTATCTTAAAAAAAATTCCTTAAACCATAATAAATATATATAGTTCAACGTCATCAATTCAAATTTTGTAACATCTGGTGATATAATATTTTAATTAAAAACATTGTATATGAAACATGAAATGATCATCATTGTGCAATAAGCTCCGAACTGTTTTTTTAACTGATTGGATTAATATGAGAAAGGTACGTAACACAATTTATACTTAAAAAAATAAAAATTTAAAATTTAAAAAGGGCCCTCTCCCAGTGTGTTTTTATATCAATCATTAATTTGTGCTGCTAGACATCTCTTTAAAAAAAAATAAAGAAAATAGTGTTGCTAGACATAGACCACAGTTAATGATAATAATAATAATAATAATAATATATAATCGAAATGTATGTTGCTGAATGTCATTTTCCCTGTGTAGTATTCTCTGTCTTATTTTCAATGAAAGCTGGCCAGAATTCGATCACATGAAACTAATTATGTGTGTGTTTTTAATTAATTTATTAATTCTCAATCTAAAGCCTGAAAAAATAGGTAATGGTCTATTTTTTCTATCAATTAAATATTTAAATTTATCATATATTATCTCTTATTTTATCAATTTAAGGTCTGAATTAAAGTTTTGAATCGATAGTTTTGTATAATCAGGCTCTTAATTAATAGTTAAAACTAAAAAAAATAAAAATTATGTATATAATCAGAGCTGAAAGTGTAGATTAATAATGCCATGATATGAGAATCTCCTCTTATAATATTACTTCATTGGAAACGGCCGCTTTATTCTTAATAATCATGATCCAATTAATCCCACATGGATTAAACAAATATTAAGACCTTTGGTAATTAAATAATTAAACCATCCATAAGGTCATCATTATCATGTCTGAATATTACACCAAGTTTCAACACAATTATTCAAAACCCCATCAAATTATAAGTATATGTACATCTTTATTTAAGAAAATTTATTCCAGCTAGAAATACATCTAGCTACCTAGTTTTCCAATTACTTTTCACACCAGCAGCTGCCATAGCTATATACATATATGATACAGTAAGTACTCCCAAAGCAAACTATGATACATCCCTATGGAGATAGAGTAAGAGAGAGAAAGGGATATATAAACCCTAAAAATCTCTTAATAACCTCCATCCATTGCTCCTCCATAAAGGTTATAAATATGATCATAATTCCATGGAATTTGCACGCCAGGTGTTTGATAAAATCTCCCACTCACTACTCCTAAGCCGTCGCCAAATGACCTCCTACCAAACTCCATCTGCGCCGCCACGTGCGCCACCGGCGCGGTGGCGGACTGCAGGTCGTTACAGGCGAGCCGAATCAGATCGGCATTGGCTTCGTCGAGCTCCCGCTGGAGGCGATCCACCTGTCCCTGCAACAAGGAGATGGCGGCAACGCAGCCATAGACAGGGTCCCTTACGCGGGCCTCCGCCTCGTAAGCCAGGGAATTAACGGCGTCGTTTCGTTGGTGGGGAAGAAGTTCGAGTAAAAGTTTGGAAACGTTGCTGGCTCCGAAGATCTTGTGCACGTTGGCGAATTTCCGAGGGTCTTCGGGTGGGAAGTAGGACGAAAAGATGCAAGCTTGAATGCATTTTCGTCGGAGGAACTTGCAGGCCGCGCAGGGAGGGGTGTAGGAGGAAGCCATGGATGATTAATGTCCTGCAAATTCAAGAAAAAAAAAAAAAACAGCTAAGTAAGTGGTGGTAATTATTAATATGTGTCTTTTTTTCTATATCATACCGTTGGATTCTGAGTTTTTACTGAAACAACAGGCTGCATAGTTTTCATGTCTTTACTTGGATTTTTCTGCTGTCTCTTGTTGTAATAATATACACATGGAATTCTAATTTGCAAGTTTTTTTTATTTTATTTTATTTTATTTTATTATACTGCAGTTTAATTAAGAATTTATTATAGATGCTGTAAACTGTGTTTCTTTCTCATCATTCTTTTGTATATGTGATGATGAGTTCAAGTATATACCAGTTATTGCCTGTTGTTGTGCTTACACAGATCCCTCTATCTGCAAATTATGTGTATATATATTTACTTTTTTTTAGCTTTATCAAATTCAGTCTGTTCATCTGATCTACCATTTTTATTGATTTCCATCTCTATAATAATTAAATTAAAAGTATAAGAAAATTAATACTATAAGTTTTTAAAATCTCCTAATCAAGGTGTTGAAACTGTGTTTTCAATTAGAGTTTTTTTTTTTTTTTTTGAGCTTCTATTTGTTAAACAAGGTTTGATCATACTTAAATATGATTCATAAATTGTGTGTAGAATGATGATCCAGCCTTCAAGGCCACAAATTGATCATATTGTTCCAATCACTATCATGAGTTAATTAATCTGATAATTACAAACCAGCCATGAGACTTTCATAAACTAGATATTGAAAAACCCTAGATTCAAGAAATTATCATTAAAAGGTGCATAAATTGTCAATCTCTCTCTCTCACATATTACTTTGAGGGTGGGTGGGGGCAAGAGAAATGGGGAAATTAAGCAGACAGCACACCATGAATTTACCTGTGATGAGTAAGTAGCTTTGATCCAAAGAAGCAAATCAATAGAAAAAAAACAATAGCTTTACCTTTGATATTCAGATTTAATTTTGTTGCTTCTTCAACAGCAAACAGGTGGCAGATGACCCTAATTGAAAGAGATCAAACTTGATCTTTTACCCCCTGCTGAAAATTCATGGTAAAATGGGAAGAAACTGAGTAAGGGAGAGAGAGAGAGAGAGCATTGAGTGGATGGAGAAGTAATGAATGCAAAGGACAAAGGTAATAAATGAGAGGAACACTAACAAAAAAGATGAATGTGACACTATACTGCATCTAATAATTTTATCATACTTGTGGAGAAGATATCACTCCATCTTTTCTTTATCCATATTCCTCCTTTGCTTCTTTACCATTCATGCATAATTCAAAATAAAAATAAAAATCTTCTTTCCCTAATTAAGGCTTAAATCAAAAAAGAAAAAAAAGAAAGGAGTAGTATTTTTTGCAGTATAAGTGGAAATGTAGTACATATAGACAACTCATAGTCTCATCCTTTTGTGTTCTTGTCCAATGCCTTTATCACTGAGTAATTGGGACCCCGTGTGAGAGAGCTTAAAACATAAACTGTCCCCTATCTATTTACAGAACATTCATTTTTCGTCCCAAATCTTTCAGTTTTGCTCCGATTTCGTCCCAATACAAGATTTTTTTTACCAATTTCGTCTCATAAATTTGTAAAAGCACTGATTCAGTTTCATCCCATAGAATTAGAAAAATTGAACATTTCTTTAGCATAAATGATCATTTTGGTGAGAATTTAAAAGTTACATAACTATTTCAAAGAAATTAAAAATTATTTTAAATAAAATAAATTTATATGAGACGATCTTGATTTAAACACGTGTGGGTTTTTTTTCAAATCTTCAAACCATGAAAATATATTATACAAACTTTAAATTAATATCTCATTCACAAATTCTTGAGATTATCCCACCTTCTTTATAATAATAAAGTCATGGATGCAATTTAATCATATATATATATATATATATATATATATATATATATATATACATATATATATATATATATATATATATATATATATATATATATATATATATATATATATTCTCTTGTAAAATCGTATTCTACGTTCATTCGTGATACATGCTAAGTGTGCATAGTTACGATCTAGCTAGGTATATATTATTGATGGGAAATCGTTTATGCGAAGAATAAAAGATATTACATCGTTTCATATTTGAACACAACCAAAACGGAGTAGAAGTTAGTATTAATTATATCATTCATATATAAATGTAATTAAACTCATGCATGATCTTGATATAATCTCAGCAAGTTTTTCTTCATATAATCCATAAATCCAAATCCAACATCTTGCAACAAATATTAAATATTCATAATACGTACCAGAAAAGGGATGTTCCTGATTTTCTATTAGTTAAAACAAGTGGTCTGCTGAGTGAATGCCATATTTCTATAGATCGATCCTTATATAATTTATTTGCAACCTAATATGTAGAACCACATATATATATATATACATATAATGTATATTAGAATCAATAATATCCTCCTTATAATGTGTGCATTAAGGTGATTTTCTTGGTGGGAATGAATTATACAAAGAATTTTTCACAAGTAGTGGATATCATTTCATGGTTAATTATGGTTTTTTTGGAATTATTACTTATAAGTACAAAATATAAGATAATATTACTACTAAATACGTAATATAAAATATATTACTATCAAGTACAAAAGTGAATAATGTAAAGTCTTAATTATCTTTTCATACATAATTCTTAATTAGTTAGTTAGAAATCCACGTTTACTTATTTAATTAATTTTTTATATTTTAATTCTCTCTCATCAAGAATCAATCGACTTCCAAAAATTACTGAATATTAAAGACAACATATTTCTG
Source organism: Pogostemon cablin (assembly GCA_023678885.1). Taxonomy (NCBI): domain Eukaryota; kingdom Viridiplantae; phylum Streptophyta; class Magnoliopsida; order Lamiales; family Lamiaceae; genus Pogostemon; species Pogostemon cablin. The sequence goes on along the minus strand of CM042960.1, from coordinate 3,389,783 downwards.
AATACATTGTTGAGTTTATTCTGAATACTAACAGATTTCTGAATGCCATCATATTTTTGAATATACCAACATACTTCTACAAAAATGTATTGAAAATGTATTTTTGAATATTAATATGTTTCTGAATACACAAACATATTTCACGTAAATTTATAACAAAAACATAACTTATTGAATACTGAAGATTTATAACATATACACAATTGAACACCAAATTCTATAACACCGAACATTGAGAACATATTGAATACTACTTTTTAATGTTTGACTATTTTTTACGGATGGACTAATCTCCAATTTATTTCCTTTTTTCATGGAAAAATTAATGGATAAATTGTTGAGTTTACTCTGAATATTAATAGATTTTTGAATACCACAATGTAGACTTTTTAAATTAAAATAAGGTGAGAAGTTATGTGTTTGAGTGTATTTTTTCATTTTTGAATTGCAATCATTTTCATGGACGATGAAATGGGAATATTTTCATGGAATTGTGGGAGTATATTTAATATATATATGATAATACCTTCTAACATATCATAAATATATTTTATCTATCGTATAAATTAAAGTGGGTAGTTTTTATTTTTCTCTACAACTTATTTCCTATTTTTATGGAGAAATTAGTGGGTAAATAAATTTTTGAATACAATTAATAGGGTTAAAAGTGATATTTGATGCATTAATTAATAATATAATTTATATATTGTATCTAATAATAATATAGCTACATAAAATGTACCTATAAGTAATAGACTTTTTTTTATTTTTTAATTAAATTTTAATTGGGGAAGAATGTCGAGCATTATAAACCCATGCTGATCAATTCATGTAACATCATGCTATGAAGAATTTAACAAGTCAATAAATATGCAGTATGATTAACAAATATGAAATTGGAATGTAGTACATTATATATAGATAGAAATTAAAAATAAGTTTAAGTGTATAAAAATGGAACATAAATTAAAGCAAATTGGTGCAAGAAATTTATAAAAAGATTCGGGAATATAAGTATAAGTTTCCGTGATTAATCATTATACAAGGAAAATATGAAAATATAAACCTATAACTTCTGACACTAGAGTACTTGTACTCCTAATAATATTTATTTCTTCTCTTAAAAAAATTATTCAAGGAGAATGATGAGAGTCATCATGAATTTTTAGTTTTGGCTTCATCTAGCTAATTTAAATATCTGATAATAAAATTTACTACTACCTCCTTTCCGCAATAGTTAAATTGTTTTATTAATATTTTATGATGGGTAAAATAGTATTTTTTTAGTAATAAATAAAGTGTAATGATGTCATGTGTGAGCACCAAATTTTTTGTTATAATTTGGCGTACGTCTCTTCTTACACGTGATAAATGAATAATAACTACCAAAAAGTAAAATCTAAATATTACACGTGATAAATGAATAATAACTATCAAAAAGTAAAATCTAAATATTACCCAAATTCTTAGACGTGATAAATGAATAATAACTACCAAAAAGTAAAATCTAAATATTACCCAAAGGGTTGATATTTGATTTCATAATTCATACGTGACATCAATCAACAATTCGCAGGAGACAGATGTAATGAGTTAAAATCATTTTTGTCTCATATCTATAGAGAATTTTTGATTCCATCACAAAAAAATAAAATTTTCAATTTCGTCCCACAACTCTTGATATTGGCCAATTTTGATCCCAAAATAGCCGGAAATTGACTTTTTGGTCGGAAAATCGCAAATTGGGGCTTTCCGTAGCTTCATCCAACGTGGCAATTGAGGAAGGATTTGGACCAATCATCCCAAATGCAAGAACCATACTTGGAGGTTGCGACGAGTCCGGTTGGGGGGGGGGGGGGGGAATTGGAAGCCCTAGAATTCTCAGTGGACAAAAAGTACGTTCGAGTGAAGCAGGGCGCCTTCCCTCTAATGTGCAAGTACACTAATAAGGTGATGCTTGTCAGACAAATACTTAGCAGCAACCCTTTTCGCTACTCCACTTTTTACAGCAGCATGGTTGTCGTTGGTTGCAAGAATGACTTATGGCTAGGGAATTTTTACGGCCCCAATTGCGCCCCCATTTGCAGTGCCAATTATCCAGATTGCAGATGGGCCGACTGCTGCAGTGGAGACAGCAATCCCCTCCATATTTGGGGAACTTGAAGTCGTTTACCTCTCAACCCTCTCCCACACCAACTGTTTGTGGATATGCCTATATCAGTGATAACAGATGGCTGGCAAAAGAGTATGTCAATTACATTGGAAAATCTAGAGACTTCTCGTACCCTGGGAATATGTCATTTGGTGATATATCTTTGAGGCGTCATGTGCGGTGCACATGCAATTTTCCGGCCAAAAAGTCAATTTCCGGCGATTTTGAGACCAAAATTTGCCAATATTGTGAGTTGCGGATGAAATTAATTTTTTTTTTTGACGAAATCAAAAATTCTCTATAGTTACGAGATCAAAAATGATTTTAACTGTGAATGTAATAGCAAACATGTAATAGGAAATACTTGCCAAATTAGTACTATATAGTATTAGTTTAGAGTTCAAATACTAATTCTGTAAAACCTAGCTAGCTAGAGTTCGTTGGTGACTAGCTAAAATATAGCATAGTTCAAAAGGGTTGATAACTATAGAAAATGACATTATATTATTAGAAAAAAAATCTTATATAATAATATAATAACACTCACGTCAAATACTATTCCCATTAATATGCACAGGGGGCATAAAAAAAGTTATCTTCATGACTTTGATAATTAGTACTCCTTAATAGGACAAAACGTTGTATCATCTAATTGCAATATTATATATATATATATATATATTTATATTTATATTTATGTGGTGAATATCTATGTGGAACTAATGAAGTTACTGTGGGAGATCTACTAGGTTTATTAGATTAGGTTTATTAACTTTATTAGCTTAGGTTTATTAACCTCTCCAATAAGGGAGACACCAAAGACTAAATAAGCAAAACTATAATAATGTGTGAACCACTTTCTTTAAAAAGCTTCTCTAGAAAATTCAAATGATGTCTCTCTCTTGAAAATATCACTCTTCAAAATGTCAAGTATTAGTTGCCCTTTAAAATATTATTCAGTATTATTACACTATGAAAAAAAAAATCCCTTTAGCAACGAAATTTATCAAGAAAATTCAATTAATTGATAATTATCAATGAATTGTCAATAAAAATTATTTTATTCTTTTAATAACAGAATGCCAATAAATTTATTATGTTTTTATCAATGGAAAAATAATTCAATGATATTTACCAACGAATTACCAACAGAATTATTTATATAAATTGACAATTGAATTATTAGCAACGATTACCAATAAAATTATTTATCAACGGAATTGAATTTTTGTTGTTAAATATTTACTAACCACAACTTTGCCAACAAAAAATTATCAATGAATTTCGTTGTTAATCCTTTTGTAAATTAATTTAGCAATGAAATTAAGATTTTTACCTATAAAATATTGCGTTGATAAAAAATATTTTTTTTAGTGGTAATATTAACCGTTGTTCTAAAGAATAATAATGTTCACTACAAAAAAATTAGTCATTAGTGATGGATTTTGTGAAGAAATTTTCAGCTTTATGACGGATTTAGTGACGGAAACACATCAATCACGCATCCATCAAGAGTGTAACAAACAGATGTTCTGTTACATTTTTATATTAAATTTTCTATTACATTTTATTAGATGGGTAACTCGTGTACTAGGAGAGAATCCACTGACATTGTATTAAAGTCTGTTAAAGAACTGTACAAGGAAAAGAAAATATGAGTAATTGGAAGATAAGATTCTCTTTCTTCCCAAACCTTCCATAATGGAATTATTTCAATGAATCATCCACAATTCTCCTTGGAATCCACTCTTGCATCTAAAGAATTCACAACCCTGGATTAACCTTTCTCTTCCCCATTTTTTAACCATAATTGCATTATGAACCATAATTTTACTATCCAGACAATTACACATAGTTTTTAGATGGTAAAGAATACCAATATAAGTCCTCATTCGTTATTGAAAAGTAATTTTTTTTTTTAGTTTATGACTCCTTCATTCTCAAATTTCTAAAAAATAAATAAATAAACAGTTTTATAAATACAACCAAATTATTTGAATAAAAAAAAGGGGGACATCTAGAGTTTTTCAATATGAATTTTTTTATCTATTGAATTGTTTTCAAAACGAATAAGCCCTCTGTTCATAATGAATTGTAGATTGTCACCCATCTGATCAGCGTAACAGAAAATGTAACATGAAAATATAATTGGAGATTCGAGCCGATCTGAAAAGGTGTTGATTATAATGGTTAATTTGTGACGAAAACCTATTGTGTTGGATTTTTTTCGTAACTAATTCCCTCGACCTCGTAACTTTTCTAGTGGTGAATTGGTTATGAATTTTGTTTATTTTTCCCTTTTAACATTTTTTGGAATAGTTTTTTTTAAAATTTTTTTGGGCTGTCGGTGAGATTCAAACTCAGGATGTGTGTAAGAGGGTAGGCCGTATGGCTCTTTTATTAGCCATTTGCACTATAAAAAAATTGTTTTTTAGCAACGGAATATTCTGTTGTTAAAAGCCTTAATTTAATTGTTAAATTGGCTTACCAACGGATTAACAACGGAATCCGTTGGTAAAATTCCGTTGCTAAAGTGGTGGTTGGTAAATTTTTAGCAACGAAAAATCAATTTTGTTGGTAAATAATTCCGTTGGTAATTTATATAATGATTCCCTTGCTAATCCGTTAGTAATTACCAATGGATTGAATTCCATTGCAGAAATAGAGGATAAATCCGTTGGCATTCCGTTGCTAAAATAAAAATGTCATTTTTGTTGCTAATTCATTAGTAATTACTAACAGATTGAATTCCGTTGCTAAATTTGGTTGCTAAAAAATACTTTTTTTTAGTGTTGGTCGGCCAATTATATACTTAAATTCTTAAGTCTGAACACATGCTATATACTCCCTCCGTCCGTCCCGAGAAGTTAACACTTTTTTTTGGCACGGAAATTAAGGAATATAATAATTTAATGTAAAGTGAAGTAAAGTGATGTGAGAGAAATAATATTTAATGTGTAGTGGGTAGTTGTATTAGAGGTGGTATGGAGGCTCCATGAGAATAAATTAATTGTTTTGGTGTGGATCCATGTATTAAAAAGAAAATATGTTAATTTTAGCAGAACAAACCAAAAAGGAAAGTGTGTCAACTTCTATAGGACGGAGGGATTACAATATATAATTTTCTATTTATATGATATATTAATATACATTAATCTAAATTATTTATATTATTAATTTAATTAATAGATTATATCTAATTTAATTACGAAGATCATTTAATGTTTTTTTTAGGAAAAAAGCCTTCACAACATATACTGTCACAAAATCCGTCACAAAAGTTTAAAAAAAAAAGGATAATAATTATTCTGTAACGGAAAAATTCATCATAAATACAAACCGTTATAAAAATTCGTTTCAAAAAGTTAAAATTTAAAAATAAAATTAATTTTGTGATGGAAATTTTCCATAAAAAATTATGCTGTTACAAAATTCGTCACAACACAAATTGCAAATAACAACCAACGTGCAAATGACCACTTCTAATCCGTCACAAATTTAATTTTCTATTACAAAATTCATCATAATTATGACGAAACTTTTTTCCGTCACAAGTTTCCATCACTATCTATCAATTTTCTTGTAATATACTACTAAAAGCAACCTCAAAAAACTTTTTAAATAAAAAATAATCTATAATTTAAAGAGTCATACATAAAAATATACTTCCAAAAACATCTTTAAAATAACATTTTTTTTACATAATGGTTTTGACTCTTTAAATTTGGAGAGACAAACTAACTCTTTAGAATTAAATGTATTGAGATTTTCACTACTTTCATACTTAAATTTCTTGAAAGATTCAATTGATTATTTATTGTTTTGCATTATAATGCAATACTGTTATTTCATTTTGATTTTATTATTAAAAAAATAGATTCTTCTCAACTTTCATTAAAATTATATTTAAATAATTATTAGTATTAGTAAACATCCAATTTAAAAAAAAAATAGGAAGGAATAATATGTTGATTTTATTTTTTTATATTATAAAATTATGATTATTTTATGTTATAAAAAATACACAGATTTATAAGAATACATGTGAAGGAAAATTATAAAACAAATTAATAGTGGAAACAAAAAAAAATATAGAAAAAAACAAATATAATAAATAAGCATTGTCAAACGAATAAATATAAAGAAGTTGTTGAAATGAATAAAAATACAGCTCTCTACTATATTTTAAACATTTTTTATTTTACCCAAAATCCTCTCCAAATTATACATCATCTCTTGAAGATGCTCTAACTATAGAAGAGTAGGAAAAGAGAGCGTGGTAGAATCCGTGCATTTAAATTTTTGTCAAAAATTAAACTTTATAAATGCAAAAGTATAGGAGTAATTGTTTTTAAATAATTAATTAACGCTAAATGCTAAAATTGAATATTAGATTTTATTGGTAAAATAGAATACAAAAGGAGTAATATATATTCTAATCATATCCTATCCTAATATATTAAAAGTATCTTGAGTATGTAAAACATTTTTTTCCAATTTTGTCCTCACCCATTTTTTTTTATTACATGCATGTCATATTACTTATAATCATAATGTATTAATCATTATCATTACATGCCATTAAAAATAAAAATGTCTTTTGAGCTTCTAAAATCAATAAATCTAAAACTTTGTCTTTTCATTTTTCATATATTTTATTTCGTTATTTAATATAATTTAATTTTTACTAAATATACAAAAGTTATCTGTAATCAACTCCTACAAGAATGAATCTAAATTTTGCCTTTTCATTTTTCATGTAATTTATTTCATTATTTAATTTAATTTTTACTAAGTATACGAAATTTATTTGTACACAATCTCCTCACCTTCATATGCGACTATTAAACTTCTACACCTATATATATTAACATTTTAGAACGCGAATTGTGGTTAATTGGTGGAGGCTGATGGATGTTTAGAATCGAGATAAAAATTCCTACTTTTGAGAAATTGCAAAAAAAAAATTAAAATCTTTAAGTATTGTTGCAAAAAAAATCCAATATGTAATTATTTTGGATTTTTTTGCAACAATACTTAAAAGTTGTGATTCTTTTACAATTTTTCAAAAGTAAGAATTAATTAAAGTTCGTGATTTTTTTTTGTCATTAATCATTTTATATTTGATTCTACTAATGTAAAAGTGGCGCACAAATATGTCAACTTTTGTCCTATATTTGAGGTAAATTTTGTAGACTGTTGATATGGTGGAATCTTGTGTAATAAATTGTTTTATTTTTATTATTTAATATTTATTATTGAGTATTAAATTTTAGAATATAAACGATTCATGATATATTTTAGTTTTGAATAATAATTTTATGATTCATGTACTATTTTAACTGTTTAATTAGGAATAATTTAAAGAATTTAATTATAATTTCATTTTGTGAATTTATATAATATATTTAAAGGATGTTTCATTATAATACGGTATTTTACATTTTGTCCCTTTCTTTTAATTTAATCCCACAACTACATACATTGCCCGATTATAAATCCAAAATCGCAAAAAGACCCCCAAATTGAGAGGTAACGTGTGATGTACGTGCATGATTCCGGCGAAAATTTAATTTTCCAACTAAAATGAGACTATAATCACATATTTTCAATAGTTGTGGGATTGAATTGAAAAAAAATGTCTTCATTGAGACTGAAAACAAAATATCATATTATTATAAGACGAAAAATGAACTTTAGTATAAAAACTTATATTCCTAACTTTTTGCAAAAACAATTCTTATTTAAATATTAATATTATCTCTATTTCCAACTTTACCTTTGTGAATTTAGTTAAGTATATAATGTTCTTTAAAATAAAATATTATTGTGTGCTCAAACACAACCAACTCTTAATGTTAAAATCTAAGATCAAACTTAAACCATAAAAGCAAATGAATAAATAATAGATTACAAGAAATATATTATACAACTTAAATATTTAAATCCACATCTAGCATAAATATTAATAAAAAATAATTTTGAGTTAATAATTTAATATTTTATAAAATATAAATAAATTGTAAATTAAGTTGCGTGTACCTGAGTGAGGATGTAAAATTTGAAATTAAAATGAGTTGAAAGTTACGTTTTCTTCTACAAGATTGTGAACTTAAACAAATCAAAACGTAAAATATACTTGAGTCTCTAGTAATAAAATTATAAAAATTAACATTGAGTCCTAATATAATAAAAGGATACAACTTTGCGTATATGTATAAAATTGAAAATACTAGAAATTACATATTTATAATTTGTAAAGGAATTAAAAATAGAATTGTGAAATTGAATAGCTCAAAACTTGGCTCCACCATTAATTAATCTTGAAGGTAGATATTGTTAATGGGCATGCATTACAAATTAATGCACATCATATCATATAATATATGGTTTAGATTAGATTTGTTGTTCCACCAACCCCACCACCTTAGTGTCCATTAATCTCGATTATTTCACTGCGATTAATGTCCATTATTAATTTTGAAGTTTGAACTGTATATTTAGTGAGTTTTACAGTGATTGATTTGTTCGATGCGTTTTACTATTGTTATTAATTATATATATATATATATATATATATATATATATATATATATATATATATATATATATATATATATATATATATATATATATTCTAAAATGAGTTGATATCTTAGTCAAGATAAAAAAAAAATTGTCCCATAAGTTTGATCATGTACAATATTTGTCCCAAAAAAGATAATATTTGGGCATTTATCTCACTATCTTCATAATTGCACCAATATTGCCCAGTTTTCGCCGGAATTTGATATTTTCGCCAAAATCGATCACGTGTATATCATGTGATCATCGGATTTAGCATTTCCCGGTGGGATAAAAAATTTTTTGCCCCCTAAATTTGGCCATGTACAATTTTTACCCCAAAAAAGATAAGATTTGGGCATTTGTCCCAATATCTTTATAATTGAGACAATGTTGTCCCATTTTTTCCAAAATTTGACATTTTCATTAGAATCGATCACGTGTGTGTCACGTGATTATCGAATTTGGTATTTCCCGGCGAATTTACTGACCTGGCGATACAGTGACATCCACGTCAATAACAACAATAATAATATTTTAATGATAATTTAATTTAAAAAATACCCTCCATCAATGCACTCAATTTTCACGTGCCCTCCACTTACTTTCACCATCTTTGCAAACTCTGTCTTTTTGTCAATTAGAGGATCCCAGTGTACCCTTTCACCACCATAGGCGGCAGCCATTGGATCTTCCGCTCGCGCCACCCTACTCACGTCACCAAGCTCCCACTCATCATCTACTTCCACGGTGGAGGATTCGTATTCTTGAGAGCCACTACTTCATTCTTCCACGAGTCATGCAACCGTATGGTTGCTCACGTTCCTTCCCTCATCGCTTCCATCGAGTAATGCCTAGTATTGGAGAATTGTCTTCTGGAGGCGTACAATGACCTCATGGACGAAGTGCAGTGGGCTAAAACCTAAGCACTCGCCAGCCGTGACGCCAACCCTTCGATCGAAAAATTCTCTAAAATTCTCTAGGGTTTTCCTAATGAAAAATAGCGTCGCCGGCAATATGGTCTACCACGTGGGGATGCGCGCACTTGATATTGATTTCCAGATCATAATTAGAATCGCGAGACTGATAATGAACCATCAGTTCTTCAGTGGGGTGCGAATGACTGAATTGGAGCTAAAAAAATGCCAACGATCCTATCCTCCTCTGCATGGCTCCGATATCATGTGGTTGCTCACACTGTCGGAGGGTACGGATCGAGGCCATGTATATTGTGATTCGTTCATTGGTGGTAGGCCCTTGGAGGAGAAGATCCGACAGTTGCCGCTCATGGTGGTGAGAGGGTACACAGGGGATCCTTGATTGATAAAAAGAGTTTGCGTAGATGGTGGAAGCACATGGAGAGCATGTGAGAACTGAGTTCATCGATTGAGGGTATTTTTTACAATTAAATTACCAATAAAATATTATTATTATTGATGTGGATGCCTCTGTGTCGTTGGGTCAGTAAATTCACAGAGAAATGCCAAATTCGATAATCATGTGACATGAACGTGATCGATTCTAGTGAAAATGTCAAATTCCTAGAAAAACGGGACAACATTAGCGCAACTATAAAGATATTGGGACAAATGCCCAAATTTTTTTTGGGCAAAAAATTGTACATGGCCAAATTTACGGGAAAAAAATATTTTATTCGGCTAAAATGCCAAATCCGATGAAGATGGTGAGATAAATGCTCAAATATTTTTTTTATGAGGCAAAAATTGTACATGGCCAAAGTTATGGGGTAAAAAAATATTTTATCCCTCTTAGTGCACACGTGCATCTTTATATGTATTAATTTTTATTTATTAGTGTATATGTGTTTTTTAATAATATATAATTTTTTTATCCAGTTATTCATTAAAAAATTATCAAAAAATTTATTAACAAAGAGTATAAATTTTTATTTATTAGTGTATAGTATATTTTATTTATTAATGTATAAAATGAGTGCACCCAAATGTACATGAAGTTGTCTTGAATACTCCCTCCGTCCCATTCAAATAGGGTCTTTTTTCCATTTTGACCGTCCCACTCAAAAGGTCCCCTTTTCTTTTACACACATGAGACCTACACACCATCTCTAATACAATTAAAATATGGGGTCCATACTCCCACTAATACAACTATCCATTACTCATTAAATAATTATACTTCTTAATCTACGTGCAAAAAAGCAAAATGGACTCTTACCCCAAGACAGAGAGAGTATATAGATATAACACGAAATTTTGGTGAATGGGAAATAATGTTAGAAAATATATTCAAATGAAGGGATTACTTAGTTGACTCGGGATCACATATGATCCAGGTCATTTTCATCCGTTAGATCAATATTCTCTAATTCGTGACCATTAGATTACCAAATCCATTCTCTCTCCTTTACTTGCTACCTGTTTAAGAAGTATAAATATAAAATAATGGAAGCACATATCATCTCTCCTGATTAATTACCACCCAATCATGTATTTTCTTTTGGCAAAAACTCCTGTGCACCCGGGCGCACGGATCACATTGATCCGTGCGCCTTTAGAAATTTGTATTAAATTGTATACCCTTTAGTATACAGATGTGTATCCTTTATTTTCTAAAGAAAATTATTGTTTGTATCTGGGTGCATGGAAACACTCCATGCCCCTTTAGAATTTTGTGTTAAATTGTATACCATTTAGTATAAAAATGTGTACCCTTTATTTTCTAAAGAAAAAAAAATATTATTGAAAATTGTATACCCTTTAGAACAAAATAGTGTACATTTTATTAATTAAAGTGTATACCCTTTAGACCAAAGTAATGTACCCTTACCCATAATACTAAATTTCTAAAGGCGCACGAAATGTGTTCCCGTGCGCCCTGGTGCACGCAAGCCTCACTCTTTTCTTTTTATAATTTTGTCTTAATAATAAATTTACTTTTTATGAAAGAATTCAAATGTTTATAATTCTCTTTATACATCTTTATTATTAATAAAAATTATATCAAATTATTCGTCTTTTCAAAATCTTTAATTTGATACCCATATCAACTATACAATAAATATTTAAAATAATATAGAAAATTCATTACTAATTAAAGTATTTTTAATTAAAATTTATTGCTACATTAGTTAAAAATAGGGAGGATTACTACTAGGTACAAAAAAACCCTTAATTACTATAAGATACAAACATACAAAAATATTATTCCCTCCGTCCCAAGAATACATTCGCACTTTCCATTTTGATCCGTCCCAAAAATACATTCACCCTCAACAAATGGAAACAATACACAATATCAATAACCTTATAATACTACAATATTACAAAAATGTCACCTTCTTTTTACACACAATTTAGTCAAAGTCAACTATATCATACACTTTATTCTACTCAATTACCCAAAATATCCCTTCTCTTTCTTACATCACACCACCAAAAAGTTACTTTTCTTAAACTCCGTGCCCAAGAATACGTGAATGTATTCTTGGGACGGAGGGAGTACTACTAACTACAAAAATATATAAGGATATTCCAATATTACCCCTACAATGTGTTGCACATAAATGTTGTGTACAACAAAAATTCGTGTGCAGCAAAGTATGTGCAGTAACAAAAGTGTGTACGGTAAAAAAAAGTATGTGCATCAAAAAAGTGTGGTGGTCCGGCGGCGGTCCGACAACTTTTTCGACGGCCGGCCGGTGATCCGGCAGGAGGAGCTCCGGCGAAGCAGTTTTCCGGCTGTAGTTTTCTGGCGGCGGTCCAGCGGTGGGTGGGGGTTTAGGGTTTGTGGTTTAAAAGTGTATGAGTTTAGGGTTACATTTGGTATTTTACTTTAATATTTTGTATGTGATAGTAATTATTTTAAAATCAATGTATCTAATAGTAATTAGGGGTACAAAGTTTGTATCTAATAGTAATTTTTCCTTAAAAATATGAATAAATTTAAATTTTTTATTTAATCAGATCTAATTTGGTGAGACAGAACTCCATAAACTCGTAATCTTTAGGGATGTAAACGACCAAAGTAGGGTACGGGTTGGACAAATCCACATACTAGCCGCTATCCTATTTACCCTACCCTTACCCTACTCTATTACCCTAAAATTGAGCATCAGGTAGGATACGAGTATACCCGGCAGGTATGCGGATAATCCGCGGGTAAATGGGTACCCGCAATTATTATAAAACATTATATGAATATCCTCCGCTTCTCAAACTTGTTCAATCCTACCCATATTGAAATTAAAAAGTTTTTTAAGTATAAATATAAATTTGAAATTAAATAATGTACTTAAATATTATTAATTAAAAACTAAATAAATGATGTAAATACCTAATTTAAAAATCAAATAATATAATATATATAATTTTTGAAAGTAGGAATATAAATATATACATACATAATTAGAAATATATAATACTCCATTATAATATAAATAAAAATAAATATAGTACTTGGACATAATTAATTAAAAATTAAATAATGTAAATATGAATATATAAATATGTAATGTAATTAAAAATGTATAACATAACATAATATATATATATATAGTATTATATAAATATAATATGTATAATAAATGGTATCGGGTAAATGGGTCGGGTAAACAGGCATAAAAGAAGAACCCGTACCCTACCCTTACCAGCAAAATTTTTATTGGATTCAAATATTACCCTACCCGTTATCCGATAAAGTCTACCATACCCGTACCCACCACCTCGGGTACCCGCGGATAACCCGACCCTGCGGATAAAATTGGCATCCCTAATAACCTTAGCTAATATCTCATCGGTAATCACTATTCAATTTAGAATCATGGAATTATGAAGAGAATTTATGTTATCATGTTTAGATTTGTTTATATATATATATATATATATATATATATATATATATATATATATATATATATATATATATATATATATTTATTAAAGTGAAATTATATTTAATTTTTAAAAATTTTAAATTGTTATTAATATTTAATTTATTTTATTTAGGGTAGCTATTGTGTGAGACCGGCTCACGTGAGATCATTTTTTTACTTTTTAAAATAGTTATTACTTTCGTTATAAAATGTTATTACTTTCGATATAAAATATTATCAATTTTTATTATATTATAAATTGTTCATAAAATAGCATTATCATTTTATATTAATTTATTTATTATCACTTTCCTTTATAAATATTACAGTATCATTTTCTATCCATCTCACGTAAGCCCTTACGTGTGGGACGGTCTCACACAAATATTTGTATTTTATTTATTTTTGTTTAATTATAGGATGGATAAAAAAGTATTGCCTAATCAAATAAAATTAGTATCCGTTCAATTAAATTATGGATAAAAAGTGACAATCTTCTAAATTAAAAATCATACTGTATTTGATTATCAAAAAGTGACATTCATTGAGTCATACTATTCATGAACAATTAATAAGACGAATAAAAAATAATAGAGAAAATTTTAGGTAAAACTATCTCATGTATCTTAATTCATGTAACAGATTATTATCAATTAAATATCTATGAGACAAGTCTTATTTTAAATTTTTCTACGTCCTATTATATACAATGTAAATAAATTTTAATAAATAAAGAATTTAAAAGTGTAATATTTTATTAAATTTAAATTTTACATCACTAATTTTATTTTATTTTTTTTTAAATTATGTAAGATCCGAGATATTTACTAGTTTAATTATAAGGGTATCAATATTTAATTTATTATATAATAATGTTTATTTACTTAAGATTAAAATTTAAAGTTGATTGAATTAAATAATGTATTATATTTATTTGATTTGTTATATACATCGTCTTGCATTAATTTATATAGAAATATGAATTTAAAAAAAATCTTTTATTAATATTATTACTTTTGGAAATTATGTAGAGTAATACGTTTAAGGTTATACATAAATTATAAAGTATATTGAGTGTATTATGTGACTTAGGGAGGGCGATTATTTATAGTTAAAATATTATCCGGAAGTTATAAGATTAATATGATATTTTATTTTTTAAAGTTCAAGTTATTGAAATAGATGAATTGACCTGGTGCATTGTTAGAATCTATGCACCCAATTACCCTAAATAAACTTTTAAAATAAAACAAAATAATAAATCCGGTGTAGCAAACGGTAAGAAAAACAAATAAATATATAAATTAAGACTTTAACATAAATATTATTGTGTTCATATATAGCCATTATATATTGTTAAATTAATTAAGATTATAAGTTTAATAATAAGTTAAATAATAAATCCCGTGTAGTATACGGAAAGAAAAAAAAGCATATTATATAATTTTATCAATAAATAATTGTGCTCAACTTAATAAATCAACAGTATATTTTTAATAAGAGAAAATCACTAATAGATACACAATTTTAACCTAAATTACTATGAGATACAATGAATTCAAAATAATTACTCTCACATACAAAATATTAAAGTAAAATACCAAATATAACTTTATAATCTCATACACTTTTAAACCACCCACCCGCCGGACCGGCGTTGACCGCCGGCCGGACAGCCGTTGACCGGCGTTGACCGCGCGGCCGGACCTCCGATGACCCGCGTTGACCGCAGGCCGGACCCGCGCTGACCGCCACCGCCGCCTGCTGTCGGAATTTAAAATGTGCAAAGAAATTGTGTAAATACATAGGGATATTTATGGTTTCACAATCATAATTGTGTAGTTATAATACTTTGAGTCATGTAGTTTACAACAATTATGTATTATTTTATGTATCCAATAGTAAGTAACTCTTTTAATAAAAAGAGTTAACATCATTTTATAATTAAAAGTCACATAAATTAACAATATCTTTTAATAATAAATAGTGCACATAGTTACATATTAATTAATTAATTGAAATAATGAATGAGTATATAATTTTACCTATCCGTGCAGGTGAGAGAGTTAATTATATGTTTTTTATAATAAAAAATAAATTAAATAATTAATTGAATAATTTTAAAATCCATAATATATATATATGAAAATTTAAAATAATTAAGTTTTTATTTTTCTAAACTTATTTTGCTAATTATATATGTATATACCATAAATATTGAATATATACGCACATAATAATATATTATAGCATTAAACTTTGTTTTAAATAACTATAGTTAGACAGCTACTTCTAAATAATTGTAACACATATATAAATTTTAAAAATCACATTAGATTTTAATTAAATATTTTAAGCGTTCATTTAAGATTTTTTTTTCAGCAGGTTGATAAGTAAAACCGCAAATAATTCTATAAAGCAAAAAAAAAACGTCGAATTAAGAAAACCCATTTTAAATAAGAACACTGCTTTAAATTATATAAAAATACTTTAAATTATAAGTTAAATAAAAAATAAGTAGGACAAACATAAGAATTTATAATATATTAATCATTACAAATATAGATAAAATACATACTTTTAATAAAATGATTATAATTAAAATAATATGTGAGCCATTCTTATACTGAGTTGACTTGAGTCATGTGTTAGGATCATCTAAGAATTACCTCAAATGAAAAAAATTCTATTTTACCAGTCCAATTGAATCTTTTGATTGATTGGTGATTCTTGTATACCATAATTTTGGTGGAGTTGAGCTGATTGGACTCTAAAATGGGGCAAGAATAAATGGGTTTATTTATATATTAAAATCAGCCCAACTTAGAAGCCAGCTACTTTCCGTTATGGAGGCCCAATGACCCGACCCATATTAATGAAATCACAATTCACAAACCATGACTACACTCTTAAACACATTAATCGTATAAGAATGTAGGATTAGTTCAATTATGCTCTATCAATATACATCTAATTTGGTGAAACAATTACTTGACAAAATTTGTATGCACGCATTCAACAATCAAAGTATTGCTAAACACATCTAATTTCAGATCCTGATTTTATCTATGTGAAAATTTGAACATTAAGTAGACGATAAAGAATAATAATAACGCGAAAAGAACATGCATCGCTTGGCTTGATCCGTCCCAGATGGTGCTCTTGTTCAGCCTCTCATGTTGTTTTTTACCCCTGCCTGAGCTTTGATCAATGTCATTTGCTGCACAAACTAAGGAAACGAGGAGGCGAGGTCATTAATCTCTGTCGTTGCTTATTTTTCCAATCCATTTTAAGTTCATTGAAGGAATCATGATAGTGTAAAAGGAGCAGGATTTCAATAAGATGGATATGATGATGCCACAAAACTATTTTATTAACCAAAATTGATTATAAGATCTTCATTAATGAACCCAAGTGTGTGCTGTGCAAGTAGATGAACTGATAAAGCACGGAAAGAACTCTGCACTACGGTCGTGCAATATATTATTGCACCCTCTTTCCGATCCATTTCTTTATTTTGCTTCCTTTCCATAACATCTCAATCCAAAGGAACCAGAACTAATCTATTATAGCTTTGATCAATTTATCAAACTTTTCATTTGGTATTGTTTCAAGAAAAGAGGACATAGCCTAACACAACTAAAAAAACATCAATTACTAGAACATCAATTCATAATTTGAGTTCAGAATATTTAGCATACCAGCTGATTGAGGAAATCATTCGGGAACTTTGCTTCTGTGTCAATCTCTTGAGCTACCTGAAATGTTACGTGCGAAAAATATGACTAGATAACTAGAAAGAAACGACAAGAAAGTATATAAGTAACAGATCTTGGAGTAGGAATAGCAAGTGCATGATAGCAACAAATAATGTCTATAAAGCTACATTGCTATATGATTTCAAAAAAAAAAAATTAAAGGGAGAAAATAGACTTATGGACTCCAAAAAATGGAATGGAAGCATGCTCATTTGTTCATAGGGAATACAAGCATAATGTTGAGGGATATCAGTGAATATAGCATCTTCTAAAGAGTTGAGGGCTGAATTACTACAACCAAGCCAGTAATTTCCATCATAACGAGAAAATAGAATGCATCCCACATCTCTACTATGTACATGATAAGCTTTATTTAATTATGCAACCATATAGAAACACATTTGGGTGTTCCATAGTGATCATATCAATTAAACACAACATATATAAAAGGTGAGAAGAAGAATACAAAAACATGTGATAAATGCAAAAGATAACTCAAGCTGGCAAAATCGGAAGGGTGTTGGCCTGAATCAGTCGAACACAAACTGAAAAATTCGCAGGCTTCACATTAGTAAATAGACACACACGATAATTTCTGCAAATAACAGAAATGATGGGATACAAAGGCACTGGAGTGCTGGTATTCCAATCCTTGCTCACATTTTTTACTCTCAACATTTTGTGAGTTGCAGATTACAGAGAACTCACTGTATGACATAAATTTCACTAGCCAAAAACATCTAGGTATAGTCCCAAAAACTTAGAAAAGCTAAACATCTTCTTATGAAACTAATAGCCTACTATAGCTTTGCTCATATCAGCCTTTCAGTAGGAGAAAATCACCAGCAATAAAATCCAGAAAAGTCATGAATTTCTAAGGAATCACAAAATTTCCGATCAACTCTACACACCCAATCACCTAAAACAGTTTCAACATTACCAATATTATATAAAAATCGAACTTATAAGCAATCAATCTCATAGAAAGATTTGACGGCAGAAAATAAGGAATAAAACAGTCACCATTAGTGATGAAAGAGAATTTAAAAGAGAACATTACATCACGTAATCGTCGGACTTGCTTCCAAGACCAATGACATCGTCATGGAAATCCGGCTCGATTCGCACCTGAAGCTCATCTGAATAACCAGCATACGCCGATCTCATGCTTAATCCGTCTCTGCATTCAATTACCAAACAATTTAAAACACCATCTACTGTATAATAATTAAATACGTTTATACCGGATAGAATCGTGAGATACCTCGATCGATAAGGGTCTGCCTTTGGAGAAGAAAAGATCAACTAATAAAATACTACTGAATATGAATTGAATCCCCAATCTTTGAAATGTTTCGACAGAGAATTGTTGTAAATTTACCATGGGATAGAAATAGAATTTCCCCAATTTGAAAATGCAGGTTAAATAGGGGATCGTAGAATTGAATTCTTTTATCCAAAAATTCATTCGATAATATCATTTGATAACGTGTGAGTTTTAATTGATCAACGCAGATGACAGCATTTAAAAAAAAAAAAAATAGATTAATTACTAATGGGATGTTTGAAATATGCTCTTTTATTTATTTTTATTTTTTAAAAATTCTGTGAAGCATATCATCGAACACCCAACATGCATAATCTACTGGAACTCTACATTAAAGGCTTCCACATATCAACGTAGAACTTCAATGGCCGCCTCAGCACCTTCTTCCACTCATCGGAATCCGGCAACCCACCCGTCAGAGCAACCGAACTCTCGTCCTTCCGGTTAATACTCAACACAGAAACCTCCCCCGGAAAAACCTTGTGCATCGCCTTCAAAGTTTCCACCATTATCACACTCCCATCTTTCCTCATATCATCTGGCTCCACACAGCTCCCACCCACATTCACCATCATTCTCCCGCCTCTTCTCAAATTCATCCTCAGTTTCTCCCACGTCGCCGGGTCTTGGAGTTCCGGAATCACGCACCCTTTACTGAAGAGATCGATTAGAATTCCGGCGAACCCGCCATTCACAGTCGAATTCAACGCGTTGCCCGTGTTGATGAACAGCCTGTCAGCGTACTTCTTCTCGAGCTTTTCGAGCCCGAAATACTCCCTCGCGACTGAGATGACGGAAGGGTCGATCTCCCAGCCGTGGATCACAGCTTCGGGGTAGAATTCAAGGATAATTCGCGCGGCCGTGCCGGCTCCGAACCCGAGTATCCCAATGGGTCCGGGTGGGAGAATCGGAGGCAGAGTAGCGAAAACGTCGAAGTAGGAGTTGGTGAGAGATCTGAAGACGTAGGAAATGCTGTGGATGTTGCCGGGGGCGTCGAGCAGGAGGAGGCGGGAGCCTGCTAGTGGGTGGTCGGCGGCTCTGGAAACTTGCAGTACGCGAATGTAATTGTGCCTCGATTTGAATTTCACCAGCGTCGTAACGTGCTCGATTGGGATCCCGCCGTCGCCGTCGCATTGAGTAGCGGCGGTGTTGGTGGCGGTTTGACGATCGGAAGCGTGGGATTGGTGAGACTTTAGGGGAATCGGGCGGCGACGGCCGACATTGAAGAAAACGGTGCGGGTTTGGACGGCGGCGGAGGGGGGAAAAACCGGCGGAAGGGGTTTTGGGTGGTGGTGAAGGGATTGGGGAAAGATTTGGGCCAGAGCTAATTTCATGGTTCTAAAGTTTGTAATAAAATTTTGAAGCAACTGATCCCAATAGGATTTTAAATCTCAACTTTCTTGATTAAATTTGATCAAAATATGGAGTTGCAAATTGTAAAGAAAAGTACTCCATTAAATTAAATTTTAATAAACTTATGTACAGTATGTATAATAATAAGCATTTTAATATAAACTTAAGATATGTTGTGAGAGTGGTTTTGTTATTGAAGCATAATAATTTGTATGCAAGAGGTTCAATTAAAAAAAATAAATAAATTGTATCCAAAATATTGAATTCATTAATTAGCCGTGAAGCTGCAACTTAACTTACCTATGTAATATAAGAGAATGTAGTATGATATGACCAGTCCCATACAATATTAGTTATGATGACCCATTTTAAAAACTAAATTATCTTTACAGATTGCATGCAATTTTGGGTGCTCAAAGTTGTAATGACTTGCATTCCACTTTGCAGCCATATGAGGTAGTAGGCACCCTACAAATATTGCAATCATGAAATATGATTTCATAAAATTTCATGATAAATATTAAGGGTAGAGTAAAGTTAGTACAAGTGAAGCATCATTTTACACTGGGTAGTGTTAATTAAGTTGATTCTGGGATTGACCAATTTATTGGTATTGGACCATGATCATAAATAACTTCTCTATGGCATGACCACACAAGCCTTATTGCTTCTGGAGTCCCGATTCCGGCTCCTCTCGGATCGCCAGCAGGGCCAAACCTACATCGTTATGTTATATTTGAATGAAACATCAAAGAAACATGAAAAAGAGTAATTTATTAGATTTCACTAACCAGTGATTTTGTGGGGCTCCTGTGGTTCTGCCTCTCAAACCAACATAAGTCGTTCCATTAACCGAATGTCCAATGATTTCCTACAAAGTAGTTATCAACTACATGAATAGAATAAGAAAAAAGTATGTGGAAGTTTAAAATAGCCATACTTGTACGAACAAAGGATCGTTCGAAACTACTGCAGCTGTTAGGTGTGCATGCATTCTTTCGAGTGCATCGAGTACCAAATGGAGCTGATTGTGTTTGTATTCTGTCACGATCTGAAATGAAGAAATGTATTAACAAGAATTTCGTATAAAACGAGCTAACAATAAAAACAGTACCTGAAATGGGCCGAAGATTTCTTTTGTTACTAGTTCGTAGTTGTCCTCTTTCATTATTTCATCTATTGGAATGAACACAGCAGTAGGTTTGATGGCTCCATATACGGTTGGAATATTATGATTTTCTAAAGGTTTACCACCAAACAGAAGTTTTGATCCTTTAATTTGCAGGAGTTTGTTCATATGATCTAGCAATGCTTCGGTTGTAACCTACAATAAAATAAATAAATACTAAAATCAAATTAAACATGATTAAAACAAGAACAAAAAAACAACCATAGTTTAATATTAAAAAAACAAATACTAAAGAAAATATCTTACCGTAAGAACAGGACCAACAGTTAGATTATCCAATTTCCTACGAGCAGCCAACTCGTTCATTTTTTGCAGTAGTGAACTTTTGCTCCAATTCTATATAGTTCGAATTTGAGAAAAAAAGTGTAATTGATGTTTATGGTCAATAAACATTATTTGTAAACAAAATAGGCAGAGGTTACCTCATGAACGAATAAGATGGACTGTGCCGAGCACTTCTGGCCACTACAGGCATAAGCGTCTTGATCACACACCCAAGCAACATAATCCTCCTAAAACCAAAATAAAGTCATTAAAATGTGAAACATAGAGGGATTTGACAAGCATAGAATGTGTAAGTTGAAAACCTGCTGCACATCAGGACCAAGTATCTTCCAGTCGAACCCAGCATCCTCAACCTTGATACGACCCTTGAGGTCAATGCCCAATTTTTCAGCAACTCTTGAACTACCAGTGAAGAGGGTCATGCGTGGTTTTGCCTATGAGCAAAACAATACAGGTAAATTTTTTGTATTTACACAAATCTCTCCCTCTTTTTTTCCAAATACAAGCTATCATCACAATGGTCAAGTAAAAAACTGTAAGATTTTATTTATGCATGTCTTCGGTAGTTTTGCCTAGGAGCAACTCTTGAACTACCAGTGCAGAGGATCATGCGTGGTTTTGCCTATGAGCAAAACAAATACATGTGAATTTTTTTCTAAATACACAAATGTCTCTCTCTCTCTCTTTTCCCAAATACAAGCTATCATCACAAAGCTCAAGTAAAAAACTGAAAGCTTTTATTCATGCATATGTCTTCTGTAGTTTTTCTAGTGTCTGTAATTGTGCTTTACAATATAAAACCGCGAGTACTTTGATTGAAATAAAATGAATTACATGTCTAACGCGAAGAATTACTGTATCTTTCACGAAATAGTTGGCATAAAAACAAAAACATATACACATAAACTGAACCAGAAGGTGAGTAAAATATTTTATTCCCAGTAGTTGTTTGACCCTTTTCAATCAGGAGGAGTATATTGTTCTACACACTAGCAGAACTATTTGCAATTCTTTTCATAGAATGATAGAATATGAAGGACTGACCTCCAAAAGAAGTTTATTCATAGTACTCCCATCAGAATTTATGAAGTCCACATCCATCAATGGCAAGCCACACTCATGGAGTAACCGAAGCATTTGTTCCATAACAATAGAAACCTATAGAAATCAGAAAGCAACATATTTGTTAGTTGAAGCAACTATATAATCAATATGCATGAATACCAAGTGAAATTAAAAACTAACAAAGTTTTCTTGCATTGTTAGAAGCTGAAAAACCAAGCGTTTACATTATATGAAACACTTTACCTTGCTATCAACTTTAAGAAGTGGCTTGTTACCCATATAAAGTGCTCCCATCAATTGAAGCACTGGAATCTCCAAGGGAAAATTGAAAGGGGTAATAATTGAAACCTGAAGACAACCAAAAAAAAGGCATTTAGTAACAAGATAAGTGATTTGGGGGCTATCTGTTGAGTACATACAAGATGGAAAGTGAAACCAGATGCACTGCAAAACACACAAAAAGGAATTTAAAAATCTAATCAACAAAGTTAATTAACTGCAAGTAATAAACAGGAAAAAAATTTCTTGTCCCACTACTATTTATGCAAAAATAGAGTGGATTTTTTTTAGTGTAAATGATTTTTTGCTCATAGTAAATCTGAAATCTATTTTTGTAACTTTTTACTTACTGGACCGTAAGGCCATCTGAAACCATGACTCTGCTGACCTAAATGATTTCCAGGCACCCCAAATGACCTAGCCAAGAAACGGACCTGGCACATGAATTGAGACGAAGTCTCAGTCACATATACGTAAGTATGAATAGATGAAGAGAAAATGTAAAATACTCATCAAATGAAAACAAGCAATTCACGTTTCATATCATGTTCCTATTAATCCTTGGCAATAATACATTTTAGAAATGATAACATTGATTTCATTTTATTTGACCAAGTAAATAAAAATAAAAATAATAAATATTGAGAGATCAGGATGCAAGTAAAACAATATCATCAGTTGGATTCACTCCCCTTTAATTTGTAAAATGCAGAATCTCAACAGGTTCACTGCAATACCTGATCACTACAGAAATTTTCGAGAAACTTCTGTGTGACATAAACTTCAGCAAAAGCTTGTTGGTAACTCTTCGGAGATACTCTTTGTATTAACTTGGTAAAGAAGATAGAAACCTAGATGCATAAAACATGCAAATGACCATGTAAAATCCAGGAAATTATAATTTAAAGTGTATTATATAAACTACCCAAGAGCTTCATTAATAATAGGATTTACCTCAGGAAGGGAAAGCTTGTGAGCGGCCTTTGTTGATACGTCTCCAAGAATGAGATACCTAAGCAAAATAACTTGTGCAAATTCAATTTCATTTAAAATTCAGCTAGATTTTATATATAGGTAAATATAGGGTGAAAGCAAAAGATTTCAAAAAAGGAACTAATATGCAAGAATACAACCTTTCTGGTGATTTGAATGGGTTGTGTAGACCATGTTTGGGGCACTCTGACAGGCTCTCCACAAAAGGCTAAATTATGAATTTTAAAATATCTTCAGTATAAGGTCTTTCTTGGAAATCAACCTCTACTATACAAATACACACTAATTAATGGTAACCCACGCTACTGTTTATACTTATTGTACATACCTGTACTCCATTCGCATCAACTTCAGCAACTCTAATGAAAGATTCACCATTCAGAGGATCAGGAATGGTATTCCAAGAGGAAGATCTCGTCCATGTTCCCTTCACTGAAAAGAGAAATAGTACATCATGATGATGAGAGCATTATTAAAGTATATGAATTAATCTTAAAATATACTTAGGAATCATAAGCTTAATTTCTGTTCACAACTCCATTTTGCTAAAAAAATTATGTCATGTACCCAAATTCAGCACTTCAGCTGGCTGAGAGCCTGATACTTCCTCAGCTTTCACAGTTGCAAAGGGTAACATATGAACATACCTGCTCCAACAAATTTCATTAAATATATGTGGGACATGCACATCATATTAAAACCAAGAGATGCATTTGATTCATGACAGAATTAAATCTTTATAAAAAGAAATCAAACAGAAACCAAAAATCCTACGTAATAGATAGATCATTCATTAAGAAAGAGAGTGACGAAGTTCATGGAACAGATGAATTTCATCGAACAGGAGGCAGGGAAATCATACAACACCAAATAAAGAACAAATTCACCACTGCATCGCATTCTCCGAAACCCAAACAGAGAAGAAGAAGAAGAAGAAGAAGAAGAAGAAAAGAACACCTTGCAGTAGAAAAAAAAATAGTAATTAAAAGAAAGAATTGTACAATTACCTCGAAAACCTGAAACTTAAGCCACCTTTGCTCCTCAAATTGTTGATAGCCATTACTCCATACATGATTTCTACTCAGAAATGAAGGAAATCAGTATGAATTTACAGTAATTGGAAGAAGTGAAGAATTGATTGATACCAAATAGAATAGGGTAATTGAACAGTAGATCGAGTAAGGCAGGTGACTGAGATTATACATATACCGAAAATACGTAATTAGGATTTGGTTTGTGGCGCGTAATTAGGGATAAGCAAGAACGAATGAGTCATATTCGATTAGGTCGGTTAATCATGCCAAATATGAAATATATGCCAAAAATAGTAATTCAGCCGCTATTTCGCCAATTTATTTAATTTAACTTAATTTTAATATATTGATCAGAAAATTCTTAAAAAATGGATGTAATAACGGGTAAATAATTATACTCCTTTTTTATTTTTTCATTTTTTATAATAAAAAAAATATAAAATATATTAGGTGTATCAGTATTTTTTATAAATAGTACATTGCATTGAGAAGATTAGTTGTTTTAATTTTTTTATCATTTTAAAAATGTAAAAATATTTATGGAACGAAGGGAGTACTATATTAAATTATAAAGTAAAATAGTATAATAATATTTTCATTAATTGAACAATTTAGTTTAATTTAATTGCTGATAAAAGTTTGAAAAACTAAATTTTAAAGGTTATGAAATCATAGTTTTTAACAATAGTCATTTATTCAATCCAACAAAATAGAAAAGAATATTAAACAAAATTGTGGGCATTGCGACCTCAACGACCGAAGGCTATATTTAAACTAATTTATATTTAAGCCCAATATCCAAATCCACCGTTTTTAATCTAAAAGAAGATATATGGCCCAATAAACTTTTCCCTTCCCCTTTTTTTTTTGGTGTTGAGTAGGCATGAATTGCATTAAAACTTATTATATTATTTTATAGGATTACTATACTACATAAGATGTTGTCATATAAATGCCTCACTTTAATTTTTTTGAAGCTTTCATTATTTTATAACATAAATTATGATGATAATTTTACACATAATTTTTTTAAGATCAACCCCCAATTTAATATATATAAATTAAAAAAAAGGATAATAATTAAATCGATACGTACTTTATTATTATGAGGCGATATGTTCAGGAATATATACTTTATTTAATGAGAGAATTATTTTTTATTGAAAAGATAAATTGAAATATAAAGAATATTAATGTCTAATTTAAAAAAGTAAATTTTTCTTAACAAAATTAAGTATATATATTAAAATGTATAATATTCGATATTAAAAGATATAAAATTGAATTTGAGCACACAAACCTATATGTATTCAATTGGGGTTTAGATCTTTTGTGTCACTTTGGTGTAATATTTCTTATGTCATTTTATTGGATGAGTGATATGTAGGAGTGAGAAGGGAAATTAAGTCAAAAGTAAACACTAGGAATAAAGGATTATATTTCTCCATCCCAAAAAAGTTCATTCCATAAAGAGATGTTACAAGAAATGTCAAAGTGTAACAAAATTTACCGTGTCATTCAATTGAGTGCAAACTTTGTCATTTTCTCTCATGAGTTATAATATTATCAAAATTCAAAACTTACATCAAAATTCATTCTTTCATTGAAAATTACATTATATTTCAATCTATATTGTATATTAGTTTAAAATATATATTCACTTATTAACATGTTAAATTTTGCATTTTTTTGGTATTATGTGGCTCACAATAAATTTTACTACTTTAAAAGGAAAATTATAAAATTATTAATCTTAAAAATATATCTTAATTAAAATTTTATAACTCTCACATAACACACGCAACATACTTTATTATCTAAAACTATTATGTACATTACCCTCCAAAATCAATAAAAAAAATATATAAGAAAACATTAATTTTTTAAACTACATATCAGCAATAAATGTGCAAAATAATATGAGATGAATGAGGGAGTATTATTTTTCAATGATAGTTTTCATTGTTGTCTTGTACTGAAACTTGAATTGAAAATTAGTATATTTGTGTTCATCCTATTTTAATATTTACATTTTTATTTTTTTCATAAATATAAGGAATATAATATTTTATACGATAGGTTGCAATAAAGTTCAAAATTGTATTAGTATTATTTATGGATCATATGAAAATATATTAATAAATTTAGTGTAGTCTCATCTACTTAAAAAAAATATATTTATTCAGACATTTTAATTAAATTAAATATGTAAAGATTGAAAAAAATTGGTGTTACATTAATCTCCATATGAAATTCAGAGCCTAAATTAAGAATTACAAAATTGAGATCTAAATTCAACTTTATAAGAATAAATATCTTCTAATGAGAGTCCTATCTAATTTTATTATTACTTGAGTACAACTTTTTAAAAAAAAAAATTTGTCCCTCATTTTATTGTTAAATCATAGCTTAGGTTCTAGGGATTCTTTATTATATTTATTATGTCACGAGGGATCCCATTTCACATAATAAATTACTGTTTGCTTCATTTTGTATATTCTCAAAGCTTATAAAATAGAGCATAAAAATAAATACTAATAAAATTCATTTACCATCAACTTTAATAAACTGTAATAAAAGGTTGATAACTATTTGTACTAAGTGAATAATCAAAATACATTTAATTTCAGGTTTTCACGAAACAAATTCATCTAAGGAAATCAATGCTAAAAAAAACTATAAAATTAGAAAAACAAATATGTGAGACCATTTTATAAAAGGAGTTAATAATACTTTAAGAAAAAAATGTATGATTGATGAACATAATTAATTAAACAGTAAAATAAATTAAAAATAATAAAATTTTTAATAAAAAGTACTCCTAATAGATAATTAATTAAGAAAAAAAAGTATTACACAAATGTTGATTACAAGCTAGATTGATGAACATAATTAATTAAACAGTATTATTCGAGTAAAAGAAATCATAGTTTATTTAGCAATGATACACGATATCTAGCTAGCTAGAAAATAATTAGGAATCAATATTAACTTTTTTTTTTAAATTAATTGAAAATTTGTGTCGGTATTTCCCTAAAAAAAGGACATAGACTTTCCCAAAGTTTCAATTTACCAACAATGATGCTTTTTATTTTCAAGTGATGATGATGGGTTAATGATGATGTAGGGAGTTAATTCCTAAGATATGTACTTTTTTCTTTCCCTTTTAATATTAAGATATATATGTTAATTATTAAAATCTTAAAGAAACTTTTTTTTTTATCATTTATGTAAACCTAAACATCATAAAAATATTATACCTTCAGCCATATAATTTATTAAAATTTTCCATATATCTTTCGCATATTTTAATTGTTAATTTTTTTCTTCAGTAAATTATGAAGATTTTATTAATGATGGATGAATATAAGATAGGAAAAAAACTTACAAAACACCATCATTCCAAAATGACATAATATCAATTATCTATCAAATTGATTTGGCCGTCCTTAAACAGCAATTTAATAATATTTAGATTTTGTTTTTATAAAATTAATTAAAATTCTCTTATACAAATTTACTTTATCTAAAATAATCCTAAAAATCTTAATTTTTTAAATAGTGCATAACTTTTAAATTCTCACAAAAATTGTATGTTTTACTTAAAAATTTTTAATTTTTTTAATTTCATGGGATGAGACTAAATCGTTACTTATGTAGAGTATGAAACGATATTCGAAATAAAATACTCCCTCCATCCCATTTATATTGCTACTTTTACTTTTTGCACGTTCTTTAAGGATTATTAATATTTAATGTGTATTGAGTAGTTGAAAGATGAAGTTTACCATTTTACCCCTTGATTAAAATACATTATTTAAAAAAAAGAAAGTGATGCACAGGAACATGACATCAGAACATAAGAATGGAAATGGAAATTATCTCAAATTCCTAATTTAAAAACCATCATCACAATTCACAAGTAATACGCCCAATTCATGGAGTAATTCATAATCTGCAACAGTTGGAGGTAATAAGTTTTATTTTTCCTCCATAATCAAAAATAGTTTACATTTACAAATTCCCACCTAAAATGCACTATATAAACACTTACTACTCCAAATACAATAACTTCTCCAACAAAATGAAGCTCTGTAGCAGCTCATAAATACAGTTTACAAAATGAGAGTACCAAGACCTAAAAACCTAACAACCAAAGAACATAATTCCATTGCCCAATTTTTGTTGGAGGGGTCGAGCAATGGCCAACCAGCTCGTGGGAGGCTCATTTTAGCCAGTTCTACATTTGGAGTGCACATTGCTACTGTTAGAAGGATATGGGAAAGAGCTAGAGAGCAGCTGTTATCAGGTAATCCAATCTCTTTAGTGAACAACAAAACACCTAGACCACATGAAGTTTATAGCCAAAAATTGGATAAGGAAAAAATAAAGACAATTCAGTTTAAGAAAAGTGGAACAATTAGGGATTTAGCAGAACATATGGCCACATCTAAGAGCACAGTTCATAGGTGGGTCAAGCAGGGACATATTAGACCTCATACTAGTGCTATAAAGCCATATCTTACACACCAACACAAGATTAACAGGGTCAGACACAGTCTTAAAGCACTAAAAGTGGATATAGTGAAGAAATTGATCAAATTCAAGAGTATGTAACAAATAGTTCACATAGATGAGAAATGGTTAAACATAACAAGAACAACAGAGAGATACTACCTCATACAAGAAGAAACAGAACCACATAGGACTTGTGAAAGTAAAAATTTTATTGGAAAGATCATGTTCTTAGCTGCAGTTGCAAGACCAGCATATGACTCTAACGGGGACTGCATTTTTTATGGGAAAATAGAGATTTTTCCCTTTACGGAACAAGTTGCAGCACAAATGAAAAGCAAGAACAGAGAGGCAGGAAGTATTGTAACTAAACAAATGTTTTCAGTGACAAGGAATGAGACAAAAAAAGGTTCTAATTGACCAGGTATACAATCTGAACACATATTACAATTTACACACATGCTATACATTCAAATACATTTATTTTGCACTATATTTCATTTACAATCATAACAGGTCCTATCAGCTATCAAGTCTAAATGACCAAGTGGAGCATGCAAAGATATATACATACAAAAGGATAATGCTAGGCCACATATAAAAGATGATGATAAAGAGTGGAGGCAGGCTTCAACACAAGATGGATTTAATTTCCACCTTGTGTTTCAGCCTGCTAAGAGTCCAGATACTAACATTTTGGACTTGGGTTAGTTTAGAGCTTTACAATCTTTAAAATTCAAAGAAGTTGCTGACAAAGTGGAGGATTTGTTAGAAGTGGTGAGGAAATCTTTTGAAGATTTAAGCCACACAAAATTGAATTCAGTGTTTCTAACACTGCAAGGCTGCCTAAAGGAAATTCTAATTCGTTGAGGTGGAAATGAATACAAGATACCCCATATGGGTAAATCTGCATTACAGAGAGCAGGTGAGCTTCCAACTGATTTGGAAGTGGACCCTGAGGTGGTTCAATCAGGCCTTGAATTTCTAATTGAAGAAAATGCAATAGATGAGTTGGAGGATCTAATTCGGGCTATAGAGGAAGTTTTTTGATTGAAAGTGGAAGCATTTTGCAGTACAGAACGGTTTGAAAGATTTTGCAGTACTTTTTGAATGCATTTGGTATGCAATGGAAGTATTGGATGCAAATTTAAAGTTTTGAGTGCCTACATAGAACACAACTAATGGAGGGTGGATGCATTGGATGCATTATGCATGTGAATAGGGGTTAAGATTGTTTGTTTATAAGTAAAACACAACTCAAAGAAAGAGTTTGTTTTAGCAGTAAACAATCTTTTGTAAAGCTGTAAATCTAAACCTATAAATTGAAGTGTATGACTTATGCAAGACAATTCACCCAAAACACATCATATATCACACACTATCAAACTTCAAACAAGATCAAATAAACAGTAACACATCAAATACCAAATTCATACAAAAAAAATTAAAGGGCTTAACAGGGGATACATCGCATACATACAGTAGCAACTCATCACATCACAGTTTTGAATATCACACTCTTCCAAAAGCAATTTATCAGTTAACACTTTGTAATATCACACTCTTCCAACATAAATTCCTCACAATTTCACAGATTAGAAAGACATATGCATATAACACAGTTTACACATCAACACAAATAACACTCTCAGAGTTTAATCTCATCATCGAGTGTTCGTGTCTCCAAAATGCACGGTTGATGACATTAGAATATGAAATTACAAGTCTCCAACGAACCGCGCATTGTGACACTAAACCACACCCCATAACCCCACGGATATCACAAGTTTTTCATCATGCAATACACAGACACCTCCAATCATGGAATACAGAGAGAGTAAAACCATTATACCTCCGCCCATTTGGGCAATTTAAGCGCTGCAGGACACATCTCCCTCAAAATCCGAATGAGGCTCTTGTTTTGCCTCAACTATTTGGGGGTCACTCCTCGGAATATCGGTGGCCAGGTCATACCATGGGAGTTCACGATCTCCTTGTCGGTGTCAGAAACGACGTCAAATAGTTCTCCTACCAAACACCAGTCACATCGGAGGCCGAAAACACCTCGTTCTCACAGGACGGTGTCGATCTGCGAAGATCTGACACCTCCTCAGAGAACCCACCCCACGACTCAGCCGTCTCCACAACCTCCTCAGAGAAGCACTCACTCTTCACCGTCGCCATTTGTCTCGGTCGGAGAAGCCAGAGAGCCAATGAAGAAGACGGAGGGGTGACAGAGACGAGCGCTTTCTCCAAAATGGAGGGGTGGCGGCGAGCAAAATGGAGGGGTGACGATGAGAAAATGAAGGGGTGACAGCGAGGCGAACAGAGAGAAAATGGAGGGTGACGGCGACGCGAACAGAGGAAAGATGGTGGGGTTACGGCGAGGTGACAGAGAGAAGATGGAGGGGTGACGGCGAGACGACCAATGAAGAAGATGGAGGGGTGACGGCGAGAAAATGGGTAACAAACCCTAAAGAGGGGGAATTGATCTGCCAGTGCCAACCCTAATAGGACGGAGGGTACACATTATTTTATTGTTATTTGCAAATAATGAAGTGGTGACATTTTTGAAGATTAGTGTTGGATCAAAGGGTAGTTTTATAAAAAATTGTAGACTCCACTATCTTTTTATGGAAAGGTAGCAATAGAAGTGGGACGCCGTTTTGGGTAAAAAGTTGCAATATAAATGGGACGGAGGGAGTATTATTTTGATATGAAATTTGAATAAAATTGAAAGAATTGGAATAAAAATAAATATCTTAAGTATTTTGAGATATTTTTGAATAAAGTAAAAAAATACAAACACTGATTTATGTTTAAAACTCGATTTTGCTAGTTCGAAATCTCTAGGTCTTTAGTTGATATAAATTTTAATTGAGATAGTTGACACGTTTAATTTCTTGAATCGAACAAGACTTCCATTTTGTATAGTCAATTATTTTCTTTATTTACTTTAAATGCCTTTACATAACTATTCATTTATGTACTTAGTGTATATATTATGTAAGTATAGTTCCATTAATATTGGATTTAACGCGAGTTCAAAAAGTTACTATTCATTTGTGAGTGGGAAAGAGACACAAGATACTAAAATACTAAATAATTATAGTATAGCTAGAAATTTTGTTCTAATTAATGTTAGAAATTTTGTTTTAATTAATGTTGCATTTTTAGTTGGATCTACTAATTATTTTCCAAGTTTAAATATCCATGAATCTTAAATGAGAGATACACACATTAATTAAGATTCATGCATATATATACACACATGGTACACAAATATGAATTCGTTGTATAAAATTTTATTTAAAATTTGAGATGATATTTTTCTATGAATAAAAAGTTAATTTGCTAAAGTTATTAACATTATGTAGGCCTTATAGAGTGAAATACAGTTCGAAATACGCAAGATTAATTAAAAAACAATGGACACTCCCTTATTTGTTTATTGAGAAAATATCAAATTTCGTTATTTAAGTATGATTGATTCTAATTTAATTTTTTTTTATTTTCAATTATCATTTTAGATAATTTTTTATTCGATTTTAGTCATTTTTGTCCAGTTTAATCCTTTTATCAAATTTAGCCCTTCTTTTGTCCAATTTTAAATCAAAATTGGAAAAATTTTTACGTAAGTGACTAAATTTGAACAAAAAATTGAACTAAATATGTACAAAAATGACCAAAAAATGATTAAAAAATCAAAATTGAGAATTACAAATAATAAATTATTAAAATTGGAATCTATCATACTTAAAGGACGTATATTGATATTTTCTCTTTGTTTATTCTTAAGAAATTGTTGGAACTCAAATGTTCAAATTCATTGGATTTAATTTATTGAACAAAAACTAATCGAAAATTCACTAAAAATCACTTAATTTTGTATAAACTTTTATTCATTTATATATATATTTTTTTATTAATAAGTGAGTATGATTTAAATGTGGGTGTATGAATGTATTCCCTGGATATTTTGCCTACTATATATTTATATATGTGTGATAATAATGATATGATGGGTGTTTTGAATTAGAAAAATTTTATAGCAGTATTTCCTAATTATTACAAGTTTTACCGTTTATAATTCTTAATGTGGGCACGTTCATGCACTAGCTAGGGAAATAAGGAAGTCTTGAAATGATGAGATGCTTTAATTAATTTCTTCTTTTCAAAATTGTTAGTTACATTAATCTTGTCACATAATGCCCCTAATTAACTTCAATTGCTTGCTTAATCCCTCATAATTACCACATGCTCAAGATTCCCTTGTCCCTTCATTCACCATTATAATGTCAAATGTAATAATATTAACTGCACCTTTCCTTTCATTCCACAAGACGTTGAGTTTCTTATAGAGCTCGATAGTTCACGTTATCAGAATGTATTCTATTGATTTAATTAGGATGTAATTTGATTAATTTTATGTATACACGTGTTAAATCTGACCTCATAAAATGACATCCGTTTGTTTTTTTTATTAAAAATATACGGGCAATTCTGGGATGCACTTGGTGTACTTAATTACTTCATTTAAAATGTTATTTACTAATTAGAATTCAAGGGTGGAGATTAATTATTATAAATTTCAATGATTTAGATCTTATAGATGCACCATGTACACTTAAATAAGACTCAAAATATAAGTATGGTATTATTTTTGGAGTTAATTCCAAGAAAAATAATGAATTTTACTTTTATTGTAAATTAATTTATACTTTTGAGAAATTGTAAAGGAGAATCATACCTTTAAGCATTGTTTCAAAACACCCCACTTCTTAAAAAGGGCTTCACTTTTAATCTCTACATTTAAGAAAAATATTACGTATTGAGGCATTTTGGAACAATGTTGAAATATGAAGTTCTTTTTTTATAATTTTTTAAAGGTAAGAATTAATTTGCAATAGAAATAAAATTCATGTTTTTTTTCTTGTAAATTATTATTATTTTTTTAATTTGATAAGTGAAGTGTAATTTGATTTTCATAAGAAAGGGACCCATATTAACTGTGTATTTATAAAAAGTGATTCCATTTTAAGAAATTAAATGTAATTAATTATGCTTACTCATATGTGTCTAATCGTGAGACTATTGTGATAACAATAATTAAAGTTTGATGTATGCAATGGTTTCCTATTTGGTTGGATGGATTTGACATAAATAAATGTAATCCACAATTATCATTTCACAAAACATGGCCCTCATGGCTTTGATTAAGTTCTAGTTTGATATTATATACACAAGTAATTGAACATGGGTAGCACTAATTCAGCTAATTATTAAAAAAAAAAAATTCAATTAATTAATCTCTTTTTAACTAGCTCCCCACTTGATGTCCATCTCATTAATTTTCATCTCGTATTTCAAATGTGTCATAAGATTCATTTTTGTTTATTTATATTGGCGGAATATTCTATATAAA
Organism: Pogostemon cablin; assembly: GCA_023678885.1. Taxonomy (NCBI): domain Eukaryota; kingdom Viridiplantae; phylum Streptophyta; class Magnoliopsida; order Lamiales; family Lamiaceae; genus Pogostemon; species Pogostemon cablin. The sequence goes on along the minus strand of CM042960.1, from coordinate 3,354,992 downwards.
AATTAATTACTATAGAAAAAACATACTATATAATAAAATAATAATAAGAAAAAAAATTAATCTAGTTTATCTTAAAATCCGTAAAAGGAAAAAAAAGTGTGGTTATATGTATATATGTTTTTAAATAATAGATATATATAATATTATCTAAGTCCACAATAAGTTATCAATGTGTTTTTTACATATGGATTAATATGAATTAATGATTATTATTATTTTATATAAAATATGTACTTATATTAGTGATATGTCTATGAGCATGGCCATGCGTGAAGTTCATTTTTGAAACATAAATACTTAGTGTAAATTGGGTTTACATACATTAATATGTAAATTTTATTACTTTTTAGTGCATAAAAAAATATTATTTAAACATATAAATTGTTACTCTTCTAAATTAAAAAATTATTCTTCAAAGTTTTGTAATTCCTGATTTACCGATTACTTTTTAGTATATGAAAAGTTACTCTTTAGAGACATGAATTATTACTCTTTTATATAAAAATTATTACTATTCAAAAAGTAAATTTTTACTATATTAAGGAGTAATTTTAAAATATAGGGTTTATGTGTAAACCCTAGACAAACTTTTTTTAGAAAAGAAGAAATAAAAACATTTAGAGTGGATGCCTAACAAAATTGATATCTTATCGGCAGAAAGAAAAAAAAGTTTTTTTTATTTGACATATTTAGTTATGGCGAGTTTCTTATTATAGGCAAATATTAAAGGTGAATCTCAATTATCAATTACTCTTTAGCACGTGAAAGATTACCTTTAGAGAGATAAATTATTATTTTTCTAAATGAAAAATATTACTCTTCAAATTTTTAGATCTAATTAACGATTATTCTTTAGTACATGAAAAATTACTCTTTAAAAAGATAAACTATTACTCTTTTGAAGGAAAAATATTGCAGTACTCTTCAAATTTTGATATAAGTATTTTATTTTTTATATTCTTGTTGAGCATAATTCGAAGAGTAATACTCACTTCGTTCTATGGAATTCTTCACACTTTTCTTATTTGTTTATCTCACAAAACCTTTCACACTCCTAAAAATAAATATCACTTTATCCAATAAACTTAGAAGATACTTTAATTTCAAATTTACCACTCTTTTTTCACACACATACCATTATTTTATATTTTTTATTAACTAAAAATACTGCAATACGTACGACTAAAGTAAAAAAAAATTATCAAAAGTAGCAACTTTTCTTAACCAACTTAAATTAGTAAATGGAGATCTTCATGAGGGGGAGAGTATCTTTTATTCAAAAGAATAATAATTCATTTTTTAAAACAATTCTTTACTCAAGTGTAATCCAGTAAAATATGGTTTACATGTGAATCGGGTTCATACTAAACTCAATTTATATATATATATATATATATATATATATATTTATTTAAGAACATGGCTCTCCCTTTAGTTATGACATTACATTATAGTGCAACATAAAAGCCTCCAATTTAGTTTTAACATTATATTGTAGCAACACCATAAAATCCAATACTAAAAGAATCCTAGTCTCGTCCTTAGTTGAAACTCCCATATTTAATTTCTTCCTTTTGTCTGAAATCTAATCTTATACCGAGCAATTCAAAAGAAATTAATCGATGACTATTTAACAAGTGATCATTTATATATAAGATTCTTTCAGTTTTTATTTTTATTTAAAAATCCAGTAGAGTTAATATTTTGTCCATTCCAATATAAATAGTAGAACTACTTTAAAAAGGTAAAAGATAAGCACTAAACAACAAGATAAAATAGTAATATCTTAACTCCAAACGTTTAAAAATGAATTATTTGAATGAATTGAAAATAAAAATACTAAATTGAGGATATAATAAACTCAAATGAAAAAGCCCTAAACTACATTATAAATTTATAATATGGCACTTGGTTAATAAATAAGTTGTGTATTAATTTCTGCTATTATATTCTCTCCGTCATGATACAAGCACATTGACAAATGAAAATCGAATATTCCATTAAATTCTAAACGCGATGTCATAACTAACGGTAACATGTTTGGAGATTAGGGATGTCAGAAAATGAATTCCTAAACTCGGGACTAAATGAAAATACTTATGAGATCAGTGCTGAAAATGATATAAAAAGAAAATACGAGGACTGAATAGCAATAATTACGGAATTGTAAGATTAACATCACTATTCACTTTTACTTTTGAGCATCTGGAGCAGAAGATAAACAATTAAAAATAAACCGCGCTTATTAAATTTATATTACAAGTTAAAAAAATACATTTATTATTATTATTATTATTATTATTATTATTATTATTATTATTATTATTATTAGTCTATCCACCTACTTGAAAGATAGTACTCCCTCCGTCCCGTTTGTATGGGCACGGAGATTAAGACGTTTTATTTTTAATATATAATGTAAGAGAAAGTAGGGATAAATTAGTAATTTAAAAATAAAAAGTGAATAAAATTATTGGGAATGATGAATAAAGTGTAAAAAAGTAATTAAAATTGTTGAATTGTAAAAAGTAGGTAAAAAATATTATGTATTTTTGCCAAAAATGGAATGAGTAAAAATACGTATGACACCCCAAAATGGAAAGTGGGTAAAAATACGTGGAACGGATGAAGTATTGTTTTTTTTTAATTTTGATATGTTTCATTACAAAAATATTATTTTTTAAATTAATCTCTTATAAATCGAATTTATATTATAACTCATGTTATTCCCCTTAATACATAGGGTGTATAGAATTGAAAGGGGGACAAAATGGTTTACACCGAAGCCAATTTACACATTTAGTTATGTTATTATAAATCTAATTAGTAAATTGTGGAAATATATGTGTCATTTCAGCTCAATGTTTTCTAGAACTTTAATAATTTTGTAAATGAAAAACCAAGAAGAAAATTTGGGGTACCTACTTATTAGTTATATCCAGCATAGATTCTTATTCTTATAAATTTTGAAAAGATTATTTTTTATTTATATATTTAAAATTTTCAGGATTTGATCATTTTTTAATTGTGACAATACTACTTGATAAATTCTACTATGCACCTTTTCAAATATACTCCACATATTTGCTTAGTATAATTATTTGTGGATGGTAATTATATAAACTTTTTGCTATATTACCCTTACTTTTTAAGATAACGAAACTGTATAAATTGTAATTTTATTTTAAATAAATGGAGTGTAATCTTGTAAGTATTGGGGTTTTCAATTCTAATACTCTCTCCGTCCAATTGAAAATTGGTGTTTCCTTTGTAATTTACGAAGAAATCGCTCATCTTTCAATGGGACGGAGGTAATAATAAAAATGAAAACCGAAATTAAAATTTAGGAGGCAGTCTTGAGTAATATAGTGATCGTTTTATATTTTTTAAATTAGTTATCACTTTTTATTAAAGATGTTACTTCATTATTAAAAAAAATTGTCACTTTTTATTTATACTATAAATAGTTCACTGTAACATTATCATTTTTCATCAATTTAATAATACTCCCTCCATTCCGTTGATAAGTATTTGTTTGCTTTTTGCATGTGCATTAAAGAGTATAATAATTTAATGTGTAGTGGATTGATGTGTACAACATTTTAATGTGTAGTGAGTAGTTATATTAATGTTGAGTGTGAGCCTCATATATACTCCCTCCGTCCCGTCAAAAGATTGTCTTTTGTTTTTTTGCATGTTGATTAAGGAGTATTATTATTTAATGTGTAGTGGGTAGTTGTATTAGTGGGAATGTGAGTCCCATATTTTAATTGTATTAGAAGTTGTGTGGATCCCATGTGTGTAAAAAATGAAAGGGATCCTTTGGTTGGGACGTCCAAAATGAAAAAAAAGTCTCTTTAACTGGGACGGAGGGAGTAGTTAGTTGAATATAATAATATTACTTTGTAGGTCACATAAAAAAAATGAATACATTGTTCCGTATCAAAGGGATGCATGAAGGGCATAGTCAGCCCCGAGGGGTGGCAAGGTGGGCCCTTGCCTAGGGCCCCAAAATTTTAGGGGCCCATTTTTTTAATACCTTTATATATTTATTTATTGTGTTGATTAAAATTTAGTCACAATATTTATTTATTTATTAATTTTGATTAAATTTTAGACCCAACTAACTATTTACAAATTAGGTTTTTAATTTATTTAATGTAATAATGCTACCAAATTATTTAATATTATTGGATCAAACTAATATTTTTTTTTATTGAATCAATGATTAATGAGATTTATCATTTATTCCCTCAAAAAATACAAAATCATTGCTGTACATTTTTATTTTTTCTTTGAAAAGCTAACAATATTTATGCATAAATGATAAAAAAAACACAAAATTTATATTCCTTGCAAAATTAGTAATTTAAAATACCTAATTTAACATTCTAATCCTCAATTCTCCGTTTTACTAATTCATTTTAATACTATTTATTTGGTCAATGTATTAAAGATATGAAAGGTAAATTTTTTTCATTTTATAATTTTTTTAATGATTTTTTTTCCTTTTCATATTTTATAAGTTATATTTTTATTATAAAATTTATTAATATAAAAAATAAAATAAAATTTTGAGGGACCTCAATTTTTATTTTGCCATGGGCCCCTAAATTTTCAGGATCGGCTCTGATGAAGGGAATACCATTTTTTATTAAAGTTAGTATAACTTTTTATCTATTTTACGGAAACCATCCCATTAAACGTAACCAATATTTGCAAAATATTAGATATGTTGCTGACAGTCTTAAATGAGATTGAATGGATATATGATCTATACAAGTCATTCCATAGATGAATCTAGCCTATTGTTTTTCAATTACTCAAGTCTTTGTTTTCTTAAGAGTCTTCTTCTATATAGTCAATGTGTAATAATAACGAAATTAAAGTTGATTTGTGATAGATGGTAAAAGGTCTCATGGACAAATAAAAATTAATTTAATTCAAGTTATATTATTGTTTTCATATGATTTCAATTATTTGGTGAAAATCCCAGTGAATTTAAAGCTTAATTTTTAGTTGATGCTTCAATTTAGGATTTATTTTATATTATTTCATTTCAGAATTATTTTTTTTTTAACATAGAGATATTTTATGTTGAAGCTTAAGACCTCGCATATGAACTGCACAGAACTGCAGGGGTGGGAACAGAAGGTGAAGAAAGGATGGTTGCAAAACTGCAGAGAGGATTAACGTATGTGAGGAGTGATTGGGTGTGGGCAGGCGCAATTTTCAAAACTACAATTTTAATTTTGTGTTTTCCGACGTGTTGCTCTCCCCAATCATTAATTTCTATCACTTCATTTTTTTTTTCTTGTTTTTTCGATCCACTACTATTTGATTCATAAATCAACTGATCAAGAAAGGCTAGAAGCCACTGTCTACTAACAGGATTCTCTTTAAATTTGCTAATTCGAGGAAGATCGGAATTATTTTTAAGTCTAGCCCTTTCTAAGCGTTCTGCTAATTCGAGAGAGATCATAATTATTTTTAAGTCATAGTTTTGTACTCTATATGAACTGAAAATTGGGGAAATCCATGTATCGTGATTCGATTTATAAACCAACTAATTCAAGAAATGTCAAAATCTATCATCCACTAACAGAAACCCTCTTTCAAACTTTGCTAATTCGAGAGATGTCAAAATTCTATGGAGTATAGACTGACAACTGAGGGACCCTATCTCAAGCTTTGCGCTTTATACGAGCTCCAATATTTTATATCAAACGGTTGTCTATCGCAAAGGACTCAATCGTTTAAGGTTCTTCAATTTATTTTTTACTCTTTTCTTTAGACAAAGAATTTACACTCATTGTTTCAAGTTATTAAAAAAAAAAAAAAAAAATATATATATATATATATATATATATATATATATATATATATATATATCTTTTTATTGATTTTATAAGATAATATAAAAATTTTTAAAAATAAAAAAGAAAAAATTAAAGATAAAGCAAGTAATGCTTGCAAGATGTGGGTAATATTTTAAAAAATAAAATGCATTAAAATATTATTCTGTGTTTTATCAATAATTTTATTATTTTTTAAATATAAATAATGAAATGAGACAAATAAATAATTGAGGAAATATGCAATGTATTCGAGGTAATATTTGGAATATTGTGTTTTGTATTTAATGTTACTAAAGCATTCCCAATACAATTTTAAATTAAAAAAAAAAAATCTTACATGCCTATGATTTTATCACTTTCTTTATAAATGGTATAAAAGTAAAACTTAAATGTGCCATCTGTATGTCTAAGTAAGAGCTGGACTCTTAAAAAACATATTCAAGTTCCATAAAAACACCTCTATTGGGTACAATAGAATTTATGGAGTATGTATTAAATTTGAAATTGTGTATTTTTATCCACTTTGAATGAAATATTAATAGTACAATCAAAAGTTGAATCGAGTCTGAAGTTTCTCATATTTAAATTAAGTTTGTCAAGAAATAATAGAGTTTGAGTTCGGAATTTTTAAATAAAGCTTGAACTTGAGCTAACTATAATTATTTGATAAAGCATATTTCATAGAAGTTTTATCCATAGTAAAAAATAAATTACTCACATAACAATAAAATTAAGTCAAACAATAACTTTTTATAAACAACAATAGACCGATTATGGGGTATATTAGTAAACATTTATTCACAAACATATGGGGTAGATATTTTTGTTTGGGTAAACTTAGACGAGCATTTTGTTCATAAACATTAAACAAACCACCAACAAAAAAAATAATAATAAAAAAATTGGAAAGAAATATATGAATACTTGAATAATCACTTGACTTATTATCATATTTATGTATATGAAATATAAAAGTATTTAATTAATGAGCTCCTAAAGAACTTATTTATTAATGCATTATACGAATACTAAACAAATTTATTATAAATTTTATATAATGTTTAAAAAACACTTCGATCGAAAATGTTTGTTTGTCTGTAAGTTTTTTTTTTTCCTAACAATCATCTTTAATTTTGTGTATTAAAAATTATAACAATGCGTTGATTAAAATAGAAACTTCTAATTGTTTCTTACGCTAAATCTATTCCAATTTTTTAAATTTTACAATACAATATGAAAACAATAATTTCCTCATTAAATCATTACTTATAATAGTTAATACTATCATAATCAATACTGTTAAAAATATCTAAAGTACTTATAAGTATTTCATGCATGCATGTGGGAGGTCTTACAGGAGTCACTTACACATTTATACTTCCTCACCAAATTTGATGATGATATTTCAAGAAAATGACTTAATTATTAATTAAAAAAATTAATTAAAAATTGGGTTTATATAAATTTGTAGCAATTCCAACTTATATTCTTTCCTTTTCGAAATAGACCAAGTAAAATTGTTTAACATATGCAGGCCACATTATTATAAGTTATTTCTTGTTTGAGTGGGGCTCATGTAGAGCCGTCAAAATTTGTTGGGCCCGTCGGGCCGAATCGCACCCGCCTATATAATTGGTGGGTTGGCCAAGTATTTCTAGCCCGCAACCCGCCTAGGCCCGCCCGCCTAAGCCGGCCAAATGCGCGGGTTGAGCCGGGTTTGGTCCACCCTACCCCGCCTAAGCCCGCCACATGTCAAACTCGAGAGAAATGCCTAAAGTTTATCTTTCGTGCATTATGCTTTACAAAAGTTTACTACTTTAAACATGTTCTTTTAATTATTGATTTAGATTGAAAATTTGAAAAAAAAAATGTTGATTATGTTTAGGTAATTATTTTGTTTGGGGGTAATTAATATTTGTGTTTGTATTTATATTTATATTCTTGCAGATTAGAAGAAAAAAATTATGGAGTTTGTCGATTTGAATTAAAATAATACAAATATATATGATATTAGAAATACGAACTCAAGTGCTAAATATAAGTAGAGAGAATTTTCAAATGTTTGGAATTTTTTTTGTGAAGAGAGTAGTTGGTAAGAATGCAGATTCTATAGGTATCATGTTTATGTTGATATTATAGTATTTTGTACCATTATTTTGACATTTCATTTTAATAATATCATCCCTAGTTAAAAAGAAAAAAAGAAAAAAAATTCGCGGGTTGGCCCGCCATAGCCCGCTATTTGCCTTTGAATGGGTTGGGCCGAACATTTCTAGCCCGCAACCCACCTAAGCCCGCCAAATGCACGGGTTGAAGCGGGTTTTGGCCCGCCCTACCCCGCTGACCCGTTTTGACAGCTCTAGGCTCCTGTGCATCCGGGTGCACGGAGCACATTCTATGCGTCTTTGTAATTTTCATGCCCCTTTTCAATTTAAACCCCGTAACAATACATATATTTAAATAGGATTGAAGGGGGAGGGTTTTGTTCACAGTAGGACACGAAGTATCCCTCCGTATTCCGGGGACGAAGGAGCTTTTGCCTTCTTGTTTATATAATTGATAGTTTTCTAATTAAAAGACAATTATGTTCATTGGTCCAATCCTTTTGACTTTCTTACCTTTTCCTTTAACCCAATCAAAATGCTATTATTTTTCATTTTCATTTAATATTTTGGTGCTATTTAAGATCACTCAATTAGAACACATGATTTTTTTAAAAAAAAATTAGTAACATTATCTTTAAAAGTTTAAGTTTATTACGGGTTGTCCAATTCCACTAGTGAGATGTTATTTAAGATCATTCAATTAAAACACATAAAATATTTTTAAAAATTAGTAACATTATCTTTAAAGTTTTAGTTACGGGTGCCCAAATTCCTTCGAGGTGGTATTTATGTGAGACGGATTTGAAACGTATTAAAACATGATTGTTATTTAATCAAAATATGATACTACCTCCGGCCACTTACAAGATACTCGTTTCACTATTTCTAGCGTCCGCTTCAAAGGTATTAATTTCATCTATTTAGTAAAGAAAGTACATAATATGACTCACCACTTCCTTCTAATACAACTACCCACTTTACCTATAATAATAATGTTCCTTAATCCACGTGCAACAAACAAATAAAGACCTTAGAATTGTCCACGAGTAAACAGCAAATGATAACCTTTCAAGTGGCTGGAGGGAGTATTTATTAGTAATTTCGTCTCACAAAATAATATCCCTTCAATATTAATTATTTTTTATCCATATTAAAAAAGAACATACGTGTAGTGTAAAAATTAAACTTAACTCTTAACGATTTAAGACAATTTATTTATAGTGTGCGTTCTCAATGATTGATACAAATACATGTATAAAAAAAGATATAAAGAAATTTCTATATATAATCATGTGAACTAACTTCCAAAATTTCAAATTTATTTACAATATTACAAGTTCATCGTTGGATAGAAAAAGACAGAAAATGAAATATAGACGTTAACATTACAAGAAAACAGGGAATAAATATTTACTTATTTTAATAAAGAAATCTAATATTAAAATATAGGATTTTTACAACATAGGATCAAAACGCGCGTGAAATAGCATTAAACGCAACTAAAATGTAGGTACAATCATCAAAATCACTATCTCAAAAATTGAAATCATGGTACAACTTCATCAATTCACATTGTAGTCAAATGTCACGTTTAAGTAGACATAAATACATTTAGCTGCCTCTTTTATATTACTATAATACTCTCTCTAGCTACCTCTTCAATCTTCATTATAAATATATAATTATTAGTAATATTTAATTTAATTCATTTGATTTAGATATAGATGTCTTAAAATGTAATTCAGTTGAATGCAACGGTATTTGCTTAGCAGCCACTTGATTGCTTCTCTCTCCTTTCTCTCTCACTCTCGTGACTTCAATTGTAAGTATGGTTAATTGTCTGTTAATTGGGGTATATATGAGCACTCTAAATTATTATTGAGATCGTTCGATAAAAGCTCGTTTTTGGTTGAGAAGATGGGGCGGAGCTCTTGCTGTGTGAAGCAGAAGCTGAGAAAAGGGCTGTGGTCACCAGAAGAAGATGAGAAGCTGTATAACTACATTATAAGATTTGGAGTTGGATGTTGGAGCTCTGTTCCTAAATTAGCAGGTCTGTTTTTTCTTTTTCTTTTTTTAAAATGGGATTTATGTAGTATATGTTAGTATTAAGAAGTGGTTATTATAAATTATGCAGGTTTGCAAAGATGTGGAAAAAGTTGTAGATTGAGGTGGATAAATTACTTGAGACCTGATCTTAAAAGAGGAATGTTTTCACAAGAAGAGGAGAATTTGATCATGACTCTTCATGAAGCTCTTGGCAACAGGTGATTCAGTTGATTCTTGAAATTTGTTTTAATTCATATTATTTAGGAGTATATGAAATAATTAATGAAAAGAAAATGTTGAAGGTGGGCTCAAATAGCAGCACAGTTGCCAGGGAGAACAGATAATGAGATCAAGAACTTCTGGAACTCAAACCTGAAGAAGAAGCTGATGAAGCAAGGCATTGATCCCAACACACACATGCCGATAAACGAGGCGACGACGAAAGAGGAGAGGGACAGGGATTCAGCAGACTCACTGATCAACCCAACATATCATGAATTGAGCAGCATAATCTGCAGCAATATTGGAGCAGCCAAACAAGTCTATGATCCACTTTTCTTATCAGAATTTCAAGCAAATGTTGATCCACATGCCTTCCAATCAACCTTTCTCTCTCATTATCCAGTGAGGCCTAATTATGATCATCACAACAACCAAATTCATCATGATCATGTCAACAACAACAGATCATTCACCTCAATGCTATCAAACTATGATCATCATCAAAGCATCACAGACTATTCTCATCATCACCATTCATCTTCAAGAATGAACATGAGTGAATCCAAAGGGATCAACTTCCAACAGGCCATCAACAACATAGGCGATAACCACGCCTCGTCGTTCTGCTGGCTGGACGACGAAACCAAGCTGGATTCAGTCTTCCAGTTCCAGTTCAGTGGCATTCAGATTCAAGAAAGGAAGGTGAACAGCAATGGGGATTTTAGTCATTACCCATTGATCACATCATCATCATTGTCTCAACAAGTCATGGGGGCAAACATGGATATGGATGTGTTACAAAATACTACTATATGATCAACTCATGTACATATACATATATTTACTTCTTTTTTCTTTTTTACCCTTTATATTTTAAACTACAAATACAAGAAAATTCAATTGGTTTGATAGGTGTAGGGGGAATATCATATCAAAGGGGGGCAGAAAGTATTAGATTCTTTATGTTATGTTATGTTATGTTTCTTTGTTTTGGATTGAGGATTGGTGAAAATAATGTTTTCAGAGTTATTGAAAAAAAAGTTAAGTAATAATGGTGTTGTTAATGCAATTAATTAGGGCCAACAATGATGTTAATAGCTTTTGGTATGATTATTTGCTCAAGTATTCTCTATTCTAAGTAAAAGTCCCACAAATATGCTTTTACTTTTTTTCTGCTATGTGGACTTCATGTCCCTTATTTAATATAATTGTGGTTTAGCCCTTCAACTTGTTACCTTTGGTCCATTTGCCACAATTTTTTTTTTCCTTCAATAAAAGATTTAGATTGAAAAATATTACTTACAAATTTAAAATTCACTAGGGGGTGACCATCCCCATCAAATCTATTCTTAAATGACAAAGTCTCTTATGAGATTGTAATTACGTGAGACGGTTTGTGAGATGAGTCGACCCATTATTAAAATATATTTTATATATGTAAAGTATGTTAATTTGTCGTTAAAGTAGTATGTTTTTTCTTAAAGTATGATGAATAATAAATTAAAATATATCTTTAAAATGTTATAGTATGATTCACTATAAACAAGCTTTAACTGCTAATAAACATATTTTACCTATGTAACACTATACTTTAACAACGAATTGATCCGTCTCACAATCAGTCTCATATAAACCCGTCTCATAAGAGAGTATCTCTTCTTAAATATATGCCTTTGCATTTTAAAAGATAAAAATCAATTGTTGGATATTTATTTAATTTGTATATATACACACAAATTTATTACAATATTAAATGTGGATACTTAATCAAGAAAATATTAAAATCGTGTAACATTTGATAAATTCAATGTTAGTTCTATAAGTTTTTATTTTTTCAATTTCAGTCATTTTGTTTCAATTTAAATCCGATAACTTTTTATTTTTTTAATTTTAGTTATTTTGCAAAAAATTTGCTGAACTTATGGAGTATATAGAACCTATGGAACTTGTAAATTTTTTGCAAAATAATTAAGATTGAAAATTTTAAAACTAAATTGAAAAAGTAAAAAATATAAGACTAATAGATAGATTCAACCAAAATTAAAAGACTAGAATTGATACGTTAAATTCACATATATAGATTTTAACTATGGCGTTAATTAATTCTTCAAAAAAATCACTTTTTTTTGGATTTTAATTAATTCTATCACTTTGCTTAATTTTTGCAATTCGATTCAAGTTGAAAATTTCCAATTTTTTTGCTGGCATGGAAACTTTGCTGCCACATCATCGCCACGTAAGTTGACACACATCAAATTGGGTTAGTTATTAAAATTTCGCCACCTTCAAGTCCTTTTTATTATTTTACGATTTTTGTACGCCACATATTTACAAACTTTGACAATTTAATTCACAATTTTAATTTTCGATCAATTTTCACTGATGTGGCAACCAAATTTATCTCTCATAGATTACAATATAAGGCGCCTTTTAAGAGTTACATAATTGATAAAAAAATTATCTAAACTATTTCATTAATAATTTATAAGTATAAATAAATAAAAAGTGATATGAAAAGAAATAAAATTTTGGATTAATTGAAAAAAAAAAAAATCACGACCTTTACACCTATTGCAAATTAATCCTCACTTTTCAGAAATTGCAAAATAAAACTACTACCTTTATGTATTGTTGCAAAATAAACTCAATTTGTGACTAAAAGTAGGGTTTTTTTGGTACGTTTTGCAACAATAGTTAAAAGTGATGATTTTTTTTGCAATTTTTTAAATGTGGAGATTAATTTGCAATAAGTGTAAAGTTGGTGATTTTTTTTTTTGCAATTAACTCTAAATTTTTTTATTAAAAAGTAACTCTCTCAATCAACTAAACTAAAGGAGGGATTTGGATTTATTATATGGCATAATGGGAGCAATTTAGGCATGATGTGTCATTTTTATAGATTTTTTATTTTTTTTTATAATAAACTTGCTTGGGAAGGAAGATAACGTAGTTACTTTATTTTAAATAACCAATAAAAATATTTCATTTTTCTTTATCTTATTTAAAAATTTACCTAAAACTTTAAGTGTTTTTAATTTTTTATTTTTAAATCGGATTTATATAAAAATTATACTATAAAATTAATTGTCTTTTCATGATATTTAATTTGACATCCATATTACCAATAATATATGATTGGAGAAATAGATTCTTAAATTTAATAACAATTTCTATATTGTAAAATATTCTTCAATAAAATATATCAATAAATAAAATATTTTTAAAAGAGAAAGAAATTATTTAATTTATTAATCTATTTATCCTTAGAATTTTTAAATCTAATAAATTTAGTTAATTATAAAATTCTAAATAAAGAATTTCATGAAAAAAATAAATCTTAGTTTAATATTAATTAATTTTCATAAAATTTTTATCATAAATTATTTATTTTATATTTATTTTATTATATTTAATAATTTATTTTTAATTATACACTAATTTATAATTATTATATACATTTATTAATTTTATTTATTAAACGATAATAATTAGGGATAGTAATGAGATGGGCATTTCAAGTACCCATTCTATCCAAATTTTAATAGAGCAGGTATGAATAGTTGTAAACAGATTTGAGACGGATACAGATAGTTGTGAAAATCTTATTTGAGTTTGGAAAGGGTACGGATAATACCTCAATACCCACGGGTACCCCATATATATGGGGTACCCGTGGGTATTGAGGTATTATCCGTACCCGTTCCAAACTCAAATATATATATATATATATATATATATATATATATATATATATATATATATATATATATATATATATATATATATATATATATATATTACACAATTTAATATATTTATTTAAAATAATATAATTTAATTTATATTTAATTCATAATAATATAATTTTAGATAATAGAAAAGATATAAATATTTATATAACAAATTAATATTAAATGGGTGCGGGTACCCGCATGTATTGATAAACGAGTATGAGATGGGTACGGGTAAAATAATAATTTTTTTAAATGGGATGTGTACAGTTAGTTTTTATTTTAAAATCGCATAAGAGTATGAAGACCAAAAAAATAAGTGGATACCTTATCCGTTGTCATCCATAATAATAATTTTATGTTTAATTATGATCTCTTAAGATTATACTTTTTATGTAATAATTTAAATATGATAATATAAGAACTTAATATATAAAAATATATGTTTTGCATTGGCAATATAATATTGAAAATTATATATAAATTTATACTATAATGTTATGAAATTTTTAATAGACATTATAAAAGTTTAACGTGTTGTATAAATTTTTTTTTTTGGTTTAAAATTTTTAGGTCAATAAATATTAGTTACAAAATGTATTTAGATATTACTAATTCATACATTCGCTATAGAAAATTACGCACAGGTACAAAATTTAATTTTATTTTTTCCATATTACCCATACTTACTGAACATCAGTGTGCATCGTGTGAAGCAAATTAAAAAAAAACACGATTAAGTATTTATATGTATATACATCACTGTGCACTAATTTGAGATAAATAATTTTTGGGGAGAAAAAATGAATAAACTATTTATATGAAATACATTAGTGTACATTTAGGTGAGATAAATAATTGTCGAAAATAGAGTCATTGAATACAACCTTAATTTGTACACACGTGTGCACAATGTACTTAATCAATCTGAACTTGGATTAATTAATCTGAAACTTGTCACAAAATGAAGAATGAAGTCACAATTAGAAGAATGAAGACAAATAAGTACATTGACGTGCATTTAGAGAGAGAAATAATAGAAAGTGACCGCAGAGAGAATTATTAAAATGATTTTTTCCTAAATTATTTCTTTCAAAATATGTACATCAGCATGCATTTAGAGAGAGGAATAAAAGAAAGTGACCGCAGAGAAAATTAGGAAAACGATTTTTTCCTAAATTCTCTCTCCTAAAATCTCAAGTGATAAGTATAATAATAGTGTACATATGTGTACATTGACAAAAGAAAGATTAGTTATATATAAACATTGAATATTAGTGTACACTAATATTAAACGTTGAATATTAGTTTTGATGTAGTGTACATTAGTGTTCAACGAAATTATTGTTCTGCATAAACGTTGAATATTAAACGTTGTGAACAAGAGTAATGTTGGGAGAAAAAAATTATTATGTATCCCGCAGTAATTATATTAGATTAATGTATTTATTAATAATTAGATTGTAAATATACGTGCCTATAATTAATAAACCCAAAAATTTAATATTAAAAAAATTAAAACTTTTATAAATAAAATTATTTTTATTAATTTATATAGTTGTTAATTAATATTATGGAATATACTTGTGTAAAACCGTCTCAGGTGATGACTTACGTCATAAGTATAAATGGTAATAACTTCTATAATGGAAAGTGATACTCGAAAAGCGACAATAGTAGTTTATGAACAATTTATAATATAAATGAAAATTATGTGATAAAATTTTATAATAAAAGTTATGACAATTCATAGTGAAAGTGTTATCATTATCCCTCAAGGACCATTCAATTACTCCAACCGAATACATTTTTCGGATACTCCAACCAAATACATTATATTGTTCTGGTACTACAACCAAATACACAATATACTATTCGGGTACTACAATCGAACACCATATAAAATTTTTAATTATTAGAATATTTATGTCTTATTAATTTTGAATATTTTAAATAATTATTTTTTTAGTACGTTTAACAAATTCGAAAATACGAATAGCTGATTCCATAAAAAATTCGAATATCCCATGTATTACGCGGGCTTCGTACTAGTTATCCTTATTTGTTTGTCCCACCAAAATCGTTCATATTTTCTTTGTTCTTTAACATATTATAGAAACACATGGCAATCAAAGTAATTAAGTATTAGTAATTTGAAGAAATGGCGTCAAATTTTATAATGGCATAATTTGTTAAATTTCTTTAAATGAAAAGGAAAGACCAATTGCGACGGTAAATAGTTGCTAAAATGCAGCATTAATTTTATTTTATTTTCAATCATGATATTGTTTGAAGGACCCTAAGATGCTGACTAAACAACTACTCATATTTAGTATTGGTCCTTCCCAAATGTCGATAACTAAGACTTTATTTGTCCCCATTTTCTCAAGATAAATACCCTTTTTGATTCACCTTCTTAATAACTTTTTTTCAATTTCTAGCACATGTTTTATTACCCCCTTCAATTTATTTCAATTATGATAAATGATTGTATCTAACAACTTCGTAGTAAGACTTTATATGAAGTCGAATTAAAAAATACTATGTAAAAGTACAGATGCATGACATAATATTTTTTTCTGAAACTTTGGTTATTAATTATTATATTATCAAATATCATACATAAAATGTGTCTAAAACAGATTTGCAATTCGAATTGATCAACTCACGATCTCGATGTTCATTTCATTGAACAAGTTGGGTATAAAATATTCTAAAGCAAAACTGTTTTAATTTCAAAATTGTTATAAAATTTTAATACATACAATTACTTTATTCATTATTTATTACCTAAAAGTTTATTCTTTAAAGAGATGAACTAATAACATCCCAATCCAAAATCTCAAGTATATTTTAATTTCAGAATTGTTATCACGCTTATAAATGAAAAAAAATATTACTACTCCCTCTGTTTCATCCATATAAATATTACTACTCCCTCTATTTCATCCAAATAGGGTTTGTTTTTTACACGTGAATTAAGAAGTATTATTATTTAATGTGTAGTATGTAGTTATATTAACGAGAGTGTGGGCCCCAAATTTTAATTGTATTAGTGGGTATGTATGTAAAAAATAAAAATGAACTCTTTGAGTGGGACATCCAAAATGAGAAAAATACGGGAACGGAGAAAGTATAAAAGAATAATAATGATCTCCCTAAAGAATAATTTTTTAGGGGGCGACAATTCACATCCCACCCCATAAAATATTCACACTAAAATATATGTGGTTGATAAGACTAATATAACCTTTAAGTTAAATATGTCAAATATATGGAGTATTTTTTCTTAAGTTACATAATATATTTATTATTTCATTAATTGAAGAAGGAGAACTGAAAATTTTATCATCGGAATTGGAAGTCGTTTTCTCATCTTAGTTCTTCTTCTGGTTAGTCGACTTTCACCATCTTTATTCTTCATTCAAATTGTGAATACATCTCCTTCTCATCCCTAATTATTTCACAAGGAATCCGATAAGAGGTGGGAGTTGTTTGAGGAGAATTCGGAAACGGCCACCGTCAATCTCTCCGGCGAACTCCCTGCATCGGTGGCGTGTCCAATCAGAAAACAAAGTTTTATGCCGGAAATTCAGAGCTCTATGGGAAGCCATTCAAGAAATTTTGCGTTATCCCTTCATCTTACTCATCTCCACTCAATGTCTCGACGAACTCATCTTCTCCGGCGATTGCAGCCATTCCGAAGGCAATTGGGTTAGCCCCATTGATGGATTCTCCTCAATCAACTCCCACCTCCGGTCGGATCCAGTGCATAGTGATTCTTTCAATATGGTGGAATTGTTCGTCTTTTCTCATTCCTAATTTTCTTCTCTTCCGACCAGTCAACTTCATCATCTTCGTCCTTTATTAATGGTGGATTTTTTTTTAAATCAACAATGATGAATTGATTTGTGAATACATCTCCTTCAATCCCTAATTTTCTTCACTTCCGTCCAAATGGTGGATTGATTTGTGAATACATCTCCTTCAATCCATCGAATAAAGCAGATTTGCGTGGTTCTGTTTATCTTCTTCTGCAAAGTAGTTCTAAAATATGGAATTTTGATTCACAGATAAACCATATGAATTAATTTTTATTTTTAATTATAAAAGGATATAATTGTCTTAATCTATATTTAGCAATATGCATATAAATTTTAAAAGATAAAAATGGTGTATTTCATAAACGGAGTACGTTTAATATTTTTGGGGTGCGAATAGCCGCTCCAATTTTTTATTAAGGAATTTCAAGATTAACTCGATTCAAGTGGTTATCAGTTATCACCACTACTTAACAATGATGAGATATTCGAACTCGATTAATTTACTAAACTTTAATACTCGAACTCTCTCTCAAATTACAACCCTACGTATGCACTAAAGAATTTGACGTAGGAGTGACATCAACTGCAAACTTATAATTAAATACAAAATAGATAATGTATAAAATTAAAATAAAAATAAAAATAGTTAAATGAGGCAAGTCGAAAATTAATTTAGCGATGACCAGCCAATTGGCGATCAACAGAGTGGGTATTATATTAGTAAGTATGAGTTTAATTAGTGAAGTAATAAAGGGACAAGAAAATGTTGCAATTCAAGTTTTCTCTCCCCACAATTGCCCACATTTAAAATAGGATGACCCCTCTACCCCACCACACCCCACACCCCACCCCCCACGTTTCCTTTTTGGTAACCAAGCTATACTTTTTGTCCACTTTAGCTTGCTAATTATGGACCCACAAGAAAATAAAGAGAAAGAAAGAATCATCAAAAACAGAAACTGGAGTGGGATAAACTCAGAGAAAGATCCCTTCCAACTAATTTCCATCTCATTGGAAAGATTCCAATGTATTGGACCACTGGTCTCACCATGAGTAGGGGACTGCATGCACACCACTACATTTAATTTTCTTGATTTTTTTTTCTTTTTTTGAGGTTATATTAAAAGATCACATTATTTATTACTTGTATTTAAAGAAACGCTTTAAATATTTAGGCAAATTACAGTCATGCACTTAATAAATAAATAAATATTAGGACACTTTATTTTCCCTCTTATACAGTGCTCCCCCATCGGTCACAAAATTTTATAGGAGTAATAAATAAATATAAAGTAGGATACATATATTCGGTAGAAATTACATAAAATAAAGCATACATTAAGTCTTGTGTTTATTAACTTTACTCCCATTTTTAAATACGAAAAGCTGGGTTAGAAAAAAAAATAGAAAGAAAGAAAGAAAAGAAAAGAAATCAGACTTATCTATTAGACAAAGACTTCAATAGGCTCGTCTTTTTCTTTAAAAATGGTGCAACTGAACCTTTTAGTTAAAATGGGTCAGTTTTTTATACGCGGATCCCCATTTAACCTTCTCTCTTCCTTCTCTCTTCTTTATCTTTCCATGTACAGCTATCACTTTTGGAGCTCTGCGTCGTCTTCGTTGCTTTCTCTCTTCTCAAATTAGATAGTGGCTTATTGTCGCCGTCTAAGAAGTAGTCCAACACTACCCTCCTCTCGCCGCCGAGTAATTGAGCTTCAACTCTGATGACACCATCTACAACAGGCTACGATGAAGACTTCCCGCCGCAGTCTGAGATAGTGTAATCTTGAATCAAAAATAAATTACTGTGTATCGAGATCTAATCTTCTATCAACAAGGCAACAAGCGAGTGGAATTACACGGATGTCAAAGACTATTGCAAGTAATTAATTTCTCCCCTAAAATTACAAACCTCTTGGTGATGAACCCGGAGCAGAGTCAATAGGATGCGGCGATGCCGCCAATGAATTTTAGTAACCTGGAGGCGGGGACAGGTCGTATAAGCAGTGGGAATGGAGGTGGGATGGTGTGGCAGATTTGATTGCAGATGTTTTCTTACAGAGTGATGGAGAGGGAGAGGGAAAGTGTGAACGTGAGAGAGACGTCGGAGTCCGGCAGCGAAAGGGTTTCGACCTGGGTGAGAAGAGCTAAGTAATGGGGGAGGAGATGTTGAGTATTGCGTAGACCAAACGCTGCAACTTTACTTTTATTGCCCCCTTTTACACACTACACACCCCAGACACACACACGCTTTCTCTCTTTACATATGGATATCTGTATACATCTCTCTCTACATACATACATATATAACATACTCTCTCTCTCTCTCTTGTTCTTTTCAAAATCCTTCTTTTGCAGGCTCCGTTTTCACCTCTTTTTTTCACCCCTTTCTCTCTACCTAGGCTGCTTTCAATTTTGTTCTTGGTTTTTCTCTCTCTCTACTCGAAAGTTGTCATCTTTTTATGCTGTTATTTTATTATTTAAGCTTGAAAATATGTAATGAAGGTTGTGTGCATTGGTTGTATTGTATGTATCTTTTTCTGAACCTTGTTTCTCTCTCCTCTCTCTCACTTTATCTCTCTAAGTGTATTTATGTTTTATTCCCATCCGTCTCTCTCTCCTCCCTCTATGTTGAAGATGAGACACTCTAACTGTGCCTCTCAACGTTGACTGATATAAAGCTTTCATTGTCCAGAAATTATGAGAAAGCTTTCATTGTCCACCATCAGGTCTTTGAGAAAGCAAACTCAATCTTGAGGGTGTTGTTCGATCACTTTTGGAATGGAAGAATCACTCCCTCAATTTTGACTTTCACGAATTTCTGTGTTGTGTTAGATTATTTCTGCTACAAATGTATTAAAATTCATTCTTTTCTTACTTGTAAAATTTAATATCCTTATTCTATCATTTATTATTGTTGTTTGCTACCAAAATAGAGTGTTGGATCTGTATACCAATACCTACGTATTTAATAGTGTGTTGGATTGATTCCTCGCATTTCTTATTCTGTTAAACTCAATTCATTTTTATTAGTTTGGTTACTCTTTATAATAAATTTGGTTACTTTTAAAAATAAATTAGGTTACTCTTAGATTTGAAACTTTAATTTTCTGAAAATGATGACCAAATGTTTTTTTTTCTATTTTTTTTTTGTTACTCTTTATAATAAAATGAGTCATTCTTTAAAACTAATTAGGCTACTCTTTGATTTGCAACTTTGATCTTCTAAAAATGATGACCAAATGTTAATCTATTAATTGGGTTACTCTTTATAATATATTGGGTTACTCTTTAAAATAAATTAGGTTACCCAATTTATGTTACTCTTTATAATAAATTAGGTTACTCTTTGATTTGATACTCTAATTTTTTAAAAATGAAGTCATGTATATATTGTGAAGAATTAAATTGTATGTCTTTATATTAATTGGGTTACTCTTTAAAAAAAATTAGGTTATTCTTTGATTTAATACTCTAATTCTTTAAAAAATGGGTTACTCTTTAAAAAAAGTTAGGTTATTCTTTGATTTAATACTCTAATTCTTTAAAAAATGAAGTCATGTATTGTGAAGAATTAACTTGTAAGTTTTCATATTAATTGGGTTACTCTTTATAAATAATTAAGTTACTTTTTATAAAAAAATTAAGTTATTCTTTAATTTTGATATTCTAATTTTTTAAAAAATGAAGTATGTATTGTGAAAAATTAACTTGTATGTTTTCATATTAATTGAGTTACTCTTTAAATTCATATTCGAATTTCTACAAATGAAATATTGTTTTATTTAGTTAAAATCTTTTAGGTTACTCTTTTATATTAATTGGGTTACTCTTTCTAATAATTTGGGATACTCTTTAATTTCATATTCGGATTTCATAAAATAAAATATTATTTTATTTGGTTAATAACTTTTAGGTTACTCTTTATAATGATTTGGATTACTCTTTAATTTGAAACTTTGATTTTCTGAAAATTAAGATTATTTTCTTTAATTAATTTTTTAAATAATTATTCATCTTAGTGTTCATAATGATGAATAACAAATTTTTGTGTAATCATGTACCTAGTATGAGTTTATTTAGTTTGTAATTTATTTTCTCTCTCAGCGAAAAACACACTATATTAAATACCTTAAAACTAAGAGGGTGACATGCTTCTGGTGAACCAAAGCTGCTTCTGTTGAAAAAAATGTTCACTGCTTCAATAGATATGTCAAAGTTAGAACTAACATACCCACACTGTAATTTATCAAGATATGGGGCATAAACAATTCTTTATATGGGGTATGAATCTCTTTTATAAGTACTCTCCAGCCACTAAAAACAATTAATGTTTTGAGGTTTACAATTGATAAATAATTAGGTGTCCTTGAGTTGTAACAATTGAAGTTCTGAATTCAAATATGATATATTTTCAAATCAAATCCATCCACAAGGGTTGAGGAAAAGAAAAGTCAAACCTAACGTACATTCAAACCTAAAAAGAAACCACTGCTCCATTCTAACATCTTCCATGTGAAAAAAATCAGTTCACACAACATAAAACGATAGTGCAATTTTAATCTCTACACATATTTATTAGTATACTGGTGAAATTATTCCATGGTATAGCTGCCATGGTAATCTCCAAATACTTAAAATGACCGTTGGAAGAAATAACAAACAATAGCAACACAATAACAATGAAGACTTGCTTCCTGGGAAATTGGGTTTGTTTAATCACTTTTCTTCTGATTTTTTTATCACTTTGCAGCATGGGAAAACCAGACAGCCGACAGAAGGTCATCGCAAACTGCTTCCATGGATGAAAGAGGGCCCACGGTGGCGCTGGTAAAGATCTAGCGAAAAAACCCACATAAAAGTCAAACCCATATCAGAAATATGCCAAATTAACTGATGAAAAGCACCACCAATTACATTCATAATCAAAATCAACAAAGAAATAAAATTTCATACAAGAAAAAAATTGAAAAACATGTTTACTGCTTGTTAATATACTCATACAAAACGAAAATATATTTATGCAACAGATAAGGAAATTTAACAATAATGGGGGAGAGAAGCAGATAAATAGAAAGTTATATGAATAATAAACAGAAAAGACAAAAAATTAGAAGGGGGATATGGAAGAGAATGGACACAATCGTGCCATTAGACACTATTGTTTGTACTCCCTTTAATGGTGGTTGCCTTGAATAGACAAATGTGGTTCCCTTTTGTTCTAACCCGTAGGAAGAAGAAAAGAAGAATGATCCAGTTCCAATTCAAAGCCGCCACTTCACACCAGATCTGCTGTGCCACGCGCCGCCGCCACCATCACTATTGCGTAGCCGAACCACCACACAATGTTGCCCAATCGAGCATAGCCGGACCATCCAATGAGGTATCCAAACGTCAAAAAGAAGGTAATGATCCCACAGTACTTGCGTGAAAGCACCATGGAGGCGTAACCTAGAAACATCGGCACGATGAAATGCAGATTGGAAGAGAATTCAAAGGAGAGGTAGGAGAGAATAGCGCCGGTGGCGGCGGAGTATAGATGGCGGGCAGTGGGTCTGCCGGGGACGAAGCGGTGGAAGAAGCTGAGGAAAATGATGCGACGAAGCAAAGGATGACCGAGGAAGGGAGAGGGGAAGGGAAAAGAAAGCAAAGCTGGGTGGGGAGGGAGAGAGGATCCGCGAGATTGAAATAGGAATCCGGTAGTACCAAATTTTTGGTAGGACCGGTCATACCCTAGTCATTCTCTATCTATTATAATGAAAGTGTGAAAAGTTCAATGTTCTAAATATAACCTTCTATGGTTGTAAAATCCCAAAATAGAAATAAGCAAATTTTGTTCGATTTATTTACAACTGAGCATAAGTTGAATTGCGACATCCAATATAACAAGAGAGGTGTGACAAAGAATGAACAAGAAAGACTCTAATCAGTCATCACTCTAGTCTTCTTGGATGGACCACCAAACACTACAATGAGCTGCTTTTTAATTATTTCAATTTTCAAACAATTTTCTCTCTTACATGGTCTTTCAATGAGAAACATGGTCTCCAATCTCCATCTCATTCTCATATCTTAAATACTGGAAATTGACAGAAAACAATAAGATATGATGGATGAAAATGGACAAGACTAGTGCAATAATTCAAAGACTTAAAATGCAGTTTCCAAAGGCAAACGCACCAATGACGAAAGCGAAGACTTGGTCTCAAGACCATAAGGAAAACAAACAACATGACGTTAACTCCATTTACATAACTTTGATTGCCTTTCAGAGCTTTGATATTAGAATAGGTGAATTAGACTTGGCTACAACGCTATCTTTTCCATCGTTCTCTTTTGCATCCATCTCGCATGCGTTGGGTGGGACATCCACAGCAGGGGAGCAGTTGAAGAATCCGTGTGGCTGCGACCAAAAGCAACTTCAGTAATTTGTCACATGCAAAAATATGAAATAAAAGTAAATACTGAAAATTTAAAAGCATAAGATCGAACCTCAACTAGCTTGGGAACTCATCTCCGAAATAAAAATTCAAAAACTACATTCTTATATCATACTCTAAGCGATGTTCAACGAGTAATTCCTTTTTGGCTTATTACTATTCAGGCTTTGTATGACATGCATGCAACAGGACCACAGTACAGCATTTAACAAAGCATACCCACTATTCCCAGTTTAATTGTTCATTTGATTACTATAAAGAAAAAGTCAGAACACATAAATTGAAACTATGGTCTGCTTTTAGAGCTTGGCTCGTCAAATGAACCATCAAAGTATTTTAGTAAACAATCAGAGCTCAGTCTACCAGCTAATCATATGAATGGCTTATTGAAATAACGTGATAATTCAAGTATTTCAAATAATTTTCCCAGATAATAAACGGACAACATTAGGTTAATGGAGTGGGGTTATAACAATCTGAAGGTACCCCTAAGCACATGTTGCAGGGAGTTGGTTGAGTTCAAATGTTTAACATAAAATAGAACAAAAGAGGATTGTTGCGAAAAAATAAAAGACTTGTCTTCTGTCTTGGTATCAAATAAATAATGAAAAAGACTGACAACACTAATTATACTAAAAAGAATATCTTGCAGAGGTACATTTCTTATAAAAATATTCATGCTAGTTTGCATGTGGTGATACTATGAAAGGATTATAACAAATAGTGATGTGCTATAAGTTATTTTTATTTTGGCTTACAACAGATGTTGATACTGCATCTGAGAAGGGAACAATTCTGAGAACTCACCTGAAGTACAAAACCTATGTTTTCCACAGGCATCACGGGCCAGTCTTCCAATCGAGGAACGTGTGTAATGCCAAATACATACCTACAAAAATAGAGATAAGCTAAACACAGTGAGAGGTTAAATATTTAACTGAAATGCTTAGACCAATATGTTAATACGAAATCCAGATAAAAGATTATGCTCATCAAAAGAACGAAAATTAAAGTCCATAAAAGTACATGATGACTGATGGGTAGTAAGAAGCAACAGAAAGAGTAAAGTTTTGTAATCATTAAACAATTAGGGGAGAAGAAAACAAGAGCCACATGAAAATTTTAAAACTTTCATGGAAATAAATAAAAAGGTATCTGTGAGAGCATCATAAGAACTGACCAGAGAACAATATCACTTTCCTCCAAAGGTCGATTTTGCTTCACCCATGAAGCCAACCCTTCCCCAACACGTGGATTCTGGTTGGGAAACTCTCCTCCGGGAAAATCCTCCCCACTTGCATATTGCGTAACCCAAAGATTATGCTTCAAAAATGCAGCTCTTCTCATAAACTTGGCCTCAGGACCAGCCAATGGCAAACAATTGGAACCAGGTACTAATTTGTAGCCCGTCAGTTGTCCACTCCGATTAACAGTTCTGGTGTTCCTTATCTACATAATAAGCACGGTACATAATTAGATGTTTAAATTAGATCAAGATTGTGTCCTTGGTAATTCAGGAGAGGCTAGGCATCCCAGCCAGCGCTTGAAAAGAAGCGAAAATAAAGTATAAATTTTTCACATCCTCAAGAAGAGTAAAACTGAAATCATACTAGGATTCTCCGCCCAGAAGAACAGTTCTCTAGCTTGGCAATATTTACAGATTTTTTTTGGAGGGTGGAGGATCATACCCTGGATGGTGCTAAATGACACTCATCTTTCAGGATACGAGGTTAAATCGCATGATTGACATTATTATCAAACATACAAATATGAGATGGTGAAAATCCTTACAATCCAATGACGGGCAGATAATGGATCACAATCACGCATGGCTTCTAATTCAGATCTAAGTATAGTTTCCTCAGCATAGAACGCATTATTGTGAACATTGTCCTTTCCAGGTTCTTCAACTCTGACATTCACTTCGACAACCTAAAAGCAATAGAAATAGTAGCAGAAGAATCAAATAAGAATTTAGTATTAATTTTCTTGGCAGAGAAGCACCTTAATCCACATTATTTTCATCATAAAGTTCATGTCTAATGTATCGCTGGAAATCAGTAGTAAACATCAATAAGTTATGACCGGATACCTGGTTGTACATTTCTCCAGGTTTACAGTCGACAGACATATCCATACGAGCAACAAAAAAGTGTTGATGAACAGGGGCATATAATCCTGGTGCAATTGTTGTACCATATTTTCTTAATTCACCAGGCTGCAGAGCACCCAAGCTAAGAATGCCAGTAAGTTTAACTTCAGCTTCAATTTTCCCATCCTGCAATCACAAACATATTTTGTTAAAATGGAGGGGGAAACAACAAAACTGTTACAGTTGGGTCACTGACTTTGGTGCACCCCAGTTTCCTACAAGCTACAGTTAATAAAAGTTACTTTAAAGACCAGTAAAAAATGTAGGCATGAAGAACAAAGGAATATCCAAAATTATTATTCGGTATCTGTAAAGAGGCAACCTATAATTTGATCTTTTTTGATGGTTAACTTTTCATTTTTTTTTTTAATTTATTCTCCAGATGGGATACTGCCAACTAAATTAATACTGCGCTCCACAAATAAGAGAGAAAACTCTAGCATAGGTGTTGCAACATCATGTCATTGTTTCAATTCAGTAGCAATATATATCTTCAGTATTATATATGGAAGTTCAGTTCATGCAATCTAGGTAATGAGTGCATTTTTCTTACCTGATAAAAGTGCCAATAAAATCCATACTCATAATTAGCCACAGTACAAATAAAAGAAACAGTGAGGCGCCTTGATCGTCGAACTTCAGTAAGGCCAGTTCTCCAGTCCTGATGCTTCCACAGGATTCCATGATCTTCTTCATGCAAGCATACACAGTTTTCAATTGTTTCAACTCCTCCAGTAAAGTTTGTAAAATAGGCATCGAAATATTTTATGTATCCCAAGCAATCACATCCCTGAAATTGAGCAGTACATTAAGAGTAACATTAAAACTAGGAGATCTAGTTAGCAATAAACTTGAGAAGAACAGCAATCAACAGTAAAAGGAGTGGAAACCTTCTTCAGAGAATGAGCATTTTTCCCCAGGCCATCTTCCCCTGCATCAAATGCATTTTTTCGGTAATGAGGATCATTAGGATCACCGTAAGGCACAACCATCTCCACAAAACTCAACCTATGCGCTATAGGTCTCCTCCCCCGGCTGCCATCAACATAGGCAACAGAGTGAATGACCAAACCCTCCCTTGGAGTGAAGCCAATGCGGAAGTTCCACTGTCATAAATATATTCTATCAAAATTTATATGGATTACATATGCAAATTGAATCTCGAAGACGGAAGATAGAAACCTTTTGCCACTCAACATAATTCCCATTGATTCGAAAGCTTGGACCTTCAGGCTGAATAATTTGAAGGGGTTTTACATCGCTCCTATCTACCCCTCCCCTTGTTTCACCAGGAGTGTAGTTTCTCAATGGATCAGCTGGTGGTAATGGAACAAGCTTGCGATCTTCAAACTCAATTACCACCATATTTTGCATATCAACAAGCACATGAATTCCTTCAACAGGCCGAGCATAACCATTTTCTAGAGGGCAGTCACTCTCTGTCCGGCAAAATATAAGTGGTTTTGCAAGCCTACGGCTAGGAGCATCAGCCTCACTGTGGTAACCAACACACCTGCAGTAGGTACCCCACACATTTACAGATCAGTAGTTCAACAAGGTTAGGTCATAAGCAATTACATTTTACTGACCATGGATCCACCATAACTAGATCCATATCATCAATGCCCCTCTTTTTCATTGCCTCTATAAAAGGAGGGTATTCTTTGACAATAGCCTCACATTCAGCATATTCTACAGCATCCTACAATTGGAAGAAAGAAAACAGAGTCAGTGGTTGTTATTGAAATCAGAGAAGACATAAAAAACCAAAATATGAACCAAATTGAACATGGATTCATACATTAACATTTATACCAACAATCCTCTTTTTAAATGCACACTTTCAACAACCTCATGACAAGCGTATTCAATCTGTAAAGCAGATATCATTCTAAATTACTATCATAAATTGTATGCAACTTTTCATGCACACAGAAAATGCCTGCGAATGATACTCAATGCCCAATGAAACCTGGGGCCAGAAAAGAAACTTCATGCACTAATATTCAATCCCAGTATAGCTAAAATACCATTGGAGGCTGAACATCAGGGACGACTGTAGAGGATATGACTTTTCCTCGATGATGTCCACCACGAGTAGTAGCATGAACTTCTGTCAACTCAACAATCCACACACTCGTATCGTTGGACTTCTTATTATAGACAATCAGTCTTGCACGCCTCGGTGGGAGCTTACTAGGAATTGCAGGTCCTCCTTTGGTCCTAGGTAACAATGACGGTTGAAAAGGGGGGAAGAAATAGGCATCAGCCAGTGCAACTACATGCTTTTCTGGTTCTAACAGAACCACTTCAATAAATCTCATGCTATCTCTGACCTGGAAGAAAAAAAGAGGGAAAAGCCAATTACATCGCCAAAAATTTATGCTGACCACTTGAGATAATAATAGCATAGAGAACATATAATTATAATTAATCATGAACCTCAGGGGTGGCTCCGGCTGCTCTGACAGTTGCCACGGCCACAGAGATTTCAGTTGCAGATAAAGGATCCAAAGGGTGTTTGGTTTGAGCCCTTGTCATTGGCAATATTTGTGTCCCTGGATAAGAATGCATTGATTAATAGGTATACTTTGTGATGCTAATTAGTAGATTTACACAACATTCATTGATTTTTTATTCAATCAGCCAAATCAAAGACAAGTATACAGAAGTTAGAAGAGTTGTATATATATCATACTGATAACTAAGCATTCCTCAAGGATGCTAAGACAGAAGAATAGCAGACATATAGTGTGATCAGGAAATGTGGCATAAAAAGTGAGATTTGAATCAAAGAACTTCCACACATGTTACAACACATAAAAAAGTCATCCACAAGTTTTTATTTACAACTTATAATCTTAACAACAACTAAATAATGTATATATATGTCGACAAGAAGGCATTGACATCACCCAGTAACAACATGCCGCAATTGCCTACTTTAATTTTCCGCAGAGAAACAATGATAATAGAAGAAAATGAAAATAAATAACAGAGTAACTGTACTGAAATAATAAAGATAAAAAATTTGAAAGAATTCTTCCCACCACTTAATTTACCAAAACGTGAAAGAATTTGGATTAGGATTTTTTCTGAATATCAGAACTATGTCATGTTCTAGCCTTCAATGCCAATAGATACAGATAATAGTATGATGAGTTTTAGAAGAAAACAGCAGGAATGAGTTGAAGCATTGTTAAGCTCATTATTATTATTGTTGTCATCATATAAAGAGTAAATCTTCCTGTGATGAGCGTTTATGCATTAAACCTTCATCAATTTGATCAATGATCCTGAAAATTCAAACAATAAAATGTAAGCATCTCCAGTAGACCTCGAAATAGTCCATAGGATGATTCTATCAACTTCTTATTCCTATTACAATACGTAGTTTCCAGAAGCCACACAAATATAAAGAAAATATCAGGTCCGAGTCCAGATTTGATTTATTTTCATGGGCACCAGGAGTCCGACACAATCAACACTATTACACAAAATATTTCATCAGCACAAGCCGAAACCAGAGAACATGCCATGGAAGGGAAAAAATAGATAGATAGCGACACAGCAAGAGGCTCAACAATCGTTTCAATTGAACCATCATGTGTAATTTCAAGATCAAGAACAAGAACACAGGACTTTAATCAATGCGCATGACATGCATATATGTTAAAGTTACACCCGCAATACGCAAAATACAACTTCACCAAACGATCTAAAATTCATATATCGGGATAAAGAAACAGAATAAACAGCAAAACATAAAGCAGTATATTATGATCGCATTCCTTGAATAAAAAATGAGGAGGAAAGAGGACCTTTGGAGGTGGCATTGGAAGGAGGCTCCGGTCTAATTAAGGCCGCCGCGGACGCAGCCGCCTTTTTCTTCTGATCATCAGATACAGTCCAATCAGCAGCAAGGGAGGCGGATGCAGACTCGCGGCGGACTAGGGCGGCTGATTCGCCGGCGGAAGCTGGAACGCAACAAGTAGTTGTCTTCGGAGCAGTAAGCGTCGCCTTTTTCGGAGCTGTGGCCATTGTAACTGGTTCGCAATCTCACCGAATCCACCGTACAGGGTGTCGCAATCTACTGACATACAGCAAGCGCTCGATCTCCTTCACTCCACCGCCGCCACCACCACCACCACCGCCAAAGGCACCAGAATTTGAAATTACAGACTATGGCGGGTAATAGATGATCAAAACAGGAGCGAAAGGAAGGAGAAAGCTAGGGCTTCCCAGTGATCAGCAATGCCTCTTCATCTGCGTGTGGAGTATTGGAGTTGTTTGCCCTATAAATGCAGAGAGATAGAGAGTGGATGACGCGATCTATATAGAAAGAGACACACGTGATCGGGGGTCTGTAAAAGTTAATTTCCGTAAATCTTTTTTAGAAAAACATTTATGGATTATTTTCTTTTTTTTAATTATTAATTGTCGCAGATAAGTGGGAAATGGAAAGAGTGATAGGCGCAATTGTTTGTTGATACCCAGAATAAATGGGATTTGCATGATAAGGCCAGTCTTTTCAAATATTTACTTTTGAGTATCTTTTTAGTCCTTTCAAAATTCATAATCGAATTCTACTATTGTATTTTTACATCATACTTATTTCAATTATTAATCTACTAAATCATAAATATGATCTGATTTTTTTTAATTGCAATTTGATATGGTTTTGTGTTGAAATTCAATATGAATGTACATGAATTGACGTTATTTTTACATATCGATATTCAAAATAAAGTATTCCCTCTGTTCCGTCTTTGTTGTTGCGACGAAGGTTAAGAAATATATGTAAAGTGGATATTTGTATTAATATAGTATTGTGGCCTAATTGTGATATTTAAGTATTTAGTGTGGATTCATCTAAAAAAGAAAATGTAACATTATTTACCGCCCTTGAAAAAAATGTAATAACATTTATTTATGAGATGAGATAGAAGGAATATTTCATTAATCACATTCACCTTGTAGTCTATTGGTTTGTGTTTTATCATAGCAATATTATTGTTTCACATTTATTCTTAAGGTATAATTGTCTTTTCATTCATACATAAGGAGATTAATAAAAAGAAAGACATTAATTTATAGGAGCCTAACTCATTTGATAAAGTCTTGAGTGTCACCAAACGCATGGAGCTAATTCTAAACGCCAAGTATTGAATGTTATTACTTTTACGGCTCGTTTGATAGGTAAGATGAGATAAGGAAGTATATATAAGAATTGAGATTAAAACAAAGATAAGAAAAGGTAATATGAAAACTGGAGATTGTTTAATATGTTGTATTAAAATTGATATAACAAAATTTTGAGATGTTTGATAGAAGGTGAAAGAATTGAGATAAACATTCAAATTACATTAATAACCTTTATTTCAATTTTCAATAACAATTTTATTGAAAACTAAATTTATGCTATTCTCATGTCATTAATTCTTTTTATTTTATATTTTAACAACAAATTGAATGTAAAAGAAATATACAATTATTAAGAACATATATATATTATACACATATGGATACATGTGCACCCAGTGCACAAGATATAAATTCTTTAAAATTAGTCTTTTAAATTTGATTTAGCTAATGCAATCATTTTATTATTTATAAAAAAATTAAAATTTTATAATTATTATATTGTTTAAATTTTATAATTAAATATAAAAATTTATTTTTAAAAATATTTATTTTTAGTTTAAAATTTATTTTATTATTAAAATTATTTGGTCATTTAGATTTTTCATGATAAATTAAGTCAACAGTTTATTGTTTTTTTTAAATAAAATTAAAACGTTTTATTCAATTAAAACCAGAGTTTTTTATTTTCTTTGAGTAAATTTTTTTTCAATAAAGTTCATGTTTAAATTTATTTGAATTATTATTTTTACCTGTAAAACATTACCACTCTATTTAATTTTTATTCTAATTCATTGAATGATAATATAGTAATAAAATAAATTAAAAATAAAAATTAAATGATCAAAGGCATTTTTAATGAAATCTGCAACGTGTCTGTAGAATAGATGGCAGCCTAAATTTACTACTTCATAATTTTATTACAAGGGTAAAAGAGTAATTTAATGCTTTATATAGATATACTGTGCAACCCCTTTTATTAATATCACGGTTTGGGCAGTATAAGTAAGGTAAAGGCACACAGTATTTTTTATCGGGCTTCTAACTAATTACCGGGCACCTTAACATTCCTATATTTACTATCAAAGAGCTTAAATGACATACAAATGGGCTTATTAGGGGTACCAAACGAGCCGTTAGTATAAAAACTTGCTATATTCTTAAATTTTCAAGAAAAAAAATTAAGTTAAAAATTTATTGCTATTTATATTTTAATAATTTTTTTATTTAAAAATAATAATCTTATTAATTAAAGTATAGTATGTCGAAATAAAATGTACTCCCTTGAAATGTAATCGTTTATATTAAGAAGTATAATAAATTAATGTGTAGTAATGTGAAAGAAATAATATTTTAATGTATGATGGTGTGAGACTATGTGTGAGTCACATCAATTTAAAAAAAAATTGTAATGTAATGAAAAAAAAAGAACAAAATAAAGTGAATACGTAAAAGGTAGTAGTAATACATTTAATGGATTTTGGTTCAACCAGCCAACTCAATTCATTCAGTATTGAATAGACACTGCGCTCCTATGAAAATAATCTTAGTTTGCTATGCACCGGCTAATACATTTATTTATTTATTACTCCAATAAATAAATAAAATCCCATAAACTACTGAATAAACTTATCTCTCTCAAATATTAGTTAATAATATATGTAAAGGAAGTATTTATTGGCCCATAAATTACTAATATTTCTCATTTAATAATGATTTAATAACAATTATAATATGATTTTATCGTATCATGGTCTCATAAAAGACTTTTCTTTTATAAATTGTTCATGATATAATAATATGATTAAACGAATTCTTATATTTCATATTATTATCACTTTTATTTAACCATATATCATTTTTTTTATTAATAATTTGCATTCTTATTCTTCCAAATGATCTCATATCACTTTTATTTAACCATATATATTTTTTATTAATAATTTGCATTTCTTATTCTTCCAAATGATCTCATAAAAGTTTTTGTCAAGTTTAAATTATTCAATTTTTATTATAAGAGATATTACTTGTCCTGCTCTTATAATTTAGAGTTTAATTTTTGTTATTGTCTTTTTTTTCCCGCAAATTTATAGTATAAAATTAAATAAAGCTATGACTAAAGAATTTGCAATGATTTTGCTTATTGAAATTATGTATTATTGATAAACCCTATCGAAAGAGATATTGCTTTACAGCTTTGTTTTCAGAAGTTTTATTAGATTTCCGAGTAGATTTGCATTAATAATAAAAAAAGTTTGTGAAATTCAATATTCATACAAATCCAATGTTTGACTCAAAATATACTTATTTAAACCATACCCATTTAAAGAATATCGTATCATGGAGATATTTTGATTCTAAAAATGTTAGAGTATCTCTCAGTGTCTCTCTAAAATTTGAATAGTATTTTTATAAAATAGAGAGCATCTTTTTATTTAAAAAAATCACATTTCATTATGCTTCAACAAACTTTTTATATTTTCATTTTCAATGTTCATTTATGATATATTTTTTTCTATTATAATCTCTCTCTTAAGTAAAAATACAAAGAAAATGGAGTAACATTTAGTGTAATAAATGATGAAGAGTGGTTTTGGCTCTTCAAATTTAAATAGTGAAAATGATTATCTAAATTTAAATGTTAAAATAAAGAGTGTGTTGAAGCCTATTTTTATTACATTCTCTTCAAATTATATATATTTTTTTATTTTACATTAGCTCTTGGGATGCTCTTATTTCCTAAATACTAATCCGCTATCCTAGTAAGTACTAATAAGTAATAAATATAATTTATTCAGAAAATATAAATGGAATAAATTAAGTGGATTATAGTAATTAATACATAATATGTACGAAAATCAAAGGAGCATATAATGTGCACTATGTAGACTATTTACAAGTCAATTAATTAATTAAATAAATAACGTTTATTTGATAACTCATATATATATATATATATATATATATATATATATATATATATATATATATATATATATATATATATATATATATATATATATATATATTTGTAAATAGTAGACTCTATTGTATTAATTATGGCTTCTTTCCATTTTAAAATTAGTCTTCTATAAAAATGATTTACACCCCTTTTTAATTTAAAACTAATAATATATAAAGTATAATAAAATTGAAAGAAAACCAAAAGATTTACACGGTGAACTCGATTTAAATAAATGTTTGCCTACTTGATATTAATCAAAAATTGCAAAAAAAACTATAAACTTTACTCATATTGCAATTAATATCCACTTTTGAGAAATTGTAAAAAAAAAAAACAGCACATTTAAGTATTATTGCAAACACACATCAAATTTGTGATTAAAAGTAGGATTTTTTTTGTGCGTTTTGCAACAATACTTAAATGTGATAGTTTATTTTGCAATTTCTCAAAATTGAGGATTAATTTGCTATAAGAGTAAAATTTGTGATTTTTTTGTGACTAACCCTTAAATTATTTATATATAAAATAATTCATTGCACCATTATCATTTTAGGCAAAGACTCTTACGTAAAGGCTTACGTGAGACGGTCAGAAAGTGATAACTTTCGTACTGAAAAGTGATACTAAATTAATGAAAAATGATAATGTTATTTTATAAACAATTTATAGTATAAATAAAAAGTGATAACATTTTATACCAAAAGTGATACAACTTTATAGCGAAAGTGATAACTATTTTAAAAGGTATAAAATAATCTCACGTGAGACGGTCTCACTCAAGACCTATCCATCATTTTATATATTTTTTTTCATCTCCCAAAATTTTCCCATAAAACAGTGTCACACGAAGTGTTTTTATAATCCTTTAGGTGGCTGGGGTGGGTATGATGCTCCCTTTCTTTGAACTATTGCGAATCGCTTCTGGTCACTTCTTTGGACAATTGCCAAAATTGGTAACATAATTACTTTTAATTATGCAATTATTAGGGGATAAATTAAACCATAATACGTGGGTTAGTTGCTTAGCCAGCATGATACATGCACAAAAAAATTTCATTATTGACACAATTATTATTTTACATACTAATTCTGCATTATTATTTTTAAATTGAATAATGTTGCTAAGCTAAGCTGTCTCCTAGTCACCAGTTTATTGGACATCAAAGTTGCAGATAAGATCATCATTGCCTTAGCTGTTCCATAAAACTAAAATAATTAAAATATTGTGGGCTCAACTACTATAAATAACAAAAACTAGTATGAAAACGTAATGTAATAGAATTCTATGATACCAATAAAATGTACTCATTTAATTAAATTATTTTATAAATAATTTTAAATACAACAATGGAATGAAATTATATATTTTTTTAAATGATAATATCATCAATGTAAAGTAATAATTAAAAAAAAAAAGAGAAAGTTAAATTATAGTACATGAGATGCTACACAAGATTTTTCCAAAATGTATTGGTTGAATTAAAAATTTTGTAATAAATTTGAGTATGATCAGTTTTATTTAGTTAGTATACAGTATATAATTTAATTGGCAATCTCCAGCATGTATCACAATAAAACCTTAAAATCAATTTTAATTCATTATTCATTATAATTTTATAAACATAGCTTAACTATTAATTATAAATAAATTTTACCTAATAACAATTATATTTTAATAATGAATTGACTATTCTCACAATAGGTCCCATATAAACATCGTTTCTTTATCATTTAATAATATTAAAAATATATACAAATTATATATTTTTTATATATAAAAAATAACTAATTATAACAAATTTACCTCACACGAGTAAGTTAATATTTCATTTCTCTTGAAACCGATTGGTTTGACACAATTTTTTCTTCTTTTAAATGTATATAAAACTTCAAAAAAATACACTCCACAAAAATTTCAAATTCTTATTTAAAATAAAGTTTCAAAACTCAAAACAAAGAGGCCCAAATCTCAAAACACTCTAAATTAAATTATAAAATAATAGTAATAATAACAATAAAAAATTATATATTGAATACAAGTTGGAAGTACTAAAATGACTATGTTGTGTACTTGTATGTATTTAATATTTATGTATAATCCAAAAATATTCCGACATATATTTATGTCCACACATTCTTGATTCCACTACAATAATAGAGGTGCCTTTCTTTCAAATTAAAATAAATACTCCAACGTTAATTATTATAGCTTTTAAATACACCCCATACCTTAGTTTGCATATGTGGCTATGATTAATGTTTGACAAATCATTTGACTTCCCACAAATTATTACAATCTAGGAATCTAGATAGTAAATAAAGGGGTCAATTTTCTTATGCAATAACATACTCCATATAAAATTAAAATTTAATTAGGTGGATAGTAAAACTTAAAAATTAAAATGAAATAATAATAATAATTCACATACTAGTATTATGACCACTCATCTAAAAATTAAGCCGGTAGAAAAGTAAATTATTTAATATTTAATCAAGTAATTCTAAGGAGTAGATTATTACTTTTATATATAAATAAATTAAAATATATAATAATTGTTTTTTATAGGAAAAATAGGGAGAATAATATATAGGGAGAGAGTGTAGCTGTGTAGGTCCTTAATTTTTAAATTTATAAAAAGTAAGATGTTGGCATTTCAACAGAATAGTCCAATGCCATTATATAATTTGTAGATGTAATGAAAGTGAAAAAAAAATTGGTGTTTGGAGTTGTTAAGAGGTGAAATTTTGCAATGATGGAATTAATATTGTCCAATCACAAGTAATTTGTTGCTTATATTCCTACGTAACATCGTTTTATCAAGCGTGGATCGTAATTTAATATTTATAAATGAAATTAATTTGTTTTATTTTCTTCATTGCGTGATTGAATTTATTTCTTTTATTTTCCCCCACGTTTCACATAAGAAATTGTCACATCTCTTAAATAGTTTATTTGAATGTATCAAGTATTTCTTGTAAATTATAAATTTGGAAGTTGGGTTCATACAAAGACCTTTAATTATGATAAAATGATGAGGACTAGTGTAAAAAAATTGTATTAAATGAATTGATTGGTATCCTTGAAATTTTTAAGGAATGTATGAGTATGAATAAAGTACTCTAAAAAAGATCGATATAGGAACAATTTAATGATTAATGAACTCTAAACTATTTTAGAGAATGTGTGAGTAAGGAAATGGTAGATTAGATTAGATCAGATCAGTAGGTGATAATTCTATGTATATTTCATATTTCTATAAGAAATAAGAAATTCAATAACATGCTGTTAGCAAGTATGTGCATGAAATACTAGAATCTAGTTATAGCATGGTTTTAGTAGGTTGTATGTTGAGTATACTTAAAGTTTGACATGGTGCATGGGTGCATGAAGTAGCCAACCAGCTGGATTTGTAGTTGCAACAGAAAGGACAGTTGAATGGAGCTATGGGATGCAGCCTTATGTGGGGCTTTATGTGATGAACGGTGGAGATCACTTTGGGTGGTTATTAGCAAGTTACTACTTCCTATTAACCAATGAGCAAAAGGATGCTAGTTGTGGTAGTTGAAATTGATCATCAGTTTTGAATACCATGTGTTATCAGCCTTAGTGTGCTCTATTTTTCATTGTAATTCTTCTCCAATAAAGCTTAGTTCTCCCCGTGGATGTAGGTGGTAAATTCTCGAGCATCTCCTATACGTTTTACACATTCAATCACACACACTAATCAATCCGAGAGAGAGTTGAGCGTTTCTTGTGAGGTTTGATCGATTCAGAAAGCTTGTTTTCTGACACATGCCATAAAATTAATTTAATTACAAATAAATAAACTAGTTAATATATATTCCTATAATTGTTATAGTTAAATTCAAGGGTGGTGGTGGGAGTTCAGCATGAAACGATGTTTAAGCTACAATTAATTTCTATGAATGTAGATTGAACAACTAGTTGTGACTTATTTATTTATTTATCTAAGATAATTTGATATATATTGAATTATAGGAAAAAATAACTATCAGATTTGCCATGCGATCAATCTAATCAAAACATGTGATTTACTTAGAGTGGAAATAAAATACTTAACCCTTTTAAAGTGAGGTAAGATGTAATAAAATCCACTTCATTTTCCACTCTAAAATATAAAAGATAAATGAAACATATTTCTTCTTGATGAATATGAGATCAATAATCTTATAAATACATTCCACTTATATGAGCCATAATAAGTCAACATATAAATATGTCCATCATTAGTTGAAAAGACATCATTAGTTGAGCCAAGATTTAGATGCTTCAATAAAAACAAAAAGATCTCACTACATGCTTTACTAAATCCCATTCTCACTCTAAATATATTGCATGTAATTATTGTGCTTTTCCTGTCATTATATATTCATGATTTATTTATTTTTTTCTCCATCCAATGAGGGTCAAATAGGTAAAGGGTGTCACTTTCTTGATTTGGAATAAGTGGACATCCACCGAACTTTAAAAAAAAATGTTCACCTTGATATATCAATGGTTGCTATAGCTCTTCTTAAACCCACTGAAAACCTTCATATGATATATTATTTGTATTTAAATTGTTTTTTATTCATAATGTGTGTTCACATATTAGCTAGCATTTGGGACTACTTTAGTTTAGTGTACACTTATAGGAAGTCATAAATATTGAGCTACAAACATAAATTGAAGCAGAAAACATCAATTAAATATGAAACTAGAGAAATCCTTAAAACAAAAATGGACGGCCAAAAATAATACTCATCCCTCCACGTATTTATACTCATTTATACGGGCATTGAGATTAAAAAAATGTTATTTTTTAATAATATAATAATGTAAGAAAAAATATGAGTAAATTGATAATTTAAAGAGAAAATATAAATAAAGTTATTATGAATGATGAATAAAGTGTAAAAAAGTAAATAAAATTATTTGGATTGATGAAAAAAGTGTAAAAAGTAGATAAGATGTATAGTGTATTTTTATTATTAATAGAACGTGAATAAACACATTGAATACCTCAAAATAGAAAGTGTCATAAATACATGGGACGGAAAGAGTAATAATAATAAGAGTGTATATTGGGTGCACCCGGATGCACCCACATGTGTATAACTTTTTATTCTATTTTGTATACATGTTGTTCTATTTTGTATACATGTTTCGTAATAATTGTATATTTTTTTCACACTAAGTTTTTCATTAAATAAATTAGCATCATATGTGTATAATTTTTTATTCAATAGTGTATATATGTTTTTTAGTAAGAATAATTTTTTTTATACTCAATTTTTCATTAAAAAACCTAACAATTAAATTGTATACATTTTTGCTTTTAATTGCATATGTTTATGTTTATATTTGTATATGGGTGCACCCTATCTTAGGATGCACATTATAATTAGCCTAATAATAATAATATGAGGAGGAGTTTTTTCAATTCAGAATTCGGAAAAAGGGTAAGCTATCATTAAAGAACTCAAAAAAATTGAACTTAAAATCATAAAATCCTTTAAAATAATTTAATAATGATTACATTAATTAATATCTCATATATTAAACATGTTTTTTAAAACAAATTTTTTATAGTTTATTATCATAAAATAACATATTAATTAACAAAAAGTTTATACAGTTACATTATACATGATTCTGAATAATTTTATGATTTAGGTTCTAAATATACTATTCTCAATTGATTGAAGAAAAAAATTCAAGTCTTCCTATGTTTTGAGTTTTGAAATGAAAAAACTCTTAATAATACTCCATCCGTCCGGATTCAATGGTGTCATTTGCTTTTGGGCAATGAGATTAAAGAGTATTATTATTTAATGTGTAGTGAGTAGTTGTATTAATGGAGGTGTGAGTCATATTTTTTAGTTATATTAGTGGGTGTGTGTGGATAAAAAAGGAAATGAGATCCTTGGGGAACGGACGCCCAAAATAAAAAAATAATACCCTTAAAAGGGGACGGAGTGAGTAATAGTTTTAAGTCAACCAAGAAAACAAATCCTTCACTCTGTTTGGTTTTGAGATTTAAACCACTATATTCAGCTTTTATTGTTTACACTTTACAAGGGACTTCCACTATATTCAGATTTCGAAAAAGACAACGATATGACTGTATATATGCATCGATGTTATTTTCAATTATTAAAGAAAAAGTTAATTGTACATAATTTATGTACCTTAATAAATCTGTGTTGTAAAAGGATATAAAAGTTTGATTAAATATAGTTGTGTCTGTGTGTTTTTTAAAATAGCAACATATGAATTATACATCTTCGTTTCATCTTTTTTAGAGATCAAGGTAAAACCTACACTTATTTGAATTTTTTTTAAAGCTAGAAATGTGTAATCCAAAATTATTGAATGTAATCAATACATGATCAATCAATATAGATGTAGAAGAATAGATATGATGTCGATTGTCATCAAGTTGAGTACGTACGTTGGAAAAAGGAGATGATGTATTAAAATAACACAAAGAATCCGAATTTTTTAAACTATACCCGTGCCAAATATTTTTGCACACTTTTTATTTTATTTTAAGTCGTTGCAAGGATTCTTACACAATCCATATACACTATATTGATTAATTCCAATAATTTTAATTACTCTCTTTAAATTACCCCACTTACCCTTACTTTTTATTACATTATTTATATATATTTTCATACATGTGCATAAATATCAAGGAAGAGAGTATTATTGTTTATCTACATAATTATAATAATTGTT
Organism: Pogostemon cablin; assembly: GCA_023678885.1. NCBI lineage: Eukaryota > Viridiplantae > Streptophyta > Magnoliopsida > Lamiales > Lamiaceae > Pogostemon > Pogostemon cablin. The sequence continues at coordinate 3,313,762 of CM042960.1, read as the reverse complement.
GGACTGTAGGATTACAATAACTTGAATTAATTTTTAAGCATGCCATAAACCAAGATTCGATGATTTGTATTAAAGAGAGAATTTGATTATTTCGTAAAAGAGTTACCTCGACAAATCAACAAAGAAAAAGGGCCCTTTACTTCCTGGATTCAGGAATTAGCGTATTCGGTAATAAAGGCCCAACAACTCAAGTGGGCCGAATTGAGATAAATTTCACAATTTTTTGTTAGTTACAAAATGAAGATGTTAAAATTAGGACATGCACATCATCATGAAAATAAAAGCAGAATTTGTTTTGATTTCAATTTAATTTTATAAAAAATTTCAGTTAACAAAAAATTTAAAAAGAGTCGAAACATAATTCTAAACTTCATTTTAACATAACATACGTCAAACGAATCATTTTTCCATCAAAACAAAAATTTCAGAAAAAAAAAGGGTTAAAAATAATCGTTTAAATGAGAGATTAAAAAAAATTTAAAAGAAACAAAACATTACTCATCAATTTAATTTCAAAAAATTGATGAATAAACTCAACCCCAAATATTTACAACTTTAGATTCAAGGTTTAAGCCATCAAAGTGCAATTCAGCTTCATCATCAAGTGTTAATCAGCCACAAACTAACCCAACCAAACAATTAATGTAGGAGCATCTTGGAACTAATTCGTGTGACACAAATAGAACAATTAATTAGAGGAGCATCCTGTAACCAAAGCAGAAATTGGTTGTTAGATTTGGATCGAGTTTAGGGAACACAGACACAGGAATTCGGGCATCGCGCCAAAGTAAAGTAACTCAGACCGGGCTAGGGATCGACCTAAAAGAAGACAGAGAGGGATTGAGATTTTCTAAAAAGACCACATACGGGTTGAGATCAAATTAAGAGAACACAGACATGGATAGAGTTTTAAGGAAAACAGACACAGGGAATCGGGGATCGAACTAAAAGAAGTCAGATGGGGATAGGGATCATCTAAAAGACCACAGACAGGGTTGAGATCAAATTAAGAGTGTTTATTTCTCACTTGAATGAATAAACCTTCTCAAATACATTTTCCTAAATGAAGATAATGAGAGAGAGTTTCCTGTAGACACTGTTTCAAGTGAAAAAATTATAAAGCCAATAAACCCTAAGGTATGATAGGACTTAAAACACTCGAGTTCACATAATGAATTGATGATTTTATGTGTCTCTAACATACAAGTCACTACCCCAAGAAAATGTTTATATCAATAGGGAACAGAAAAAACATGATATGGATGATCGTTAAATTATCATCTAGATATAGAACAAAGCACATTATCCATACGAAGGTGGAATGGTGATGTAAAACATAGGCATATAAAGCATTCCAATCACATATTCTTACTCAGTTTGAAACATATACCATTAGTTGGTCTACAAGCAAACAAAAGCCCCTAATTAAGATTGAATCTAACATCAAGCCAACATTTTAAGCAGAAATCAAGAATCTATAATCATAACAAATAAGCATTTATGAAAGCATGTAAATGTTGATGCATATAGATAAAATCAGTCAAAGATGTCATACCCAAAAAAGCAGTAGCTAATGAATTAAAGAAGATAAAAACCCAAATTATGCAGTGAGTAGCACAGCACCACCAGCTTCTTTAATCTTCTTTTCTGCGTTCTTCGAAACAAGCTTCGCCTTCACGACGACCGGCTTATCGGAGGGAAGCAAACCCTTGCCCAACACCTTGAAATACCCGAACTGTGTGACGTCGATCAACGGCGCGCTATCCTTCGAGGCCTTGTCCTTCATCTCCTGCGGTACCAACGACCAGAGACGGTCGATGTTGACGGTCGGGCAGAAGAACTTGTTGCGGAGCTTGTGGAAGTACCGCATACCGACCTTCCCGAAGTACCCAGGGTGGTACTTGTCGAAGAGAATGCGGTGGTGGTGCATACCTCCGGCGTTACCGCGACCTCCAGGATGCTTGCGGTGTTTTCCGATACGACCGTGGCCGGCGGAGACATGGCCTCTCTTCTTACGGTTCTTCTTGAACCTGGTGGTCATTTTCCGATTGGGGTAGGGGGTGGGAGGGAGATAGAGATCGGCGCCGCTGCGAGGAGGGAATGAGATGTAGGGTTTTGATCTATTTATACATTGGCGTGAGGGTGGGCTGTGGGTAAGGGTTTCGGGAGAACAGTCGAAGGAATGTAATTACTATATTATCCTTGTCAAGTTGGGTAATTACGAAAAATGCACTTTACTGCCTTTTTTTTCCTTTAGTTTTTAGCTTTTGCAATTTTTTAGGTTAATAATTTAATGCTTAGAAATATAAAATTCAAATTAATTGTATTCTTTAATTTCATAATAATAATAATAATAATAATAAAAGGTAAATTTCTGATTGATGGATTTATCTTTACAAATCTAAAAATTAAATGATTTCGTTTTTTCTTTTCTTTTCATATTTCAATTGAATTAGTTATCACATCTTTTAGGGAAATTTTGCAATCTCAAAAGTTTTCATTTGTAAAACTCTATATTTTCAGGTGTAATTATAGGAAATTATATCTTAATTTTTTAGTATAAATTAAACACAAAAATTAATTTTTGCAAGTAAAATGTTGCAGTGGGAGATCTGAATATAAAACCAAGTTTTTGAATTAGAATCACACAAAAGTCTCTACATCCATTGCACACCAAGGCTAAAAAACACTAATAAAGCTTTCTGCCACCAATGGGCACTACATTTGAAGCAGACATCAACGGCCGATTGCCAAACCCACCACCTCCGCCTCGCCCTCTCGACCGGAAATTCCGGCCAGATGCTGCACAAATATCAAGTTTGAATGATCAATCCCTCAAAGTATATGATCAAGTACCTGAACCTCCCAAAAGCTCATATATAATCTTGAAGATTCATGCAAATTCAGCACTAAAATAACAGTTAAACGAACTGTAGATATTTGCGCAAGTTTGTTCTGCCACTTATTATTCTAAGTTAAATCTAACAGGTAGAAGTAACTCGACAGATACTTACCACCCACGTCTGATCCACCTGATCGCGCCAAAGCAGAAAGTTGAGGGGGGACTATTTGCCCTGCTTGTTGCAGGATCTTTATAAGATATCTTGCATGCTTAGCATTTCCATGGGTGAAAAATGTGAAAGCAGTTCCCCTTGCTCCTGCACGACCCGTTCGGCCAATTCTATGAACGTAATCCTCTAGATTTGAAGGAAAATCATAATTGACCACAAATTTTATGTCCTTCACATCTGCAAACACAAAGAGATTCATCAGATAAAAAGTTTAACAAACAAAAAGTGTACATTATCTAGCCCACCTTATCCCTGCAGTCCTAAGATCCAAATTGGCCATGCTTAAGAGTTAAGATATACACATCTTTTAAAATGTGCCTACCTTACTTTGCAGGGATAAGTAGCAGCTCCTCCACAACTTTCAAAACCATTGTCCAATCAATAATTATTCTTTGCACGAGTCAACCGGCTGTCACAACTACCAGCTCCCTAAGTGTGGATGGGCACTTTAACTTCAATTATACCACTCAGGCACGTGAGAAGCACGCCATATGCGGAGTATTCAATTTAAGGGGAAAAAACCAATGCTCATACTCATCAATGTGAAACATCACATGCAACAATACATGAAAAACCAACAATTTCGGCATATGGAAAATATTGCAAACATTGAGGAAGGTGCCCATTCTGTCTGCACAACTCGAGCAGATATAGTACGATAGTGCTGGGAACATGAATCATATCTAATACTCTACAGGATATTGTCACTTCTATTCTGGCCTTCCCAAAAAATTAAGCAAGCTCCATCTCAACTATTTCTAGGTCATCACTAGGGCAAGGGACCATTTCAAGCACCCGATAATCAATGTCCTCAAAAGCCAGTGTGATTTCTCTGGTGAAACTAATTCTCCGGTGATACTAAAAGGCACCATGCTCATAACAAAGAAAGTTGTTAGATAGTAGCTAAAATTCATTACTGCAAAAACTTTGGCGCCCAAACCACAATATTATAAGGAACGTCGAGAACAGCCGGGAGACCTTAAGTAGTTGAAAGAGTAAACAAGAATCTAAACCTAAGCTACGGGACTAATCCTACCAAGGCCACGAGCTGCGACATCAGTAGCAATCATTATAGGACTTTTGCCACTTTTAAACTCAGCCAGGACCCAATCCCTTTCATCCTGGTTTTTATCACCATGAATGGATAAAGCTGGCCATCCATCCATTCTTAGTTGTCTTGTGACTTGATCACATCCTTTTTTCGTCTCCACAAAAATTAAAATTTTACTTCCATTCATCACTTCCTTCAACAATCTAATCAACCTGCAGGAAAATATAAGTTAAAGAAGACATCAACTTATAAGCTGTTGATGATTTTAATAACCTATATCACCTATTATATTTCTCTGTATCAGTCATAACTTCAATAACTTGTTGAATAGCATGATTCGCTTTCAGATCTGGAGACCCAATGGTAACCTGTAAAGCATTCAGCAGTAAGAGAATTCATAAAATCTCAAAAAAGAAAAAAAAAAGGATAAATTATTATAATTGTTGTTAGTTTCATCATCATCATTATTACTACAACAACAACTGCTACTGTTATCATTTACTTCCTCCATTGTTCCTACTTCAAAACACAAAGGCAACCTTCATTTACACGAATCAAAGCAGAAAAAGGTAGGACCAACCTTGTAAGCATTGCGCAAAAACTGTCGTGCCAAAGTTTCAACCTCCCTGGGCCATGTGGCACTCCAATACAAGGTTTGCCTATCTGGGCGAATCTGCATTTCCAAAATATCATAAAACACCAGAAGTATCTGAACACAATGTCTTCGACTATAATGGAAACAAGAACCACTTAAGAGACTCCCATAATCCAGATGTAAATGACAAACCAGCCAATTGAAGTGATCATGCACACAGAAATAGTAACATAAAGCACACAACAGAAAATTGTCTGTTAAGTTCATCAAGTGTAAATTAAGTTGTAAAAAAAAAAAAAAAAGACAAAACCACGTGTAAGGGTTAAATAAGAGACTCATATCAAAAGCTTGGAGGTCCTACTCCTATCCGACTTCAAGCAAAGTATGACTGTATTACTATCTAATCTGTTTACAGAAATGCCCATGGAATAGAAAAGTCTCATGCAATCAAATGCTTAACAATTATGAAATGTATAATGAAAGTTTGAAATACTATGATGGAATACCTGAGACACAATTTTCCTGATTTGGGGTTCAAATCCCATATCTAGCATGCGATCAGCCTCATCTAGTACAAGGTATGTTACTCTTCTTAAGTTAGTATGTTGTGCTTCCAACATATCTATCAATCTTCCAGGTGTAGCAATGATAATTTCAACTCCTGACATAAGAATAGCAATATTCCAACCGAATCAGCGCAAATGAATTTCAGAAAGAAGACAAAATAAATAAATAAATTAATTAATTAACAACCTCTCTTAAGATCGCGAATTTGTGGTCCTTTGGGGGCACCACCATATATGCAAGTACTTCGAATGTTAGCACGAGATCCAAATTTCACAGCTTCTTCCTGGATTTGAACAGCCAATTCTCTAGTTGGAGCAAGAACAAGTACAATGGGACCATCACCTTGTGCTGGATTTATTATATGTTTGTCAAAAGGTTATCTAAAGATATAGATATGAAGTGTCTCATCAACATAAGCACATAAAAAAAATACTTACCCAGCCTGGGTTGAGCACTAACATGAACAAAAGAAGGTAGCAAATAAGCCAAAGTCTTTCCAGAACCAGTCTCAGCAATGCCTATTAGATCTCGACCTCTTAGAGCCATAGGCCATCCCTGTGATTGAATAGCAGTAGGCTCAACAAAACCCAATCTAGCAATGACCTCAAGGCAATATTCTGCAAATCAAACTAATCCATGAGCAAAATACAACAATTAATTAACAACCGAAGCACATACACACACAAAACATGTGACATAAGCTCATGCAAGATGGTTGATCTCTAGCAGGCTTCCAACTGGAAGGGATGGATTTAGGAAGGGGTTCACAGAGTCACATCCCTTGGATTTTTAAAATTTTCCACTGTATACAAAATACATTTTTTTAACATAAGATCTTTACTTGTAAGAGTTGGTTCCCATATAATGTAAAACAATTAATTCAGAGCAAAAACTAGCTATTTGGGGCAGGGTCATCATGACATATTACCATTAGAACGTAGAATTTAATAACATAAATGATAATAATACCAGGGAAATTTGCTTCTTGAAACATCCGAATTGGCTTGGGGACATCATGCCCTTCAACTGTAATCTCCCGCCGAGAACGATACATCATAACTTCTTGTTCAGTCATTGCCCTCACTGATGGGCTCTCCACATAGAAATCCTTCTTAAAAGCAATCAACCCACTAAAATCCTGCTTTGGTAGAGAAATATGATCCAAGTCATCTCCCCTTGGCCTACTTCCTCTCCCACCACGACCTCCACTAAAGGCACCACCCCTACCTCCACCACGACCATGATCAAAGCCCCTCCCAGAGGCATAACCTCCTCTCCCACTTTCATGGCCTCTTCCACCACCTCTCCTATCGTTATTGCTCAATTCTCTGCCACCAAACCCTCCACCAGAACGACCACCGCGAACAGCACCAAACCCTCTTCCTACGCCATGCTCCATATTATGATATCCATTCCTAGCACCACCCACTATATGATGGGGTGCAGGCGGAGGACCTCCATGAGGATTTTGACCACCACGGCCATAGCTGGGCGGAGCACCACCTGGAATGGGGGGTGGAATCATCATCGGTGGCGGCCCCAATAAATCACTAATGTAGTAAAAAAGAATAGAAAAGGAAAGTCACAAACCGGAACAACAATTTAACGGCCTTCAAACACTCGTGATAATACAAAAATTATCACCAATTCGGCGTGCGTTCAGAGGAAAACAAACAATAGCCAATAAAAAAGCGAGCTATTAACATAAAATTCTCTGCTACTGATAGTCCACAAATTTGTAGGCAAACAGAAGCACATACCTTCGGCGCTGACGATACGATCCAGCATCGTGAAGTCTAGGATCGTGCTGGTTGTACATGGCGGAATTGTGAAGTTAAGACGAAATCTAAATGATAAGAAGGGGGGAGAGGGAAAGAGGGCAGAACAAAAAAAAAATCAATTTTTAGGGTTTTCAAAAGAGAAATTATAGAAACTGCTCAGGAGACGGTATTTTGTTTGGATTTCTGATACTTTATACATACGCTTTATATACGATATTATCCTTTGGTACCCTTTTAATATGTATCCATTTTTATTTTCTTTTTTAAAGTTATTTTAGCATTTTATTCTACTCTTTTAATTTATTTTTAAAAGAATGAAATATGGTATAATTTCGATTATTTTTAATTTTATTATTATTGAAATATGGTATAATTTCGATTATTTTTAATTTTATTATTATTATTAAACATGCATAAGACCTATATTTATAGAGAAAATAAATGCTTAAACGAAATAAAATAAAACAAATGAATATTTCAAAAAGATACTCTTCTTTTTCGGATTCAAAATAGGTAGAGATTTATATACACATATTTACATTTATTTCTCTCACAAAAATATTTACTTTATTCATTAAAAATTTTCACTCACACATATTAATATTTTATATCTTTTATTACCTAAAAATATTAGTCCATAATCTTTTAAAATCAACAAAATTAATAAAAATAAATAAATTCTTTTAAGCCTCGTGAACAAGAATAACTTCTCTTAAAGAAAAAAAAGTGAAAGAAAGAAAGACGGGGGAGTACTTTTTATTTATTTTATTTATTGACTTTCAAAGACACAATTTTGTTTTGTTTTTATTTTTTATAATAAATAAAATACAAAATATAAAATTCCATGGAATGATAATTTTAAAATTGAATGTTTGGAAACAAAAGTTAAACCATTAAAATTCCAGCTTTAACAAGAGTAGCCCAATTAAACAATTGGGTGAGAACCTGTAAACCTTTTCGTTAAGAAGGTAAGAAAATACAGTGTGAAATTAAAAAAAATATTCAGATTTTGTGTTGCCCAATTAAGGCGAGATAATAAGACATTGCCAATGATAGACAAAATGAGGTGCTTTTGGTGTAAATTTAGAGTATATATATATACACACACACTATACGCACACAAATACACTATACGTATACATATACTAGTTCACACAAAACAAAAGACAAGAAAAAACAACAAAGGTATTGTGAAGACAGTGGTGATGTGATGGATCAGGTGTTGGTCTTATACTTGGACTCATCGATCTCGATTCCTTCCTCCTCCACCCTCTCTCCGCCAGTCTTGTCAAGGCCCTTCCGCCCCATCTCCTTGTACCCCTCCGTCCCCAGCTGCTCCTTCCTCGTCTGCCCTCCCCTACTCCGCCCCTCCGCCAGGTGCTCCTGCGCCTCCACGCTCTTCCCGCCGGTTCCCCCGGGGACCACCGTCTCACCATGCTTCGCTCTCTCCTCCATGTTTTTCTTCTCCTGCTGCTGCGACGCCATTGTGTGAGTGAGTAATGTGTGAAGAAGATAATGCAAGCTGAGGGAGGTTATATAGAGGGGGAGGAAGGTGATCACACGTGGCGGTGTGGGGCTGACATGCGTGGCAGCGGGATCACACGTGTCGATCCACCAACACACCACCCGTGGTGACGCATACTAATCATCTACTTTGTCCAAATTCTTTTTTTTTTTTTTTAAAAAAAAGGCTTAAATAAGTGTTGACAAGATTTATACATGCTAGTTGAACAAATTGTGTTTTTGTAGTGATACATAATTGAAATTAAAAGTTTTAATTTATTATCTGGCTTCTGGATAAGATCTCCCGGGATTTCTAGCTAGCTACTTACTTTTTTATTATTATTATTATTATCAATCATAAAACATATTGCATTCCTTCATAATATATGAGAGGTACTCCAGTCTAAAAAAATTAATACTACAATCTTAAAAATAAAATTAAGCCAATTATAAAAAAAAATGTATTCTCATCGCATTTGGATTCTCTCCCATCCTTATTCTCTCAGTTTATTTAAATTTCTTCAAATCTGCATCATTCAATTATTATCTACGAATGTGAATTTGTCACGTTATTAGACATAATAATATAAGAAAAACAGAATTACACAGGATAAAATCATTATTTAAAATTTAATTAAATAAAGAGATTTTATTGAAAGAGTGGGAACATAATAGGATCCGAATGCATCATCTGAATCTTACATAAACATTCGCATTAACTAATTTCCTAAAACGTCAATCACTCCAAACTGCTAGCTACTTAAGATATTGTTATTCCATACTAAAAAAAAGAAAACTTATGTCTATTCAGTTATGTCTCTTACTGCTTTTTCAACACTTAGGTTGCGGTGGTTGAATATCACGTGATTTCTCATATTTCAATTTATTCAAATTGATCCCACCTACAATGAATGAACAATACATTATCAATTTTTTATTATTACTTTTTTTTTTTTTTGCCCAATATATCATCATGTTATATAAAGTTACAATAGGATCACTATCTGACACCACACTAATACCCAATTCAATCATAAATTATATTCCAAAAATTTCATGAGAACACACATCTAAAAAATAAGTATTCAATTATCTCATCTTCCCCATCACAAATAGGGGCATAAAGTATGAGAGTTAGATCAACTTTTATTTTATAGAATTGTTTTTATTGGCATTCTTTATTTAAATATTTTCCAAACTTTAGTTTGAACTTTTATGGGAGCTATAGTCAGTTCTTTTAAGACTTCTATACTTGCTAAATTTGAATCACACTCTAGACTTTCCTCTAATTCCTTTGTGTATGCTTCTAAGGTGGAAAATTCATCATACTTTAAAATTGTCTAATCTTTATTGTCTTTTCTTACATTCTCCTTACTATATTACATAACTGTTCATGAACCCTATCTTCATTGTCATTGTCTTATCTTTTTTCGTTACTAATAGTATGATTAGTACACTAATTGTGATTGACTCTTCTAAGAAAAAAAAATTAATTATTAAATTTAGAAGATTTTTTTTTGTTTTTTTTATCGATAAATGTTAGTGGTTAGTCAAGTTAGTATACACCAAACACCTTTATTTCTCCCTTTCCAAGTCTCCTTATATCACATTTTCTAATTCGTTTTCAATGGGAATCGAACCTGAATCTCTTACTTAAGTGAAGAGCCCAATGGTCTGGTTAGATAGTGTTGTTTGTTGAAGTTTCCATGTAATACTTTAAAGGAATTTTTATGAAAAATAAAGTTAACTATCGAATACAGATGCAAATTCTTTAGGATTATTTAAAACTATAAATTTAAGGTGGGGTGCACAGGGTGTACACGAAGTTGAACTCTAAATTTAGGTCTAAAACTATAAAATTATTGAAAATCTTTGGTTCCTAATTGATAATTAATATAAAATTAGATTTAAATTGAATTAATTAACGTATCTCCTGAGATAATTTTTTTAAAAATATATTTAGTATGGTTTTTTTCCCCTCAAAACCTGATCACGTGATTTCATAATTAATTAATTCATTTAAAATCTTTTCGGTTAAATATTGAAACAAGAAAATTATCGTTAATAATTTTCTCAAACTAACCGACTGGGGCCAATTTGATCGAACGACAGCTTCATCTTGCCAAGAGTACCTTCAGTTCATGTATATTTCCAATAAGATTTTTAACAATTCAGAGTTCTTGATCTATAATAATAATTTATAAAAAAAAAACCCTTAAATACTAATTTTGATATCCAATTTGGTAGAATCACTGCATACTTCTCTAATGTCAATGTCATTACAGCTTTCTCACGACCCGTCTCACACATACCCGGCCCGTCAATCGAATTTTCCGGAAAAGCGCACACACTCAAAAAAATGTCTTTCAGCATTCCTTGAGACTTGTGGGGTTTGATTTGACACAGCTTTGGATTTGGACAGAGCCACTTCATCTTTACTCTGTGGCTGTTGATCCTTATCTTCTTCCCATCAATACACCACATTCTGGTGCATATTTCTGCACATATTCTCCTTTTGCTAGTCCCTTTCTTGATAGCCTAAGCTTATTGATGAAACGAAGCTATATGGGGGAAGAGTTACCGAGGGTAGTGATGTTAGCAACAGGAATGAGTTCTAGAATGGCCTTAGTTGATGCATTGTGTCCGCCACTACCTGCACAAGAAACCCTGTTCACTCGCACTCAATGGGACTTTGTTCTTTATGATCTTGATAACTAATTCGTTGCATAGTCGAATGTATTTTTCCAAGAGATGTTTCCTCTTGTTGCACTCCTCGCTTATGTAAACTTGCACTTGATCTTTGCTCAGCTGGCTTCTTGATAGCCTCCCCACTGCCACACAAATCACATGTCAAGAATCATGAAACAGACTACAAGCTCTGTTGTTTGGTGGGATGGGTAGAAGAACTCTTAACATCTTAGAGTTCTCCAGTAAAGATTTCAATCATTTATGTGTGTTATAGGTATGGATTATCCTATAAGATCTATGGTCTTGTAAGATTAACGAGTCGATCCACTAGTAAAGCTCAAATTCTCTTAGTTCTTAAAGGCTCAGAGTTGATTTCAAGAAAAAACTAGCAATGCTACTGTCTTCTTCGTTTAATTCATATCAATGAAGCGAAGATAGACAATACAATAACAAGAGACATGGGAACTGCACCTGGTGTGGGGATGTAGGCAATCGGAGGGAAGACGTGCACGAGAAAAACACGACTTCCAGGGGACACAGCATGATCAAGTGCCCATTTGACCTCATGTAAGTCATTCTTACCAACAGCAACATATACATCACTACCTCCAACATCTCTGCTGCCTACCACGCTCTTGCGCCTGCCCAATTACGATACTGCCCCTCATCTATTTCCATTGAATTCGAGGTCCTCCTTTTCCACTCTTGCTTTAGACAAAAGATTCATGAACAAGAAGAAAAGAACAAATATGATTGAGAGGATGTAAAAGGGTCGTTGCTTTCAGGACTAAAACTGAGAAACAATAATAAGTGCTTTTCTTTTTGTCTAAAGCCACTTGCCACCACCCATTACCAAATTTGAGTTGACTTGGTAAGAATAATATAAGTATTATTAATACTTAATGTTTCTTCCACAAATGGAAAGATGTACTGGTTCTGATCACTCTTTATGTTTGGGAGATTTACCTCATTCATTATGATGTTATCTACCACAACTCTTTTGAAAGTTACTTCTCCACAATAATTGAATTAATTAAAATATTGCAACACAAACTTACTTATTACATCTAAATTAACTTCATTATTTGGTTACATAAAAATTATTAATTAAAGACAGTATATCAAGCCAATGAGGTGATCACCTTTTTTTCTGGTTAGTTAATCGCCCTTTTATTCAATTCCATAAAATAAAACAACATGATGGAAAAAGGAAAAGTTGAGAAAAGGAATAAATATAAGAATATTTTTGGCTTCTCCTTTTGATAGTCTCACTGATGTCTGTTTCTACATGGCTCAACCACCTATTAAACCAAGCATAATTCATAGGCAGACATGGAAAGACAGCTCTTTTATCTTAGGTGGGCCTTTATGCATCTTTCCTGAATCCATTCAGTGTTTCAAGATCATGCCAAATCAGGTTACACTGCTCCAGGGGCTCACACACTCTCTCTCGATTTACACGCATGCATGTAAGAACGAGCGTGTATAAATCAATGATGGATGGGTACATCCAGTGTGTGTGTGTCTGTGTCTGTATCAAGAATGGAATGTAAGGAGTGGTTAGCTAATAATGGCCTAAGATATTTCAGAAGAAACAAGTTGCCTAAAGAAGTCCACGCCATGTGACAAAAGAATATTGGGGCAACTCTTTAACAAGAAGGGAGAATGGACAAAAAGGTGGCAAGCTTTCGGATTTGACACGCGTTTATATCACATCTCCTATTCAAATAAACGAGAGTCTTCAGGCATACAAACAATGATCTTTCGGATACTGATGAAATGTTCATATACCAAGTTAAATAATCTGAGTACAAGATGAAAAATGGTATTGAAGTGGAAGATACAGTTATTACAAGATCAAGAATCTGAGGACATTCTTGAATGAAGTTTTACCTGTTGGAATATCAGAAAGGATGAGTGCTGAATATCCAAATTGATATGTGTTTGTTTGTTAAGGGGTGTAATCTTTCAACAAGATCTTCATGCAATGACAATAATTTTTAGTGGGGTGGTGGACCATAAAGCCACTACAATGATGTTGGACCAATTGTCTAATAGTAAGCTGATTGAAGTTGATATATAAAGCTGCAATTAATCAACATGGAGCACCTAAATAAGAAAAATAAGCAACAGTACAGCACATATATTCTGTATATATATATATATATATCGTCATGCAATGGTCATATAGCGTGAAACAATATTCTGTGCTTTCAATCGCCACGATCCATTATCTCTAATCTTGGGGAAACAAAGGTCCAAATTAACATAATGTTACTAATGAAAATAAAAACATGATAAGGATATAACACATATTGTTGTTACCTTTTCATTTGTGAATGCACCTGTGTTGCGATACGACCTAAATAAAATGGTGGGGATAATCAAGTGATCTTCTAGCAACGAGTGTTTCCGAGTACTATATAAAGAGGCCATCTTGACCTATAGAATTGGAATATGCCTTGCTAAGATATAAATGGAAGTTTTCTTCTCTAGTAAGCAGAATTGAAGTTTTTCAAGGAAAAAATAACATGGCAGCTGTGATGTTCCTTTCAATACTTAAACTACTACTAATCTTGATATTTGCTGGTTGGGTATCTCTATGGCTTCTAAAGCCGACTATGTTCTGGACTCGGAAATGGAAAGAAGCACAAGAACAGGCGTCGGCTTCCATGTTTGGCTATAACGGTAATGTATTCTGTTTTAAAGAATTTGTGTTGCAACTCCTCATTATTGCGTTCGTTCGCCTTGTGCAAGTATATAGACTAGGACAATATGTCTTCAACAATTATAATGGACTTGTGTAAGAGAGAGGTATGTGAAAAAAGATGTTTATTGCACAGGTCTTGCTTATGTAGTTTACACCGTTCCTATAATTGCTCTGGCTATAATCGGCTACATCTACTTGGAAATTAAACGAAGAGATTCAAGAAACAGGTACAAAGTTGATTTCAACATCATTAAGTTGGCCCTTTATGCATTGTTTATGTCTATACATCTTGGTTATTGATGCAGACATAGGAGAAGGGTATTCACTTCTTTTTCTGGCCCACTGATTGTGAATCAGTATATCGGTGTTTTAACCGGAGCACAGATTCTTGTTTCGTCTCTGTTTATCATGTTACTTGCCTGGACCTTCTACGTCCGTATTTCACAAGACTTCAAGAAGATGGTACCACTCAAATCATTCAAACTCAATCCGTGAGTGCTCATTCAACAATCAATGATCGATCATTCACAGAAACGAATAATAATCACAGTAAACATAATCATTTGTACCTGGTTTCAGATGGCAATATAAGCTGTTCAGGATGGCTACACGTTGTGGTTTGTTATCAGAAGCTTGCCTAGCTCTCCTCCTTCTGCCTGTACTAAGAGGGATGTCCGTATTTTGTTTACTTGGCATCCAGTTTGAAGCTTCAGTGAGGTACCATATTTGGGTCGGAAATGCAATGATATTTTTCGGTTCTCTACACGGTGCAGGGACATTCTTCATCTGGGGAATCAAACATAAAATCCACGATGAGGTAATTCGCCAACACAGTCATTAAAACACAACTTATATGACTCGAGTATGATTCAGAAACTGACATTTAGTAGATAAACAGATGTGGAAATGGCAGAAAAAAGGACGTATATACCTTGCCGGAGAACTGACTCTCTTAACGGGTCTCGTTATTTGGATCACAGCACTTCCACAGATCAGAAGGAGATGGTTTCAATTCTTTTACTACACACACCATCTTTACATAGCCTTCTTGGTATTCTTCTTGTTCCATGGGGGCGATCGCCACTTTTACATGGTATTTCCTGGAGTTTTTCTCTTCGCCCTCGATAAACTGCTACGCGTGATACAATCGAGGACAGAGACCTGCATTCTTTCATCTCGAGTCTTCCCATGCAAAGCTGTAGAATTGACATTACCAAAGGATCCAAGTTGGTCCATTACTCTTTTATCTTTATTATGAAAGCATGCATCAGTGTATCTAACTTCAAAATTCATACCTGATTGGCAGGGTTGAGATATACACCGACGAGCGTGGTCTTTTTGAAGATACCGAGCATTTCAAAGCTTCAATGGCATCCTTTCACGATAACTTCCAGCTCCAGTATCGACAAGCACACCATCTCTGTCATAATAAAAAGTGAGGGGCAATGGACAAGTTCCCTGTATAGCCAAATTCACGACGAACCAGATTCAGAATCGGATCAAAGGAAGCGTATCCCAGTCGCAGTAGAAGGTCCATATGGACCTGCATCACTGGAATTTGTAAGGTATCAATATGATCAACACAACATGAATAAATTGCTCAATTCTAGTACATCCACACAAAAAAAATACGAATGTTTTTGTCTGTTTTTTTTACATGTAACATACACAGGTACGACAATTTACTCATGGTTGCTGGAGGGATAGGAGTAACACCTTTCCTGAGTATCATACGCGAGCTAAGCTCAAACTTAAGCCAGGGAAGAAACGGATATCCGGATAGAATACAACTTATATACACTATAAAGAAGTCACAAGATGTTTGCTTACTGGATCCTATTCTTCCTCAGTTACTAGACATTGAACAATTTCATATAAAACTCAAAGTCTTCGTCACTCAGGAAAATAAACCCGGTGTGACATTAAAAGAAGTGTTCAACAGCATTCCTGAGGCACGAACGACAAACTATAGCACAATAGGCACGAGTTATGCAGCATATGGATATGAAAGATTACTACCAGTAGCAGCTATAACGATGGTTTCTTCAATAAAATTCCTCATATCGATCGTTATTTTCAACCATTTTGTCATCCCACCAGCAAAGAAACTCTCAGAAGAAAAGACTTCTTCGTCACTAATTGATCTCCTTCTCATGTGTTCTTTTGCCTTAGCAATCATATCTGGAACTATAATGGCTATCATGATAAGGTGGAAGAGTCTAAAGAAAGAGCTTCATTTATTTTCTGATAGACAAAGCGTAGCTGTGAAACAAAGCTCACTCGAAGCCAGTAGAGATCTAGACGAACACAAAATCATCTTTGGAGGAAGGCCTAACTTTCAAGGTACCATTTCTTTCACTATAGTAAACACTGATTTTTTTTTTCTTATTACATCATATTCGTTCTAACTTGCTATCGATTTAGCAGATATCTTGTCAAGTTTCACAAGAGAATCCTGGGGATCCGAGATAGGTGTGTTGATCTGTGGGCCTGAATCAATGAAAGAATCGGTCGCCTTAGCGTGCAGACAAGCTGCAGTTTCGTTAAAGAATGCTAAGGGAAAGAGACCACACTTCAATTTCCACTCATTAAATTTTACACTCTAGTGGGATTTATAACAGCAACCACTGTGCCTTTGAAGTCATGCAACAATATTGTAAGATGCTAATGTAATAAGATAATCTTTGTGAAAATGTTGCACTTTTTACTTAAAGATCAACATGAAAGAATCAAGCTACAGTTCAAAACTATGTACACAAGGTGGAAGTATACAACAAAAACAATAATATTACACAAAGCAATGAAGAGCAATTCACATCTGCTCTTCTTGTACGTTTACACATTCGTCTCTATCGATCGCGCTCTGTGTAGGTGTCAATCCAGACAAGAAGTCCTTGGGAGCCAAATCTACATGCTCACTTAACATGACAGCAGTAACCTCTCTCATGGTAGGTCTACGGTTCGGATCAGGGTGACAACAAGACAACCCCAGTTTCAATGTTGCCTCCATTTCCTCCACTTCATATTCATCCTTAATCCTCTTATCAGCCACCTCAGACAGCCTCCCCTCGACATATTTCTGCCTAACCCAATCAATCAGAACTTCCTCGTCCTCGCTTTCTACCGCCGTTTCTATTGGCTTCCTCCCACAGGCCACTTCCAATATCACAACCCCAAAGCTGTAAACATCACTAGCTGCAGTAGGTGAAGCCAATGTTACAACTTCAGGAGCTAAGTACCCCAATGTACCAACAACCCGAGTTGTGTTAGGCACTTGTCCGTGTGTGTACAGCTTCGCTAAGCCAAAATCGCCTAACCTCCCACGCATATCATTATCGAGCAACACGTTGCTCGATTTAATGTCCCTATGAACTACCACTTGATCCCAGCCATAATGAAGATAATTTAACCCCTCAGCTACATCAGCTAGAACCCTCTTCCTTACTTCCCAACTCATAACTTTCTTCGGTTTATCGAATATCCATTTGTTAAGACTGCCATTTGGCATGTAATCGTAAACGAGCAACAATTCGTTCCGTTTCCTGCACCACCCTCGCATTTGTGCTAAGTTCTTGTGCTGCAGCCTCCCTATACTCGAGATTTCAGCCATGAATTCCTTCAACCCCTGTTTGGAGTCATGATTCACACATTTCACTGCTACATCCATGTTGTTAGGTAATCTCCCTCTGTAAACTTTGCCAAAACCACCCGATCCAAGCAACTCTTCCTTCCAAAATCCCTTAGTAGCTAAACTTAGCTCATCATATGAATATCTATGAGGCCAATATTCCATCTCCCAATCCTCAATCTCATCTTCTTCCCCTTCTTTCTTCTTCCACCAAAACCAATACACCAAAAACAGAGCAACCACCACTGCCACCACACAACCCACCGCGATCCCTGCAACACCGCCGTTAGACAACGAAGATGACCCTGAATTCTCCAGCCTGAAAACCTGTAAACCGTTGGTGTTGACGTCTCTAGCAACTCCAACATCACTGAAGCTCCAAGCTAACACTCGCTGAGCCTCAACCCACTGAGTCTTAGAAGCAGAGAATCCTATGAACATCTCCGGCCCACAGTAGTTGGCGATCAACGGATCCCTGTACGACAACAGAACCGTCGCGGGTCGGGGCATTCCGGCCGGAGCAATGGTGACATTGATTTCATTTTCCGGGCCGTTGAACTCAATCCAAGCATGAATATTCTGCCCATTTCTCATATCAACCGGCACAAAGGTAGAATTAGTACCAGCTTCATAGTAACCCGCTGTGTGTGTTGTTATTGAGACGATATTGTTGAGATCGATACCCACATGATTCACATCCGGATCGTTGAATTCCGGGTTCCGGCCCGTATCGAATTCGATCGCCAATAGCGGGCCCACGGTCGGCGGCTGGCTGGAGAAAAGCCCGAAATACTGGCCGGCGAGCGCGTTGGGCGGGGAGGTGGAATTGGAGAGGACAAAGGCGAGCCCGAAGCCCGGGCTGGTGGCGATATCGGGGAGGATTGAGAAGACGAACTGGGTGGAAAACGACGTCGTAACAGCGGTCGAATTGGGCGACTTGAAAGGGACTCTGAGAGGGTAAAAGGCGCGGCCGATGGAGAGGGGATTGGAATCGTTGGTGAGGCGGACCACCGGTGGCTCGAGAAGCGCGTCGTCGATGAGAGAGAGATTGGCGGCGGCGGTGATGGAGTTGAAGAGAAAATCGAGGGATGAAGATGGCGATGCTAACTGCAGGAACAGGATGAAGGATACTGTAGGGAACATTTTGGAGTTGGGTTTACTGAAATCTAGAGATTTGCCACTGCCATTTTCAGACAAGCTGAAATCTCTCTCTCTCTTAAGGAAATTCGTTTGATTTAATTAATTAATTAATTCGAGAAAAATGATGAGAGATGTTATCATGGGATTAAGAAAATTAAATAATGAAAGTTTTATCCATTTTTTTCAATAATTTGGATCACAGTTCACATGGCCTGCTGATTATACATTTATTTTACAATTTTTTGTATTTAATTATTAATAAATGAGTTGCCATTTCCATATACACGTTTGAGATTACTCTTAATTTGCTTATTCTTTACTCTAATTTTCAGGTATGAATTATCACTGTTTTTAAGTTTTAGCCATCCGTTTGTTCAATATGTTTTGGATTTTATCATTTTATCATAAAAAAAGGACTTTTTATAATTAAATTAAATTGAATTTAGAATGTGTACACTTGAAAATATATAGTTACGTGAGCTAGTGTAAAATCGGTAAAATGGTGTCCCATTCAAATAGAAAGAATCGAAAATGGATTTTCTCTTGGTCGGTAAATGCTCAATTCTTAAAAAAGTACTTGGAATTTTTTTATTAATATATTCCTTCATTTTTATTAAAATACTTAAGTTCTTTTTTCCATTTATTTAGCTATATTCATTGGTATAAATAGTGTAAAATTATCATTTTTCTAAAAAAATAATAATAATGTGCAGGTAATTAATAAAAATGAAATGATTAAAATGTTTTTATATTTTTAAATTTTTTCAATGTCATTGAAGATCAATTATGCCAAATTCGAGAAAGTATTTACTTACAATACCAATGGCAAAATGTGGAAGGATTCATTTTTATTCCGTGGAGAGTTTTGAATTAATATTTCGCGTGTTTTTGACTTTATCAAAAAGAAAATGAATAAAATGATTTGACCTTTTATTTAGTTTGTGGGGGTGTCTAAATGAGAGTTTGAATTGGAAATAGAGAAAGTAGGGTCATAAATTGAAGATGGAGTTAGAGGGATTAATGAGGTTTGAATATTTCAGTATTTGGTCAGCAAAGTGCTTAGTCAATTGTAGCCTTATTCCAAGAAATAATCCCTCAACACACAAATTAAAGATAATATATATCCCCTTTACACTTTATCTTAATGTCAAATTATTAAAAATAAAAAAGTTAAATAATTTTTTAAATATTTATATATATCTACAGTAAATTTATGTATAGGATGGAGTAATAATTTTAAGGGAAATTACCACAAACACAAACAGTCCATTAAGTATAACCAAACCATAAATGGTTCTCTAAATTTTAAAATTTTCAATTTTAATCATTTCTAATCCAATTTTGATCCTATTATTTCAATTTTAGTCCAATTTTCTGAAAAAAAGAAAAATCACATTCTACGGGAGTCTGATAGGGACTCAATTTGGGACATTTCCGGCAGCCCCTTTTAACAATATCCCACGTGGCAACATCAACATTTTAATACAAATGCCATTTCAGCATTTTAATGCAGCTCACCCATTTGAATTGCCACATCAGCATTATAATACAGATGACTCCCACTCCAACAAGCCTCTGTTTCCACTTCCAGTTCCAGTTCCAATTGATGACACCCACCGGCGGCTTAATGCCCCATCACCCGAGTCCATCACCGACGAGTTACCCGGCTACGGCCTCTTCCCTAGCCCCCACCGCCTCTCTCCGCCACTGCTCCGGACACTACTACTATCTCCTCCCGCTCCAGTACACCCGTGCCGGCGGCGCTGTGGACATGAGTAAAGGGTTTCTGAAGAGGCTGTCGGAGACGGAAATCCTTCCGAGGTACAATAGCGGCGAAGTGTGGAAGGTCAGGCTGGTCATCGACACCGATCACTTGTCGGAGATCCTGTCGCAGGAGGCGCGCACCGAAGCGCTCATTGAGAGCGTTCGGACGGTGGCTAAGTTCGCGTCGGCTGAAAACGAGGTAGAAAACAGAGCAACTTTTGCGGTTAACGAGTGGACGACTAAATTGATGAGGCAGCGATTTTTTTAGCGGCACTGTTCCGGTCGGACCTTGCAGCAGACTTGGCAGCGACGAAACTCCGGTGGGCGCTGCGGCCAGAACGTGGTTCTCCGGTGGACGGGGCAAAGCGGCGGCGACTCGGAACGACGGGATGCGGTGGCGATAGATCTTACCAGAGTGGTTGTTTGTGCGTGTTTTTTTTTTTTTTGTTTCCGGCTGGGAATGACGAATGAAAAGCGAATCTCGGTGGAATGCGAAGGTAACAGATTCCGGCAGCGGCATTCAAAATGTGGCTCTCCGATAACAGCAGCAACGATTGACGGGGGAGAAGCGGCAGATCCGTCGGTCTCGACGGTTGGCAGCGACACAGGAGGGTAAGCAACGGAAGGCGGTTCGCTGGTGGTGTGTTCACATTTCCGCCGTCGACCCTGCGAAAGTGGCAGTTCGCAGCAATGGTGGTGAACATGGTGGCGGGGAAATTTGTACGGCACATATTGCTGGTAGTGGGAATAGGGCTTCTTATTGCAAATGGGAACAGGCTTGATGAAGTGGCAGTTGAATGACTTGATTTTATGCCACGTGGATCTTACAAAATGGGTGCGATCGGAAATGCACGTATATCATGTGGATTGTGATTTTTTTTTTTAATGAGAATGGACTAAAATTGGATTAGGTGGATCAAAATTGGACTGATAGGACTAAAATTGAATTTTTAAAAGTTATAGGACTAAATGTGAGTTTGATCAAACTTAATGGACCAATTGTGATAATTTCTCTAATTTTAATTTGTGCAGATATATTAGCGAACAAAATTTCAATTGGGCCAAAAGATAACCTTTTCTTATGGGCTCAAAACTGAAAACCTATTACTTATGCGGCCTATAGTTAAAGCCCATTGACCGAAATAATTCATACTTTTTTAAGAAATGTATTTTTATAGTGTTTTTTTATTTTTTTTGTAGTAATATATAAGACTTATAGCATATTATGAATAAGTATTTCTTACATCCAGATGTATGTACATCTTATTTTACTATTTAGTAATACAATATTATTAGTGAATTATTATATCTATATATTATAAAACTCAAAATAGGCAAATACGTGGGTAAATCCGGTTCATAATGTAAATTTTGTAGACCTCTCTTTCAATCTTACTATATTCGATGTATTGCTAGAATTAAATTAAAGAAAATCATATGATTTACACCGTAAATTCAATTTATAGAAAACTAACTCTAAAAAATATTATCAAATTCTGTAATGTAATACTTCATTTGTCTCCTTTCAGATTGCACACTTTCTATTTTAGGTTGTCCTACAAAGTTTGCACCTCCCTAAAAAATCAAAAAGTTAAATACAATTATCCTTCAATATACACTTTTATTATTAAAAAATCACCCCCACCTAACACATTTAACAATTTATTTATTATCATAAAATACCATAATATTCGTACTGAATAAGGTGTGTAAATATAAATGAGACAGAGGGAGTAGTAATTTTTTACTTATCTGTTGACATTAATTTTTTTAAATAAAAAAGAATAATACAAACTCATTATTCTAACATTTAAATTTTCATGTATTAAAATATTAAAATGCTAAGTGTATAGCAAAGTGTGTAAACGAGACAAAAAAAGAAAAAAAAATCTTACTATAAACTCCATATTTCCTTGGTATAACATGGATCTAACTTCTAACCAATACATCCGAGTTTTAAAAAAGAATAATCACTATTGTTGTGGTCAGTTTTCATCATAAAGACTCCACCGTAACCCAACTATCAGATGATCGATCAAAGAAGAAAATAGATTAAAGAAAAAGCAGAGTTTCATAGCTCATTGGTGTATCTTTCATTGTGATATTGCTTATAGATCGTGTGTTACATCATTTTTCTCCCCCCCTATATGGGAGTTCATTCCCCTTTTCATTCTAGATTATTCCTCCTAATCAACGATCGAAAAGTGTCCTATTCTAGAATCATCATATAACATATTTGGTGTTTTCTTGATGCTCTCATTCCTCATTGGTTAATGTGGAATCTTTTTCTAACAAACAATTGGAGACCATTATATCATATCTTTTTTGCTGCCTCTGTCTTTCTCTCGCCATCATCGAAAGTAAACTCGGATGTTTGAGGTTGTTTCGCGAGGTTATCCAGTAATTATTCCCGGGTTTGCGGCCTTTATTATCCCCGAGGATAATCAGGATAAACCTGGGCTTTCATTGACTTCCTACCTTCTTGGGCCTGCTTTAGTGGGCCGCTTAAACATCATCAACTGGACCGAGCATTTATCCCATAACACTAGCCCCTCAATCTCAGAAAATGATGTGTAACAACATTTTTCGAGGTTGAAACTTTAGTCAAATGTGCTGTTTTTTCTTTCAATATTTTTCTTTATGCTGGACTTTACAAGTGGCCCAACTCCAATCTAACTGCTCATCCTTCTCTTTCCGACTCTATCGCTATGTACCTCCTCTTCGTATTCCTAGGGTTTTCATCTGCTCTTCTCTTCTTCGCATGGACCAACCGTGACTTTTTAATCTTCACTTCCAGGTACTCAATTTTCTCTTTCCTTTATGGATCTCGATAGCGATTACACTCCTTCTCTTTCGCCTTCTGGATCTGGGGCTCTTTCCCCAAACACCTCCTCTAATTTATCTCTTAACGAAGACGAGACACCCATTAATGTATTTCCCAATGTGGACATGACCACTTGTGCGGATGTGTCAGATTTCGGGGTTAGTATTTGCCATTCGACAATTTCTCTGAAGAAATTGGATGTTCTGAAACTATACTGTCCACCCTCAATTATTCTCCATAGATCTAATCCGCAAGTTCGTATGTGTTGGCCTCCACAAGGTTATGTCGGCGCATATGAACTGATGTTACATAATGGTGTGCGTTTTTCTCTTCCTGCTGTTATTTCTCGCTCCCTTCTTTACTGGAGAATTTCTCCAGCCAAGCTCGCTCCTAACGGATGGTCCATTCTATTTGCTTGCTTATTTTATTTCGCCAATCTGGGTATTCTTTTCTTTCCCCTCTAGAAGTCGAATACCTCTATTCCCTTACTGTCGAGAATAACGCCCGGGGATGTTACTATTTGTTTCTTCGTAGTCATCCTGGCCTTATAACCGGTATCCCCAGCTCTAATAAGGGCTGGAAGAATAAGTGGTTTTGGGTTTCTGGTCCTTGGGGCTGGGATACCCCTATTTGCTTAGATAGCAGTTCTTCGGCTTCCCAGAAAGACGTCCTTCCTAATTATTTTCAGGATTCTCCTCCTTGTGAGTGTAGTTTTTTTGGTCTTTTCCATGAGGCATAATCGTTATATCTCCAGTATCTAATGTTTTTCTTGATTTTTTTGTTCACAGCTTCTGGTTTTCCTTCATTGGATCCTCTCTCTCGCAATTTTAAAACTCATTTAGAGATTATTTCCTCGCTACCGCCAGTCCAGCGTCATTTGAATCATCTCCTGACCGACCACAATCTTCAGCTCTATCAGCTCTCCCATGAGACTTCTCCCATGGCCTCTAACACTGGTTAGGCTCTTAATTTCTTTCATTTTCTTTGTGTGCTTTACTCTTTTTTATGCTTGTATGATGATCTTCTTTTTCTCTCTTGTTGTTGTTACTACTATTTCTAGGGAAGCGTTCTCGTTTAGTTCCAGCCAGTGAACGTCTGGCATCATCCTCAGCCCCTTCTATTTCAATGAGACCTATACTCAGTCCTCCTGAGGATATCTCGACATTAAAGAAGCCCCGGGTTTCTCCCTCTGAGTTTGCCTCCGATAAGCATATGTCCTCCAACACTCCTGGCATGATTGAAATCCTCGAAGATCCTCCTCCCAATTTAGGGAGTGATGTCCTGGCTCCTATGAAAACTACTTCCTCCCGATCCAAAGGTAAATGATAAAATAAGTTATGTAAAATATTATTTTTTAAAAATATAATGTATTGAAATATTATTTATTTAAAAACTTTTGCTATTTTTCATCATTTAAAAAAGTGTAATAGTCAAACAAATAATTAAAGTGTAAAAGTTTTATCCGAGCGGAAGATTAATGAAAAGGAAAAAGAAAAAGAAAAGGAGAGAAGAATATAAGCATCCAAATAATGGGAGGTAGTAATGTCCTAAAGATGGGTTACATTACACGTATGTGTTAATGGTTTATGTTGCTCAAGCTGATTCCTCGAGTTGTTTCCTTTAATTATTCAATTAATTAATATATTTAGTAATTTAGCCCAATAATTCTCCCCGATTAATAAGACAAATTCTCTTGTGAGACATTATATACGTGAGACAGTCTGTGAGATGTGTTAAAGTATGTCTATTATATAGATAAAGTATGTTTAAGAGTTGTTAAAGTATGTTTTCTAAAATATGATAAATGATGAACTAAAATATGATTTTAAGGTGTTATAATATGATTCATTATTAATATACATTAACTATAAATAAGCATATTTTACCTATATAATAAGCATACTTTAATAATAGGTCAAACCGTCTCACAAAAAATCCGTCTCACAAGAGAGTTTCTCCTGATAAAACCATAGAACGTGCATGCGATTATTTATTTGTTGAATTGTTATTTAATTTTGTAGGGATTAGGGATATTTATACATTTTTCAGGGATATCCGGATATGTTATCACTATTTTAATTATATATATATATATATATATATATATATATATATATATATATATATATATATATATATATATATATATATATATATATATCAAATTCTATCCTAAATATAATAATATATTTTAATTTTTAACCCACTATCCTCTAGTACTATGGGTTAGTTAGTGTTCTCTGGAGATGCTAACACTCAAGTTTCAGGCATGACTCATGAGCAGAAGACACCTGCAAAAATGATTTTGGTATTTAGAAACCTTCACTTTATTTATCAATATATTCATGGCTTAGCCTATTCATATTTTCATCCTTATCTAATGTAATTTGTAAGATTATGGGGTATATATAAATAGGCAAAAACTCTTGTATTTTCAGACGCACGGATTTAGATCTGTGCGCCCATACACGACCCTGAATATATAAATAACTTGATTGACTCTCATCACAATTTTATTCACTTGGTGGCGCACAAGAGCTTGCTCATCTAAATATTCAAGAATTGAGAAAATAAAGAGAAGAAATATTATCCTCAGAACGTGATGGCGGTTCTAGGTTCTAAACTATAGTTCTTTTAAAACTAATTATATAAATATTCAATTTCTTTTTTCTTTGAATAAGTTCCAAAGTTGAATTTAGTCACAATACACGTACAACTCATTTAAAATCCATATGAATTAACAGAGTACTAATGACTGCTGTGATATTCTACGTAGCAGGACAGATGCACCAGAAACAATCAGAGTTATAGTTCTATATAGAATTAATTGAATAATTTTG
The DNA here is from genome assembly GCA_023678885.1 of Pogostemon cablin. Taxonomy (NCBI): domain Eukaryota; kingdom Viridiplantae; phylum Streptophyta; class Magnoliopsida; order Lamiales; family Lamiaceae; genus Pogostemon; species Pogostemon cablin. Next base: position 3,287,600 of record CM042960.1, on the reverse strand, counting down.
TACAATACATAATTATATACACATATATTTAAACAACTTGTTCATCAGTAAAAATAAACCCTATATATCATGTCCACCATTTGTATCATTCGTAAAATTTCTTTAATATTACTAGAAAATTATGTGGAAAAAATCAGAGGAAAAGATCATACTCCTATAGTCCTATATCTTGTTATGTTAATGTGTTGGAAATAATTGTTTTATAAACTTTCAAACCAAAAAAAAATAGTCAATTACGAACCTTAAAACATAAACATGAAGTAACAACAACGATTCTTTTGAAATATACCACAATTAATCTGCAAGATATGATAGAAGAAATAAATATATTAACTTGAGATCGACTTCAATAGAGTCCACTAATTCTTCTCACTATAGGAAACATTTCTCCTTAGGGAAAAAAAAGGAAATAAAGAAAGAATAGCAAGTTATTGTGTTTTATTTATTATCGATTCCATAAAGTTTCGAAAAAAGAAAAAAAAAAAAAAAGAACACTATAGTGAAATGAATAATGAATCGTGTAAGATAAGAAAAATGAAAAAAAAATATTAAGGAGTATTATTATTTTATGTGTAGTGGGTAGTTGTATTAGTTGTGAATGGTGGGCCATATATGGGATCCTTTTATTAGAAAATATGGACCTTTGAGTGAAATGTCAAATATAGTAAAATGTGGATTTTTCGATGGAAATGAGGGAAGTACTTTAATTTTAAATTTTACATAACATTTATAATACACATAACACATTCTATCATTTATTTATATTCAAAAATACCCCTAAAAATAAGTCAAAATGTGATTTTTATTAATATTCGTATAAACAATAAACATAAAAATGAATTAGGGACTGAGGAAGGACTACAATTTTCTCACCAATTACACGAAATGGTCGATCAATTAAGTTAAGATGATTTGATTCCCAATTAAACGAAATGAATCATGTAAAATACTCCATTAGTCTCATGTATTAATTTATATTCCCTCCGTCCCATAACAAGGTACGCTTTTGTTGTTTGCATGTGGACTATTTTAGGGTCTTTATTTGCTTTTTGAACGTAAATTAAGGAGTATTATTATTATAAATAAATTGGGTAATTATATTAGAGGAAAGTGGTGAGTCATATTGTGTACTTTCTTTATTAAATAGAAGAAATTGATGCATTTTAAGCGGATGTCATGAATAGTGAAACGCGTGCCTTGTTATGGGACGAAGGGAGTACATATTTTTCAATTTGAGATGTCTCAAGTATTTATCTACGTTTCATTAATGGTAAAAATACACTATACATCCTACATATATTTTACACTCTATTCATCAATTCTAATAATTTTATTTACTTTTTTTTATTATTAATGCACATTTTTTTATAGTATATATTATATATTAAAAAGATAATACTTTGATAAAATATTAATTTTATCATTTTGATTCTCCATTTTAAAGGTATTTATTTTCTATTTAAAAAAATCAACGCATATCAATCACTCACTATTAATATAACTATTCAATTTAATATTGGTTAGTTTACGTGAAAAATAAAAGAGTATCTTATGAAAATCGAGAGTTTGATTAAATAAAAGAGAAAAAAAAGGAAAGGGGTTAAAGAGATTTTGAGGTTTAAAATTGAGAAAGAGACAAAATACAAGGTGGGCCCTTATATTGGGAGTTACTATGAAACGTTCACCATATTAAACGGAAAAGAAATGAGGCGATTAGTTGTCCAATTAATAATGGGTTTGGCGTGAGCCGACAACAGGCAATCAAAACCCGGCGAGACTCTCAAAACTAAAACCTACACGTGGCTCTCAAACAGGGGTTGCGCATCTCCAACTCTTTCTAACGACTCCACCCCATCGTTACCACTAATCACGCTCCCAATGGACCAATGCATCAATTTTTTTTAACGTATATTAACGAGTATTATTACTTTTTTTATCCCGCCTAAATATCACTATTTTACTATTATATTGGGTTGTCTCGTACAAATTATATTATTTTCATCATTTAGTAAAAATGGCTCACCAATAACTCACCACTTCCCATCACATCTATCTAATACACTCATCCACTTTACATAAAATAATAATACTCCTTAATATACATGCAAAAAACAAATAATGTTGTTTGCCCGAGACGGAGGGAGTACTATTTAGATGTGTAAAAAAAAATTTTAATAAAAAAATATTGATTCTTAAATTCTGATATTTTATGATTTTTCATAATTTTGTTTAGATGAATAATTTCTTTTTAAAATTAAAAATAATGACACGATATAGTTGACTCATACTTTATATTTATATCATGATTCATGTCAATATTCTGTTAAGAGTTTTACCGTGAATTTAGATACTATTTTTAACTTTATATATACTACAGTGTGTGAAAAAAAGATTTTTTTATTGTATAAAATCACCATAAATATGGGGTAGTATGTATATAAGATGGTGATTACAATTTTGAATTTAAATATGATTATTGAGTTAAGTATTATTTATCATTTATTTTTTATGATACAGTTAAATTTTAATATTTTCGTTCGATCAAAAGTGTAGTATTATATTTTCATTTTGAGCATTCACTCAAAAGTACGTCATTTCCCTTTAAAAAAACGATGATATTCATGATCACCACTTTCTACTAATACAACTATCCACTATATATAAAATGCTCTTTATGTCCACTTACAAGGGCGTCATTTATTTTTTCACATGAATTAAGAAGTATTATTATTTAATTAATGTTCAGTAGATAGTTTTATTAATAGGATGTGCAAGCCACATATTTTAGTTGTAATAGTGATTTGTGTAAGTCTCATATATCTAAAAGTAAAATGAGATTTTTTGGGGTAGACGAATAAACCGCAAAATGAGATCCTAGCGGACAGAGGGAGTAATACTCATTTCGTCCGCCGTAAAGATAGCATTTGCTATCTGTACGTGGATTATGAAATATTAACATTTAATGGATAGTTGTATCGGTGGAGTATGTGAATCTCACATCTTAATTGTATTAATGATGTGTCATGAAGTATATTAAAAAAAGAAATGATACCATTTGAAGTGGGCACAAAAAGAGACAAAATATCGTTTGAGGTGAACTGATATACGCTGTAATTAGAGGTGTTAAACGAGCCAAGCAAGTTCGAGCTCCCCATACTCGAGCTTGGTTAGAGTACTTATCGAGTCGAGCTCGAGCTCGGCTCGTTAAGGTAACGAGCTTATATACGAACTTGGCTCGACTCGAAAAATACTCGAGCGAGCTAGAGCTCGCCTCGTTAAGCAAAAAGGGTGAGTTTTCGAATCTTATCGAGCCGAGCCTAATATTAAGCAATATAATTTTTATTATATTTAAAATATTTATTTTATTACATATTATTATAATTAAATAATACTCTCTCTGTCCATTCTCAATATATCTATTTGCTTTTTGCACGTGGATTAAGGAGTATTATTATTTTATGTGTAGTAGGTAGTTGTATTAGTGGAGGGTATGAGTCCCATATATTTATTTGTATTAGTGGAATGTGTGGGTCCCATAGTCCAAAAAGTGAAATGGATAGATTAAGGATGGACGGTCCAAAATAGTAAAATGAATAGATTGACAGTGGACGGAGAGAGTAATAATTAATAATATTAATATTATTAATTATTATTTTCAAGCCTTAACGAGCTTTATTTTCAAGCTTTAACGAGCCGAGCTCAGCTCGTTAACGAAACGAGTATATTTACGAGCTCGAATAAAAATGAACCGAGTCGAGTTTGACCTTTTTCGAGCAGAGCCTTCGAGTTGCTTGTTTGTCATAAAAGCTCTAGCTGTAATACCTTTTAATCTACATTTAAAAAACATATGATACACTTAAAGAGTATCATGGAGGTAATATATAAATAAAAAAATAAGTGAATTTATTTATGAGAGATGCGCATTCTATGAAATCGATGTGAAATCAAAATAGGGTTAAATCTTTCTTAAATTGTTCACAAATTATTTACATAAATTTAATGAACCTCCCCCTCTCTATTTTATTTTTCATTTTTTCTTCTTACCAATCTTTCTTTCTTCCTTTTGTTTTGAATGTTGCTTGTAGAATGAGTCATATTGGAGTTTATCATGACTTCATTCTCGTAGAATGTTATTCTCCTATAGACTTTTAATTTTCAGTACAAAATATAGTAAAAATTACTATCGATTTTTTACATGTTTTTCATCAATCCTAAATTTTTTTACATTATTTCTAATACTAATTTGTACAATTTTATTTTATAAAATATTATCACTCATAATAATCAATAAATACACGAAGAATAAAAAAAAAAGATATCTACATACAACTCATAATTAATCAAAAAATATCCTCAATAATTTCACTGCTGAAACCTAATTCAAAGGTTTAAGTTCCACCATAATACTCCCTCCATCCTGAGCAAAGATCGTTTACTTTTTGCACGTGAATTAAAAATTATTATTATTTTATGTGTATTGGATAATTGTATTAAAAATATGTGATGAGTAGTGGTGGACCCTTTTTACTAAAATGGAAAAATGAGAATCTTTGAATGAGACACCTAATATAATTAAATGAGGACTTTTCGGTGGGATGAGGATGGAGGTAGTACATATTTTTTTTAACAAATATATATATATATATATATAATTCAATTGTAATTTTGTTTTTAAAATTGTGAAATTGACAATTCAATTGAGTCTTATTCAATTTTAAGGTTCCCCATGTCTTCAATTTCCCACCCACACTTTATCCCTGCCACCAAACATACTCTATTCGAATTGATAGAGAACCGAATATCCGAATATTAATCAAAATTGTAATATCGCTTTAATTAATATTAATAAATAATTAATTAATTAATAAAATCAGAATAGTCGCAACACCTTCTCCGTGTTGAATTCAAATAGTATTAGGAAATCTTCAAGATTTATTAATTTTAAACCCCTCTCGAATTCTATAAATACCCCCCCTACTTACAATCTCTGTTTCTTGAAAAGAGCAAACAAAAGTCTCTTCTATCTTCTCTCTCCTCAAAGTTCTCTTCTCTCTCTCAACGTCTTTCATCGCTCTTCAACATGACTCAGAAAGTGAACTCGAGTAAAACAATCAAGTTTCTCTACAGCTATGGCGGTAAAATCGCTCCTCGCCATTCCGACGGCAAGCTCCGCTACTACGGCGGATCCACTCGTGTTCTCGCCGTCGATCGTTCCGTTTCTTCTTCAGGTACTTTAATTCGAATGTCTGTTCTTCCCTAATTTTTCCTGATTTTATTTTGTGCGATTTTAATTTAATTTTTTTTCTAAATTTGATGTGTTTTCTCTTGTTTGTGCAGAACTGTTGGTGAAATTTGGGGAATGTTGTGGATCTTCAATGGATTTGAAATGCAAGTTACCGACGGAAGATTTAGACGTGTTGGTTACGATCAAATCCGACGAAGAACTTCGAATTCTGATCGAAGAATACGAACGAGTTTCTCCGGACGAAAAAATCAGAGCCGTCCTGTTTCCAATTAAATCGGTGAAGAAAGTCTCTCGACCGCCGTCTCCAGTTTCGTGTTTCGATTTCCCCTCGATTCCGAAACCGCGCGTGGCGACTCCGTTCATCCAACGCTACCCTACTGCTCCGCCGTGTGCGGCGCTGCGCAGCCGTTTCTCTCCGAACGTCGGGTATCCAGTCACCGCCTCAAGGAATTGCTTCTACGAAGCAAGAAATTCAAGGCATCTTCATCACGCGCCGCTCTGGAATTATTCCCATTAGTTCTGCTAGGGTTTATAGATCAAATCAAACGAGAGGAAAAAGAAGTTCCAGTTTTTCTAATCTGCTTCTTTTTTCTATAAATAACACTACAATACATAAAATACATACCTGTGGATTCTCACCCAGATGAACAATCGGACTCAAATTCTTTCATTCATCCCTGAAATTGCGATTAAACAAATTTCGAGTAATTTCCAGAGTGAAAACATAATTAACCGCCCAGCAGGGGTCTGATCCCTTTTCCGTTACAATACAAGGCCGTAATTTGTTGCTATACGGCGGAGCAGTAGCCCACGTGACGGCGAGTGGTGCCACGTGCCTGCGTGGTGTTCACGTGGCCTGACATGGGTCCTTTTGTTTGAGGTATGAGCGTGGAGTTACTGCGCCATAAATTTAATTTACCGCGTTAATTTATTTGTTTTTACTTAACATGGTTTAATATTTTCCGTATCTTTTTTCAGGTCAAAATAAGGAGGGGAAGTTTCTTCGGACTATTGAATTAGTGCACCTAAAGAGACTACGCTGCTGTTATTAAATAAATAAATCCTCAAAATGATTGAATTATTATAAAGAATATTTAATTAACCATATTTAATTAGGTGTGTTATTAAAAGAAATAAAATATTGTTCTCGGAATATTCCTTAATTAGAGAATTCGATTAATTAAATCAAAGGTATAAGGAATGAGGGTCAACCATTTGGAAATTAGGCAAGTTGGCCAACTATGTATTAGGAGGAAGATTACACAAGTGGTATGTTTGTAATAATGATTGGGACATTTCGTGTTGATTACGTATACAGTCGACGTTCCTTGAGGTATTCTAATTCGTGAAACCCAATTTTTGTCTCTGATGGGAGTGAAGGGACCATTTTTAGGGTTGGTTAATATTTTTTTTAAAAATGAACTAAACTAGTTGTGTATGGTTTATAATACTAGTTTACTAAAATTTTATTGTTAGAGACTCTTCTTGTCAATGAGTATAATTATTGAATCCATTTGAATGATAGGGGAATTTTATTCCCTATATTTAGATCAAATAAAGATGAGAATTGTTAATAAGAGATTGGTTAGTAATAAATTTTGAATTTATTGAGCTGACTATAATAGTAAACTGATGCTACTCGAAACTTCCATACATCATTTAATCTTTGCCTAAAAGTATGGCAAGAAATTAATTTCTTATGAAATTGAATTTTGAAGACGATCATTTTGTGTATAACAACTGTAATTTTTGGAAAATCACAATATTAAAAAAAAAAATCTTTTTTAAAAAGGTAACATTTGATCATAACCCAAAACACTTCTTAAACTTTTTGAAGGGTATATTATCTGTTTTCTTTATGTTCTTATAACCATGTACCCTGTATATTTGGTGCCCTTATGCGACGAGATTTTCTAATTCCAAAAAGAAATTAGTTTTTCACTTCCATTGAGTGACATCTACAGCATTCCAATAGGTAGCAAAGCATGTTGACAGGCTAGAATATTGATGACACAGTTTCATCTTGTGCAGGATTCAGATCACAAATAAATTTAAGTCTCACAGCAAGAATAGAAAACAAGAAACATCTGAGGTGCAGTATATATAAAATGAAAGTATTCTAGCAATTGTAGGGAGAAGTAGGAATGCGACGCACTTCAGCCAGTTTCCTGATCGAATTCATCACCTTCGGATTCCTCTGCATTGTCTGCATCATCATCATCCACATCATTGTCGATATCCTCCTTGCCATTATCAACAGTCGTCCTTCCGATGAAGGTTAAATTGTTATTAGCCTTCCTGATCTCATTGCACTGTGGACACAACATTTGTGAGTAAAGATCAATTGTGAAATAATTCAACAGAACAAACAATACATTCAATCCCATTCCATCAGACATGGAAATATCATACTTGATGATAGGCTAGTAGCAATTAAATTATGCAAGTGTAGGCTAACTTCAAATTAAATAAATTATAACACGGGAAAACTAAAAAATTGGTATTGAAACCAACTAAATGTGTCTTGTATATGCACACAAAGAAGCTTACATGCACACTAAGCTATGCTATTGTATTTAAACACTTCCCTTCAACATCAGCACAAATCTCAAACCCAGCTTTTGACAAAAGCTTTCAAACTTCCCAAACCCACACTTGTTGAGTTTGAAAATCTTCTTGCTGCGCAAAAAGCACTAGCTAAGCAAATGGGAGGAGTCTCATTAAAGGGCAAAGAGGAAACTCTCTGCGCCAACAAACTCAGAGATTGCTTGGTTCAAATTCTTCAAATGGAATAGTAATAGGTATCATTAAGGAGATCAATCATAGTAGTATTAAAAGTGGTCGTATGATGGGAGTAGTTATTGACTCAATGAGAATGATCGAAGAATCTTGATTCCCATTAGATCAAACAAACATCAACAACAATGAGAATCAATACCTCCGTTTCCGTTAACCCCCCATACCCCCAACCAAGCAACTCCTAAGTAATGAAAATGTGAAATAATATCAAGAATTTAACTACCATGAGCATTGAAAGTGTAAACATAAACACATTTAATTCCAATTGAGGAATGATTGCTAATAGGCCTCCTTCCCCAGCCAAATCGAAAAAAACATACAAGTTGGATTTTTCTAAATGTTTAACATATCTTCGTCCATCAACTCAAATCTAGACAGAGAAGAAATCAGAAAATGCGAATTTAGTGGAAAAGGGGATATCCAATTCACAAACATTACCACCTAAATATTTATACCTAATTTTAAAACAATCTCATTGAAAAATCGAAATTCAGATTCACACACTATCGATGAAAAAAAAATTAAGTAAAGAAATCATAATTAGGCATCAAATAATTTAGTAAATTAGAGTAATCGCTAAAACCTTCTCTTCGTGCTCCGCCTCTTCCATGGCGAGGAGGAGGTCGTCATTCTGGCTGCCCCCGAAGCATATACGACGTCGGAATGATTCTGGTCGACTGTGGGTACTGGCTCATAAACGCCGGGAACTGCAACATTTCAAACTGCTCAGTATTGATCTCCCCCTCTCACTTCTTCCTTCGATTTCTTCTCTCTATCTCACTTCTTCTTTCCAAATCATGAAAGGCAATAATAGGCTTGAAAATTAAATTGGGCTTTGGTTGAAGATGAGTCAATGTTGTAACTTTGTTATTGAAAAGAGAAGTCATATGAGTAATCAACATAGATAAATGGCCCACATTGATGGGCTGAAAAGGCCTAAATAAGCAATCTGAGCCCGTTAGCCTTTTTCTCTATATAGTATGCTAATTATTTAGCCCATTAAAAAAATTCATTGTTCTTATTAGAAGTAAATAAACACTACTCATAAAAAATACTAATAAAATATTAAGATTAATTAAGAGAATAAAAAATTATATACTAGATTTTTTTAGGGTAATAAGATATTCTTCAAGTAATAAATACTAATAATAATAATTAAGTTAGTTATGTGTGTGAATTCATGATGAAAAATATAATGTGAAGATGGTAATATATACTAATATTCTCAACCTTATAGTTAGGCTAAAAAAAATTATTTTTCAAACAATTAGTTTCTTAGGGGAATATTCCCGTCACTTTTATTTAGAGACTAAAGTGAAAAGATACTTGTATAGCTTAGCATATGAACACACGTATGCATTATAATATAAGTATTTGAAATTAACTTTTAAAAAAAAAATTATACTCCATAGTCCATATAATTATTACAGTGTAAGCGTGTAAACAATTATTTCTATGTAGTAGTGTACTTGTATCTAACTGCCTATGGTTACACACTTATTCTAGATTAATTAATTTTAGCCAAAGGGATCCATTTTATTACATAATAAAATTGAATAAAATTATATACTATAGACTATAGAGGGAAGGGTAAGTTAATGCTTATCGTAATACAAAATAATATCTGGTGTTATCCAAGGTTTTTTTTTAAAAAATTATTATCAATCCAGTCATATTGTTTGACCAAATTAACATCAACAATATTTATTTATTTATTGTACCCCTATTTCCGAGGATATATTAATTGATGATAAACCGAAATTGCTGATGCATGAATTATCTTGAAGTCTAAAGGCATATCCATAAACTTATTGAAGTAAATAATCGAACATGTGGTGCCATTTTTAATAATAACTTTGGGAAATATGTCCATTGATAGCTTCCATAGACTATTTAATTATCCATATCTACCTTCTTAATCTCTACATCATTCACATTTCAAAATTTATGTTTAATGTACTCTATGCTTATAAGTTATACAAAAATAGTGAGGAGGAAGTATTGCTTGCATTTCTAACATGATTTAATGATTATTCTATATCAAACAATTGTATGAAGAGGTTCCAAAATAAATTATTGTATACCTTTATTTTATTATTATTACTCTTAATAAAAATATAATATTTTAATAAAACAACACTACCGAATTAATAAAAAAATATTCCTTTTACATTACATAACATAACATAAATTTAATTTCTCATTGAGATGAGTAAAAAAAAGTTGGTTTGCTCAAAATCTGTATAAGACAAGCTTATATTGTATATAAATGAAGTCCTAATAGAAACCGCATGTTTTATTTAGAAGATTAAAGAAAATCAAAGTTTAAATGCATGCCGTTTGGTCAGATTTTCTTTTTTAAGTTACACTTATGTTAAGTTATGTTATTTTCACTTCATTTAATCTATCAAATTATTTAGATAAAATATCTGCAAATAATAATAAAAATAATAAATAAATAAAAGTTTTGTTTTGAAACAAGAGTATAACTGTGAATAGCTTGCAATGCATATCCAAAGATACAGTCATCACCGTCTGAGGTGAAGAACAAAACAAGATTGAAGAAATCGAATAAACAATGATTTCTACAAATTCAAAATTCCTTCAACAAGAACAAAGATGTTCGGCCTAAACTCGTAATCCACAGCCAACCGCCTTCTTCCAATAAATGTGAATAATATATAATTTTTCCTGTTTGATTCGTGTCACTTTCTGCATACACCCACATTGTTTCATGCCTTCATCCACAATCCTTCCACTTTCCCATAAGACTGCCGCTTCACCCACAATTTCCTTTTTGTTTCACGAAAAATGCTGCATTGAAGAATTTTCAGTGGGAAAAAAATAAAAATGAGGCTGTATGTGTGCGTGTTGGAGGGCAGTGGGTGGGCGTTGAAGAACTCTTATGTGAAGCTTCAAGTTGGGAAGCACAAATCGAAAACTCGACTTCTGAAGAACACTGAAACCCCTATTTGGAACGAGGGGTTCGTGTTTCGAGTGCACGATTTTGAGGATGAATTGGTGGTGTCGGTTTACAAATGCGACGATCATGAACAGCATGGGTTCTTCCACGTTTCTGCTGGGGAGTTTGCGGGTCGGGTCAGGATTCCGGTTTGGAGCGTTGCGACGGAGGAGAATCAGAACTTGCCTCCCACTTGGTTTTCTATAGAGAGGCCTAAGAATGCTAAGTCAATTGATAGGGATTGTGGTGAGTTTTCGTGTTGCATTTTCTGCTTTACTATTTGGAACAATTTGAAGTACTGTGATGGGGTTGTGAAGTATTTAAATTGTTGGATATTAGTGAGCTAAAGATGATTATGCAATCACTTGGTATATGAATTGATTTGGAAGTTCATCAGTTTTGATGTTTGTGTTCTGTGATTCACTCAGGGTTCATCATAGACGGATGTGTTGATGATGATTTTTGTTGGTTTCAAATTTTGGTTGTAATCAAGACTTTTAACATATTAAGCTTTACTCTAGTTTCAGTTTTTGATTAGATTATCAATGAGTGGATTGTTACTTATCTAAATTCAGTGCCTCTTTGCTATTAACAGTATGTTAGTGAATCTTATGAACTTCAATCTGACTTTGATGCAATGCAAGGGTAGTTTGGAATAAACTATTCCATTATTTAGTTTCATGTATGAATAGTATATTGCAATGGTGCATTTGGAGTAGAACTTTCATCTTCAATCCGAGTGCTTTATGCGATGATCTAACTTAAAATCGAGATGAAATTTTGTTTAAATTGAAAAATTTTCTGGGGAACACCTAATTTCTAGTTACTATATGCTACACTGCTTCTCCGTTGCTAAAATGTAGTAGAACATAAGACTTACTAGGAATTGCTCGAGTGCTTCGTGTGTTGTAGGTTTGTCCAATTTTCATAAAGTAATCTAATCGAATTTTGAAAGGATTGGAGGTTTTACATTTTTACTCTACTTGTAGGTAAGCTTCTTCTTTCTCTGTCCCTGCATGGAAAATATCAGGAAGCATCATCTGAGAGCAATGGTTCTTTACACTGGGATGGTAGATTTTCATCAACTCATGATTCTCATTCTTCTGCTCCTCCATCCAGAAAGACTCAGGGTGGGAAACATTTGATGAAGGCACTCGCTAGTCGTATGGAGAAACTTTTTAGTAATAATGAAGAAACGCAACCAAATGAAGATTCTTCTGTACAGTCCGCACCTTCGGATAATGATGATAGCATGATGGAATCTCCTAACGTTTCTAGCTTCCAAGAATTGATAGAACTTATGCAATCTAAGAATGAAAGCAGGGAGATGCCCGAGAATCTACGGGGTGGCGTTCTTGTAGATCAAACTTACATGGTATCTCCAAAGGATCTTAATATGGTCCTATTTGCTCCAAGTTCTGAGTTCCAAAGAGATTTGGCGGAATTGCAGGGAACAACCGATTTTCAAGAGGAACCTTGGAAATGGAGAACAGAAGATGTATCCTGTTTGAAAAGGGTCATCACGTATACTAAAGCAGCAAATAAATTAATTAAGGCTGCTAAAGCTACGGAAGAGCAAATGTATATCAAGGCTGGTGGTAATGAATTTGTGGTTCTTGTTAATGTGAGTACGCCAGATGTTCCATATGGGAACACTTTCAAGATTGAATTACTTTATAAGATAATGCCATGTGTGGCATCATCTTCAGAAGAGGAATCAGCTCATCTCGTTGTATCTTGGGCTATTAACTTCATTCAGAGTACAATGATGAAAACGATTATTGAAAGCGGAGCAAAACAAGGCTTGAAGGAAAGTTTTGAGCAGTTCTCCAGCTTGCTATCTCAGAAGTACAAAGTAGTGAAACAATTAGATGCTTCAGAGAAAGATCATATTGTTGCAACTATGGAGACTAAACACCAATCTGATTCTGAATTGGCTGTTCAGTACTTTTGGAATTTCACAGTGGTTTCAACTGTTTTCATGTTGTTTTATGTCACAGTTCACATTTTCCTCTGTGAACCAAAACTACAAGGTTTAGAATTTGATGGGTTCGATTTACCTGATAGTTTTGGTGAACTTGTCACATGTGGCATCTTGTTCATTCAGTTGGAGAAAGTTTGTAACATGGTTTTGCATTTTGTGGAAGCCAGGCCACGAAGAGGTTACTACTTAGACCAAGCATTAAATTTAGTTGAGTTTCTCGTATTCTCATAGTTCAGTCCTCATTTGTATGCATTACAATGTTGGTAGGAAGTGATCATGGAGTCAAAGCGCAAGGTGATGGATGGATTCTTACAGTAGCATTGATTGAAGGTGTGAACTTCGCATCTACGAATTCAACAGAGATCCCAGATCCTTATGTTGTGTTCACTTGCAACGGAAAGACTAGAACTAGTTCTGTGAAGCTTCAAACACAAGATCCTCAATGGAATGGTATATCCTGTGTTCTTGAACTATTTATTTTTGTTCCTTTACACAGATGAATAAGTCACTTCTTCTCTGCAATTTGTACAGATATACTCAAATTCGACGCCATAGAAGAACCCCCTTCTGTACTAGATGTAGAAGTTTTTGATTTTGAAGGTCCATTTGACCAAGCTTCCTCTCTTGGGCATGCGGAGATCAATTTTTTGAAGCACACTGCTGCTGAACTTGCTGATATGTGGGTTCCCTTGGAAGGAAAACTTGCTCAATCTTCTCAGTCAAGGCTACACTTACGAATTTTCTTGGACAATAACAATGGAGTCGATACAATAAGAGATTATCTAGCAAGTTTAGAGAAGGAGGTTGGAAAAAAGGTACAATTTTGCCATTTTGTCTAATTATTCTTTTGTCATCAGCAATGTTAACATATCCACCGGTATATTTTGTAGTTGAGCCTTCGCTCGCCTCACAGGAGCTCGACTTTTCAAAAGATTTTTGGATTGCCTCCGGAAGAATTTCTAATCAGCGATTTCTCATGCTCCCTAAAGAGAAAAATGCCTTTGCAGGTACCTGGGATTGTTCTAGAATTTCCTTTGTGTTATTGAGCACTTGTATTCCCTTCTTATTTACCATTGTGGTTTGAACACCATCATTTTCTTCAGGGCCGGCTTTTTCTTTCGACTAGAATAGTTGGATTCCACGCTAACTTGTTTGGACACAAAACAACATTTTTCTTCCTGTGGGAGGACATTGAAGATATTCAGGTGCTACCGCCATCACTCGCAACAGTTGGAAGCCCGACACTTGTAATAATTTTGCACAAGGGTCGGGGACTTGATTCGAAGCATGGTGCCAAGGTTTTAGATGAGCAAGGAAGACTGCATTTTTACTTTCATTCTTTTGTTTGTTTTAATGTTGCAAGCAGGTATTTGTGCTTCGGAGTTCCTTTAAGCAGTATTTTGCAGAGACAATGTATTACTTAAAGTAGCAATCTGTTTATTTGCGCGATAACAGAACTATTACGGCTTTGTGGAGAACAAGAACACTGGATCCGGATCAAAAGGCTTGAATTGCAGAGGAGCAGCTGGATGATGATGGGAAGCCCTTTCTGCTCGAAGATACTGCATCCTACTTAGTTGCTGAAGACGTAAAGATGACCAAGGTTTATTCGGTGGAACTGCCTATGAATGTAAGCATTCATCTCATTCCTTACGTAAACTTGCATATGATGGGTACTGCTAATTTCACCGTGCTCCTGTCGTCCTCGTGAATAATACACGATTCTTGAATTTTTCGACAGCCTAAATCACTTATGATGATGTTTAATGGAGGAGAGTTGGAATACAAAGTAATGAGCAAGTCTGGCTGCCTCAACTACGTAACAAGTGCGTGGGAACACATAACACCCGACGTCCATGAAAGACGTGTGAGTTACAAGTTCAGCCGCGGTATCTCAATGTTTGGAGGAGAAGTTACCTGCACACAACAAAAATACCCATTACCAGACGATGGTGGGTGGGTGGTGAACGAGGTTATGACCCTTCACGACGTCCCACTCGGTGACCACTTCCGAGTAAGTTCATACTCATTGAAACAGAATCCATAAACAAACCTCAAGGGCCTAACTCATTTCCTTCCTGCACAGGTCCAATTCAGGTACAACATTGAGAAATCCTCGTTCACTCATAATTCATGTAAGTGTGATGTTTACATTGGGATGATGTGGCTAAGAAACACCAAGTTCGAACCAAGGATAACGAGGAACATCATGAGCAAGTTCAGTCATCGTTTACAAGAGATGTTGCAGTTTGCAGAGCACGAGCTTTTGTTGACGAATAAATAACACATACGTTTAGACCCAGCCATCGGCTTCCATATGTACATATTGACATAGTATCATCTGCTTTCAGCTTTAGGTCTTGAATCTTCAATCCATGACACCCCGATTTGTTGTACGCAAATAATTACTCCATTTGTTACATTTTATTGTCTCGCAATTATTGTTATATATATTTTTTATTTAATGAGATCATGCAAAATAATTAATATATGTAGTTTGCACACAACATTAATATAACTATTAATTTTACATCAAATTATTATATCTTAACTCACTATACATTAAATTAATACTTCCTCAATCCATGGAAACACTTATTTTTTTATTAGGTATAAATTAATAATATGAATGTGACTGAAATGAGTATAATATTCTTTAATTTTTGTGTAAACAATAAATGTAATTACAGGGGAGATCATGTAATCCGGCTGTCTAAATTATGAATTTGATGAAAGCCAAACACGGCTGCAGTAATAATCGATCGGCTGTTTTATCGTTGGACAGTTCGTTGTAAACTGCGAAGCTCCACTCAAAACTCCCACACATCAACATTGATTATCATTTTTCCTTTCCACTGCCACAGAAAATCATCACCAAACCATGGATCCAAACCCTAAAAATTTCCCAATCCTCTCCTATGTTATGACCAAACTCCCCACCTTCAAACGTTCCGCGTCCTCCGCGGCGGCGGCCGAGTTTGACGTCGAGAACCCGCCGATTCCGGAGCCTACAGAAGTGGAACCTCACTTCGAGATCGCCGAGCGGATGCCCCACTTGAAAAACCTGAAATTGATCGCCGATATGCGCCGAGCCGTGACCGATGTGGCGCAGACTCGATCTGCTCTCCAGACCCTCGGAACCCGACCCGATCACGAGACCGTCGATACGGCCCGATTGAAGCTATCCGAATTCGATGCGCAATCATCCAGGGCTTCGGAGGAGATAATCGAGGATTACAAGATTTACAAGGCGGCGATTGCGTTGGACGAGATGCACGAGGCGTACGAGAGGATGCTAAGTGAGGCGGAGAGGAGATTGGAGAAGATTTACGAGGCGGCGGTGGCGGGGGAGGAGCTGGGTGAGGAAGATGCAGGGAGGGATTTGGGGGAAGTGGAAATGAATGAAGAAGTGATGGGGATTTTGAAGGATGCTGAATCAGGGAAAGCGATTGAGAGTGTGGATTTATCCGGGAGAAAGTTGAGGATCTTCCCAGAGGCATTTGGGAGGTTGAGTTCCCTGGTTCTGCTGAATATGTCGAACAATCAGCTTGAGGTAGCTTGCAAATCTTGAAAAAATACACATTTTGATTGTATGATGCAGTTTGTTGCTTTAAATTTGTGTGAATTTGCAGTAATTGCATTTATTTTAATTCTTGATGTTTGCATCTTAGTGTTCAGATGGATAAGGTTAATGAATGCTGTATTGATCAGTGAGTGGTGTGTGTTGCTGAGAGTTTGTTCAGTGGATTTTGTGGAGGTAGAATCTACTGTGGCATTGAGCAATAGTAAAATTGATGAAAAATTAGTGAACACAGATGACAATCTAGTATGTTTGCTGATAAGTTACTTAGATTGCAAAGATTATGATACTTTTTTTCTCAATCTAGTCACTATCATTTAAGGTACAACAGACTACAAATGTGAGTTCAATTGAACTCTGAAGATGATTTTTCATCATTATATTTTCTGTGATTCTGTGTGCTTTTAAGAGATAACAGTTGGGACTTTAAAGTTGGCTTGTTTCTTCGATTCTGTTTTTACTTTTTACCATTAAATGAAGATATGGACTAAATTTTCAGATTAATGTTGAGAGGAATTTTCACTAGTAGATTGTTAGAAGTCTTTTCAATTTTAACTTCATTCTGTATCATTCTCGAATCTGATCAGAGTTTGAGTGCATACTATCCTTAAAATCCAATTTTTTCTGTACATTATGTTTTTCACAATGAGTTTTATATGTCTGAAAAATGACAAAATGTTTGGCCATGTCAGCAATCATGACTTTTCTCCAGCAAAGGTGATGACTTTAGTTTAGATGGCAGTGTAGGGCAATGAATTTACATATTAACACATATTTTTTGTTGAGAAAAACAGTTCATTCCTGATTCAATTGCTGGAATGGAAAACCTTGAGGAGCTAAATCTTTCGGGAAACGTTTTGGAGTCATTGCCTGATTCCATTGGACTGTTGTTTAAGTTAAAAATCTTAAATGTTTCTGGAAACAAGCTTACCTCGTTGCCGGACAGTATTTCTCACTGCAGGTAACTAAATACTTGCGACTCGCGTGCACTTTTTTCCCCATGAATGCTGCTACTGATTTTTTGTACTGTTACCAGGTCTTTGAGGGTGTTGGATGCAGGTTTCAACAAACTCACTTACCTACCGACAAATATTGGGTTTGAACTGGTTAATCTTGAACGTCTTTCAATCCACCTGAACAAGATACGTTCTCTTCCTACATCTATTGGCGAGATGAAGTCTCTGCGATTTCTAGATGCACATTTCAACGAGCTTGGCGGTCTTCCAAACACAATTGGAAGATTAACGAATCTTGAGATAATGGATCTCAGTAGCAACTTCAGTGACCTGACTGAACTTCCCGAGTCAATATCCGACCTCATCTGCCTCAAAGAACTCAATCTGAGCAACAACCAGATTCGTGCTTTGCCCAACACCTTTGGCCGGCTTATGAATTTGAATAAGCTAAACGTAGAGCAAAACCCTCTTGAGATTCCTCCAAAGGAAGTCGTGTCCAAAGGAGTTGTTGCTGTTAAGGCTTACATGGCTCAACGATGGGATGATGTGCTGGAGCAGGAGAGGACGATGAACATGGATGAAGTGCAAGGGCCAACACTGGCCAGTATAGTGACTCGTAGCAGTTCGTGGTTGAATGATGTCGTCGCAAATCTCAGTGACACTGTTTCGGGTTACTTGGGAAGCCCTGCAAAACCGAAAGATGATCCTTACTTGAATCAACAACTCTAACTTTATCTTATCTTCCAGGTATACCTGCTGTTATCCTGACATATCTATACAACTTCGAATTTCTGAGATCGACTTTCTATTTGGTGTCTAACTTTCACTTTTTTCTTTGCTGATATTACCCCCTGTTCATTATTGTCACTGGATCATTAATTATCTGTTTAAAGTTGCCTCTTTTGTGTTCATTGTGTTTTCTTCATACTTATTTAATCATCACTTAAATGATGGATTTTGACATTCAAAGCATTGTACTTCTTTCCGTATCATATTAAATTTCACATTCTTTCGTTCGTTTCAGCACCTCAATAACCGACTGGACCCATCTTTTGCAAATTTGCTGTATAGTATAAAATCCGTCTCAACGATGCATGCTTACACAAATAATAACCAACAATACATGTTTCTTAAGTGGATATTAAATACTATTATATTATTATTGTTGTCTTGGGAATCACTTAAAGAAAATGGGCCTAGGATATCCTGTCATTAAATCCAAATTTACTGTCATTAAAAGCATATAATGACAGGAATTTCCCTGCCATGACCCCGTCATAATTGCTTCTCTAGATATTGATCAATTATGACGGGTAAGAATCCTGTTATTATTTTTGATTTACTTTTAATGATAGGAATTTCCCTCTCATTAGAAACCTTTTCAAATATTACTAAATCCTCTCATTAATTATAATTTGCCTCTTGATTTATCAATGATAAGAAATGTTCTCATTAAATCCTTATTTACCTCTCATTAAATATTTAATTAAGTTAACATTCTAAAAATGGTAAATCTATTTCATAAATAACCGTACAAAGTACAATACATCAAAACCACCACGGTGAAAGAAATTACAAAAACTATCCTCTAAAAGAGTACTAATCTATGAACGGTCTAAATACAACTTCCAAAAGTAGCTGCATGCACATAAAAGCATGCTAGCAAATCCTAAGTTAGTAACTTGAGTAACTACCATTGTACAAGAGGTAGGCAGCAAACCAGCAGAGAATGACCAGCAGCTGCTGGAACGCATCAACCATCATAAACCAGCAAAGGACAGCAGTAAGAATTAGTGTAAAACAAAATCTGAGTAGCATGTGCTGAACTGAGAATGAATTTCCAGCAAAAAAAACACGACTATAATCAGAAATAGATTATGAGCAAGATAACATCAACAGTAGAAACAACGGACTGGGAGAAAGAATGAGCAACAGAAAAACTACCATCAAGGGATATGCTCAATTAGTATAGAAGACAACAACCAAACAGAAAGCACAAAAATGTAGAAACTAAAGGAATGTGAGACAACAAACGAGTAGCAGTAAAAGCTACTCGCAAGAAAGTACCAGCAGTTTCCTAAATAACAAATTAATAATAACCAAAACTAATAGACGAGATTCTACAACTAGGCTGTGAAAACCACAGCAGAAATACACCGCATAGAAAAACAACCACAAAGAAGGGCCAACATAAACCAACAGCAGAAAAACTCAACAGTCTCAAGCTAGCCCAATCAACAACAAAAATAAGAAAAATAAGCAACCAAAAGAAGGGCCATCAAAATCAACAACAAATAGTAGATCTACATTGCAGAACCACAACTAGAACGGAACAAGTAAAGGCATACAATGCCTTAAACATAAACCAGTAAGGGAATCTTGGGACATACCAAAACAAATGACCAAATGAACCAAAGTAAAGATAGCAGAAAAAACAGCAATTCACAAGACAATATGTTAGAGCAGCCTCACCGAGATTAAAAAGAGGGCATGGTTAGAAATGCAACAAATCTATGTAGATAATAGCAAGGACAAGACATGCACCAACTCTCCAAAAAAAAAATCAACCAACAAAAAAAATTCTTTATTGGAACAAATTTGCCTCATAAATAGCGACAATCACACTTATATAATCCTAATTCAAAAGTTTGTCTCATAGATAACAACAATAAATTTTAATGTCATTGAACTTTGGAAAATCTACCTGATGAGTTTTTCTTATAAGAAGTGACAAAATCATCTGCAAAATTTTTTATAAAACATCAGCCTGCCATAAGAAAGACATGTAATAATTAAGAATTCATGTATGTAAATTAATACATAATATAAATAATCCCAATTTGAATAATTGATATAGAAGCTCAATACTAAGGATTACCTGGTTAAATGAGCAAACAGAGTTCATCTACATGCTATTGTCAAAAAAGATCCGGAGCAACAACTCTCTACGCCAAACAAGAATAATTCAAACAAATTATCAAATCGCAAAAAAGGAAAATCAATACACATGAGATCCCCCAAGAAGTTTTTCTACACTCAAAGATACTAAAAGTTCTTGCATTACTAGAGCTCTTAACTAAAGGTATACAAGAATTTCTAGCAATATCAAAGTTCATACTTTCTGAACCATACCCTTTTCAAATTGCATTTTGAAACAAGCAAATGAGTATGGATGCTTCAAATAGATTCTTCTACTAAGGTACATGAAATTAAATAATTATCACATAAAACTATTACTTCTAATAAGATCAAAGACTACAAAAAAGAAATTAAGACGTCTTAGTATAATATAAACTAGTTACTTCTACTAAGAGCAGTTTCAAAAACTGCAAAATAGCAACTTTAACGAGAACTGCATATATTTATATGTGTACTTATGTTTGTGAAAAAAATATAAAAAAGGAAAGTGAATTGTGCTTACCTGAAAAATGGATGTATCTCATCACAATTCTTCAAACATAATGTTAGCTTTCTCCACCTCATCATCATCTAGAACACCAGTGGAGCCAACTCCTATTGGGCGTCCACATTGTGAAAATATAGGCATTTCACCTTCAGAATTATAAAATTTCAGATTTATAGCTTAATTTTATATTAGAGGAAAATTTTCTCTAAAACATGCATCATAATGAAGATCATAATTTATAAGGAATTGCAGATAAAACCTCAAAAAAAAACAGCAGATAGCCGGCGAACAACCGAATGATCGAGAGCGGTTGATGATAAATAAGAAAGAGATAAAGGCTGGAAGCTCTCAAATCCTACTGTTCCCGCTTCAACCATAATATTATTTCTTATATAGTATTTTCCCATTGTTGAGATAGGAGGGTTTCATGTAATTCAACAATAATAAAAAATAAGAAAAGAAGATATCTACACTACTAGCAAACAATAACACCTAAACAAGACTACCATGATATATACTGAACGTATAAATATCTATTTAAAATAGAATAATATATAACAATGAGATCAAGATTCTAGTAAAACTCAAGTAGAAATTCAAAAGTATTTACATGTCACCTCTCACAAACCTTGATGATTCCATAATACCAGAAAAAAAAAAAGTAGAAACTATTAAAAAAACAGAAATGGCAGAAGAAAAGAACTAAATTTGAATCAACAAAAATATATAAATCTCTTAAATATGATGAAAATATCAGGAACAAACTCAGCTTATGAAGCATGTGCACTTTCTATTGTCTCATTTTTTTGGTGAGTAATGCTAGATTGAAGCATCAGCTATCAACAATACTCCATTTGTTTTTCAATGCACCAATACTAGCAAGACTAATATCATACACGTGCAAAACTATTAAAGTGTAATGAAACATACAAATTTCAACCTCAAAGTTTCAACCAATAGAAGTCTTTCTTTCTCAACATACTAGATAAAAATTTCTTAATTAGGTAATCTAAAATATGAATAAATATGAATATAAATCATTAGCAACGACAACATCAAAACCTCATATATGGAGTAACAAACAACATAATCAATAGAAATAAAAAGTGGGGTAATAAAGATCAAAACCTCTTTACTCTCTTTTATCTAGAACATAATGAAATTCATACAATAAGGAATGAAAAATTAACAGATTTTATTTGGTGATATAGGTAATGAAGATAATTATTCATTCGATGAGAGTGGGAGCATTCTAAGGGAGCACCTCTAATAAACATAAAGATAGTAGCAGATTTAGGATTCTAGTCGGATTTCTGACTTCTAGAGACTAATCCGTCTTATATAGCAATAACATAGGTCAATTATTAATTATACCCCATAACAAGTCAAAGAATTAAAAGGATTAAGGCATTGGAATATCCGATACTATTATTTTGGAAATATTTCTTAAATGAAAAGCAAGGATTATGACATGAATGTAAAAATTTAAACACTGATATTTCTTTAATGTACTTAAATCTATGTAATCAAAATATTAATAATAGCAACTTAATCAAGATGATTTTTCAGTCCAAGATTTAGAAAATAATATGGAAACTATAAATTGGTCAAAACTTCACTTAAGGGTCATTTTCATGTAATCTGTATCATTCTGGTGTGCATAAACTTTGAATGAGTTGATCTCAATAAGTGGTAAAATTTTACTTTTGGTAGCTAGCCAGTTGCTTTGACAAGAACATTACATTCTGTGTTTCAAATATATCACAAAGAAAAATGTAATAGGGGTGCTCTAATAGAAAAGGAGGTTTTAGGAACCATATCATTCAGTTAGATATAACATGTTTGCTCGCATCTAAATATACTTGGAGATAGTGAAGCATAATGCTCCAATTGACATCACTTGACATCAATTTCTCATAGGGACAGACACTTCATATAACGTAAGAGGTATAGAGTAACAAAATTCAAACGAAAAAAAGCAATATAAGACAATCCCAAATGGTATTCTTCTTTAAAGCATCAATTTAATCACAGATAACGAAAAAGTAAGAGCAACAAAATTGAACATTTCGAGAAACAAAAAGTCACTAAAGAAAACAATTGCATTCCCAAATCAAAACCAACAAAATGAACTTAGAAAACAGTGAAAGCAAAACAGAATAGATGAATGAAGGAGCCCAATTGAACAAGATCATAAAATGGGTGGGGAGCGATTTCACCATTAGAGATGGAAAGGAATTATACCGTCTGGTTCGTCGCCTATAAAACCGGGATGTTAATTTTAACCTTCAACATCGTGAACTAGCTTCGATTTCAGTGACTTCAACCTGTTAAATTGCTCGATTACAGAAGTAGAAAATCCAATTGACGTCAAATGCGTAACGAAGAAATTGAAAGTTTCTTATCTTGATTTCAGACGCAAGGTGCTCCTCACATAGATGAAGAGATGAGATGGTGGAAATTTTCTCTCATTTTCGATTCTGGAACGAGAAAATAGGGTTTGTGTTTCGCTCTGTCAAATTGGGATAGAGGAGAGAATATGATTTTCATTTTCTAATTTTAATTAATAAAATTAAATGAAGAGAGGGGAAAATGACCGCCACTTATTTTTACCAACAAATAATGAGAGGCATTCCAATTTTTAGTATTTAATGAGGGGATTTTCTTACAATAATGAGAGGAATACAAAGTTCTCATTAAAAGGGTTGTATTTCTTTTTTCCCTCTCATAAAAATCATCTTTAATGATGGTATTTACATCATCTTATTAAAAATTTGTCATTATAAATCTATTTTCGAATGGCAGAAAACTCACACAAGAAAGACTACACGAATTCACATTACGGAATAGAAAATAAAAACGAGACGAGACACAATTTACGTGGTTCGGAGATAAATCTCCTACGTCCACGGGAGATAGAGATCTTATTGCTACATTGATAGGTGTGGTGATTACTAATTTACAATAAGCTGTGTAAACAGCTTATATATACAAGCATGCCATCATTCCTAAGTTATAGAACTAACTTGATGAGCACTCTTTTCAGCTGTTATTTCAGTTGCAAACGGTTATGGAATGAGCTGCTATAACTTCCATTCTGCAGCTGATGTGTGAGGCTGTTAAACCAAGCCATTAACCGCTGCAAATAGATCCAAACAACAACCAAAAAGATCCTCAAAACAGCTCATGTCAACCATGCACCGGTGACATGATTTTCTGTACACTTGAATGAGGTTTATACCTCACAATTATCTTAATTTTGTTGTCAAATTTTTTCTATGAAAGTGAAGTATAAACTCCTCGTTATTGACTTTCTGCATTATCTAAATTAAACTCTTGATTTGTAATTAATTACGCCCTCATGAAGGGCTGTTAAATGAGTTAGCGAGAGGGAAACATTAGAGCTCGATTTGAGTAGTTATCGAGTTTGATTTGATCAGCTAATGGGCATGCAAGTGAGGTCAAGCTCATTGAACAAGACGGGTCAAACTTTTAAGCCTTAAAATATCGAGTAATGGAGCCGTATTTTAATTAATATATGTATTTATTATTATATTTAATAATTATTATATTAATATACATAATTATTATTAAATTATTATTATTATGAAGGTTTATTGAGTTGAGTTAAACTATCTAGCGAATTGTTTATTTTAACACTCCGTGTTACCAATTCTCATACACTACTACGTAAATAAAAAATAAAAAAAAACCTCATTGCATGTACAATGTATAAGATTAAGCAAAGTACTTTAAATATTTAATGTATTGAGTTTCAGTAAATAAAGTGTGAGAAATATGTAATATTTTCATAATATTGTGATGTACATTTAAAAAAAAAACCATAAATGGTGGAATTGAAAAAAATGAAAAGTGTAGTTATTATTAAAATTTTCAGTGTTTAAGACAAATACTTGTACATAAAAACGTCATACTAATTAAAATATTTTGAAAAGTAATAACATTTGAAAGTATGACAGGAATTATCGGATCATCACCAACTGTGATGACTTGTGTATATCATTATATATACAATTGATAGATTACAAGATCTCCATAAATCATGGAGAGAATAAATCAACACCATAAATACAAAGATATACAATATCTTCATACAAAAAAATATCCTCAACTCTTTCCCTTAATAGAAAGAATTATTTTTTTCGTGAAGAATATTTATCTGAAAAAATTAAAACCAAAGATTTTAAAGACAAAATTTATATAAAAACGTATGAGTTTTTTCTTTTTTTGTTGTTATTATTATTATTTCAATTTTTTTTTTCTAATCACGAATCCGTATAATCCGGTTGAAAGCCTTCTAATTAATACAAAGAGTTGGATTACTTGGGTAATACTCAAATAATATCCATCAATAATTTTTATATATATTATACTTATAAAAAATACCAACAAATTAACTTGATAATTTATTTATTTTTAAAAATAAGATAGAGTGGGATGATGATAATTAAATATGTCACTTTCTAAATTAAAAATACATTATTTGATTTTAGTTGGGCCAACATCTTCTATTTTCTTTAATCAGCTAAGTTTATATTTGATTCATTTTATCCTATTGGATATAACATGAATATATAAGATAATATCTAATATTTAATTTGTCTTTAATTCTTGTATATAAAAAATTGAGACGACAAAAACTACAACTATAAAAATAAAGTAATCTATTATATAAATTTAAAAATATATTCATTATAAGGGTATTTAATTAAATCATATTAATTTTAAAATATAAATAGGCACGCCCTTTATAATTAACTCCTAATCTTTATATTTTGAATATAAATTAGACGGTTAATTAGTCGGTAATTTCTCAAGTTTCTGGTTTTCCAATACATGAAATACGTAATTCTAACATATATAATTATGAAATAAAATATATAAGAGAAAAATAAAATAAAAATAAGGAAGAATAATAAAAAAATGACGGTGATGTACTAAATCTCATGGATACTATTTCAGTTAAAAAAAATCCAAGTCTATCCATTTATTCCGATCTTGGATGTCCGGTTATATTCACACATTAGATGAGTGACACTTATGCGAAGAGGAAATCTTAACTTTTTTTCTTAGGGTTAATTGTTAGGGTATAGAATAGTTTATCCTACGTGTCAATCATCCAACTGTTTGTAACAGGAGATGTAACACCAAAATAATGTAACAAGATATCCGAACCGTTTATCTCCAACAAACCCTCTCTATATATATAGACGCATCCTTCTTCATTAATTAGGTTATTCTCATTAGCCTTCAGAGAGCTTCAATAGAGAGTAAAATCAAGAAAGAGATTTATAATTCTTGGAGTTGAGTAATTGCTACAAAGAATTAGAATGTCGAGATTAGAGTTAATGTTGGGATATCACTTTGCTCCCTCCGACGTTCAATTGATCTCTTACTATCTTGAACGCAAAGAGAGGGGTCAACCGATCGAGGGCGATCGGCTGACCGAGAGACAAATTTACTCGGCTCCGCCCTGGGAGTTGTTCCCCCAGGGGGGAGCATTCTGGAACGCCTGCATGGAGTCGCAGTCGTCCAGAAAGAAAGTGGTATTCGCCTTTTCGATGCTGCCAAGGGTTTCGAAGAAGAGGGTGAATCGGGTGGTGGAGGGTTGTGGGACGTGGGAGGGGAAGTCGGTGGGATGCAATGTGGTTGATCCGGCGGGTCGGGTCGTCGGGTGGAAGAGATCCTTCACCTTCAAGCCCAAAAAGGAATGCATGCATGAGGCCAAAGGGCATTGGATCATGCATGAATTGTCGGTGGGAGGGTACAACTACGTTGTATGCCGAATAACAGCGGATTTCACAAAAAAAATTCAGAAAGATGAAGAGGTTAGACATTTCAACAAGAGAGAATTAGAGATCATCAATGTAGAAGATGATGATCCAAACAAGAGGCCAAGGGTGCAGCAGAAGGAGGTAATTATTTATTATAGTATATTTCTATCTTTTTTATTAATTACTTAATTTACAGTGCAAGATAATTCCATGTAATATTTTCCTTGCCTTAGATTTAATTAATGTTTTGGGTTTTATGTATATTCTTAGGGTTTATATAGTTATGCATATGATCTAATTCATCTCTCTTTTGATACTTATTATAAGATGCACAAAGATGATGAGAATAAAGATAATGAGATGACGAGGATGAACCCGACAAATCAAATTGATGATTTTGAATTTGCATCATGGTTAGAAGGAGAGGTATATGCATTAATTAACGAGACTTACTTGGCTGACCACGGGTCATACTCTCAACCCATGTGAGAGGGTCGTGGTCAGCCAAGAATCGCCCTTAATTAACGTCTCTTCTAATTCTTTATCATAGTTAATGCAATATGGACTAGAAGAGCAAAGTTGGTGTTTCGTGTAGCAGCTTTTGTAAATTAATTTCATTTTCACTGATTAAAAAAAAATCAGTATTGTGTAAATTATACTCTGATTCAACAATTAATAATTATTTTTTAAGTGTTTATTAGCTTTGTCTCTGTAAATCGATTTACCATGCATACTAATTTTATATAAATATTATTGTCAATGTGATTTTCATAATATGAATAAAGAGTGATATCTTTATAATGAAAACTGATATTTTATTAATGTAATAATAATAATACTGTAAATTATTTTATGATCATTATAGTATATAAATATGATGGGATAACATTAAAAAAAAGTGATTATATCTTTCATAAAAAAATGATAATTAGTATATTAAATGATTTCACTATGAGACGATATCATCCTCATTATTTAGTGTATTTTTTAAGAGAGATGAATTATTATTTTATAAATAAATATTACTCATCAAAGGTATAAATTACAACATATCAAAATTTAAAATTAATATTTTTTATTCAAAAACTATTAGTTTAGAGTGTAATTTTTATCATTTTAAAGCAGTAAAATCAAGTCGTAAAATGATCCGTATTTATGCAAGGGTTTGGAAATATCGTAAATTGAAGCCGCTTATGATTGAAGACAATAAAAATTTTAGAGCAATTGGATAAAAATATTTTGTGTGAATAAACATACATCGGATTGAGTTACATATTTCTGTTTATGAATAGAGAAATGTGAAAATGCATTAAAACTGTCCAATATTATATTTTTCTTTAATCATTTCAAAAAATATTTTTTCTACCAACTTTATACTATTCATTCGAAAATATCCTTATCTATGGTTGATAATCTAAATTTGATTTATTACTCAAATTTTTTATTCAATCCATATATTTTTCGTTTTAGTTTTTATTGTTAAGAAAATAATAAATCTTTATTTAACTTTTTTTTTTCATTCTAGCTATCCCATTTATGTTTTTTGAATTTTTAACAAGAATACTATATGGATCCTACCTTATTACATAAATCTAATGCAACATGATTCAGAATTTGAATTTGCATTGTTGTTAGAAGAGAAGAAGAGGTATATAACATGTTAGGAAATAAGTGATGTTTGTAAATTTGCCATCCTCCCTCCCTCACATCCGATTATTTACGTTTACTTTTAATTTTGCCCGGGTCAAGGATTAAAAAATGTAGTATTTTAATTTGTAGTA
Source organism: Pogostemon cablin (assembly GCA_023678885.1). Lineage (NCBI taxonomy): Eukaryota > Viridiplantae > Streptophyta > Magnoliopsida > Lamiales > Lamiaceae > Pogostemon > Pogostemon cablin. The sequence goes on along the minus strand of CM042960.1, from coordinate 3,259,092 downwards.
GAGTGAGAGATGTAATATTTTAATATATAATGTGTAGTTATATTAATATTCTTCATAAAAATATACTCGTATTAATTATTTTGTTTGGATCTCATTTATTATAAAAAGAATGTCTATTTTACGATGAAACACAAAAGTTTACACCTTACCTTTTCCATTATTAGTACTCCTATTATAGCAATTTTTAATTTATACCCGTTAATCAATGATTGATATTATTACTATTTTTTCTGGACTGACGTTTTGGGCGTCGGATGTCCTGTTACATTTTTGTTTTACATGCATCAGATGAATGACACACGTACGTACCTTAGAAAAATCTCAACCTTTTCTTGATATCTTCTCAATTTTAATTAGTTTGGATTGAGAAATGAAATTTGAAGAGGGATTTATATATTTATAAATCTCTTATTCAAATAACTCTTATTTGTTTGGATGATTTCTAAATGCATGAATCATTGATGTAGTTAGTGTGGTGGAAGCATATATTTGAGAGTGACACAATTAAGCATCTGATTCATGAAATTAATATTTTGTAAAAAGAGAATATATAATCTCTTCACAGCTTCACCTATATATAAATCACTTTCAATCACAACTTCAGTCCATAAAAATAAAAAAAATATAATACACTCTGTTAAAATAAAGAAAAAGAAAAAGGTGCACATATATATATTATGAGCAGAATTATCTATGATTACCAGGTGAGCAATTACTATGGAGGAGAATCCATGGATGAAAACCTCCAATATCTCCAACGTACGGTGGTTGAAGACGATGTCCAAAAATTTCATAACATTCGACACGAACACGATAAAGATCAGAAGAAGATTAATGTCCATGTGAACCATCATCAGGATGAGCAGAAGAGTAGAAAGCATCAAGTTTACGAGGCGAAAACCATCGACGTGGAAGCTGATGGATTCATTCAGAAGAGTCACAAAAGCTTCGAGTCCTGCTCTGCTACCTTCAAGAATTGATAAGTAGTGTTGATGCTTAATTAAACTGCAGGCATGAATAATTACTGGACTACTAATTAATGCAATATTAATATGAATATGAATATGAATAACATGCCTGTTTTTATACTCTTTGATAATTTTTCTGCATGTGATTGTGGTGCTGTTTCAGTTTGAAATGTAGTTATTTTATAATTATGTAATATTTCTTGTAATAGCATATATAATTGATTTAAACAAGTTATAGTATTGCTTGATTTCCTTTTAGTTTCATACTGTTTTGTGTGCGAATTGCAACATACAAATCTATCATCATATTTCAAGTGTTATGAATTAAAATATGTGATGTGGGAATTATGATATTTTTAAAAATTATTGTATTGAGGTTATATTTTCTTTTATTGATTGATTATATAAATTATTATGGAATGTAAAGAAATAAAAAACATGATGACAATTGTGGGAGAATTTTAAAAATAATCAAATTTTACCGTTCAAAATTTTTACTGTGAAATCAATAAATTTTCTATTAATTTTACCGTACTTTTAGGACTTTAATATCCCTTTCTTTATACACTCAAGTCGGGACCTTGTCAGTTGCCATGTCGGTACACATATCCTTAAATATATTTTGGTCCTTTAAGTACTATTTGGGTAATTTTGATAAAAAAATTGTGATGTAGCAGTAATAATTTCTTACATGTCTACATTTTTGTATATTTACACTATTTTTATAACACTACTATTTATAACTTTTCAAAATCTACAAATCCAATTACATAAGTTTATAAACTAAATCATCTTTTCATTTTTAGAAAACTCACTACCAGAGGATAGTGTGCTTATCTTCCCATGATGTTGACAATAAATAATTCAATGAGAGAAACTCAAACCACACATCAATTCTATCCTGCAGACTTGATCTAAAATCATGCACACATATCCTTAAAATTAATCTTGAATTCATATATAGATAGTTTCCAAGTCAATTACTTTCCACCATCACACAAAAATTGAATCCATCATGAGAAAGATGAATAAACTAATTAATTATAAAGAAGATTGAAAATTACTAATCTTGATCATATTCATGATCATCACCTTCCACAGGTGGCAAATCATCATCTTCAGTGAATCTTCTTGATGACACTCTGTTGAACAAACTCCTCAAGCTATTGCTACTCTCTCTCCTCCTCCTCCTACCCCCCACCACCTCATCATCCCCCATTACCAAGCTCCTTTCAAGCTTCTTTGACACTGCAACTATCTCATATGAATCCCAAAGTGATTCTCTGAAATCCCAACTCCCACATGACTCTCTTTGATAACTACTCCTCTTTGCTTTCTCCACTTTGAACCGGGTTGGCTTCCCCTTGAAGAACCGCCGGCTCGCGTCCGATTCAGACACAGTCGTCGCCGCTTTCGTGCTCGTCGAATGCCCGTGCCATGCCTGTGCTACAGCCTTCAGGATCTCTGCATCATGTTCATCTTTATGATCATCAAATCCATTATTATTCTTGTGATTTTTCTTCATTTTTTTTTTTTTTGAGATTTTTGGTGGGATGATCAAAGTTGTTGATGGGCCATCATCAAATTATTTAGGTGTGATTTTGAGGGTATGTGTGTTTGGAATGGATGCAGTTTATCTTGTTGGAAGGTAGCAGAGTGATTCAGGATGAGTGGCTATAATGGGTTATGGAAGGAATTTTTGAGATATGGATGGGTTTATTTGTCTTCTTTTATGTGGATAGGAAAATTATTGAGATGTATATGAGTATTACATAATTGGGTTTACACTTTATACTGATTTTGAAATAGATGTTTCCTGATTTATCTAGTTGTAATCATGTGATTCATTCATGTATACTTTTGTGATGTGCGAAATTTATTATTATTATTGATTTAAATTAAAATAGAAAATAAAAAGAACATTTTTAATTGGTAGCTTTTTTAAGCAGTACCCATATGTGATATGTGGATTAAACACTGCCATATAATCTAATTTTTAACACCAAAATAGAACTTCACATGTAGACTCAAATGTGTGTTACTAGTTAAATCAAATTTTAAATGAAAATTAATACCCTTAATTTTTTAAATTAAAAAATTAATTATCTTAATCAATAATATATAAAATAACTCTATGTTAATATTCTTTATATTTTAACAGATTACCTTTAATAAAAATAAATAAATTATTGATTAAAATAAACATTTTAAATTGTATTTAAGGAATGTGAATATTGGAAATACCACATCCAAACACACGCTAAAATAAATACTCCATAAATTACAGGATGTGATTTAAGTGGCTTATAGGGAGGGCTCACTGTTTAACTTGTACTTGTAAGGGGCCAAATTCATGCCAAAGGCAAGATTCGAACCCCCACTCTGCAGCAACCAAACTCAATTGACAAGTCGATTTTTAGGGTAAATAAGTTATTGAATTAAAAGGAAAAAAATAAAATCGTAACTTATTTGACTGTATTTCTTCCTCCCGCGCCTACTTTCAAATTAAAATTCCCCATTTCATCTAGGGTTTGGGCAATTGATTATTCTAGCTCAAGATCATTGATTCAATGCGATGTCTACTGGTGAAATGAGCGTGCCAATGGATATTACAATTCCGTATACAGCAGAATGCAATTTGCCTGAGCCAGAGGCTATCGTTTTCGAGCCACCAGCTCCGTCGCCGCCGCCTCCGTTGAAAAATGAAGAGAAAGTCCTTGTGTCAGGTATGGCAGTTGAATGTATGCCTTTTATTTTATTTTTGGGTAATGGAAGCTCACGTTCTTCCTATATTCGAGTACATTAGCGTGTGTGCATTGTCTCTGTGCGAGTGTGTGTGTGTTTTTTTTCCCTAATATGATTCCGACCTGTTTCCGCAGTTGAGGTTTCATTGAGACCATCTAGCACAGCTCGGGCTGATGATGTCCGCTCAGCAGTGGAAAGGTGAAGTTGAATTAACAATATTACAAATGCAAGATTTGAGTTTGTTGCCTTTGGAATTATATGTTTTTTTTTTAATCTGTTTCTTTTGGGATTTTAGTATTAGGGTTGAAGATTAATAATTTGTAATTAACTTGTTGTTCCTAAATAGAATGCTGGAAAAGAGAAGCATGAGTTATGCAGATGGTCCAATCCCAATTCCACTTGATGATAATTTTCTCATAGATAATGTACAGAGAATATGCATATGCGATTTAGGTACTCTATTTCTCTGTTCAAATCCCTCCCTTCAAATCAGACCACGAATTTAACAATTTTGTGTACAATTTTCTTGTTTATTTCATTTAAACAGTGTTAACCGAAGTTTGTTATACAGTTTAGTTTCTATACCCTGTATAACTCTTTTGCTAATATGTAGATGTGTGGGTGGAAAAGCACGATATCCTTTTATTCTGGCAAGTTAAACCTATTGTGCACGTATTCCAGGTCAGTTTTGCCATTATGGTTCTTACTATGTTCTCCTTGTACTTTTTACGTGAAGGCTTCCTAATCTGTACTTTTATATCTTATTGGCTGTGAGAGACTGAGAGAAGATAAATGTTATATGGAGTCAAAGAAGGATCTTGTTGTAGAGCGGATAAACCATGAGATTATAAAACTTTGATGCTCTGAAGTGTGCATATTTATAGTGTACAATTGAAAACCATCATTGCTTTTAATGCTATATATTTTTACTTTTCAGCTCAGTGAGGAAGGGCCATGCGAAGAACTAAATAATGATGGTCAACTTGCTAGTTTCAATGAATGGTTTCTTCCTGCAAAAGAATTTGATGGCATGTGGGAAAGGTTTGTTTGACAACACCCAGTTTTAGTATGGATTTAATTAGAAAGCTAGTGTCATTGAATTATTCTTTCCTGCAGCTTAATTTATGACTCTGGTCTCAAACAGAGGTTACTAAGATATGCAGAAAGTGCTTTGCTTTTCACTGAGAAGGGTATAAATCCTGTCATTGTTTCATGGAATCGGTGAGTTTTGCTGAATCTAGATAGCTTTACCTCATCCATTTTCTACTAGAATGAATGCAAGGTGCCGGAAAACAATGTCTTAAGCAATCATTTGATTATTTTTCCTGGCATTCTTCCAGTTTCGTACAGAGATAATTATCCATATTTATTCAGTTCCTTCTGACTTATACCATCACGACTTGCTGATACATCTATGAATGTCATACAGCATCATCCTTCTACATGGACCTCCAGGCACAGGCAAGACGTCCTTATGCAAAGCACTGGCTCAAAAGCTCTCAATACGCTTTAGCTCAAGGTTTATCACTAAAGTCTAAAACTGATCCCATTGCTTTCATTTTATTTGATCTTCATTTGCTTGACAAATTTTCACGTGGCTATTGCTGTTCCTAAATTAGATACCCACAAAGCCAGTTGATTGAGGTCAATGCACATTCTTTGTTCAGTAAATGGTTTTCTGAAAGTGGCAAGCTGGTAAGTTTCTGAAATCCATATTATGGAAAAAGATATTGCTTATCTGCTGTTAACTTAAATTTTCCTTCAAGGGACTTCAAACAAATAATGCAAATATTTCTTCTAAGGATTCAATATCTATATATGTTTCAAACAAAACCACCTTTAATCAGATGATATAATATTCTAAGTTCACTTGATTAGTTAAACACAAATTTTTCAATGTTCTTATCCAAATTGTTGTAATTTTGCTTCAAACTTTCAATTCAGGTTGCAAAGCTTTTCTCCAAAATACAAGAAATGGTTGAGGAAGAAAACAATCTGGTATTTGTCTTGATTGGTGAGAATTTTGGTGAGGGATATTTTCGATTTGCTCTCGTACAATTGGATATGTTGTGGCATAATGCTTTGCTGAACATTTTTTGTAGATGAAGTTGAAAGCCTTGCTGCTGCCAGGAAGGCTGCTTTATCAGGATCTGAGCCTTCAGATTCTATAAGGGTACATAATTCTTGCTTTGAATAGAGCAAACTTGTGTTATTGATGTGCCTGCTTTACATTTAAAAAAATAAAATGCGGTTTTCCAGGTTGTCAATGCCCTCCTAACCCAGATGGACAAGTTGAAATCCTCACCTAATGTAATAATTCTAACTACGTCAAACATAACTGCTGCTATTGGTAAGATATGAGTTTTACTGTTTTAACTTTTGACAGCTCTCAACACATTTGATCAAGAAACTAATACATACTTCTTTGTGGAAAACTTCTTTTTGTCCTCGCTCTGAAATTAATTGTTCTACTTTTGTGGGTGGAGTCGAAAGAGTTTGATTCCTGTTAACTAGGAGTAAATATCATTTTTTGTGCTCCTTCCTCATGATACTCCTTTTTACAATCAGGCATAATGCGAATAATTACTTGGAACACTATTTGGTTGCAGACATAGCATTTGTTGATAGAGCGGATATTAAAGCGTACGTGGGACCTCCATCTCTACAAGCGCGATATGAAATTTTAAGATCTTGCATAGTGGAGCTTTTAAGGACTGGAATACTATCAAATTCTGAGTTCCAGGTATTTGTTTCGGTGCTCGCTGTGAGCTATCCAAAGTGAAATAGCTATGAAATCCAAGTATTTATAAAACATGGTAACTGCCAAGCGGAACATGAAATTCTTGTAGGATGATGATCACCTTTATATTCCAAGTTTCACTAGTCTGAGAGAGCAACTTAATTCATGCGAAACCCCCGAGACTGCCCCATTGAATCTTTGTAAACATTTGCTTGCAGCTGCAGAAGCATGTGAGGTAAGTTCGCCACCAGCTCTTCTTGATTAATTTGTTTTTCATTCACTTCATGTACGAATAAAGAGTCGTAGATGCCTTTTATTGCTGAACTGTATGCTCTCTTCCATCTGCTCTCTCCAGGGTTTGAGTGGACGATCACTGAGAAAGCTTCCATTCTTGACGCATGCAACCCTTTCAGATCCTTTTTGTTGTGAACCCGGAAAGTTCTTGTGCAAGATGATTGAAACGGCGACAAGAGAACGTTCAGAGATACTCGACTGATCCCACTTTCAGTGCACCTGATCTACAAATGCATATTAGAGATGCAGTAACATTGTGGTGGTCATTAAGTGATTCGTTGAACCCATCATTCATGCTACTGATATATGTAATTTTAGCCTCAGATGATGATGTAAACGTTCATTCATTGCTGTATGTCTAGTCTTACCTTAGTGAATCACTGCCAAAATCCAGTATAGAAACATAACAAAATGGATTTCTCTGCTCATGAATCATTAATCGTTCGAACCACATATAAAAAAGAAAGAAAAAAATTAATAATTTTGATTCCTGTATCATGAATGGGCATTTTATTTTTTGTAAATTATTTTAAACTTGACATGAAATTTAATATATTATACATTTCACTTGAAAATTCAAGGAACCATTTATAACTGTGTATATATTGGCTGATTGGATGAGTGACAGATGTTGCTGATCTTTTACCAAGGATTTTCTGGAATAAATCTACCAGACTAATATAACTCGTCTTGTGGGATTGCCCCCCTCAATTATATTATTTCAAAGTACATAATTTTTAATTATTTTTAATTTAAAATCATCATCCCAAAATATACCTTGTACCCTGAACCACCGAACATCTATTCTTCTAAATATTTGTAGTATACGGCGCCGAATTTAGTATTTACATTACACATACAAATTACGAAATTAATAATAATCATAACGCACAATTGTTTTATTTTACTTTCATAAAGATATTATAGTATATTACTTTTGAGAATCCATAATTTCTCTTAAAAAAAAATAATAATAGGAGTAATAAAAGAGTGAAAATGATAATAAAAAGGTGGGAATTTTTAGTAGTTAAAATAGCTTCTACCAATGATTAAACAAAAAACTAATCGGAACCTAATCAAGTTGGGAAACAAACAATATGATGGAGTGAGATTTGACACTGTATTGTTAACTCATTGATATAAATTCTCCTGTTCCCTTCCATCTTTCACAAAAAAAAAAAAAAAAAAATTACTTTCAAAAGAATCAAATAGCCAACTTGTTCAACTAATGCACAAGGTTGTAAACCACATTGCTTCCTTAAAGCTTACAAACAGCAAATTCACAAAACAATGCAATACTCAATGAAGTTCATAAGCGAAGATTCTATGATCTAAACAGAAACCAGAAAGGTTTTCATGCAGAATATGAGCAAATATAATGCTGTAAATATTGATATGTAATGTCAAAAATGAAGAAAATGTAGTGTTAAAGGACAATTTATTCTAACCTCATGGCTATCAAACACTTCTATCAATACATTTGTGATGTGATGATTGTCTGGCTTCTGTAACATTCAAGCACTCACAGCAGAACCAAAAAGACTGCAAATTGTTGGATGTTTCCGAATATGATGTGGACACTTGAAGAGTAAATCTTTAGCCTCAGAATCTCTACCTTCACTGAAGAACGATTTGATAATATGATGGTAAGCTGAAACAGTAGGATATTCTTTCACGCTCAGCGCTTTCAAGAACTCCGAGGCATCATCAACTGACCCAAATTTAGAAATATATTGGACAAACGGATCTGGAAAGGGTGGGTAATTCTGTTTCTTCATCAAACGAAGAAGCTCCATTGCTTCTTCGAGTTTTCTCTCTGTTAGAAGCTTTTGTATCAGAAACTTGTATGTCGACTGCCATGGCCTCAACCGAGCTTTCTGCACTAACTCAATCAGCAATTTGTAACCACCTATAGTTCTTGATTGATTGATGAACCCACCAATCAAAATATCCAGGAGGTCAGCATCAGCTTCACATCCCTTTTCCATCATCTTTTCAAAACAAAGCAATGCGTTCCCCATCTCATTAGCTGCACAATGACCCTTTATCAGAATCGTCCATGTCTGGATATCAGGAACACAGCCGTGTTCTTCCATCACATCTAGAACTTTAGTAGCTTCGTCGAACCTCCTTGCTTTACAAAGACCAAAAACCAGTTGGCTGTAGGTGATGTTATCAGGTTCATATCCAGCAGTCCTCATCTTTTCTATGATTTCCTCAGCTTCATCAAACCTTCCTAGACTAGTTAGAGACCTATGAATCCCATCATATAAATTTTTGGACAAGGAATGCCCGGCTTCCACAAATTTATTGACAACCCTGTAGACCAAATCAAGATCAGGGGGATCTTGCGTAGCAACTTCCCGTAAAAGCAAGTTGCATTCATTATCTGAGGGCTTAAATGAACTATCCATCATATGTTCATACAGTCTCACAGCATCCCCCAACATCGTATTCTTCTTAAACTGCCTCAAAACCTTTATATATGTATCAATATCCAACTCAAAACCCGCACTCTTCATCTCCTCGAATACATGCCAGAACTCACCGATCGATTCTTCCCAACAAAGAACTCTCAGCATGCCATTATAAGTAACAGCATTGTGCTTGAAGCCTAAACTTTCATCAACCCACTTGAAAAATCTATAAGCTTTCCGAGGGTACCCTTTCCCTCGAAGCTCCTTAAACACCCTCAGCATAAGATTATCCGAAACCTTAATCTTCAACTCCTCCAATCTGCTCTCAACCTCTTCCACCCATTCAGCACTTTTTATCACATCAACAATATCTTTAACACTATTATCCATAGTATTTTCTTTGATCAACCTCTCATAGAAATGCCTTAAAGCAGTGGCCTCATTTTCCATTTTTAAACCACGAAACGTTGAGAAAATAGTTTGGTAAGTCTCCTCATCAAGATAATACCCCTTCTCTTTCATTTCTTGAATAGTCACCCAAAACTCCTTCATGAATTTCTTATTCGCATAAATTCTTAAAATCAAACTATAAATAGAAGAATTGGGCTCGAACCCTTTTCCCTCTACAGCCCATTTCAAGAATGTTGAAGCTTTTTTTGGGTCCTTGCCCAGTCTCTTCAACACGTAGACAACAGTTCCATGAGATACCACTAAATTTGAATCTTCTAGCTCTTTTTCCAATTTCTTAGGGCAATCATTGGATGAAAAAATCTCTAGAAGTGATTCAGGTTTCGATGAAAAGGGGAGCCTCTGATTAAAGGCGTGGAGATTGATTAAAGAGTGGTTTTTTACGGAAACAAGAGTGGAGAAATGAGTCACCTGTTTGTGAGTCGAGTGAATTGGCGATGGCTGAGCTGAGTACAGCGCGATAGCGAGTCGGTACCGAGTCACAATTCGACTCACTTTACTCATGGCTGCTCTGTGGATTGGAATCTCTGCTGGGAAAAGCTCAGGGTTTAGGTTAGAGGAGTTTCGGGTCGTTTATCCGGAGATTGACCCGTATTCGGACCCGTCAAACCGTACCCGAAATTTGAAGCAAGGTTTTAAAGAAAATTTGGCACATGGGCCAAAATTATTCTTTTATCAACAAACCTTTCTAAGTCACCTTAATTAGTTAAAAAAAAATTCAGTTAAAAGCCATTTATTCCTTTTTTTTTTTTAAATTGATCCAGAAAAAGAAAATGATTTATTATGTGATAAAACCAAATCAAGGACAATTTAATGAAAAAGTGCAGCTAAACCCTAAACAAGCCTTAAACTTTAAAAGAATATTCACAAAATTATATTTAAGCTACATAAAGAACAATGAAAATCTTCCACCCCTTAAAAAAAAAAAGTGTAAACCCTAGTAATAGTAATATTTTCTTCATTTCTTTCATGTTATATAATTAATGATATAAGATATGATTTCGTGACATAATAAATCTCATGCTCACAATACCCGATTTATAACATCTTTTTTATTCATAATTAAAGATGTTCTCAAAATCGTTGCACAATATATTCTCACTATGTTTTATTTATAGAGTTTAAAATAAAATCATCACATACAAATTTATTTTATTCAAAATAGTTCCAAAAAATATTAATTTTTCCAAAAAAATCTCATAATTTTAAAATCATTAATAGAATGTTCATTTTTACTTAAAAAATATCAAAAATTTTAATTCAATGGAACTGAACTATGAAATTGAATCGGTGCTTTTACAAAAATTATGGGATAAAATTGATAAAAAGTACTCCCTACATCCCCTTTAAAGAGTGCTTTTTTTTTTTTCATTTTTGGCGTCTCACCCAAAGAATCCACTTTCATTTTTTTACACACATGGTTGGAAGCCACACACCCACTAATTGTATTAAAATATGAGACTCATACTCCCATTAATACAATTACCCACTACACATTAAATAATAATACTATTAATTCATATGCTAAAAAGCAAAAGACTCCCTTAATGAGGGACAGAGAGAGTATCATGTTAAAGACAAAATCAAAACAAACCTGAAAAGTTTAAAATGAAAATTAACCTTCTTAATTAATTTGGGATATATATATATATATATATATATATATATATATATATATATATATATATATATATATATATATATATATATAAAAGCACAATAGTGCTATATTTAGAAAGTTCCAGCCAAAATTGCTTTCTAAAAATTGAAAATATTAAAAATATTAATATTGTGATTTACAGCTGTATAAAAGTCAATAGTGTGTGGTGGAAGTAAGATTTAATAATACTTTAATAAAATTATAAATTAATAATGTGTTTTGAAAGATGTGCTGCTATTCTCTAACAAGTTTTAATAGGGATAAAAAAAAAATTACTCCATAAGTTTGATCATGTACAATTTTTGCCCAAAAAAAGATAACATTTGGGAATTTGTCCCACTATCTTCATAATTGCGCCAATGTTATCCCGTTTTCGTCGGAATTTGATATTTTTGTCGGAATCGATCACGTGCATGTCACGTGATCATCGAATTTGGCATTTTTCGACGGATTTTTTTTTTGCCCTGTAAGTTTGGCCATGTATAATTTTTGCCAAAAAAAAAAAAAGATTTAGGCATTTGTCTCAATATCTTTATAATTGCGCCAATGTTGCCCCATTTTTCCCAAAATTTGATATTTTCACTAGAATCGATCACATCCATGTCACGTGATTATCGGATTTGACATTTCTCGATGAATTTCCTAACCTAGTGACACAGTGGCATCCACATTAACAATAATAATATTTTATTATTAATTTAATTTTAAAAAATACCCTCAATATCGATGAACTCAGTTCTCGCGTGCCCTTCATGTGCTTCCACCATCTACGCAAACTCACTCTTCTTGTCAATCAGGAATCCTCTGTGTACCCTCTTACCATCTTCTCCTCCAAGGGCCTACCACCAATGAACGGATCACAGTATACATGGCCTCGATCTGTACCATCCGAAAGTGCGAGCAACCACATGATATCGGAGCCATGCAGAGGAGGATGAGGTATTTGGCATTCTTTTAGCTCCGATTCAGTCCTTTGCACCCCACTGAAGAATGGATGGTTCATTATCAGTCTCGTGATTCTAATTGCGATCTGGAGATCAATATCAAGTGCATGCATCCCCACGTGGTAGACAATGTTGCCGGCGACGCTGCTTTCCATTAGGAAAATCCTAGAGAATTCAACGAATTCTTCGATTGAAGGGTTGGCGTCACGACCGGCGAGTGTTTAGGTTTTAGCCCATTGCACTTCGTCCATGAGGTCGTCGTACGCCTCCAGAAGACGACTCTCTAATATTAGGTATTAATCGACGAAAGCGATGAGGGAAGGAACGTGAGCAACCATACGGTTGCCACTACAACATAAATGACTTTACGTAATACGTAAAAAATATTATCTAATGGCTTAAATGTATTATTATAGATGATAGATAACACTTTTAGAGGTGTCGTTGTTGCCCTTGTTACATATTGTCTTATGTAACACTTTTTCTTAATATAGTAACACTTAGAAAAATTATTACATTTACTTTAGTAACACTTTATAAATGTTACAACAAAAAGTTTATGTAACACTTTATAAAATAAAAAATTAAATTATAATTGTATGGATTTGATCCCTTGACCTATGTGTTACAATACATCACCTTAACCAACTTCTCTAGGAAAATTCTTGAGAATTCAACGAATTATTTGATCGAAGGGTTGGCGTCACGACCGGCGAGTGTTTAGGTTTTAGCCCACTGCACTTCGTCCATGAGGTCGTCGTACGCCTCCAGAAGACGACTCTCCAATGCTAGGTATTACTTAATGGAAGCGATGAGGGAAGGAAAGTGAGCAACCATACGAACTCGTGGAAGAATATGGAGTGGTGGCATTCAAGAATACGAATCCTCCGTCGTGGAAGTAGATGATGATGGGGAGCTTGGTGACGTGAGTAGGGTGGTGCGAGCGGAAGATCCAATGGTTGCCGCCCAAGGTGGTGAGAGGGTACACGAGGGATCCTCTAATTGACAAAAAGAGGGAGTTTGCGAAGATGGTGGAAGTACGTGGGGGGCACGTGAGAATTGAGTGCATTGATGTAGGGTATTTTTTTAATTAAATTTTCAATAAATATTATCATTATTGTTATTGATGTAGATGTCATTGTGTCGCCAGGTCAGTAAATTCACCGGGAAATGCCAAATCCGATAATCACGTGACACGCATGTGATCGATTCTAGAGAAAATAACAAATTTTGGAAAAAATGGGGCAACATTGGCGCAACTATAAAGATATTGGGACAAATGCCCAAATCTTATCTTTTTTGGGGCAAAAAGTGTACATGACCAAACTTACGGGGCAAAAAAAAATTTCTCATCGGAAAATGCCAAATCCGATGTCACGTGACATGCACGTGATCGATTCCGGTGAAAATATCAAATTCCGAAAAAAGGGCAATATTGGCGTAATTATGAAGATAGTGGAACAAATGCCCAAATATTATCTTTTTTGGGACAAAAATTGTACATGTCCAAACTTATGGGGCAAAAAAAAAATTATCCCAATTTTAATACATTTAGAAAGATGGGTTTGGATTCATTTTATTGTTTATGGCCGCCACAATCAAATTCCTCTCTGCATCTCCTCCTCTCCATCGGTGACTGCACCACCACCACCACCCGTGTACGGCGTCTGATGAAATCCAAAATTTTAATTTTGGTTCAACAATGACCACTCTATACCGTCAAAAATCATTAATAGATGGCTCTTGCAAGCCTGAAGAAGACTAAGTATAAATTTTTTTAGAATCATACCTGACTCTCTCAATGTGGTATTATACCTTTCTTCTCTCAAATATTTTTTTTTATGAAATTAGTTTCTTGAACTGAATAAGATCTGAAACTGATATGATCTTGGCGGTGATTTACGATTAGACGTTGGCGGTGATCTACAATGGAGGCATTGGCGGTGATCTAGGATGAATTAGAATTTAGAAGATGAGTATCGGCGAGGGTTTGTAGTGCTGTAATGAGAATGAAAGAGGATATATCTAGAGATGAGGCGATGAACCCCGGCGGCAGATGGCTAGAGCTCTCAATAGACGACAGATTTTGACCAGGGTGCGCTGCAAATCTGCAGACGTGGCTCGGTTGAGCGGCGGTTGCGTCTCCAGCGGCACTTGCAGCGATGGACTTTCAAGCTCGGTTGAGCGACAGTCGCCACTATTCGGGCGGCGATGGTGGCTGACGGCGAACCAGATCTAGTGTTTGCGAGTGGGAGAGAAAATCCTTCTTAAAAAAATATTATTAAAAAGGGAATATAAAATATATATATATATATATATATATATATATATATATATATATATATATATATATATATATATATATATCAAATAAGATCGAATAATACAAAATGTTTCTAATATTCATGAAAAAAAAGAGAATTGAAAAATAATATTATTAAAAAGGGAATATAAAAATAAAAAGGATCATATTATCTATCACCTAAGTAATACAAGATGGAGTAGTATAAAATTCACAAAGAAAAATAAAAGAAAAAAATATTATTGAAAAGAAAAAAAAAAGATATATATCATTTATTTGATTCAAATAAGATCCAATAATACAAAATAAATGAAGTATAATATTTTGAAGAAAAAAAGAAAAAGAGAAAGAAAAAAATATTATTAAAAGGGAATATAAAAATAAAAAGGATCTTACCATGTATTATTTATTTGATTTAAATAAGATACGAAATAATACCAAATACATATAATATTCTATGAGAAAAAAATCTAAAACTGATTTTTTTAAAGAAAAATAAATAGAAAATACAAAAACTTGCATGAGGACGTGAAACAGAATCATTATATGACGGAGTCTTTGTTGGATGAGTTAACATTTTTTTTTATTTAATTAGGTATAATAGAAAAACACTTATATCTTGATCTCATTTCAATAACTAAAAACTTTTTTCAACACACGGTTGAGTAGAAAATATTGTTCGCCAACTCATTAATGTAGAAGGATACGAGCACTTTAAAATTTCTATCAATCGATTACAAATGAAAAATAGTAAATACATGAGTTTTAAAATGTATTAAGTTCTAAAACATAATATTGAAGTAAAACGGTATAAAATTTTTGCATTTGAGAAAGTATACCATTAAGTAATTTATTTTATGTAGTTTTCAACATTTGGGTTAAAGGATTAAAAGTTTTTTTTCTTTTATAATATGCATATTATTTGTTTAAATGGATATTTTTTTAATGAGAAAAATTTGAGTGAAACCGTGATGTTATGTCTTAAAATATCGTAAAATGAATAAAAAGTGATAATATTTTTAATAAAAAATAATAATAGTGCGAAAGAGATAGTATTTTAAAAAAGAAATAGCATTTCTTATTAAAAGATAATTTCAACCAAGCTATTCTTGAAATTGCAATTCATTATATTTAACGAAATACAAATATTTTTAATGTATATGGAGAAAAAAATAATTACAATTGAAAAAGAAAAAAAGAAAAAAATATATATCTCACTTATTTGAAATATATTGAAAATAAGTTCCAATATATATATATATATATATATATATATATATATATATATATATATATATATATATATATATATATATATATATATATATATATATATATTGAATAATATTTTTCAAAGAAAGTAATTTGAAACGTGATAATTACAAATAGATAAATTTGTTGATTTAAAAAAAAAGTGGAAAAAAGAAAAAAAATCTTATCTATCTTAAAATTCATCAAAGTAATGTGTTAAAATAGAAAAGAGAGTTTAAGGAGGGAAGTGAAATATGGTTCTATTATAATGATACTTTTGAAATAGAAAAGTTGTTTTAATGATACTTTTAGTTAGGGTGGGATAGCTATTGATGATTTACAATTATATACTGAAATATTGAATGATAAATTATTAAAGGCATACAACTATGTAATATTGAATGGTAATAGTTAAAGACAAATATACTGCGCATCGCGCGGGGGTCATACTGTTATTTATAATTAGTCTCACAGAATCATTCTTATTATGTATATATCAATTACGTTTGAGTGAGCATTTAGAATTTAGAATTTAGAATTTAGAATTATGTGTAAGGGTATACTCCCTCCGTCCCGTACGTTTGCTTTTTGCACGTTGATTAAGGAGTATAATATTTTAATAGATAGTGGGTGAAAAGATATAATATTTAATATAAAGTAGGTAGGTGTATTAGTGTTGGATGATATATTAATTGTTTTAGGTGGGTCCCATATTTCAAAAAGAAAAACGTAAACATTGAAATGAGACGCGTAAATTAGAAACGGGACGGAGGGAGTATTGTTTTGTACAAAAGGGTATACACTTTTCATTAATATTTTTCTTTAGAAAATAAAGGTACACATCTGTATACTAAAGGGTATACAATTTAACACAAAATTTTAAAAGCGCACGGAGTATTGTCCGTGCGCCCGGATACACACAATATTTTTTTTTAGAAAATAAAGGGTACACATCTTTATTCTAAAAGATATACAATTTAACACAAAATTCTTTAGGCGCACGGAATGTGGTCCGTGTGCACACAAGTTTTTGCCATTACATTTAAATTCGTCTCACAGAATTATTGTTTAACAAGAGATTCTTTCATTTATTTATTTTACAATATTCTTATTATTATTAATTTTAATATAATAATTTATATAATATTTGTGTGTGCGAATAACATTACATTTATTTATGTTTTAAACTCAATAATTTAGTATAGATAATGAATCCTTTTTTCGTGAATGATTAATTGACATATCCATTTTTATTGGTAGGCAGTAGTTAATTGGAGGATCGAGTCTTTTTCAATCTAACGGGTAATGTCGATGATGGACCACGATAACACCCTACAACTGAAGCATCGGATCCCCACTTCTCCACTTCGCCATCTCCATTTCTTCTAATAACCTAAAGCCACGTTTGGTGGGGAAAAGCAAACCTGCGTCGCACGCCTATGCTTATAAAGTGCTCCGTCGCGTGAAACACTTCTATCTCACCCCCACCAAACTATTCCTTATTAATTTTGGATTTTAAATTGTGTAATTTAGAAATATAATAATTATTAATAAATAAATAGGGATTAGTTTAGATCATAAATATTTTTCATTTTGTTGTAAGAAACTTGATATTTAAAATTTTACTATGAAAGATCGATCGTCCTTCTTAATTTACAAGAATCACCTAAAAAAAAACTATATATTATATAATAATAGGATCAGTACTACTTTGATAGGGATATAATATGCTTTTATTTCTTTCATTTGAAGCAAATCTTTAGATATTAAAAGTAATTATTTATGTGCATGAGAATCTAATTAGCTACAAATTATTGCTTGCCATTTGAAGAAGATACATTTCCAATATCTATCAAATGAGTAATTGACTATGAATTATCATGAGTTGTAATCATCTGCAATTAATATTGATTGGCATGTTTTGCTGGCAATGTCATCAATTAAATAAGGGTTAATTGAAAAAAAAAATCAAGAACTTTACTCCTATTACAAATTAATCATTACTTTTGAGAAATTGCAAAAAGAACCACTACCTTTAAGTATTGTTGCAAAATAAACTTAAAAAAACTCTATTTTAGTAAAAAATTATGTTTATTTTGCAACAATACTTAAAGATGATAATTTTTTTTATAATTTTTCAAAAATAAGGATTAATTTGTAATAGAAGTAAAGTTCGTGAGTTTTTTTTGTAATTAACCCATTAAATAAGCTCCATCCCCCCTCTCTCTCTCTGCTTCTTTCGTCGTGAGTCGTTATTTGGGACGGATAGAGCATAATTAACGTTGATTCATTGTGAAGTCCAATAATTTACATGTCTATTATTTATTATACTTAAAAATATATAAGTATTGCAATATCTCGATTGTGTGGCACCAGTATATATATTTCAAGTCGATCAAATTATACAAAAATCATGTAGTTAATCAATGGTACATAGCAAAGATGATTGACCAATTAAAGTAAAAAGGGGTTAGTTATATTTATTAATAATGTAGACACTACAACAATGTTACGTTACACTTCACAGTAATACTTTTATTATATATAACACTTAATTGTAAAACTACTTAAAATTTAATAATATGTAACACTTGGTTTATATGCAACATCTATAAGTTAATATTTTTATAAAAGTAATACTTTTTAAATAACACTTTTATAAATATAACACTTTTGAGATTACACCTTTTTATATGTAACATTTTATTAGTATCATTTTTCATATATTATACATTTTATGTAACACTATGAAATATTTAACACTATCATATTACATTTTTAAATACATAACATTTTATAGGTGTGAAATATATAATATTTATATAGTTTAAATAATTAAAAAACTAACACACTATTAAATAATTTATATTATTATACAAGTTGAAAAAAATATAAGCTCATATAAATAAAATTTTTATTATGTTATACTCCGTATAAAAATATTAGTAATGTATGAAAAATATATTTATATTTATTTAAAATAATTTTAATACATATAAATTTATTTATAATAAAAATATAATTTTAATTATACAATATGACTATTTTTAATTATTTAAATTATTATATTTCTTAATAAAATTATATCGTATAATATAATAATTTTTTTAAATTAGTTAGTATAATAACAACTCAAGTTTAAATGTATTAGATGATTTTAAAAATTATATTTTAATAAATTAAATAAAAAGTGTTGATGTCATGTATAATAAAATAAAAACTTAAAATAAACACAAAGTTATAATTAGTTAAGGTGATGGAGTAACTTATTCTATCTCACAGGTCAAAGGTTCAAACCTGGTAAGTGTACTTTTTTTCCTTATAAAATATGTTACATATAAAGAATACCACATGTAACATTTATAAAGTTTTTATCTATTGTAACATTTTTTTTAAAAGTGTTATTAATGATCAAAATAATGTTGCTATAGACAATAAGCAGCACGAGCAAACATTGTACCATAAAAATGTTACATATTAGCTACAATAACACTTTTTTGTTATTAAATAATATTTTTTACGTGTTATATAAAGCAAGTTATGTTGTAGTGAGAAATGGAGTCAAAAGGGTAGAAGAAAGATATATATATATATATATATATATATATATATATATATATATATATATATATATATATATATATATATATATATATATATATATATATATATATATATAATGTTAGATTGAAGGTGGAAAGAGAGACAGAAAGACCAATCTACTTTGCTAAAAAAAAACATAAACATCCAAAATTCAAACACAATACAAATTAAAAGACCCTTTTAGGTAATTCATAATAGATTCCCAACTTTAATAAAGAACCCTAGCTTTAGGGCAACAAACATACCAAACAATTCTCACTTTCTTTCTTAATTGCCCCTTTCAATATTGTCCTCTTCAAACGTGCCCTTCACTGTCTAAAGACCAAACCCCTGCATGCGTAACACCAAACACATGTGAGAGAGAAAGAGAGAGTAGGGTTAACTTTTCACACACACAAAATATATATATATATATTTTTATATGTACCTTCATTCTATGATATAACCATTTTATATCATATGAACACTATAAAACACACTTTCTTGATACATCTGCACAATGTGAGTGTGTTAGTGTCATTGGCAGTCAAGATTAAATCAATATGAAGCTGCACTCCATGGATACAGAAACCCTAGAGATCGATCGAGCTTCTCGTTTCCGATTTTGGGATGTGGGATGATCTGAGTTTGTAGGCATCATGCAAAGGGGAATCAAGCACTCCTGGTCCGATCACACCTTCTGCTTTTCTTGTTTAATATACCCTTTTATTGCATGCTTTTTTTTTTTTAGTTAAGAATGATGAGTATGTAGTTCTATTATATACTATATAGTTTGCTTTATTTCTTTTCTTTTTAATAATTTCATTTTGGGAGGAATTCTTTTCTAGTGTATTGTTTATGTGGTATTATTGAGTAATTTGATGAGCTTTTATAGTTTGTTTTGAGTGAATTTAATTATTTCTTGTGACCTAATTTTGTTCCTTATATTTCATGCTGTAATATTTTGATTTATTTGATATAAAGGCGCAAATTTTTTTATTTTTTATTTATGTCAAATTACTTTTTTAGTCTTCCAACTTTTTCATTTATATATTCTAAGACTTTTTTTGGTAATTTGATCATAAAATTTTGGCTAATTATAGTGTGCACCTAAGTGCACCCTAAGATAGAGTACACCCATATATAAATATAATAAAAAACATATATAAATATGAGCAATAATGTATATAATTTAATTGCTAGTTTTTTTAATGAAAAATTGAGTGTAAAAAATATACAATTATTAAAAAAACATGTATACACTATTGAATAAAAAGTTATACACATATGAATGTTAGTTTTTTTAATGAAAAATTTAGTGTGAAAAAAGCATACAATTATTACAAAACACGTATACAAAATAGAATAATATATATACAAAATAGAATAAAAAGTCTTACACATATGGGTGCACACTTGCACCACCCTTTCACCCGGTACACCTGGGTGCACCCAATATACACTCAAAAATTATGTGTGTGTGTGTGATTTCAACAATTTAGTTACTACTTACTAGTTAGAGTTTGTATCCAGAATAATACTTAATTAATTAATGTGTAATAATTAATTTTTATTGAATACTGTATATATTTCAGACTTTCAGTACATTATAATTAATGTATTATATATATCATAATTCCAGACATTTTCATTAAATAAGATGTACATATGCTTCATGTACTAGGGGGTAAGACAAAGAAAACACATATCAAATTATTTTGGTAATAGTATAAATTATTTCATATCCCAACCATCATTGTATCTATTTTATTTATGATTGCATGTGAATTATTTATTCATTTAATTTTTTTAATAATATAAGATATCTTGTATCATACGTACTGTCGGCACTCTAGCTTATATAATTTCATTATTAATATATTAATTACATTATGTCCTGAATAAATAAATAAATACATAAATGTCTGTAAATATAAGTAACTTGATTTAGTGAATTCATGTTACGGTATATATCTTTATTTTACTACTTTAATATTTTTTTTGGAAATAACAAATTATTACTCATCTCACCGGATGTGAAAAATTCAACTTATCATTATTCTGAAGAATTTTATTTCACATACGTACAAAATTTCGGAACTTGCAAATTGCAATATTGGAATAATTTGTCAAATATAAGATTAATTTCCTAAATATAATTAGGTGATTCGTATTTTGTCTCATGGAATGTTTAAATGCGTTCAGTGTTAATTCATGAAATTGCTAATTTGATAAATGTATTTAAGAATAATAATTTAACATATGATCCGATAAATAATGTTTTAATGTTTTAAATACTCAATATATACACATGGCATATATTGTTTTTCTTGGGGCCCAGTTTCTGTTTTATTTGTAGTCCTCAGAAAATGGGCCTATAATTATTTGGGTAGTGGGCCTAGCCTATTATTACTAGTTATAAAGAGACCCGTACCCCACACCATTAACCTGTAAAAATTAAAATTGAATAATATTTAATTTAAAGTTAATTAAGGTCCAAACATCTTACAATACCATGCATTTTTTATTTTCTAACGTCTCAAGATCATATATGTTCTGCATACTGTTAAAACTAACAAGTTATTATTAAAAATAAAATACAATTTTTTATTTTTTACTTTCAATAAAGCATAGTATTTAAAGTAGAGAAGGTGCATGAAAAACATCATATCATCAATAAAATCTCTTACATTGTTAAATCTAATAAAATAGAGAATTTATATATAATTATATCCATTTGTGTACACTCTTATGTACGTAAAACTATAGAAATTAATTTGAATACAAGATTAATTAAATTGAAAGATTTAAAAGTGAATTAATGTAATTAAGGCAAAGCTCCTGCACCCCGGGTACACAGTACGTGTCCCCATGTGAACACAACCCTTCCCCTCACTTATAACAGTTCCTAAAAATTTTAATTTTTATCAATATTTTATTTTAGAACTAATAACAATTATACTCATAAAATTAATAAATTTAAGAATAAATATTAAATTTTAAAGCAAAATATGTAAAAAAAAAAGGTACTAAATTTTAAAGAAAGTTCATAGATAACATACTCTATAATAATTACAAAACTTTGAAATTAAATAAAATTGTGTATTCATTTATAAATCGATAACCTAACTCATTTATTTGTCTTCATGAAAAAATCATTTAAAAAATAAATTAGAGCTTTATGCATACATATATACACGTATATATATACACTTTATGAGTGTGTGATTCCAATCTTTTTTAGCTCTTATCGATTTCTTCTCTTTAAAGGAAGACCCACCATTGTCCTTTTATATTTTGTATTTTTGCTCTTTATGTGTGTATAAATGGTACTCCCTCTATCCCATTTCAATTTTTACATATTCTAATTTAGGCGTCTCATTTCAATTTTTACATTTCCCTTTATAATAGATGAGACCCACACAAATTAATTTTTTCTCTCTCCATAACCCCACACTTCACATTAATACATCTACCCATTTTATATTAAAATATTATTTCTCTAATCTTACTACACATTAAAATACTACATTTCTTAATTTATGTGCAAAAAATAAACATAAAGTTTGAAATAGGACTGGAGGAGTATATAGTAATGTATAATTGCAAAATAAAAAACAAAAGATTAGGGTCCCAAAGAGTTTGCATTTATATTCTACATTTACATAGTCACCAACCTTGACAATAATCAATAGCTGGTCCGACGTGTCCTTTAGCCACTGCTATATTTATACTTGTCTCTGTTGGCATTGCCCAATTCCACTGCCTTTTTGCTACTACCAAACTTATTTTTAGGTATACCACATGCCTTTAGCTTAATTAATTATATATTGCAACTGTTGTCTATGAAATCGTATCGTAATCGATACGGAAAGACATAGAATGTTCAGTGACACTTTTGTTTAACATCTCTCTTAACATTTCTTTAGAGAATGACAAGTGGTGATATGGAGAAATTCAATCTTTTGCCCGTAGGGTTTAAGCATGGTCTTAGGGTATAGTTATCCTCCTCTTTCCTACATGTCAATCATCCAACGGAATGGTACAAGAGATGTCACATTATTTTAAAAAAAAATTATTCTTTTTGACCAATTTTATTGATTTTAGAAGGTATTGTAATATCTTTTTGGTAATAAAATAGTACTCCATTCGTCTCAAGAATACTTGCACACTATTTATTTTAGTTTGTCCCAAAAATACTTGCACACCCTAAAAATGAAACAATACACAATATCAATAATCTTACAATACTACAAATATCACATTCTTTTTACACACAATTTAGTCAAAGTCAACTATATCATACACTTAATTATATTCAAATACCCATAATACCCTCGTCTTTCTACATCATTAGAATAAAAAGTTATTTAAACCACGTGCCACCAAATACATGCATGTATTTATAGGACGGGGTGAGTATAAAGTAATGGTAAGTGTATTAGGTGAGGATGACAAATTTGAAGTTACAAAATGAGGAGTATGTTTTTTTAGATGTGAAGAATGTTATGAAACGGATAAATTTAGTAAGTAGTATGAAGGATTCTATGAGACAAATAGAGTAATATTCTATCCATCTCATGTTATTTGCATCAATGATTTTTATAAATAATCATATGATTTAGTTTTAATAAAAGTGATAATTAATTATAAAAATAATACTCCCTCTGTCTCAAAATTTTTTGCACACTTTGTAAAAATTTTTACACACTTCCTTTGTAAATTACAAAGGAAGTGTGCAAAAAATTTTGGGACGGATATAGTAATTAATAAATGTGAGGTGATAATTGATAAAAGAAGTATAGCAGTCTCACCGTGAAACAATGGTTCATAAATATGGGTTATTAATGATTCCAGATCACACCTTTTGTTTTTAAAATATACTGCAGGATGTCTTTTTAAATCTGCGAAGTGATTTATTTTGTATTTTTATGATAGATTAGTGTGTTTATTGAAATAATGGATATTTTATTGTCTACATGTTGGATATTAAATCATTGTTCATTATGAATTTTTGTGACTCCTACCTACATAATTAAATAACTGTTATCAAATAACTCATTATTTTCATCTATTTAGCCATTTAATACATACTCGGCCTAGTGGCGAAACAAGAATTAGTAAATAAGTCGTGAAAATAGAAACTTGTTTCACCAAAGAGTGGAATCACACAAAATAGTACTCCCTCGTCCTAGTCAAATATGTGCATTTATTTTTTGCACGTAGATTAATGAGTATTATTATTTTATGTAAAGTGAGTAAGTGTATTAGACTGATGTGATGAGTAGTGATGGACTATTGGCGGACCTTTTTTACTAAAAGAGGAAAATGATGCAATTTGAATGAGATGCCCAATATAGTAAAATGGAGCTATTTAGGCAGGACAGAAGGAGTAAATATTTTTCCGCATGCGAAAGCAAAGGTGACCCTATGAATCTTGGATGTCCTGTTACATTTTGGTGTTACATCTCCTGTTACATGCGTTAGAAGTGACACGCATGCGAAGAGGAAAATCTCAATCTTTCCTATTAGGGTTGATTGTTAGTGTATAGAATAATTTATCCTACGTGTCAATCACCCAACTGTTTGTAACAGAAGATGTAACACCAAAATGTAATAGAAAATCCGAACCGAACCCTATGAATGGAACAAAGGAGTACTCCCTCCGTCCCAGGAAAGATGACACACTTTTCATTTTGGGTTGTCCCACAAAAGTTTACACATTCCTAAAAAAAAAAGTCAAACACAATCACTCTTCTCCATACACTTTATTTACAAAAAAACCACCACTACCTAACACACTTAACATACTTTATCATTTATTTATTACAAAAAAATAGCATAATACCCTTAAAAGTCACAACTTTATTAATCTCCGTGCCAAGAAAGGGGGGTGCAATATTTCTTGGGACGGAGGGAGTAATAATTTTTATAATTAGTAATAACTATTTAAATAAATCTAATAAAATAGTCTCACCTTTATAGAAATGTACTATTATACCTATCATTTATTAATATTATCCTATATACTTTTAAAATTTATTATATTTTATTCTTATTTGTATAATAAATTTATTTTTTAGTTACTCAACTCGTATGACATTAAATTTGATTACGAAGTAATACTGATTAATTATTTTCAAATGCGACTTTAACTAACTAACATGTTTGTTGCATCATGACAATAACAAGACTCAAACAACACTCCAATCCTAATCTCAAGGCTAAATTATGTAACCTAAAATTAATTCCAGTTTTATGAAAATGCAATCAGTATAACTATAACACTCCACTTAATTAATTTGATGAGCTAAACAGAGAATAGGAGAAAACTATTACTCCTCCATTAAAATTGATATAATTTTTTTGGGCAAAGAGAATAAGTAATATAATAACTTAATGTAAAGTGAAGTAAAGTGAAGTGAGAGAAATAATATTTAATGTGTAGTGAGTAGTTGTATTAATGGTGATATGTAGGGCCATGAGAGTAGATTAATTGTTTTTATGTAGGTCCATGTATTAAAAGGAAATGTGTCAATTTTAATGAGACAAATTAAAAAGGAAAGTGTGTCAATTTCTATGGGATGGAGGGGTAAAAGAGTACTTCTATTGTTCAATTAATAATTTTCTTGAAAAGTTGCCACGTGTCAGATATCTATTTACTACTTTATTTGTGTGTCAGGAAAGCCTTCTAGTCAGACCAATATATATGAGCCTTTCAGTTCATTTCATTACACTGTTGTTTGCAGTACACCTATCAACAACTTCCATTTTTTCTCACTCTCATCTCATCAAAATCCTAACTCTCAAAATCATATATCTACTTGGATGCTTTGAGAGTTGAGTGCAATATCTACTACCATCTTTTTCGCTTTTTACTATTTTTTTTACAAAGAAATCTGTTTAATTATTGGGGGAGGATTTTCAGACAATGGATGTGGATTTCTGGGCTTCAAGAGTTCATAGGCACATCCCTTCTGTTCAATCTGCTAGGCTTGGAAACTCTGGTAAGAATCATCTTCTATCCATAATTTCTTTTTTGAGTTGTTTTTTTTTTTTGTCTGAAAATTTGTGGGTTCTTGTTACAGTTAGTGTTTATGGTTTGGCTTTTCTATTTTGTGAACTTTTATTCTTGAATTAGCCCGTAAAAAATTATCTTTATTTGTGCTTTACTTTACTGATCTAGTTTCTAGCTCTAAATCTGTTGAGTTATTTGCACATCAATGGAGAAACTTTTTAGTTTGGAACTCTGTTGTGTTGAATGAGCTGTAACTTTCTTTTTGTTATCCAAACAGGCCCTATTATAATAGATTAAATGGTGATCAGTAAGCCCTTTGAGGTGGGTGGGTGGGGGTTCTGCTTTTGAATTTGTTTATTCTCCACAAAGATGCTGAAGAAGGCATCTTTGGGGATCTTAGGAAACATTAAAAAATACCATGTATTAGAATGTTCATCTTGTTCACATTTTGGGTGGAGAATTGAGATTAAATGGTATTATAATCTAAAGAGATGATTGCTGTTTTTAAATCCACAAATAGGCACTATTGCAGTGATGGAAGATGAAGGGGGTGATGATGTGAGAGCTTGGTTTCCTTGCCCTTTCTGTTATGTTGAAATCGAAATCCAAATGCTGTGTATCCATCTACAAGAAGAGCACTGCTTTGACCTGAAAAACGCGGTAATGGCTGCGTTGCCCGATTTCTTGTTAGTACTACTCATGGAGAGCAAGATTAACTAATGCTATGATGATTTTGTTGTCACTCTTTACTTCCTATTGTAGGTGTGTCCCATTTGTGCTGCAAACTTGGGGAGAGATGCACTTGGTCATTTCACGGTGCAGCATGCTCAATCTATCAAGGTTCGCTTTTTTCCTCTGAATCATACGAGATATGAAGGACAATGTAAGAAGTTTATCATCTTTTTTGTCCCAGAGGAGGAAAAATTCTCAGAAACCAGGTCCATGGAGTAACATATCCACAACTATGGTGAAGGATTTGAGGGAACTAAGTTCGTTTCTTGGTTCCAATTCTGCTAAAGAATCAGCCCCTGATCCGCTCCTTTCACCATTCCTATGCACGATGCCTCTAACGGCCAGTAAGGATAGTCAGAAGGACGACACGCCATGTGTTGATGCAGGAAGGTAAGTCTTTCACGTTCAACTGGTGAAGGTTTCTAGAGTAATGTTTATGTAGTAGAATCAGTTTGTTAAAAGCAGAAATTTACATTTAGTGATTGCTTCCTAAAATGTGACAACTGATAACTGCTCTTTCATTCTTGATAACTTAAGTGTAAGATGACTGGCAATGGAACACATCATACTGGATTATATAAAATTCTCCCAAAATTGTTTGCTCTAACCAGTTGAAAACACTTATATACACGCTGAATTAAGTTTTTTTTTTCTTTTTTCTTTTTCGACAGTAGCAAACCATCATGTCTGGATGAAGTTGAAGCACGCAACTACGAGGAAATGAGGCAACGTGCTGCATTTGTTCAGGAGCTTCTTCTGTCGACAATTTTTTAGCTCTTCCGTGGAGGAAGTGGTCGATGCATTCGTTTATGGTGGCCACAGGTTTTATTTGTGGTGCATGGTGTCGGAATATCGGATTGTTGTAAGTTTATTACTTAAAAAGATAGCCAAGAAGATGTCTCAAGATATCATATCAACTATAATATAATGCCATTTAGTGTGACATCTTATGAGCCATATCTAATTGTAATATCTATGATGTAATTCAACACTGTATCAGCTGCTGAAGCTATTCAACGGATTTAATGTTTGTTGTGATGATTTCATTCAAGAATTTTAGTACTTCTACATAAACAAAAGCTATGTTAATTAATTCAAGAAAAGAAGATCAAGAACTATATCTACAATCCACCATACCAGTTCAAGATTCCAACAAAATCAATACAATCTTGTAGAAAAAGCATCCAACATAGCAAACAGAACATACTCCATGAATAATATCTTCAGAAAACTGAAGTAATTGAAACAGGAGTAACGTTTTAATTGAATTTATCATAACAATGTTTTGAAGCTAAACTAATGCACTAATGCATAACAAAAATAACCCAAAACCCTTCCATCATATATGATAATTGGCAAAAGATCAATCAATTCATGGCATACATTCTCAGGAGAAGCTGAATCAAGGCAAGTATCGATCAGCCATCTTCACTCGATAATGGATTGAATGACACCGGCGCCAACAGTCTTCCCACCCTCCCGGATAGCAAATCTCATCCCCTGCTCACAAGCAATGGGTGTGATGAGCTCAACCTCCATCTTCACACGATCACCCGGCATCACCATCTTCGACTCCTCATCCTTATCGTTCATGATGGTGTTCACCTTCCCCGTCACATCAGTAGTTCTCATGTAAAACTGAGGTCTGTAACCTGCAAAGAAAGGAGAGTGCCTCCCACCCTCTTCCTTCTTCAACACATACACAATGGCCATAAATTTCTTGTGGGGAGTAATGGTACCAGGCTTCGACAACACCATCCCTCTCTGGATATCTATTTTCTGAATACCTCTCAACAACAATCCCACATTGTCACCAGCCATGGCATCATCCAAGGTTTTCTGAAACATCTCCACACCTGTAACAGTGGTGGTTCTTGTATCTTTCAACCCCACAATATCCACTGTATCTCCCACCTTAATAGTCCCTCTCTCTACTCTACCTGTAGCTACTGTACCTCTACCAGTGATGGTAAAAACATCCTCAACAGCCATCAAGAATGGCAAATCAGTTTGTCTTTGAGGAATGGGAATGTAATTATCTACTTCATCCATCAATTTATAGATTTTATCTACCCATTCATTTTCCCCCCTTTTAATTTGGGGGTTTGCCATTAAAGCCTCAAGAGCAAGTAAAGCAGAACCAGCAACAATGGGGATTTCATCACCAGGAAATTCATAAGAGGAAAGCAATTCCCTTACCTCCAATTCCACCAATTCGAGCAGCTCTTCGTCGTCAACCTGGTCCTGTTTGTTCAAGAAGACACACATATTTGGAACCCCAACTTGTTTGGCTAACAGAATGTGCTCCTTCGTCTGTGGCATCGGCCCATCGGCGCCGGAAACCACCAGAATTGCTCCGTCCATTTGAGCAGCGCCGGTAATCATGTTCTTCACGTAATCGGCGTGGCCGGGGCAATCCACGTGGGCGTAGTGTCGATTCTCAGTTTCGTATTCGACAGTCGCGGTGTTAATGGTGATTCCACGGGCTCTTTCTTCAGGTGCGGCGTCGATTTCGTCGTATTTTTTGGGGGCGGAGCCTCCGACGGAGGCTAGGGCCATGGTTAGGGCGGCGGTGAGGGTGGTCTTACCATGGTCGACATGGCCAATGGTGCCGATGTTGACGTGGGGTTTCTTTCGCTCGAACTTGCCACGCGCGGCACGGACGGAGAATCGGCGGAGAGGGCCGGAGGTTCTGGTGGTGGTGGGTTGGAGGAATAGGGCTGTGGAGGAGGGAGTGAAGGAAGAGGAAAGGACTATTTTAGTGGGTTTTGAAGAAGTGGAATTTGGGAGAGAAGGTGTCGCCGGAAGGTAAGTGAGCTTGGCAACAGCCGCAGCGGCAGCGGTGAGGGACGCCATGGCCGTTTAGAGAGAGAAAGCAGGAGAGAGAGAGGGGGAGGATTTGGAAGAGTAGTGATTGGAGAAAGGATAGAGGAGAGTGTTTGTTATCTGTGGGATGACGAGAACAGACCTCTCATTCCCCACCCATTTCTACCTCCGCCTGGATAACCCGACTGGGTGTATGGGCTTTCTGTGCTACTGCTCTCACGTGACGACACGTGTACCGTTATGCTTTGGAATTCTTTTTTTCGCCAATATGTATTTATTTTATGAAAATAAACC
Organism: Pogostemon cablin; assembly: GCA_023678885.1. Lineage (NCBI taxonomy): Eukaryota > Viridiplantae > Streptophyta > Magnoliopsida > Lamiales > Lamiaceae > Pogostemon > Pogostemon cablin. The sequence continues at coordinate 3,228,851 of CM042960.1, read as the reverse complement.
ATTCCAAAATTTTTAAAAAATTTATGTGTTCCGATTTTATCATGGAATTAGTTCAAACCTTGCAAAGTTGAGCCACTATAAATATATATAGTGCATTATATATCAGAAAAATAAATCACTTTCCTTGATCCCATAAAAAAGAAAATAAGAGAAATCATTTAATTTAATTGTGGTTTATGAGAAAAGCAGGAAATTGGAAGAGATTCATAGCTTCAGAAGGAAAGGCCCAGAAATTTGAGTCTGTATTTGGGCCACGTTTACATTTTAAGTACAATCTTTGAATTCACCTAAGAGTAAAGATACCGAATTTAAAAATAATAATAGCCATAAAATTGATTGAAAAAATTTGAGATATTTATTGAAACAATTGAAATGTTGGATAAAAATTACATCATTTCATTCTCATTACTCACACTCATACCCCTTCCTGAGTTTTTCAGAGTTAAAATAGAGCTCAAAATATTTAAACTCGAGTTAGAGCATAATGCTAGGCAAGAATTAGCTCGACTTGACTTATTTGCACCCTTAATATTGATATTAAAATGTAGCAGCAACAAATTGAATGGAAACACAAAAGGAGTGGAAAAGAATGATGATTAAACAAGAAACAAACAAGCTCTAACAGAAGCTCTAACAGATGAAGCTGGCACAGAAAGAAAATATTGAAAACATATAAATTAAATCAAATTAATCCACAAGTATGGAAATGTTTCATCTCCAAAATGCATCAACCATCAAACAAAAGCAATAACACCCTATGCTAAATTAGTCTCCATGCAATCATGAGGCACAGATTTAGCTTACAAAAACCCAAAAGAAATGCTTATTTTCTGAAATTTGATCTGGAAAACAGACTTGCCTTCAACCAAACATCAATCTATACAGGTAAAACTTAAGGAAAACTAGAGGTCCTATAATTTAGAGAAGAATGTGCAAAAGAGACGCATTGCGTCCTACCTGATTCGACATAATCCACAAGTGTCTTCGCGCCAAGTTCAACAGCATATATCAGCCATTGTAGTTCTCAGACATACTAGAATAACAGCGTTAGATTACAATGTTCCTCCCCCGTGTTGAAGCAGGTTATATATATATACTTTCTTCAACAAAACAACCTTTGTTGGTACAGACTTTTCGATCTTTTCAGATTATCTTACATAACCTTCATGACAAGGATAAATCTGAAGTTAAAGGTGACTCGTTAGAAAAGTAGGATTGCAGGACTTACATCATCATGGAAAATTAATCCAAGGATTTAGTTGTCGAGTGTCATATCTCGTAATTTAGATTCAACGGATCTATTACGGTTGCAAATACTAAGCACCATTAGTCGATTCTCTTTAGGAAGATCCTGCAGAAGATCCAAAACAGCTAGTTCATGCTTCTTCTTAAGTTCGACAAGCTCCTTCTGCTGTTCATCCAACACTTGTTCAAGCTTCTCGACGATAGTATTTATGCCATCTGAGTCACCTTCACTCATAATTATTTTTTCTACTAATTGTACTGTCTCACTTTCACTTGGCATCGCATGCTCTTCTTCCAATGGTACTGTAACAGCTTCCTCTTTAATAAAGCCATCATGATCAGAATCAGTATCCGTATTCCTCAGAGGGGAACCTTGATAAGAACTGCTTGCATCTTTAACACTCACAGGAGACGGCAAATATTCTTCAGAGCAGCTGTCTCTGGAGTTTGCTGAATCTGCCAACAACAAGTGAGATGGACCAGGTCTTCGTGGAGAGTTTCCAGCACTATCTTTTGGTGAATCGGACCAATATCTTCGTCCTGATGGAAGTCTTTCCATAATGATGTGAGTTGAAGAATCTATGTTGGTGGGAGAAGCAACTCTAGAACCACCATCTTCTAAAATTGCTTTACCCGTAATATTGTTTCTGCTGGAGAGCTCTCTTGGGGCCCAATCAGGAATATATGATCGTATTTCAGCCTCAATCCTTTCAGCGATAACCGATACATCATGATCAGTCAAAGCTAGCTCTACAACCATTTCGCTAGCTACAGCGATCGACGTATCCTCCTCAATATCAAATGGGAAGTGAATGTTCCGAATTTCGCCTGAGCTAATAAAGAAATAAGATTCATTATACCTATTTACAGGAATTTTTTGGAATAAAACAATTAGATACAGAGAAAAAAGAAACAAGAACCTGCTGAATCTGCCATGCGAAGTTTCAAAAATATTGTATTATGGTCTCTTCTTTGACCCTGGAGCAAGAAATTTACTGTTCCCTCATGTATAGAGCGACTATCAGGATCAAATTGGTTCTCATTATCACCTGCATATATGGTGTCAAAAACATAGAAATAGTAATCTGATGCAGCCAAGGAGTAGAGGCCAGCTAAGTTCACCTGCATTAGAGGACGGGGGCTGTAGCGAGCGACCTACACTCCCAGAATCTTCATCTGATTGCAGAAAAGGATCCTTTAGTAGATCGTTGGCCGATAACCGATCAGAGACATCAGCAATGCATTTCTCTATAAATTTTCGGACTTCGGGATCCTTCACTTTTTCTAGAGATGCTGGCTTGATTCCCTTCACAAATAGAAAAATGACAAAAGGTTTAGTTGTATGAAGGAGAGAGGGATGTGAAGTTAATATTTATACATCATTTAGCTCTTTTCTATATATTTCTAAACCAGCAATTTCACCGTTAATCAATTGCTGTCCGTGCACTGGCAGAATGGATGCAACCCTTTTTCTGAAGGCTGACGTATTTACTGCTTAATCTGCTCTTTATGTAATTCAATTGTTTAATTCTTGGAGAAATCATTTTGCACCAGCTATAAAATAACAATTACTGCTGGAGGATTATATTTTTATTTAGAGTGACAACACCAATTATGGACTAAGATAAGCTTCACAGGCAACCAACATACCCTACAGACTGCAGGCAATGGTAGATCTCCAACAGACAAAGTTAAATGGGAGAGATATATGATCGCATATGGATAGAAAATTAGAAATGAGCGCTGAATCATTTATGAGCAAGTTTAGGTTGTAAATTTAGGCTATCAATAAATCCAACTCCCGTATTATCATTTTACATAATGGTTAACTATCAAACATTCATAATCTATTTCTGGGATGTAATTATAATTTTTTTACTCACTGGAAACAGGCTACAGAGAGTAAAGATGTTGACATAAATAAAATAAAGGAAGTTCAAAAAGTGCAGAATATCTTACTGCTGTGACTTTCTTAAATATCTGTGCAGCATTGGCACATTCTACATATGGATACTCAAGGGTCACTAACTCCAGCAAGCACATACCAAAGGCATATATATCCACAAGCTCATTATAATGCTCCTCATAAAGCTCCGGTGCCATGAATTCCGGGGTGCCTAGCATCATATCAAATTAAGGGACATTTAACTCCAGTGATACACGTAGATATTAAAAGGACCAATCATACAATTAAACCTTACCAATAACACTGTGAGCAGCACGAGCCTGCTCAAGTATAGCAGCCAACCCAAGATCACCTATTTTAACCTTCCCTTGATTCCCATTAACAAAAATATTATCACACTTGAGATCACGATGAATAACTGGTGGATTATGACTATGAAGATAAGCAAGCCCCTCAAGGATTTGTCTGGACCATTTCTTCACAGCCCTCAAATCCACATGCTTATGTTTTTTCCGATACCTAAACAACACAACTCCTATTAACATATCATCTAATGGATCCCTAAGCCCATACCTACATTAACAGATAATTAAATAAAAACAGGAATGCTGAAATTTAACATACTGTCGCAGATTCCCAGATGTGAATATTTCAGTTATGAAGTTGATATGATCGTTCTTGTTATCAAGCCATGAGCTGTAAAATTTGATTATATTTTTATGCTTAAGAGTCTTTAGCAAGTGCACTTCAGAATACAATCTTTCCATGTCCACCGAATTCCTTAACAAATCAGCACCTTTCACCTGATTCCAAGCCACCTCAATTCCTTCCCTTTCATCAAATGCTCTGTATCTATATTATTTAATTAAATTAAGGCTTCACTACGAAACAAAATAGAACAAATTTTCTATTTCAATAAAATATGAAGGAAGGACAAAACACCAGAAAAGGATACACTTTCTTGAAAGCTCCTTTACCAAGAACCTCCTTATACTGCAATGCACCACAAAGAAAAAAAACAATGAAAATTAATCAAACCAATCACATAACACAGAGAATTCTTAACAAATCCAACATCGTTTCAAATTTCTGAAAAAGCAAATGATAGCAACACAGAATGATATAACCTCCAAACAAAAAATCAGATATAAGTGCAGAATTAATTTCACGAACCCGACCATACCGACCGGACGGGTCAACCTCGACAAAATCAGGCTCAGTGTCGGAACTGTCGGGCTCCGACGCGGCGTCTACCGCCATTATCCGACGTAAACAATCAGATCACGATAAACGACAAACGACAAACGACAAATCGACTTAGATATGGATCTAGGAAACAAATCCCGCTCGCATAAAGAAATCAACTAATCCTTTGCCCTATTCATGCACCAGCCACCAATATGAAATATTATCAATTTTAGCAAGGGATTTTTGAATCAGAAAAACAGATTTGCAGATTAAATAAGTTTTCTGCGTTATTTTTTCTTAATTTAATTAATAGTCTTTTTTTGGATCAATTGGAAAATGAAAGAAAATATGAGTCAGCTTATAAAAACTTGTTCAAGCTGAGTCATCTTATTTTTATAATTTATGGAACATTAACATTTATATCTGTTTTACTTTAATTTTAAATTTTAAATGTATTTCTAATTAATTTACTCCAGATAATGGGACTAGATTAGTTCTTGACTAAATTTTCTAATATAATTTAATGGAGTATATGAGATACTATTTTGTGGGATTTTTTATGAATTAATTATGAGCGTAAAATATGTGGTTTGCACAAACTAGACTTAGATATTTTAAGGAAGAAATAGCATTTTTATTGTGATATAAGAGTAAAAATCCATTATAATTTATAATAACTATTAATCAGAACTTATTTTCATTTAAAAAGAAGAGATGTCATTTTTATGGTAAAATAGTATGTGATTAAGGTGCACTAACATATTCTATATATTAAATGAATAAAACTTTACACCGTTTGTAGTATATTTTCAGCAAACTTTTTAATTTTTTAGTGAATAATTCAATATAAAAAAATACTTTATTCATTAAAAACACATCTACATTAATGAATCAAATTAAGAATTTTATCAATGTAGAGCCTGAAAAATGGACCAATCAATAAAATTAATTTGATTGAATGTACAAAAATTAATAAAATTAATATAGATTGAATGTACAAAAATTAATTTTGTGCTTTCGAATGCATGAGATATCAAATCCTAGCTAATTTTAAGTGTCAATCAATATAATTCTTTTAAAAAGATAAACAGTGTCACCTATGATTTTCTTTTTTCATAATATATTATAATCAATGATTAATACATAATCAGATTTGGTTACAGGCGTATATTGCGAAAATTTTGGAGGTGTAGGGAAAGTTTTTAATTGATATATTTTTAAACTATTGACATTTATTGATACATAGTGAAAAATAAATATCATCACTCATCAGACCTTACTTTGAATTTTAATTAATCTAATCTAATATACTCTTAAGTACAATTATGGGTCTGATAATTGGAGACCTGGAAAATAGTAGATGTTCACCCACTTTGAACGGCATTAATGAGTTTTGCATATTTTGTAACACTATTTGGAAATGAAAAGTCAATGTTTTTGGATATATATGGAGGAAGTCAACGGCATTTAATACTCGTATACGATAATAAGATCTAAAAGAAAATTAGTAGTGATCCATAAGAATGGGCCAATGGCACAACTGGTGGAGGGCCTGGAGGCAATGTAAAGCATACTAGCAAAAGCAAAATCTTTTAATTTATTTATTTTCATATATTCAAAGAAAAAGAAACATTGACGACCAATAGCGGGGTTATAGTTGTGCATACAATAAGTGGGCAATCACATCTTTAAATATTTGTGATAATAGTATGAATGACGGCCCACCAATTAAGTGGGCAATTATATCTATAATAGCTATTGATTAACTTAACATAATAATCGGTTATGGTTGTCTTTTTTTAATAAATAGTATATTATAAAATATAGTTAAAATATTATTTATTTTTTTAAATAATTTTTAATCAATTACATACCACTTTTAATGTGGGCATGTCTATGGTGACTAGTTATAATAGCGATGGAAAAGGTCTTTTTAATTGAAAATAAAAATGAAAAACAAAGTCGACAACCACACACAATGCAGACACTGCATACTGCAGTATTCTTGGGGGAAGTTAGGTGCATTCACAATGACACTAGTAACATCAAGAAAATATGTATTCAACAGTCTGTCACTTCAAGAATCAACTAGACTCGTGAACAATCAAGTTTCAAGAATTGATCTGATCACAACGGCAAATTATTCAACAGAACACGAGGTGGGGTGTGGTGATCACGCGCAGCCAAAAAGAACATGGAAATAGCTGCACGCAAAACCATTGAACAGATGTTCCACTTCATCAAAACTGATTTCAACCAAAATGTGTATTCTTTTATCAGTACTCCTGGAAGTACAATCTCAAAACAGTTCAATGAACAATTAGATGTGAGACTAAAAGGGGGTAGAAAGCAATGGACGAAAGGAGATGAGCAGTTGATGGCAGTCGTTAACGCTCACATGCAATGCAAGATTAGCACCTATGTCAATTGTGGGTTCTATTACTATAGCCATCCTCAACTTGTGTCAAAATGACAGCATAGAATGGTTTGGCAGCTTGCAAAACATTCCACTCATCTCTGTCGCTCTGACTTTGGTTCTGCAAATGATTGACAACCAAGAAACAGAATAAATATAACTAATATTGATTTGAAAGCATAATCCTGATCCTCATGCTAGATGGGGCACACACCATGAGCTATAAGCCATTACCTTTTCTATCCACACCTGAAACAGGAATTGATTTTTTATTCAGTGCGTGCATTTTCTCTCTAAGAAAGTAGAGCTTGGCCCTCCTCACTTTCTTCCTGTCCAACACTTTAATCTCTTTTATATTTGGAGAATACCTGATATTTCCAACATAATTAGCACCATTGGCCATGTCACATGGTAAAAGAAGCAGATAAACAGGAGACGACTATGAACGATCTAGTGTCAAAATCTGTTGTATGCATAGGAGATGTTTCTTGAACAGTGATGATATCATTCTTCTCACCAATCAAACAAATGATCCGTTTTTTAAGGAAAAAAAAAACAGCAAATAAAGATCAAGAAAAAAGGACAGTCAACAAGGCTAAGTGCAAAAAAAAAGATTGAAGTTTGAGTTGCAATGGTAGCAATACAAGTTACTGATGCAAGCAGAAGTGGCATGGCTTTCAAGAATTAAATAAGATATAATAGAAATACCCTAACTTGACTTACAGAAGCTGGACCTAAACTTACAGAGGAAAAAGGTTCTCAATGCCAACGGTTCCTTCAACTCTCCTAATTCTGAAGGTAGAATTTAAACCAGCATTACGCTTGGCTATAACAATGCCTTTTATGACTGAAACACGCCTCCGGTTCTCTGGTACTTCCTGTCATCACAAGACCATGATATTTCAAATAAGGCAATTCAAAACTAATCAAAACTGTAAGGTTTCCAATGATATACAGGTAGAAAAATAAACAAACCAGAGAATCATGACTTTCTCAAGATAGATCAGTACCACTTTCAGCTGGACAATATAACCTGGCTTTATTTCTGGTATCTCTCGACTAGCATTCACTTTTTCAACTGCTTCTTTGTCAACAATCTGCAGTTTGCACGAAAAAAAAAAAAACCTCAGATTTCAATGGAATTACCCTACTATTTAATGAAATAAACTCAATGAAGTGAAGTGAAGTGAAAAGAAAGATAATTATAGTGCCTGCATGATGTGTCTTGCTGTTTTATCGAGCCTTTTGAATTTAATGCGTAGGGGTACATCACTAGAAGCAGAAACATTTTCAGAAATAGATCCTTCCGTTGCAAAGTTCCTAATTGGCAAATTATAAACTGGAGAAGCCGACTGACTAAGGCCTGAGCTATGGCCTCTCTTACATGACAATGCTGAAGATATACCACAACTTTCAGCAGGTGCTGGTGAGATATATTTGGTGCTGCAGCTTTTCTTCTGAAGCGTTTGATAAGAACCAAACATTAAAAGCATCAGAAGGTGACAAGAGCAATGTTACATCAAAGATAGAAAAAAGACAAATTGAAACTTGTATGCAAACATCTCAACAAGGTAATACTAAATCTTAGAAGAATTAAACACAACAAACCTGAATTCAGAAGAACTATTCAAATACTAATGCACTAGATCTTAAATAATTAAATCAAGGTAATGAAGTCCCTGAGGGTTCACTCAAACGTACAGGCTCCCAAAGCCCTTGTGTAAAATTTCACGTTGCTAATAGTCCTTCCTCAAACATCAAATAATAAATCCGAGCGATGATCTACGCTGTTTCATTTCATCAAACTTTCATGATCCTTGATGTTATAAATTTGAACAATTCCACGAACCCTATCGTGAGAAACTCCAGAAATTCATAATTTTTAATCCTATCAGAGTCGAGAAATAAACTATATCGATACCAAACCATGTTAAGCCTAGACCCTCCAAAAGGAAGCAAACGTAAATTACCAGAATGAATAATCAGCATCTCAGGTGGAATAAAACAAAATATACCATAAAGATTGCTGTGCCAAAACTAGAATGCTGACTGGTAAACCCCAAAGAACGATTGATCGAGCATCCTGAAATTTTCGATTGAAATAATGCGATCTCCTTATGCTCGGTAAATTTCAAGGTATTGTAAGATTGCTTCGCAACTGCACGCAATTTACCGCAGAGTGAATGCATTTCTTTACGGCCGATCAAAACCTAGCATTCATGAGAAGAAAACAGAGCGATTATTTTCAATTCCGCAGATTTATATTAACCCTAATCAACAACACGAAATCGTATATTAGGTACCTTGTGAATGAGAACGGTTCAGTAGCGGAGAGTAAAACCCTAGCAAAGAGTAAAATGTGATTGAAAGGTTTTTGATTTTCAGACTGAAGATGGACATAATGGTCCTTGGGGATTCTTTATTTTCCAGAAATGCCACTCCGCAGTGAAGAGTTTTAAGATTTTTTATTTTTTAATTTTTAAAGGAAAATACGGAGTACTATACAATATATTCCATTTTGAAATTGTCTAATGACTTTATTTTAGTAATAATTTATTTTTGGGCGATAATACGCCTAATTCTTTTTAATCCCGGCACTGTCCACCTTAGTCGATCCAGTCTTTCAAGTATATGAAATTATTGAGATCAAGCATCTAAAGAGGTTCACCAACATGTGTCTTCGAGCTTCCTAACGCTGACAGATGAGGTGAGGTGTGGATGTAGCATGTAGACCGATATCTACTGGATCAACGGTTCTATCAAAAGGTTAAAAAAATATGGGATTTATAATAAAAAAAAAAATTACTCCAAATTAGGTTGAGATTGCTTTCCAATGTGGGTATCTCAGTCTCACCCACATCAGTGAAAGAAATTAATCACAAGATTATACTTGAGAGATTGTTGAATTGAAGCTGTAGATTGGCCCATAGGTGAATTATCTGATTAAAATGGGCCTAACACCTAATCTTAACATTCAAATTGGGCATACCCGATTTCAATAGCCCATTTATAAGCAATCTAGTTAATATTTATTATCTATGAAAGAGAGAATTTTGATAAATCCTTAAAAAAATTAGTTAGAACAAACGTTAAATGTCTTTCTTTTTTTCTAAATGAAAAATATTGTGTGATCTGGATTCACGAATGAACCCTCATTATTAAGTATTTTTTAATACATAAAAAAAATTACTTATGGAAAGATGAACTACTATTATTCTTTAAAATAAAAAAAAAATTACTCTAAAAATTTTTGGATCCTAATTTATTGAATTACTTTTAATATTCTTTAAAAAATTGAATGAAAATATAGAGTTTACAGTGAACCGAGTTTCCACCCAACCCACTCATTTTTTATAGGCAAAAACTCCTGATCCTCGGAGACACGGAGGGATACTCTGTGTCCCCATGTGAACACAACACTCTCCATATATTCTATTTAAACATATGTATTACTATGAGTTTAAATTGTAAAGGAGCATGAAAATTACAAAGGCGCCGGATGCACAGGAGCTTCACTCCTTTTTATATTACTCATATACTAATATAAAAAGAAAAATAAGACATATAACATATTTTAATTTCCTTCATCCTAAAACTTGCGACAAATTTAACCGATTTTATGGGTTAGATAAATATCGATTCTCAGTTTTCATCCATCACTGACCAATAATATCTTCAATTGATTGAAATGGAAAACTACGTTATCCATCAAGAAACCACTTTTTCCATTACATAATTATTATAATGTATTATTACTTTATAATTATAATGTATTATTACTCTGGTACCTGGTAATTGGTAAAGCAAATAACATCAATTAAAAAAATAATTTTTTTATTTTTTATTTTTATATAAAATAAAAAGGGAGAAAATGATTGATGATTTATGGACCAGATCTGCACCTGCCAACTATACAATTAACACATTTATTCTGCTTAATACCACAACCCTAGATTCCTCTCCTACTAATCTACATATTTCTCCCCTATTTTTGAGAGAATTTTAAAGATTGGATCCTCGTATAATTGCACATGTAATTAAACAATGTTTTCAATATATTTACCAATTCAAGAATATAAATTAAATTAAAGAAATAAGAGAAAGCCCACGTTGAAAAACCAATTCTGATCATAAGATCATAATTTTTTATTTTTTAATTTTTCCATACAATCCTCTCTCTCTCATTCATGTGCATTAATGCTTTTCAAGAAGAGTCAAATATGTGTGTGTTGAAATCAATGCCCCAAATCTGGTGAAGAAGAGTTCTTCACTTCTTTTTTTAACCTAAAAATTATTTTTTTACTTTTTTAGCAGAATCAAGCCAACATTGGATTCACCAAAGTTGGTCAGGTTAATTGTAGTATAAAAATTGACATGAATGAACTGAAAATTATGCAATAATAAATGTTCTAGTAATATTGACAGGTAAGAATGCATCAGATAATTCATGAACATGCCTGGGGTACTTTCTTGTGAGACGGATATATGGAACACAAGTTGTCACGAGAAGGGTCAACTCATTGTGAAGTATGCTTATTATTTAGGTAGAATTATACTTATTAATAGACTGATAATTAAAGTATGTCTATAGTGAATCATATTATAATTATGTAATCATACTTTAATGCATCATTCATTATGCTTTAACATCCAATAAGCATATTTTATCAATATAACAATCATACACGCGTCTCACGCAAGCATCGTATTTTATCTTTTTTTGTATGGAGTATATATATATAATTGATTGAATCTTGATTCTTCACTTCTATCCTGATTATTTATCTGCCACTTATATTCATTTCTTGTTTTTTCATGACTCTGCCAAGAATAACTTGTGGCAGCATATATGACTCACACAACACTTACTAACTAGATAAACCCCCCTCCCTCTCCCTTTCCCTTTCCCTCTCCCTCTCTCTCTCTCTCCCCACCCTATAGCTAGTATCAACCCCATTGGATTCTCCCCTTTCTTGATCCTACCTCATTCTAGCCAAAACTCCAAACTACATTATCCTTTTGATGATACACGTGATGCAAGACCAACTGGGGATTCCAGCTTGTTTCTCATCAGGAGAGAAGCTCACTACTGATCATGATGGAGCAGCCATCACAAGATCAGGTCAGAACGTATTCATGTCGGTTTATCGTACCAAAATAGCCGATCAATGCCGCCTGATCACAGTTACATGGTGCAAGAATCTCCTCCTCCACGGCCTCTCCGTCGCGGTCGAGGGCCCGGAGGGGGAGAGCCAGTACACGTGTAAAGTCGAGCTGAAGCCATGGTACTTCTGGAAGAAACATGGCTCCAAACGCTTCCTAGTCGATGGAACACCAGTGGATGTCTTCTGGGATCTTAAGGTTGCAAGATTCAATGGCGAGACGGAACCCGTGTCGGATTACTATGTAGCTGTGGTATGTCATGACGAAGTGGTTTTGCTGCTTGGGAATCTGAGGAATGAGGCCTATAGAAAGACCAGATGTCGACCCGCTTTGATCGACCCGATTTTGATCTCAAGAAAAGAGCACATTTTTGGGAAGAGGAAGTTTATTACAAGAGTTAAGTTCCATGACAAGGGTAGCTTCCATGAGATATCCATCGAGTGTAAGAACAGAAACAGTGGTCCGCAAGTCGAGCCCGAGATGGAGATCCGGGTGGATGGGCATTTAGTGATCCATGTGAAGAATTTGCAGTGGAAGTTCAGGGGAAATGAATCAATACATCTGAACAAATCAAGAATCGAAGTATATTGGGATGTCCATGATTGGCTATTCAGCCCTGGTCTGAGAAATGCCCTGTTCATATTCAAACCCATTCTCTTACCAACACTCTCATCCACGTCATCATCACCATTGTCGTCCAGCTCCACATCAATGGAGGGATCATCAGTAACTGCAGATTTTTGCCTGTTTCTGTATGCGTGGAAAGTGGAATGAGAAAAAGGTGATGCTTTTTAGCATCATCAGTGGCCAAGTATTGTGTGGAAATGATGGTATGGGCCAAATTAGTTAGGATGAAGATGAGAGAGAGAGAGAGGAACAGAGCACATGGGGAAAAAGGGTCCCCTCTAGTGAGGTTGGAAGTTAGTTTACAGCTGGTTTCTTGAAAATTTGTGGCATGATTGGAGAAGACAGATTGGATAACATACATACCCAAACAATCTCCAATCTAGAGGCATCCCATGTTATAATTTTTTCCTTTTTGTTTTTTTTTAAAGTTTTTTCTTGATCTGGCCTTGAGAAGTGAGCAAATTATATGTAATATTTAATTATTACAAATTGCATATATATATATATATATATATATATATATTTTGTTGATAATGTTGATACAGAGCAAAGGTCTTGTCTTATTTCATTTAAGACAAGATCATTAAATTCATGAAGTTGGTTCAAGACTATGTTGTGTCAACTTGAATCCCCTGTTACATTTTTCATGTTCCATTGGTATTCCATAAAGTAATAAAACTATACCCTACAATTTACCGTTAAACCCTTGGGGCAAGTATTGAATTTTGGCCATTGATTGTGACACGTGTCAAGATTTTAATATATGGAATATTAGATGAAACATGAAAGTGTAACAGGTGTAATGGATTATTAGTAGAACTGTCAATTTAGGTTATTTGGCTGGTTCAGTCATACCCATCACAACCCGTCATTTGATTGACCCAAATGGGTTGGGTCACCACAGGTTGAGCTTATCGTGGGTCAGGTTATTGTGGGTTGACCCATTTTTTTTAAAATTTTAGATTTTAATATTTAAATAATAAAAATATTATCATCCAATTCTACTCCTACTCACCCCCACAACCTCACCCACCCCTAAAATTTTTTAAAATTTTAGATTTAAATATTTAAATAATGAAAATATTATCAGTCAAACCCCACCCCTATCCACCCCACCCCCTACACACCCACCCAAAATTTTTTTTTTTAAATTTTAATATCAAATTCTAAAAAAAATTTAAAAAAAAATTGGAGGGGGTGGGTGGGGGGTAGGGTTGGGTGATAATATTTTTATTATTTAAATATTAAAATTTAAAAGAAAATAATTTTTTTAGGGTGGGGGTTTGGGGGAAATTTGGGTGTGGGTGTGGGTGTGGGTGGGGGTGGGGGGGCTGGGTAGGGGTAGGATTGGGTAATAATATTTTTATAATTTAAATATTAAAATTTAAAAAAAAATTGGAGGTAGGGTGGGTAGGGTTGGGTGATAATATTTTTATCATTTAAATATTAAAATTTAAAAATAATAAAAAAATTTTTTTTTTGAGGGATGAGGTGGGTCAGGGATAGGGTTGGATGATAATATTTTTATTATTTAATTACTCCGTATTAAAATCTAAAAGTTGTATGTTACTTTTTTAAATTTTAATTTATAAAAATGAGTTGATATTGGGTTGGTGGGACGGTGCGGGTTAGCCCACACTCTAGTGGGTTTGAAGTGGGGCGGGTTTTATGGGGCGAGTTAATTTTGAGTTGAGAAATTGATGGGTTAAGACGGATTGGGGCGGGTTGACCCAATCCATTTTGACGGTGCTAATTATTAGTACTAATGGACAACTGTAAGGTACCATTGATTCTTGTCTAGCTATGAAACCTAAGATAAACATGTTCTGATGTATGATATATCCACCCCTAAGTTTTTTTTAGAAAAAAATATTTAGTACTATATTGTAATCATTTTTGTCCATAGAAGATGAAGATATTATCTCTTTAAATATAAGGTTCTTTTTTTACTTGAAAATGATCATGTGAAGTTTAACACTATCCACATAAATTAAGTACTATTACTTCTTAAATTTGTCCAATTTTAGGTAGAATTTATCCTCTAATTATGCAAAATTGGAACAAAATAATATAGTTGAAGTTATAACTCCGTAGATTTGTATTGATCCAATTGGATAACAGCCAATATGGGCAGTGATTCAAGTCTAGCTAAGATGCATTCATCTATGTAATTCGGCAATTTTTGATTCATGAAACTGTCTGAATAGGCAACAGCTGTATATATATGTATATAATATCAGCATTACATACAGACAACAACTCATTTATAAGATTATTGTTTGTTACAAAAACAATAAAAAATATCCAAGAAACAAAAGACAACACTACAAAATATTATGGAGGCTTTTGTTGTGGATCCAATTATGGAAACTCAACTCGTTTCTTACCACATTTCTCTATAGAAAATTGTCATCATTACCAGAATGATGATATCATTCAATAATGTCCATGATCTTGTCCCTACTTCGATCCGAATCCAAAAAGTTTAGCGAAAAAGTTCCTGTTCTTCCCACGAGGGGCCTCGTTCGTTTTTGCTGGTTCCTTGACAGTAGCCTTCACAGGAGATGGAGCTGGTTTTCCTGCAAAAAATGACAACCTTAGTAAGTGAGAAAGAGTGTGTGTGTGTGTGTTCATGCAAGAAGTTAAGAATGAGTAGAAAGTTTTACCTTGAAGAGGTGAAACCTTCTTAACTCTAGCATCTACTACATCATTGGAAGAGACCTTCTCAGAGATTCTACGATTCGTTGCTGCACCGTTGTCCCAATTGACTGCATTCATACGTGATAATGGAGTGTCTTAAATGTGAACTACATGCACAACACAAAACAATTAGGCCACTTGAAGGACGTCTTACGACTTACTTTCACTAGGAGGTTTCCCATATGTTTGCTGCAGGGCTTCGAAGAAGCTGTCGTCTCTATGATCTTGCATCACTGCAACCAACAACGACAACATTAGATTTGATCAAAAATATGGCCTCAAACAAGAAGTGACTAATGCATACACTGATCAAAAAAGGTGTTTCTATAGTTGGGAGCAGAGGCAACAGAGAGCAGCTGAACTGCCTCTGCATCTCTAGCCATGGACAGCTTCCGAGAAGGACTTAAGTTTTGTGTATCCAACAGAATACCTGCCATCTGAAACGAATATTCCATCAGAACATCAGAACAAATGTGGAACAACATGTGATGTTTGTAAGAAACTTTCTTCTACCAGAAGTTTTTTCAAGATTGGTGTTTGGAGGAGGTCGTATGCGTCCTCACAGTAGTTATCCGTAAGAACAGTACAAGGCGATCCAACTTCGCTATTCGTTTTAAGGATATCTTCCCCAACTACAAGTATGCTCAACTGCTTAGCCATCATTAGTGTCTCCAATTCAACCTGGTTAGCCATCATGATTTCCACTAGTTAAATGATTGTGATCATCAAATATTACAACTTATAATAAAGTACTCCAATTGTGTAACAAAGAGAAAGAAAATACCTCATTGGAAAAGAGGAGAGAAGTAGCATCAAGGCCAACATGGTGGAACAGCCAAGCCACTTGTCTCAGCTTCCACATTTTCTCTCTTCTTGTGTTCATCACAGGTACAACAAACTCCATGTGTTTACTATCGTTCCGACCGCCTTCCTTCTTGTTCGCCCGATTCTTGTTTTCCAATAGCCACGCGTAACATGTCGCCGCCACCATCGAACTTGTACCTAAAGATCACTCAAATAGTCACAAAAAAATAAGTAAAGATCAACCCATGATGCTTATCTTTTTATGTCTATATCTTTCAAATTGATCTAGTACACCCGTTGTACACAAGATTAACCAAAAGAAACAAACTCAACTGTTTGAGGGTCCAGAGAGTACAATCTTAGCCTTGCCATTGATTTCTCCACTCAGAAGCTTCTCAATTTTGATTCTTTGCTCTTTCAAGAACCCATTGAACTCTTTATCCTTCAAGAAACCACTGAAATCTTGATTCTTTTGGCCTCCATTCTTGAACTGCCAATCATCCGAATCCTCCTTCTGCACGATCTTATCGGTTCTGCATGTTGACGAAGATATCGACCTTCGGTGGGCCGACTCCACCAAGTTCCGGGGCGGAGACAGGAGAACCGAGTCCGGAATAGAGCTCGAGCTTGTCGATCTCGACCTCCGGTGGGTAGACTCCACCGGATGTTTAGGTGGGGAGAGCACATGAGTGTCCGAGGTTGTACCGTGCGCATTGTTGTTTGTACTAGTATCAGTGTTTTTGAAAGTTCGTTTGGAAATGGCGGGAAGGTTAGTTGGGGGTGGGATCTGGTGTGACAGGGGTGATTTGGACTCTGTTTGGAACCGGGTCCTGCGGTGGATTGATTGGCGGGGAGGGAGAGGTGGGGCCCCAAGACTGCTGGTGGGGCTTGGTGGTGTGGGTTCAGTGTGCTCGGGGCTATTTGGTAATTTAACGTTGTTTGAAATCCATTTCTGGATTTCGGATACAGGGGATAATTGCTCTGCTTCTGGAGGACTCATGTTGGATTCTGAATTATTTCGAATATGATTTGCTGTTCTTGACAAGATTTCCCCACTAAATCCATCTGGTGCCCTATGTCTGTTATAAGAATTTTAATTTATCTCGTATTTCGATAAAACGTAATAAAAATCGATGATAAAATAATTCCAATAAATTTCGATTGACAAGTGTAAAAAAGAAACTAGGATTATAACAACTACAAGTTCAATGTATTACCTTCTAGCGGATCTAGAGAAGGGGTCTCTCTTCTCGAGAGACGAGGTCGATAATCGGCCTTGTGATGCAGCAAATCGTGGTGAGGCGACGAGCCTGGAAGGCGAGTCGCCTCCTCTTGTTGGAGAGGAGACCACCATTCTCTTGGCCTCCTCTAACCACTCTTGTGTCATCCTACTATTAACACTTCTAGTGCTCGAGTCAAAATCATCCTCGTCTCGGTCGATTAATGCACGCCCTCTGCCTCCGTTGATGTTGTAAATCTTGTTATCAAGATTGCCACTGCTCGTCGATCCAAAAAACATATCGTTCATGAGATCTGTTAGGTCTGGTAACTGGCTTGTATTGGAGTTAGTGCGCCTCGTCTCTATAAGCTTTCTTTGCAAGCCGACCGACGCTCTGCCTTCATTAGACAAGCGTTGGTCGAACCTCCCGTCCATGGCTTCCATTTTCATTATGATGAGAGAGGGGGTTGAAAAATTCAAGAGAAGATAGAGATAGTATGCATAGATGGTGAGAGTTGGACGTTGGAAATGAAGGGAAGATTTTATGTTGAAACAAATGCCGGCCTTAAACCATGTCGTTTTGTGTGTAGCCTTGTTGATATGGCATATTGCTTATTTATATGTTTACCCTATTTTTTAAAATAAATAAATAAATAAAATATTCTTTATTATATGAAAGTATGAACCAATTTTTCTTGTGAAACTATCATAATATATTGTTTGCGAGTGAAAGCTAATTTTTAAGCTTGCTTGATGAGAAAATTGTTGTGCTCAGCTAATGGTATACGCATTAATCTATAATTAATTTTGGAAATTGTTATTTATTTATTTATTTATTGTCACTTCCTTAAAAAATGAAAAGATGAAAAAGCATGCTAAAATTTAAGGCAAAATCTTGAATAATGAAGATAGAATAAGACGTGATGAAGCAAATGGTTGAAAAAGAAATTTTGTTATAACATTATTTAAAAATAACTATGGTGGTGTGGAGTAGCTGCCCAATTCAGTTAGTCAAATTTCTTAATAATTTATGGTTCGATGGTATTGATGAGATTGCTTAATATTTATACTTTTTTTCTTTTTTAATAATAAAAATGATAGCTGAGATAAATTTATCAATTTTAATTTAATAAATTTATTACTTATATTATCAATAAATATGAATTGCATTACTAATTTTGGGATTTTGATTGAATTGTTTTATTTTTCATAATGACTTCTGATCGGTAGTTATCGTATTGTAGGTTTAATATTGATATAAAAATTAAATGTATAAAGTGAAATTATGTATTAAAAATTACTTATTAAATTAAAACATTCGCAGTTGGAAGATAAAATGTCTCATTGTAGGAGTCAATAAAATATATAATTGTATTAAATAAAATGGTAGGAATTTGATGAACTGGGATAAGATAGTATCAAATACTAAAAGGCCCATATTTTCAATATATCTCCGACAGGCCCAATGTACTAGTGTGGAATTTGGGCTTTGTGTGTAGTCTTTTTTATCCTTAGCAATCTTTCATGTTTATATATTATTTATTTTAAATTCAGCACTTGTTCAACTTATTTAAAAGTGATAATGAATATTTTGTGCTTTATGATAATAATAAATTATATTTTCTTTAATAATTTTAAAAAATATAGAGTGGATTATATAGTTTGTCAAATGTAATAAGCAAAGTTTTAGTTCACTTATCATATCCAATTTCCCCTACCCATACTATTTTCAATCCAAAAACTAAAAAAAATTAAAGTATTGATTCGAATAATTTTATCTATCTATTAATGACAGGAAATATATATAAAACTATCAATTAAGTCTTGCATTTGTCTCATATTGTCTCCTAATTTATCAATTTACTATTAAAACTCAGACATGAATTGATAGTTTAGTATATTTCACGTCTCTAATTAATAAAAAAAAATTCAAGTCTCGAATTGATAATTTACTATTTTTTAGATTTTAAATTGAAAATTCATTTTTTTATATAGTGTTTGATTATGCATTTAAAATCATATTAATCATTTTTTTAATATATAATAATTTTTTAAAATATTTTTTTAATAAAAAAATTACTAGTATGCAACTAGTGCAGACTCCAATCAACTTGTAATAACTAAAAATAATATTGTAATCACAAAAAGTCAGAGAGATTATCGTACTAGTCCCATATTGATATAGAGTGACAGAATTCCGTACGTGAAACTGCTAATCATTTTTATTTTATTTTATTTATTTTGTATAATTAGTAATAAATTAGCTGTACAAATTTATTTAATCATCCAGTGGAATTTGAGGCCATTCTCTAATTTTAATGTAAGTCTATCAAATGTGTTGTCGTCACACAAACAATACTTATAGAAGTATTGAATAAAATCTTCCAAATTAAAATGAGTGTTAGTGGACATGAGTACATAATTATTTAATTTTAAATTTTGATGTGCCACTTTCAACATCATTTCTTTAAATTTGATCATTACTCTTATATTTATATATTTATTTAGAATTTAATTTGTTTCTTTTTTCTACATATCTATAGTACATGGAGATGTAGTCGAGACAAGTTAAATATCATCATAATTGAGTTCAACTCATTTAAAAAATTTTAATGCTCGAGTTCGGCTCCTTCGAAAAATAATAAATTCGTGATTAGTTCGAATTTAACTCGATAAAAACTTGATAATAATAATAATTAAATTCAAGCTCGAACTTAAGTTTGGGCTTGAGTTTGTTAGAGCTCACTTATATATGGCTCTAAACATGTTGCAAGCCTCTTAACAAACATGTTCTGGAACTATCGAGTCTGAGCCTGATCGATAAGTTTTTCTAGACTGATATTTAGCCATTCAACTCAATTTAACTTAAAAAATAAATTCAAATTAATATTTTACGAATAGCTTGACTCCACGTACAATATAGCTGATGCCTAATCGTAGGTGATAAGTAGTAATTTTACACGATTATTTTGGATGAAATTCACTTTTATACGCGTGAGTTGTGAATTATTTAATGTTAATTACGACTTATTTCTATTTTATACACTTAGAGCTTTTATTATTTTATTTCTTATTGAAATAGGTCAAAATTGAGATAAATTGTAGAGTCACAATAATTTATTTTTGTGACTGATACAATAATATTTATTGCAGGAAAATTAAATAGTTGACCAAGATAATTAAGGAAAAGAAGGATTTGGTGATCAACAATAAATAAAAACTTACCAATGATAAGATACAAGGAATCTGGACACACATTCAAGAAGGAAGGTCAAAGATAAATTAATCAAGGATCCTTATATTAATCTTGGACATCATTCAAGATATCACGATCCGGGATCTCACGTTGGGAGCTACACGCCAGAAAGTAGATTGGGGACGAAGCACCACCAGTTGAAGAACACGGGTTTTATTGTGTTTAATTTAATTTAATTTCGATTATGTAATTTCGTTTCTATTCCAAGGATTGTGAACCTTCGTAAAATAATTTATATGTTTGATTAGGAATAAATTATCAACATGTTTTATGAATTTATTTTGTGATTGACTTTGATGTTAACCTTGAATTTTCAATTGTTTGTGAAGACTACCCCTCTCATAGGTGATTGATTATTCAATAGTTATTTTGATATTATAATCCGTAATTGTTATAATATTTCAAATTGAGTAACAAAGTGAGGGATTACATCTTGAAATCACGAAATCTAGGTTGTATGATTCTTAGCCGGTTTTCATAGCCTAATAGTCCTAATATCTAAATCTTAATGCATTGTCGAGTTCGAATCCATAGAGTCACTCGACAATAGTTTAATCTAGAGGTCGTACCCTACGTTATTAAACTTAAGGATATTTCGGGTTAATTGGTCATATCATTAGCCTAGGGACTTGAGTTTATGAACTTGTTGGTGTTATTAGTTTTTAGAATCCAATCAAATCCCCCCTCCGGCTACTTTTATGAAAGCACATTAAATTTAATTAAAGTTCGATTACTCCCTGTGGGTTCGACCCTTACTTAACCTCCTACATTCTTAGTGGGTTTATTTGGAAAAATTACAAATCTTATTTTTATGTGTCGGCAACAGCACACCAGTAGGTCAACTTCCAATTAAGTAAAATTCAAGCACATCATTCTTAACCACTCATAAATGAATCATTAAACCCATTCAAACACAACCTTTCAACATGAATTAAAGCCACCTAACCATCTCAGAAATCAATAAATATATTCACAAGGTCGTTGTTTTTTTTAAGTTAAATAATAAAACAATGAGAATCATGTTGCAACATTGTTGCTTATATCCTCTAATAGTAGCATATTACTAGTGCTTGTATTATTCTACATGGTATTATTACACAGCCAGCATTAACAAACAAGAAAATTGCTTTCTCCTTTATCATGGTATCCATATAAAATTGATCAATCCTAACTTCATCAACTAATTAATTTGGCTCAAATTAGAACACAAGAAATCATCAATGGCAAATCATGATCTTCTTATAGCTTCACTAGTTGTCTCCTGTCTTGCAGCCACTTCTTCCGGCGTAACCTTCTCATCCCTTCAAAACTCTCTCGTTGTCTCTGCCTCACCAAAACCCGAACAAGGTATGAACTATTTAGGAATAATATATATCAAATTCAGTCTTACAAATTTTTGTTGCATCCAATTTTAATCCTACAACTTTTACTTTCTCAAATTCTAGTCGATTTTCGTACAGGAGCTTCTTCACTTTTCAATATAAATGTTATGATCACTTCTTATTTATCTCACGAGATAAACTATTCAGGAATAATATATAAGCCCTATAAATTTTTGTTTCGTCCATAGGATTTAAACTTTCATTTTTATAGTATAGTTTTTCTCTTTTTCCTGCGTGTCATTCATCCAACTGTGCGAATTAAGTCAATTTTAATCCTATAACTTTTAACTTTTGCAGTTCTGAGAGCCGGGGAGGACAATATCACCGTGACATGGTCACTCAACACTAGCATCCCAATCGGGTCGGATTCTGAATACAAGACAGTGAAAATCAAGCTATGCTACGCGCCCGTGAGCCAACAGGATCGAGCGTGGAGAAAGACAGTCGACAATTTGGCAAAGGACAAAACATGTCAGCACAAGATTGTTGTTAGGGCATTCAGCCCAGCTTCTAACAACATGTTTACATGGAAAGTAAAAAGGATGTCCCAACAGCTACATATTTTATCAGGGCATGCACAACTCTGCTGATGAGGAAGTAGCCTACGGGCAAACGACGAACCTGTTCGTCATCGATGGGATATCGGGACGACATGTTTCGCTCGACGTAGCCGCATTGTGCTTCTCAGCTTTCTCCATAGTTTCATTGTTTGGATTCTTTTACTTAGAGAAAAGAAAATCGAAAACCTCTCTGCAAAGCTGAATGTTTTTTTTTATACAAGAAACAGAGGTTCTACGAGCTCATAACGTATTATTCATAGCAACACCTTTGACACGGAGAAGTAATACTCCATCTGTACTAGGAATATATTCATGTATTTGATAGCACGGAGTTTAAGAAAAGTAACTTTTAGTTGTTTTGATGTAAAAAAGAGAGGGATATTTTGGGTAATTGAATAGAATAAAGTGTATGATATAGTTAACTTTGACTAGATTGTGTGTAGAAATGAGGTGACATTTTTATAATATTATAGTATTGTAAGATTATTGATATTATGTATTGTTTTATTTTTAAGGTGTAAAAGTATTCTTGAGATGGACCAGAATGAAAAGTGTGAATATATTCTTGGGACGAAGAGAGTAATATTTTAACCAAAAAAAAATACTCAAATGAATAAAAATTAATAATATATAGCGAATTATTTTATCTTTTTAAATTAATAATATTTTTAATGAAAAGTGATAATATCTTTAATAAAAAACTTATTTTACGTGTTAACGGTGTAATTAATTACCAACATTCCAACCGCTGCCGGCCACCAAAGGTGTAACTAATTACCAACATTCCAACCGCTGCCGGCCACCTCCTGCCAAGTTCTTTCCAAATTGGGATAATCAAATTATGTACTATATGATTATATTGAAAACAAAAATTAAAATATTAATAATTAAATTCAATTTCATGATAATGTGTTCATGGCGTGAGTAGAAAAATGAAATCGAACGTTAAAATAGGCTAAATTATTTAAACTCACTAGCTTAATAATTTTTAGGGTGACACTATTATCACCCGAACTTTTACTCAAGGCACCCAAATTGAAAACATAAATTATGTGAAATTTCAATAACACCCCACTTTTATTTAACCCTAACCCATTAACTACATTAATTAATTAATTGGAAAAAAAAACCTTTGCTTTGCACACCCACCTCACCTCACCTCACCTCACATTCACATTCTAAACTCACACGCATACACCAGAACACACACTTACACCCACACCTCACCATAAAAGAAAGAGAGAGAAGGGATGAGAGGAGAAGTAACTCAATTTGACATTTAAAACATCGAAACATTATATTCTCCCTCAAAATCGTACTTTGCATTTTTTGGTTATTGAAATGGTGTAGTTTATTGATAAATTAATGGTTGTGGGTTAGTAAAATTATAAATGTAAGTTGAGTTTAATTGATGGTGAGCATAATGTATGTTTTTTTTATTTTGGTTGAAACTGGAAGCTTAAGATTTCAATACTGATTCATCGTTAAATTTTGGCAAGAAGTTGCCGAAAATATGTAAATATTTAGATGGGTAGCTGCTGAGATATTATTTATGATGCAGAAAATTTGTCAAAATTTCTATATAGGTTGGCTGAAAATCTGTCAAAAAATTCGATACAAATTTGGCGAAGAATTCCTTATGCACAATGTGAGCGCTCAATGATCTTTATTGTGTTTAGTTTCTGGTGGATAGCAAAACACCATTAAGGAAGAACAAGGAATAGTATTTAAATGAATGTTAGTATGTTGTATATTGGCTAGTGCTGTAGATTCAAATTTTTGACAATAGGATAAAACTGCTACCCTTATATGCATTCCCCACATGGGATTCAACCATAATAAGTGACAAGTGAGTTTTCCTCTGGTAACCACCATTGGTATCTTCCAAGACTCCAATGAATTTGAATAAAATCTGTCTAACCATGACATTGCACACCAAACAGTACCAATACTGCTCATTATTGCAAGATTTGTACAAAGAAGAAGTGAAAGAACAAAAACAACATTCTGGAAAAAAAAAAAAAAAAAAAAAAACATTCGACATCGAATTTTTTCAATTTTCTCGGCCAACTCTTGCCGAAATTTAGTAAGATTTTCGTGTCTTGAAATCTTACACCTTTTAATTTTCAACCCAAACAATTCCAGCCATCTATGAAACTTCAATTACATCTATAATTTTATTTCACTGATTCCGTATTTTAATGTTATGAATATAAAATTGAATTTTCCTCCTTTTCTTCTCTTCTCTCCTCTCCTCTCCTCTCCAGTCTTCTCTCTTTATTCCGGTGCGTGTGCTCTGCGTATGTGTGTGTGTTCTGGGCGTAAATAGGTGGGTGTTTAAAGCATTTTTTTTCCTGTTTTGTAAGCTTTAATATAGAATAGGGATATTATTGAAATTTTACGCATATTTTATTTTTAATTCGGGTGCCTTGAGACAATAGTGCCGCCCTAATTTTTATTTCTTTTAACAATCTGCAATAGGCTTTTTAATGGGCTGGGCGGCCGTTAATTAATCTAAACAATAATAACGGCCCATTTTGGACCATGGGCTGTTTCTTTTTTGGGCTTTGAGTACATTCATAGTCTGAATTGCAATCTCTTGACAACGATCAAGAGCAAATCATTAAAATGCGTACAGATTCCTTCATACTGATATGAAAAGAAGTTTACATATATGTATTAGTTATATTTAATAATATATATGTGTTTTAATAAATAAATAAATAATTTTTTAATATGTAGTTTTTCATTAAAAATTAATAAAAAATATATAAATTTTTATTCATTAATATAAAGTTCTGTATGTGGGTGCACGAATTTAAAATTTTGTGCACCTAGGTGTATTGAAGAATTTGCCTATAAGAAAATATCACAATTCATACTATATGAGTTATGATCGATTCCTAACTTTAACCATTTTTTTTCGTAATTTTAAAATTTGATAATTCTTTTTTTTATCTTAATGTCCAATTTTTTCCCCTCTAGTTTCCTAATAAAATTTACTCCTACATTGTTTAAAAAATAAATTAGATAAATTTTAGGTTTTGAAATGGTTTGGTACAGCGAATTTAGGGCAATAAAATACTCCGCAGCTTGGAGTTGATATTAGTATATTTTAGAAAAATAGATCCAACATTAATCTTTTAATTTCTTTTTTTACAGAGAAAATAAATGAACTACATCACTATAATTATGCTTTAAAAAAATTGAAATGAAAAGTAGGAAATAATTTGATTTACTATCTAGCTATAGTCGACCTGCGGCTTCTCATGTGGCTTTTGATTCACTTAGCTGTTGATGAAAATCATTCGTACCTACGTGCATTCTTGCTTATTTTTTATTTACGATAGTTTCCTAACAATTATTTCAACAAAAGTTTGCCTCCTCAAATATATTATCTACTGAGCTCGCATTCTAAATATAATTAGATAAGAATGAATATCTTCCAATTTCTTATGCGCAACCTTTAGGTTCAAAAGAGTCACCTCGTGGCAACCCTTGAGGCCTTGTCTGAACGAAATTCCTAGGCTACCAATTTAATGGGACAACTGCAAATTGGGGCACACAACTACAAAATAATAAAATTAAAACGCCACTATTCAAATTAATTAAAACAAAATCATACTATTATTGTAATTCTTGAACAAAGCCCCAGTTCATTAATTAACCATACAAGAATGTAATAAGCCAAGTCAACTATAAAACTAATGGTTAGAATATTCTCCACTCACCCTCTGAGTACAATCTAGGGTCACTTCTTTTACTTAAAAATAAAATAATGCAAGAATACAATTTATTCAATTATAATCGTTGACTATACATACAAAATGAAGCCATTTGTTGTGTATAATTAGACTTTTTCAACCAAAAATCCTTGTGTATCCAGTTTCTATATAAGCAGTTGAGACGTTACCTTCTGCCTCATAATTCAACTCCAGGATATTCAGCAAGATTCTTCAATCCTTAAGGCGATTCGGATCAATGGCGACTCGTGGTGTCCTCGTCGTTTCTGTCGTGCTTTCGTGTTTGGTGGCCGCTTGCTATGGTAACGGCACCTTCTCTTCTCTGCAGAAAACTCTCATAGTCACCGCCTCACCCAAGACCGGACAAGGTAACATGCTTTAATTGCTGTTTTTCCAGCCCACTGCATCCGGATACATTTCACCGCCTTTTGAACGGACGGTGTGGAGAAGTGTCGGGATGCAAAGCACTTACTACTACTAGAAGCTCAAATTCACTGTATTTGAATACATGAAAATTATTATAGAATTCAGTGATTATACAAAATTGAACTTGATAATCTAATCAAGGAAAGAATGGATACTTAATCTCAATATTACCAAGTTAGTTTATATACTAGATTAGAGTAACCTTAAATCAGATGTATCTAAACTATCTCTGACATGATCTTGCAGTTTTGAAAGCTGGTGTTGACAATATCACCGTGTCATGGTCATTCAACACTACCTTCAGTGCCGGAACAGATTCTGACTACAAGTCAGTAACGCTCAAGCTTTGCTATGCACCGGTTAGCCAAATAGATCGCGGTTGGAGAAAAACAAAAGACGAATTGAAAAAGGACAAGACCTGCCAACACAAGATTGTTAAGAAGCCATACGGTGCTTCCAACAACACTGCCACATGGACAGTGGACCGGGATGTGCCCAGTGCTACATACTTTGTCAGGGCCTATGCATTCAACGCTGCTGAAAATGAGGTAGCTTTTGGACAAACTACAAATACTAACAAGACCACCAACCTGTTCGTGATCGAGGCGATCACTGGACGCCATCTCTCACTGGACATTGCATCGGTTTGCTTCTCTGCTTTCTCCATTGTGTCTTTGTCCGGATTCTTCTACCTGGAAAAGAGAAAGGCCAGGGCATCCAAGTAAAGCATCTTTATTACAGTTTTTCATGTGTTAAAACTGTGATATCTGTGGTGTGTAATACCAACTTTCTGTTATTTATTTATGTTATGTTGGCTACAAAAGCTCCTACTAGCCTTGGGATATAGGGGCTTGTGCGGATAGAATCCCTGTGTGATGTTTAATATTCGATAAGATGGTTCGGTTAATGTAACAAATTAACTGAGATACTCTTTATTTATCAATGTTTTCCTGTCAACTTTATGTGCATTATTCACAACAGAATACACAATTCAGGCATCAAAATGCATTAATTAGAGCTGTTGAGAATGTCACATGATAGTTGTCCTAAGTTAAATTATCTTAGAAAGGAGAACTAGCTTATAAACCTAATGGGTGACTCCAGTTAATACCAGTTGGTTAAGGGTGTTAGATGTATCCTCCCTAGAGTTAGCTCATACTGTTCTTCCTTTAAAACGAGTTCACTTCAAAGCTTTCTCCTATTTTCTCAAGGAAATGACTAGAAAACTCAGCCTAAATAGATAAGCATCTTTTTTTTTTTTTTTTTTTTTTTTTTTTTTTTTGTTATAATGTGTAAACCAACAGTTAGTTTTAGAAATTGCATTCCTAGTGGAGTGTGGTTCATTACATATCTCATCCAGCAAGTTCTGAATTTCTATTTAATTGATACATGTAAGAATGTGTACGGCAGCTTCTCAAGGTCAACAATATGAAAGTTATATCGGATTAGAAATAAATAGTAATAAATGTGATCATCTGAGATTCATTACATAATCATAAATTGTATCTCACCTCCCAATGCTTTGACCAATTTGTGGGTATAGAAAATGCCAGTGATGTAAAAGATGTTTCCCACCTTTAACAGATAGGTATCAATATCAATTACGCATGAACAGAGAAATTTAGTTGCTCTGATGCAGGTAAAATATTATCCAGATTTTAATAACACCTCTTCACAATAAATAAATAAACGTCAAGCAAAGAAATATTGATATACTTAAAACCATAAACAGGGTATGCTAATTCAGCATTGCAGTATCAATTATGTAAAATCAGTCATATGATATACTAAGCAGGGATAATTATGAGCATACAGATGGAGAATGAAAATGAAAGAGAACGCAAGGAAAGAGAAGTAGATAAATGTTGATGAGAAATTAAACTTCTCTATCATAAATAGAAAACCAATCCCATGTAAAATAACAATTTCACCACCAGATAACCTTTCTTTTTTCAACTTAAAGTACACAAGAGTAGAATATTCTCGTTGACTGATGCAGCAGGAATCAAGAAATATCTCTTACATGATTTACTTCAGCAGTTCAGCAAGCATATTGGACATAGATATCAAACACATGACTTGTTTTTGTTGGTGCAGATGATGCAAAAATAGCTTCTTCAACATAACTTGTTGTATGGGGAGGACAATTTCACAGGAACTTGGTCGATAGACATTACCTTCCCTGATGGAAAAGATTCTGCACACAAGATATAAAACTATATGTGCTGGACAAACTTCGGATTCTCAGAAACCACCAACTTGTTTTAGGCCCCGGCAATTACTAGATGTCACATTTCAATAGTCTAAATATTGCATTAGTTTGCTTGCTTTCTCCCTCGCATCTTTGTTTGGATGTTCTTCCTAGAAAGAAAAGCCAAGCATCCAAACAAAATGAAGCATCTTCAAATAATTTTTCCCTATATTTCTGATGTAATAAACTTTGTGACTTCTACGGTGTGAAATAGCAAGTTATCTGTAATGGTAACATGTTATATTTGGATAAGAGAATTCGGATTAATGTAAGAAGTTAATGAAACCACATAAAATGTAGCATGGTTTTCCGGACTAATATGTGCTAAATGTTTCCTAGAGTTTTCGATGAAAAGCAGATGATAATAGATTTCATGCATCAAAATAGATTGATGAAAATGTCACCAGATAGCAATAGGAGTTTCTCCTATTTCCATAGGAAGAAAACATAAATGATTCAAAAAGTTGATCTCAAAATTTCTTCTCCTTTATGTTTAGGTGACTCATCCCTCAGGTATTCAAGCTTTTTCCAACTAATGCAAGAGTGAATCCAGTCTTGTAATTTTACTTACTGAAAGGAAATCTAAAGACAATCATCCTGATTATGTCCCATAAATAATAGGATTAGAAATCTATAACCCCTAACAAAGAACAAAGTTCATTAAAATCACAAATCCAGAAAATCCTGGGTACTTCCTACCATTAAATATACATGCAAAGAATGGCATGTCAATTTTCTGAAATGATGATAAGAAACAATTTTATGAATGAACCACTATTGACTAAAAAAATTGATTATCTAAGCTTCATTATCTAAATCATATGGCGCCTTCAAAGCTTTCATCATGAGAAAAGGAAATGAAAAGGGCAAGTCAACTACACATCTATCTCTTGTTTATCTTTAAGAAAAAAGGAAAAAAACTGCAAGATATAGATATACATCAACATCAGCTATATTAGGATGCAGAAAATTTTATCCTCCAGAGCAAATAATAATATTATACAGGAATGAGGTAACACCCAACGTCTCAAGAAAGCTGTTTTTCATATTTAATAAGTACACAAATAAAACTAAAACAAGAACATCTTGATGCACTTTGCAACAATAAACAAGTGTATGCTACTTGTCCAATGCACAATTAATCAAGCAGCATCAGCCATATAATACATGGAGGAATAGAAAATGCAAGTAAACTGCAGGAGAGAGAAATTTCAATGAGAAACTATGATTCAATCTATATAGAACGTCCATTGCTGATAAAAACAACAGGCTTTGCCTACATGTAAGCTATTACAATATCCCACATCACTTCACATGCGAGCGTAGAAGGGCATTTAAGTCAGGTTCAACTCTTCACCTTCACCCATAGTTTTTGGTCAAGTTCCCTAGCCTATATGTCGAACAAAAGCTCTTTTTAAATTTAAGCTTGACAAAACTCAAAGTTTTTAGTTGATTAGGCAGCATATTTGACATAGATGAAGTTTCAATATATATTTCAGAGCAGCATATTTGACATAGATGCAGTTTCAATATATATATTTTTAGTATAATGAATAGGCTGAAAGGACGAGAACCATACAATTTAAATTATTAAGCAGATATAGAGCACAAAAAGTAAAGACTAACCATATGATTTCAAGCATTTCAGATGGATTACAACCATAATTGACAGCAAGAAGAACTCTTGATATCTTTATGGTTAAATACCGACAAAAAAAATCATTCTGTAAGAGCCCACTTAAATATTTCATCATCATTGTGAGTAAATAATGGTACTCCAGCACACAATAAGACTGGATTTTAACAAATGACAACATTATCTAACAACTGAAAATCAGTTCCTGACTCTCCAGCCGATCTGTACCCGAGAGCTCTAAGCCATCATTGTAAATATCAATAGATCCAAAAGCATTAGTGCCTGGAGGACACTCTAAGGCTGCTCCAAGAACCCTGTGGTGCACACCATATGCGTCAACTGAGTGGTTATCTCTATGCTCATGGCCAACTAGACAGAGCTTTACACAATTGTATCGGTGAATCACTTCCATCACTTCATCATGATTCCACAACAATGTCTCATAAGATGATGTACCACTGTCTAATGGTAGATGACAGCATATGACCACTTTTTGGTTCAACTTAGTTGCATCATCAAGAACACGATCCAACCATTCCATCTGTTCCTTTCCAATTGCTCCATTAAACATAACAAACCTTCTCTCCAACCCAGCAAGTCCATTAGGACTATTCTTATTCCTATTTGGATTTTTCTCTCTAAGAATGTTCATGGCTTTTACCTTGTTAGGATGACCCTCAGGCCAGCCTATGGCACTGATATCAAAACCATCAAGGACTACAAATCGAACTTCTGGTACCGGACAAAAATCATAATAGGCATGGCCATCTTGACTATCAATGTTCAATAAAGGTAGCAACTTCTCACGAGGGAGATTATAAAGACAATGATTGCCAATTATGTGATAAACAGGGCCATTAAAAGCACCAAACTGGTCAATAACTTTCTTAATTGCAGTCAGAGAATGCTCTTTTGGGCAGAAGCCATCTATAATGTCACCCAAATTAATGACAAACTTCACCTTTTTCTCATTCCAATCCCTCACCGCTCTTTGCAACACAAGCAGGCTGTGGCGATAATAGCGAGGAACACCAAGAAACGAGCGGCCATCGGGAATATCAGCATACTGGACATCTGATATGATCCCAAGAGAAACGAGAGGCTGCTTCACTTGTGCACTAACAATCCTATTTCCAAAATTCATCGAGGAGCAAAACTTAAATCCTAGTAACATTAAAAAAGATAATAATTAATGTTCATTCTGCATTCATACTGAGTTCATATCTTAATGTTAATATTTAGCTAAAAGCAAGGAGTTTCAGAACAGTGAATTGCCACAAGTAGCGAGGTAAATGCTCTAAATTCAAACATTCTACAATATCTGCTCCAAGTTTTACTGCACTATAAATTTTGCTCACAAATTAAGAAAATCAGTAGCAACAAAAGATAAAGATTAAGGTTTGGGCACAAAGGAAAGGAGAAAGTCAACACCATATCAGAGACTTGAAATCCCCATTTCTATCAGTTGATTAAGCAAATCCAACCAAATTAAACACTCCATTTCCACAGCCCAACAAAAATTGGGGAAGAAACATTTCATTATTTTCTGAAACTCCATGAACCATTAACCCGGAAAAGACGAAAAAACAAAATTCCCCGCAAGAAATCAACAGAAACCGTGTTCATAATACAAGAAATCATCCAAATACAGTCAACGAAAGACAATGTAAGTAACAACGATTTGTTCACAGAATGATAATTGATCGAAGAAAGCAAACCGGAATAAAATTACGCTTGGGCAAAATTCAGTACCTTTATCCGAAAACCAAATGCTCCAAACCGATGGTTTATATCGCCAAGAAATTGAAGAGAGCGAGCTAGTGCCGTAAATATCCGATAATAAAACGATTACTGCCTTCTGACGTAGCCACGTGGTTTGGTAGGTAATGAAAGATCCGGTTCATATTCGGGTACAATATTTGCTGTAATTAAACAGTTTTGTGACACCGCTTTGACGATGTAATAATTTTACATTTTCTTAATTAAGTACTCCCTCGTCCGGACATTTTCTTTTTTACACATAGATTTAGATATATATAATATTTAATGGGTAGTTGAAATGAGAGAATAATATTTTAATATACAATGTGTAGGTCCCATTAAAGATATATTAATTATTTTGTGTGGTCTCATTTACTAAAATGGAAAATGCACCTCTTATGTTGGGACAGACGAAAATGATAAAATGTACTTCTTATCGTGGGATGGAGGGAGTATTATTTTTAAAAAAAATATTATTACTTTTCATTTATTTTACTAAAAATTATTTATAAAATAATTAACTCCACTATTAAGCCTATTATCAAATTTCATCAATTAAATATCATTTTCTTTATTAATATATTATTATTATTTTTGCTATTTAACTATAAGCATTTCATAAGATAGCCTTAGGCAAGTCTCAACTTTTTAGGTGATGATATAATTTGGTAAGCTATTATGGTATTTAGTTTGCCTTCCACCCTAATTCATTACTCCTCTAGTTTTTAGGTGATAATATAATTTGATAAGCTATTATGGTATTCAGTTTACCTTCCACCCTAATTCATTACTCCTCTAGGTGTAAAAAATATCATTCATAATCAAATTATGAATATTATGATTTTAGTGTTCCTATTTATTTATTATGATTTTTGTTTATAAAAAATAATAATTTATTATTATTCTAAAAAAATAAAATTATATATTAAAAAGTAATTAGGATAAAATTGGCATATTTGGGTTAAAATTAGAAGCCCATATAAATTTTGTTGAAATGTTTTGTTTGTCTTGGTTTCTTGCTAGATTCATGGAGTATTTTTTATTTTAGTATTTGTAAAGATTTTTATTTTATTTTTGAGTAAGGCTATTGTGTCATGGGACATCGTGCCCTTTTGCAATTTTCGTGCCCCTTTACAATTTAAACCCCTAGCAATACATATGTTTAAAAAAATATGGAGGAGGAGGGTTGTGTTCCCATGGGGGCACGGTGTAGAGCTGTCAGAATGGGTTGGTGAGACGGTTTAGCTCACAATCCACCTTATAATGAGCCCAAGTGGGGTTGGTCGTATATAGTCGGGATTACCAATTAAAGAATTTATTGAACCCAAGGGAGTAACGTGCTAGAGTTTAAGGGAGTAACGTACTAGAGTTTATCGTGATTTTATAAGGACGACGGAATAGGAAGATAGATAAGCATGCAAGTAAATGCAATGCAAGAAAATGAATGATAAAATAAATGTAAGAATAAATGAGTTCCAAATGATGGAAGGATGACATAGATAATAAAGAAAATATGCAATTAATTCTAATATATCATGGACATGACATATGAGCGATCACTAATTTCACCTAAGCTCTCTTTCGAGATGGATAGGATGTAGGCATTCAATAAGGCTACCAAAAGCACATAGGATCGAGACCAAAATAAACACCTCACACTAGGTACTAATTACTCTAGTAGTTCCCTAATGAGATACTAAGTCATATGCAATATTCCCTTTTAATAAACTATGAATTCATTAATGGTTTGAGTCTCCTCATCTAATCAATCAATCTCTCGATTAAGCTAATCAAATGTTCCATCAAAGAGTTCTAAATCTAGAAGGATATCTCTATCTCATTCTAAATAAATGTACATGAAGTGTATGATGAAATGTTCAATGAACTATCTAAACAGATAATTGCTTTCTCAATCTAATCACATGCCTAAGGTAATTAATCACACAAATCAACCATATAATCAAGCAATAAACTTCAATGATAGAAATAACACAAATGTCCAATTAAGATTAAATTAAATTGCATAAAAACTAAATTATCCAACACCAATCATGTAGTTAATCTCACAAGAAGATTAGCCTATCATAATCTCAAGAAAAATAAAATAAATTATCTTACAAAATTCCATAAATAAACCTTACAAAATAAAATTAGTGCTTCCCTTTGAATTTATTCACTTGAAGCTTTTATCTTCTCTTGAAATCATCAATCTTCCTTGATGACTTAGAGTAGAAGGTGAGAGAGTTTAGTGAATTAAATGAGTGTAATTTAATGGATGGTAAATTAGGGAAGAATGGATGAATGGAGAGAATGTGGAAGGTTGTTGTTGGTCGACCGCCCTATTTCTCACGGCTGCTTCCTCCAAAAATGAAATGGGTAGCCTTTTTATCTTTTAAATTCAAGTGGGCCCACATGGAGAATGAATTTGTTGATTCAAATGGGTAGACACGTGACTTCACTCCAAAATCAATAAGCCAAAATGGGTGTTAATTGGGCTTGAAAAATGCTTAGGCTGATGACATATAGATGGGCCACTTCCTATTTCAAAATTGGGCTGGAAAATAAGCAATTGGGCTGCCATGGTAGCTGTTGGGCCGCAGCATTTGTGCTGTAAAATTTCAGCATGCGCCCCTTAGCTGTTTTAGCTCGCATTTGCTCATTTTAACTCCGAATCGAGTTCCATTTTTTCTCACGCCTTCATAATTGAATGTAAAAGCTCATTTTAAGCACAAATCCTGCAAATCCAACAAAAGAATCCTCTCCACAAAAATTAAGAAACTAAAAAAATTAATCAATAAAACCAACCTTAATTATATAAAACTTAGCCAATAATTGACCATATTTTCTAGCAATTTTTACGTTCATCAGCGGGCCACTGGCGGGGATGAGCCACGAGTTAGCCCACACTCTACCTCTATTCACTTATGACCTACCCATCCCCCACCCCACCCCACCCCACATCAGTCATTACTCCCCAATTTTTTTTTAAAAAAATATTTTAGATTTTAATATTTAAATAATAAAAATATTTCACCCAACCCTACTCCCTATCCCCCCACCCACCCCAATTTTTTTTTTTAATTTTAGATTTTAATATCTAAAAGTTGTATTTAATTTTTTTAAATTTTAATTTATAAAAGTAGGTTGATTTTGGGTTGGTGGGGTGGTGCGAGTTAGCCCACACTTTAGTGGGTTTGAAGTGGGGCAGACTTTTATAGGGCGGGTTGAGAAATTAGTGGGTTAAGGTGGGTTGGGGCAGATTGGCCCAGTGAGCTCAACCTATTTTGACAGCTTTAATGATATGTCCTTAGAGAAGTAAGAGCTTTTGTCTTTATTTTTTTTGGTATGATTGTACCTTAAACGTTAATATAAACCAAAATCTAAACAGCAAATTTGATTGAATTCAAAGCTCACGCATTTGTCTTAAATTATAACAAAACTAGATGATAATTTTACATCATAGGATAATAATAGTCTACACATTCACTCAATCTAACATCTTATAATGTACTCTATTCATGAACAAAAAATGAATTTGATAAAACTCAGGTTCTGCTGATACAGTATAGAAAGTTTATTTACTACACAAGGATTTTGTACAATAATTAGGCTCGAATGGCTTGTTTGAAAGACTAGCTTTTAATTGTATCATGTTTCGCGAAGCGTTATTTATCTGAAGATCAAAGCTGTTCCGCTGGATTTGACAAAGCATCAGATCTTTGTCTGGTTGGGTTAACATATGGCGTTGGTTCTATTTCGAGGATCTGCTGGATCAGCTTCTCCGGTAATCTCTTCGTAGCCTGTAAGAAGCACAAAGACAGCGAGAGAAGAATGAATATGCGGAGAATGTGTATTTACAATGTACAATGTTACAGGTGATGTGCAAACCTGAAAATGTCTCATATGTAGAATTGGCTCACAACCTACATCTGCGATCAGTTTCCCATTTGGGGTTTGTAGACTGAACCGCCCGGCTTCATATGCCGAGAGGCTGTGTTTGTCATGGGGCAAGCTATGACAAACTTTGAGAAGTGATTCAAGGGAGTTCATCTGGCGAATAGAGGATAATAATGGAATTAGCAATTTATATGCATGATGTCTATACATATATATGAAATTGATCATGGTTCAAGAGTGAACGCCGAAAGGATTTTGGTTCGACTAACCTTCATGTAAGGACAAGATGCACAACCACCGTGAAGCGAGCAACCCTCTCCACTAGCAACCCCAGGGATTACATGGAGGTTCGATAAGTCCCCTTCTCCTCTTGGTGAGGATGAGGTTGGTGTTCTGGTTATTGACTCTGATGAAACTGGAAAGACTATCTCTACACTAACTTTAGCACCCTCGTGGGACTTTACAGAGCCCAATAGTTTACGGACTGCAGAAACAATTGAAGTCACCATTCCTGTTTCAGTTCCCAAAACAAACTGAAGATGATCATTCACATTTCTATCTATTGCCTCTTGTACCCTCTCTTTGATGAAGTCTAGTATGTTCTGAGTGGAACCCACAACCCCCATTCCTCTACGCTTAGATTCCATTGCAAGGGAGAACATCTCGCCAGGGACTTCAAAGTGGGCAGTAAGAAAAGCATCGCAATACATCTCATTTATTTTATCCACAACTTCATGACCAAAGAGATGATGAACAATGCATGTTCCATCCTATAAACAAAAGAACAAGTCATAACAAGGGGCTTTTAAATGCCATCATAGTTTTGTGCTGCAACAAAATGGTCCATGGTAAATATGAAAAGACTAAAGTTACAGTTCAATGCTGTCCTTCAGCCAGAAGGGTAGGGAACAGTATGTGGAGATACAGTTACAATTCATACAAGCAAGTAATTGAAGGGTCTTATCAAGAATATTTTCGTATAACAAGAATTTTACCTGAAAATAATGGAGGCGATGTAACAAAGATTTTATTGATTCACTGTTATGGTTTGGATGTATATTAGTTATTTCTTCATCACTCATCACTGTCATCTGTCTGAACAGTTCCATAATGTTCGCTCCCATGTAGGTGTCAGGACCATACCATACATTCAAATCGGGAATTTCTGAAAATGCCTGGAAAATTTAAAAGATA
The DNA here is from genome assembly GCA_023678885.1 of Pogostemon cablin. Classification (NCBI taxonomy): domain Eukaryota; kingdom Viridiplantae; phylum Streptophyta; class Magnoliopsida; order Lamiales; family Lamiaceae; genus Pogostemon; species Pogostemon cablin. Next base: position 3,191,477 of record CM042960.1, on the reverse strand, counting down.
ACAATATTAAGCTTGAGGTAAATAAAAGAATAAGAAAACTAGGACATATCACCAACTAATGTGTAGCCACATAAACCTGTAGAATGGTTGGCACTACATTAGAAGAGGTGCATGTTATTGTTGGTACAACTTCATGAGTATAAGCTTTGGTCTCCAGGGAGGTGTTAATGTACACAACATGTAATGAGGGAGAAGAAACAAAAGCTGCAGCAGCCGCAAGGTAATCCATGTAGGCGGGACTGGCTGCAGCATCAGCCAACGAGCAACCTATGCGCTCACTAGACATCCTGTATACCCCTACCTGAGAGACGTATAGTCAAAGAAAATGCAGATTTACTAACACAGTGCGAGAAAAATAAACTTGAAGATCATCATGTATATTATTAATGGATATCAAACAGAAAACCTAGTAAGATGCAGTACCTCAGGATATCCAGCCTGATCAAGGATAGCACGTACATTTTCTGACATAAAATCTACACCAAGTACGGTGATGAATTTGCAGCCAGCTTTGGCCATGTTGACAGCAGAATCTGCCATAACTAGAGAATCGGATATGTGGATATGAGGCCAGTGCTTCTGAGCAGCAGTTAAAACGCCTTGGACCTCGGGGTCCATGTAAAAATGAGCAGCAATGCCAATCTTCTTCTCCTCAAGCAAACTCACTAGCTCCTGAATTTTGGCCTCAGCGGGAACCAGAAATCTAGCCTGCAATACACTATATTCCAACTTAGGCTTTTTACTATTCAGGATATCACATAACCAAACACATTTAAGTATAGACCATTTTCCTTTCTCAACAATGATATAGCCAGCGCATTACATGGTTCACATTAAAGCCGAAATGATCCAAGGCGATATTCTCAGTTTTACATTTCTCATCTAGCTAAAATGAAAATCCTGTTGAGCATATTTTTAAGACACTATATAAACCCGACTTATCAAGAAATAGTAAAATTGAATATCTATACGTAAATCACAGTGGCAATATGATCTAATTATGTGTTGCAAAAAGAGCAATCCAGCACACAAGAACAGAGATATTATACAGGGGAGCCTTAATGCATCACGGTAGGGCCTCTGCTTCGGTTTACAAAAATTCCTTTCAACAAGCATAACATAAGGTGAGTATAAGTAGTTTACTTCTTCATACACTCGAATAGCAAGTGCTGACTGAGAAAATTGTAGCTAACATAGTTTACAGGAGTTTAATCAGCTGAAGGGGAAATCAGTGAAAGACTCGTGTTTTCTAGATGTTCAGCTTTCTCCTTTATCTAAAGTCCGTACTCAAAATCTCCACTACAGTGAACCAATAGATAAAAATGGTTTGTCTAAGCATGAAAGGTAATTTTTTCGAAACTGCAGATTCGCCACCAAATTGTCAAATGCCAATCATAGAATTTCCTCACATTCTAAATGTTAGCCTTCTGTAATTTGAGTTTGAGAATTTGTACTTAAATGTTTACTATAACAAACACACAAGTCTCTAACAGTAGAGGTCTTGTAAGTGATACACCCTGGATTCAGCAAAGCTAGGCACTTACCACCCATAGCATCACATACTCGGGATTTTAGTCACAGTTATTGTAAAAATCCACCAAATATAACAACAGTTATTACCTTGTCTTATCAGTTATCTAAATTATTTTGAGATAATTAAAAAGTTATTCTTGAACATTTCCCTCAATTTATAGTCTAAAGGGAGACAAAAGAGAAGTCCATAATCATACCCCACATCACTTAATCAGGAGTGCTCAATTATCTTCAGGTACGAAATCAAACAAAACCACTCAACAACAGAAAGTTAAACATAAGTTCCACCTGAGTTTCAGCATAGCTTCCGTTAGCCTGTATACCTTCAGCTGTGATAACCAACGACGGGAACGGCTCGCCACGGGGACGCCCTTCACGCTCCGCCACCAAAGCCTTAATCCTCTTGTGCATACTCATCAGTACATTGTGCCAAGTATTCGATCTGCTACCGGAATAAGCACCCTTTCTTCCTTTAAAACCCACATCACTCAACGCTGCCAAGTCCTCTGCTTTAATGGCTAATACCTCCTCTGGAGTGGCGCCATCAAGCACCCGAACCAAACACGCACAAAAACCTTTTGTTATCTCCGAATCACTATCCGCCAAAAACCTCAACCTGTCACCCTTATCCAATTCCACTTGCAGCCACACCTGAGCAGTGCACCCAGGGACGCGATAATCCGCGGTTTTCAGTGAATCCGCGAAAGGAGGGAGTAGCTCCGCGTACTGCAAAAGCCTCTTAACACGTTCCACAGGATCAGTTAACAATTGGAATTCCTGAATAAGCAACTGGAGTTTTGCTTTCGCGGCGGAGGCGGTCAGGTTATCGCTGCCGGAGGTGTCAACGTGGTGAGACGTGACGGCGGAGCAAGTCAAAGGCGTCCTTGAAACAGGTGGCGCGAGTGGAAACCAAGAGTTGAGATGTGGTTTAAGCGAATGAATGCATCTGAGGATGGGTGGCGGGGCGGGTTTAGGGTTAGAAACATGGGTGAATTTAGGGTTTGAGGAATTGCCAAAAAAAGACGAGGATACGGCAGTCATGGAGATCAGGGCTGAGTCCATCTCCTGCACAGAATTCGGAAAGCGTTCCACACGGCGTCCCTTCGAAGGTGCTTCTGTAAATGTCGAACTCAGCGATTCAGCGACTGTGTGTGTGTGTGAGAGAGAGAGAGAGAAGAGATGGAAAGGAAGAAGGAGATGGCGGAGAGGTGAAGGGGATTTGGATATGTAATGACGCGCCAAAAAAAGAGAAAATTGTGGAGAGGCCAACAAAATGAATGGTGATGAATTATTACCTCAATATATTTGTCACATTTAATCATTTTATCATATTGCATTACATTATTTTATGGGCACCAATAATATATTTTAAATAAATTAAAAAAGGGTTGCTCGTTTTTCAAGATCATTGATCATAGTACTGCTTCTTGTCGATCATTCTTGAAAATGGTGTACCCCACCATTAGGGGCCCCCACCGCCCCTGCCCTTGTAAATCGAGCTCTTTCTTTTAATTTTTTTAATATGATAATCTAGGATAGTTTAACTGTTTAAGTAGCTATGTTTAATTTAATTTTTTTCAAATTCTCCTCTCCACCCAAACCTTAAGTAGTAATACATTCAAAATATTTACATTAATAAATATTATAATATATACTCCAATAATGAAAAAAATGATACACATTTTTATGAAATTTTATATTAATTTTTTAGCAAAAAATTAAATATAGAAAAGATATACATTTATTAAAAAAAACCTCCATACATTATTAAACTCACTCGTAATCACCTCAAATCTTATGTTAAATTAATGGTAAGGTATGCAATTTCTTGTAAATCGAGCTCTTTCTTTTAATTTTTTTAATATGATAATCTAGGATAGTTTAACTGTTTAAGTAGCTATGTTTAATTTAATTTTTTTCAAATTCTCCTCTCCACCCAAACCTTAAGTAGTAATACATTCAAAATATTTACATTAATAAATATTATAATATATACTCCAATAATGAAAAAAATGATACACATTTTTATGAAATTTTATATTAATTTTTTAGCAAAAAATTAAATATAGAAAAGATATACATTTATTAAAAAAAACCTCCATACATTATTAAACTCACTCGTAATCACCTCAAATCTTATGTTAAATTAATGGTAAGGTATAGTGATATTTGTTAGAAATAGAAAAAGAAAGAGAAAGAAAATAGTAGTATTAATTAGTAATACTAATAATATACTGTGAGTAAATTGAGAATTAATAACGTTGCTAAGAATATAGGAGTATGAATGAATTTTATTAGTTAGTATTTTGTAAATTGTGTTTATATAATAAATCTTTGTAAATTCTGTTATTTACTTAATTTAAACATTCTACCAATTACTTAATTTAAACACTCTAGTAATGAATATAGTATGGAAAAACGAATACATGATTTACATTATGAATTCAATTTATATAATTGCTTGTGGAATTTTATTATTTAAATGTGATAAAAGTTTAAATTTGAATTTGCCTAAAATATATCAATGAGTCAATGAAAATAGATTTCTAGATGTTTACAATTTCTTCTTCTCTTCTTCGATTGTGAGTGGGTAGAGTGCACTAATCAGCTACTCGTTTCCGCATTTAGTTTAATCGAATTTATTATGAAAAAAAAAATGCTATACTTCCTCCTACTATTCATAATTCATTATTTTATAAATAAATAAATATTATTATTTTATAATATAAAGTATATAATTGTATTAATAATGAATGGTATACTATATGTGAATTCTTTTGGAAAAAATGACAAAATTAATATTTTTTTAGTGATGGTAAGAGTATCATTATACTTAATTTTCTCATATTAATTATTTGCACTTATAAATTACAATATACTAAATGTTGTGCGAAATTTGAAATGATATACTAATTGATATCTTATCTTTCAATATATTATTATCATTTTCAGAAATTCATTTACGCAACTATTTCACTGAAATTTTTGTCTATGCACAATTCAATACAATTCTCAAGTCAAAAAAGTGGGATTGGCTTTTAAGGCGGCGGGAGATTATTGATATAAGTCGTATTCAGTCAACCCATTTCATGCTTTTAATGAAAATTACAAATCCACCATTTCACCGCTCTTTTCAAACGAGCAATGTCCTGGGTGTAGACTTTTCAAAATGGGCTAGGTCAGCAGCAAAAGGAAGTTGGGCTGAACATTAAACTGATAGTTTGAAAACGGACCTAAACTAAAAGACTGGCCCAAATAAGAGCAAGCCTGACTTGGCCCAAATGGGGCAGGCCTGGGAGGTGAGCCCTTTTTCAACATATAATTATAAATAATTAGTTAAGAAATGCATTATATAATAATTTTATGTGTAAGCTCGGTTAGGCTCGCGAGTTGATCGAGCCGAATAATATTGAGCTCGAGTTCGAAAACTACTCAAATAATTCAAACCCGATTTAAATTTGAGTCAATTTTGAATTTTTTTGTGCTAGCTCGAGAGCAAATTCTACTCACTACTACCCCTTTTCTATTAAGAACATATTAGTACACTTTATTCAGTCTTGTTTAGTTTGATATACATGGATGATGGAAAAAAACCAACTTGTAATAAAGACATCAATGTACCAAGAGTGTCAAATTATTACACCACTAGAATCAATGGCATTGTTTTGCCAAAGCCAAAAGAGGATTTTTTCTATGAATGGTAACAACAGGATCTTCCACACACTCCAAATCCTCCCCTTTGATTCCTTCAAGCAGTTCCCATTCATATTTTTGCATGAGATTTGCCAACACAAGTTCAACCTTCGCCATTGCAAACGCAATTCCAGGGCAGCCTCTTCTCCCTGCTCCAAACTGGATCAACTCGAAATCTTGTCCCTTGAAGTCGGTCGAACGACTCAAGAACCTCTCGGGATGAAACTTCTCTGGATCATCCCAAGAGGCCGGATCTCTTCCAATAGCCCAAGAATTGATTAACACCATTGTTCCGGCTGCAACGTCGTACCCCATGACCTCGACATCTTGTCGTGCCACTCGTGCAATAAACGGGACAGGAGGATGACAACGAAGGGTTTCCTTGATCACTGCTTTCAAGTACAACATCTTCTCCAAGTCTTCATCCACTATGACCTGTTTTCCATTCAGAATTCCCCTCACTTCATTCTGCAATCTCTTCATGTCATGAGGTGCCTTAGGAGTTCAGTCATGGCCCATTCTAGAGTTGCGAAGGCCGTATCGGTTCCCCCAGCAATCACATCCTAAACACACACCCAAGAAACAGAACATCAAGGCCTCCATTAGTACAAAACACCTTCAAGATTAGACCTTTTCACCATTTTTTTTCAATGTATATCAAGAATGGTGGATTTGATGTGTATGTGTGTGAGGGGGGTTTGGGGGGGTGGGGGAGGGATGTCTGAACCTGAGTTATTGCTTTGATGGTAACTCTATCAATGGAGGTATCATCCATGCTAAGATCAAGCATGATATCAACAAAGTTAGTCTCTTTTCTTGCATTCTTCATCTTCATCTGATTCTCCTGAATTACAATCTCCAAGAATTCACCCATTTCTTTAGCAACTCTATCAACTCTCCTTTGGAATCCATTCACATGATTAATCCAAGAAAGGCATGGAATAAACTCTCCAACATTTATACTTCCCAACACTTGCATGAATTCCTTAAACAGAATCAGAAACTTGCTGCCACCTTCTCCTCCAATGTACTTCCTTCCAAAGGCTGATCTACAGATCACATCATAAGTAAGCTTCACAAACAAATCACTCAAGTTCACAGGCGAACCGGACGAGCAACACGAGCCGATCTTTTCCATCATAATCTTAGCCTCCTCCTCCCTGATGGACCTAAAAGATTGAACCCTCTTGCTATTCAGAAGCTGGAGAATACAAATGCTCTTCAACTTCCTCCAATGTTCGCCATACGGAGCCACCGATACGTTCCTCATGTCGTAAAGAAGTCGCCTCGTGGTCCTGGTTCCGGGCTTATCAGCAAAGATGAGAGCATGTGTTTTCAAGATCTCAGCAGCTGCAACAGCTGATTGGATGATGATCACTGGCTTGCCGCCGAAGTGAATAAGCATGACAGGGCCATGTTTTGCTCCTAAATGCTCAAGGGATCGATGAGTCAACTCACTCAACTGATGAAGGTTTCCCAAGATTGGAAGCTTTGGTGGAGATGGTGGTAGCTTCTTGTTGGAGGTATCCTTGCCAACATATTTCTTGATGATCCACACCAGGGAAAGTAAACTTAGGAGAATCAAGAATGTTGGATGTGAAAGAGTTTGATCATCAGTCTCATGGAAATTCAACATTTTTGAGATTTAATTGGAATACATATTTAATTTGTAAGTTATCAAGTCTGCACACTGTGGAGTATTATATTGTGAAGAGAAAGAATCCCTATTATATTTCATGACTCTGTTAAAAAAATATAAAATATGTTTCTTGCTCATTTGATACTCCATTTCCAAGTGGGTCACAATTTGTAGCTTCTAATTGTCTACCAAGGAGTATTATTTAACCCTTGATTTCTGAATTTCTTGTTTTAAACATGATTAACTAACACAACACATTAGCTGTCACTTGTCCTATATTTTAGAAATTCTAAATCTTTAAATAATTTCTGCCTATAATATTTATTAGAACTTGCTATAATATTTTGGTATGCAGTCAACTTCAATTTGAATCGGGAATTTTTTTAACTTAAATATTCTAATTTATATGAGTTAAATACCCTTATTAAAAATTAATATTCTTAAATAAACACATAACCCACCACTTAAATACATGGTTAAACATACCCCATCACTATAGCAACTTACCTCCTTAGAATTGGATTTTCCTGTAATTGAAGGGTTCTATTGAAATTGCTAACTCTGAAATCCCCTTTTGCTCGATGGTTGAGGATGAGATTTCTGGACCCAGAAATAGAGAATCCGGCATTCAAACAAGACACGCTACCGATATTAGAAAAACATTAAGAAATCAAAAGCAGACAAGAGAGGAGCAAAAACCATAAATCAAAACCCAAAAGATAATCCACTTTTTTGTGGATCAAGAAAACCGTCCGAAATCAACTGTAAACGAGAAGGAAAAATGATACGACCTTAATTCAATAAAAGAAAGATACAAAATAGGCACTCTTCGAGCGAGTGTAAGCTCCAAAGAAATAGAAGAGAAATAGGGAAGAAGGATTACAGAGGGAGAAGGTTACCGAGGAAGGGTTGAGAAAGGGGGAGAGAAACAAGGGAGAAGACGAAAGGGGGAAGAAGCAGATTACCCAAAACATACTATTCTCCTAACACTGATACAAGTTCCCTAATTATATGTCTATCCCTTTATGGGCTTTCCATAAACTTCATGGGCCATGAAGTTGGGCTCCAATTTATTTGGGCCGTATCATTCCCCATCCCTTAAAAATGGTCTTGTCCTCAAGACCCAGTCTAGGCTCTTGGCGCAAGTCTTCAGTTTCCTTAATGGTTGGAGATCGAAAATGAACCTCACATGGGCCTCCTCAGTTGAACTCTCAGCTTGCAAATATTGAGGTGTCGCTTCATATTGATCCATGTGTTCACCCTGTAAGATAATCTTCCTACCTCGCCATTCAAACTCCATAATCATCTCGGAGTAATCATATGAAACTCGACCAAATTGTTGCAACCATTGTACTCCCAAAACAACATCTGCCCCCTCAATTGGGAGAACATAACAATCTGTTTCGAATTCATATTGTTGCACACTTAATTCCACCCGAGAACACATATGAGAGCAAATCAAATGATCACCATTGGCAATGTGCACACAAAATTTTGGTACTGATTTTACCTGCAACTCCAAACATTCTACCATTCCTGGTGTCACAAAATTATGGGTGCTTCCATTATCAATTAGCACTTGAATCTTTTGACCTCTCAAATATCCCCATAGACGTAATGAACTATTGTTGGCTTGCCCAGCAAGAATGTTCAAGCTGGATATATTTGCTGTAACCACCTCTTTTCGAATAGATTGGTTTGGCTCCAGGTTTTTCTGTTCTTTTAGCTCTTCTTCTTCCCCAATCTGGAGTAGAAGCTTGCTCCGACACAAGTGTAGCAGAGTCCTCTTTTTCTTCTAATATCGAGCTCCCTTGCAGACAACCTCTGAATTGATAAATTTGGTGTAGTTAGCAACGGCGGTTCAGGGGAAGGAGTGTTCTGATGGTGTGGTGTCTGTGGAGTCTTCGGAAAAAAAGGCACCACCCTAGGCTTTTGTGCAACACGAGGTGGGCTAGGGCTTACATTACACGGGTTGCAGACTTGATTTTGGGCTTGGGCTGTTGGTAAGCTCCCCCAACGCCCATTTTGCGATTCCACATGGCTGTCATCAGAACGGGCTTCGTAAGCCCTAACGCCTCCATTAACGTGGTTTGTCGAGAAAACAATAATTCCCGATGGGAAGAAAGGTGTGGATTAGTCAAAGATTTGTAAGAGTGTAGAGATTGAGGTCGGGAGAGAGAAATTCTGTATGATTGTAAAAATTTTTCACATAGTAGTATTTTCTCAGTCCGTGGGTTTTCTCCGATTTTGGAGTTTTCCACGTAAATTCTTGTGTTGTGCTTTTTATATTCTTCTTTATTTGTCCTTTAGGAATGAATGTGGATCTGCCTATCCCAACGAGTAGTATCAGAGCCCTGTTCGGGCGCTTATAAAGTTCTTAGTATGCTCTGTGGTTGCAGCATAGTCTGACCTTCCACATCAGAAAAGACTTTATGAGAGGAATAAGGTTATTCATTAGGCTAAGGGTGACATGAAAGAAGTGTGAAAAGCTAGTGGCACAAGGGTGGCATGAAAGCACAGTCAGATGAGGTGACATCTCCTTTTTGCGGTGAAATGCGTCGGACTGTGGCGACAGTGGCGTGGCAAGGGGTAGGATTTGCGGGACAATAGTTTTTGGCGGAGTTCTTGGATCTGCAGCAATGTGAATTGTTGGGACTCCCGGTGGTGGAATTGGCTTAACAGCGGCATGGAGTTTTCCATGGATGTAGCTCAAGGAGGTTTGAAAGGAGCGGAATTTTCTGGTAATGACGGTGGCGTGGGAAAACGGCGATTCAACGGTGAAGATGGTGATGTGGTGGCTTGGTATCGGTTGGCGCTAGATTAGTAAAGAATAGCGTGGATTCAATCGACAAGTGGGTAAAAGCACGTGAATTCCGGAGGGTTGGAATCATCTTCAAGTGACGACACTTTCAGTAAAAAAAAGGTTCGGACAAACCTGATGTAGTTTGGCGGTAAAAGGCAGCGATGTCATGTCGGTACAGACATGTTTACTCAAGGTGGAGCAATGATGCGATAATTACGGTGGAGCAATGACACGGTAATTGCTTACGATGGAGCAATGGTAACGTTGATGATCAATGAGGAGTTGGTGCGGCAACAACTCTGAATGTTGAGTTAATATTATTGGGGATCCTTATGACATGTTCAGTTGTCATGGAAAATGATGTAATAATATTAGCTGGTCCACAAGTTTGCACACGGACATTGACTTGGCATGTGATGTAGGGTGTGTGGTGGATGTATATCGATGGCTAATGAACTTCCAGGGGTAGCCAAGAGCTGAAAGTAGCACCATAAATATTAGCAGATGTTTTTCGATATGTGTCGCAGAAAATTCTTAGAATGATTGATTCTAAGTGATCTACTCATATGGTGGAGTAGGATTCTCGGGATAGAGAATGATTGTTGGTGAAGACAATAAATATTCTTTTATTTTGACAAGGTGGAGATTGTTGAGTTTGTCAAATTAAAAGGAAGTTTTTTCCCTTTGTTTTTGTCCCACATCGGGTGGGAGAGCAAATGAGGAGAGGCTCCTTATATTATTTAAGGATGTCCCTAGTTTTGATGTCAAGTGCACCAATCAAGTACACTTTAATTTTTGTATTTTATTCTTCTTAAATTCATTTCTTTGATTCTCGGTTGTGAGAATGGGAAGAAAGGTGTGGATTAGTCAAAGATTTGTAAGAGTGTAGGGATTGGGATTGGGGTCGGGAGAGAGAAATTCTGTGTGATTGTAAAATTTTTTCACATAGTGATATTTTCTCCGGTTTTGGAATTTTCCACGTAAATTCTTGTGTTGTACTTTTGATATTCTTCTTTATTTGTCCCTTAGGAATGAATGAGGATCTGCCTATCCCGATACATATACGACCCGAAATCCACTAACTATTTCGCCTACAGATGGATGGAAGCGATAATCAGAAGAGAGATTGGATCCTTCAATTTAGGAATCCAATTCTAAGGTGATAGGTTGCGTAGTGGTGGGGTATGTTTAGTATTTAAGTAATGGGGTGTATTTAGTAATGTATTTAATAATATACATTTCTATAAGGTTATTTAAGTCATTTGAATTAAAATATTTAAATTTAAATTCTTTTTTGGAGTATGTCTAACAATTTAGGGGGTGCGAATAGCCACCCCATTTGAATATTATAATGCGTGGGAAACTATTTATTTATAAAATATTACTCATTCGTCCCATATTAAGATGCACTGCTATTGAAGATTTTACATAAGTAGTAATGAGGTCATTCAAAATGGTATTAAAATCCTAACTCATTAAAGATTAGAGTTTCAACCTCTGCGTATACATGTGAGAGTATATGTTAGAGTCAACTAATTAAGTAATAGTAATTAATACTTTTTTTTACAAGTTTAAATTCTTTTAGGGACTCTCTAAATATACACCCCACTAATATATATATTTTTTAAAATGTCTAAATTGTCCTTAATTCATTAAATACACACCCTTATATATTTTATATTAATCTAAGCCCTAACTTGATTAATACAATATACGCAATCTTGTAAATTATACGTGCATCTCAAACCGAAAAAAACGAAGAACATATGGAGAATAAGAGGGATTTGCAATAAAAAAAACAACAAACTCTAAACTAAGGAACTGTAATTAACTAAGCTAATTGATAGAGATCTGAAATCATAATCCCAACCATATTCTATTCTCATATAATGAAAAAGAGTATAAGATATTATCATCAGTACGATGAGATAAAATTTCTGTAAATTGAAAAAGTTAATCCACCTCCTGCAACTTGTGTGTCTAAGAGGAAAGTTTGGGCACACTAATCTTTTTTAACTAAATCATATAGTTTGAATGATTTAGAAATTATGTTCTTTTAATGCCTTTTAAGTTGCCCTCATTTTAATTTGGTTTAACTGTTTTTACTTTTGATATTGGTCATTTAAAAAAAGTTAATACGACTAAAATTGATTGAAAAAAAAATTGAAATTGTAAAAATAAAAAATTATAAGATGAAAACTGCAATAAACCAAAGTTACTGGTTTGAAATTGATTCCCCTAATCTCTCAACAAACCCAATTTTTTCTTTATTTAGTTATCTTAATATTTATCTCCGTGCCCTCAACCTGTTGTTTTATTTCTCTTCTTATCATTCTGCACAAATCAGATGTTTTATTATCCAACTGAGAAATTATAATAAGGGTAATTAATCCTAAAATTTTACAGCTAAACCAGTTAGTAATCTTCTCTTAATTGAAGATTAATTGATGCATGCTTTAGTTGTTCTTTAATTTCTCTTCTATATTGATTCTGATTGTTCATAGGGATACAAAGCAGAATTTTAAAGATTTCAAAATTTCAATTAAACTTTGCAGATCTATGCTCCTATCAACAAAACTTTTACCTTTTTTTCTTTCCTTTTTTCTATCACAATTTTTTTTATCTACCAAAAATAGAAAAAAAAACTATCAGTTTCTATAGTTCACTTTGTTTATGAAAATAATGTTACTTTATCATTTATTTATTATTTAAAAAATAAGAAATTATTCCAAATTAATAATTTCTTATTCTACTAAAACAAAAATGTAAATTGATTTGTGACAAAGTACTAAATTTTTGTTTCATTTTATTTTTAAGGGGGGAAATTTTAGAAAATAAAAGTGATGGAAATAAATATGGGTTTCAATTTTCAAGGTCACTATTGTAGAAAAAAATTGTTCCAACAGTTGAGAAACATAAACTAACGTAACAAGACTTTTTTTGCATAATGGAAGCTTCATTAGTTAGATATTAATGAAATTTTGGTTCGTTAGTGGAATAATCAACAGCGGATCTCTACGTTAGTTATAACACTCTCGACCATAATTTATACATTTTGTCATTTAAATTAATGTTAACTTTAAAGTAATACAATTCTTTTTTATTTTATTTTAACAAAAGGTCTTACATATAGTCTTCATTCATCACTAATAAAATTTATACAGCTATCCATTTTGTATATACAGCACAATAAACTAATTAATTCACGTAAAAAACATTGAGTATCTTAATATATAATAGCCGTAAGTAATAAGGATGTAATATTCATTGCAATCCCAAATTAAAAAAATTATTTATTTCTTCTCTCACTTTCATACAATGGATTCCTCTTCACTAAACTGAGATTTATCCTCATCCCAAGGGATGAAAATTGATTGATTTGGAAGTGTGTAGGAGAGATAAATATATTAATATAATTATAAATATAAATACAAAGGAAAGGGACAATACAACTTGCATCTAGGCAACATAATTTTTTTTAATGATTATTTAATCTTATAATAGTGCTTATCATTTATATTAATTAGGGTTTATAATATTTTTTTATATTAGAATTCTATCGTCAATCAATTCAAATTTATAGCCAAGCTTTTTCTATTTATGATTATTTAGTCTGGTAGATTAGTATTTATCATTTATATTTAAATTAGAATTTTATGGTTGATGAGAGTGATAATAAGCGTATTTTAGTATTTAATTTAACACATTTTTATGAGAATTGTTGTTATATATTAGCTCAAGGGTCTTATATTCATCATATAATTGAGAAAAATGTACGTTTGAGGTGTTTTATTGTGTTTTAGGTGGAAAAATGATCAAAAATGCAAAGTTGGAGAAAATGTGCAACTTGTGTATGAATGTTGAAAAATGCACGTCAAATTTTTGTAATTTTTCTGTGTTTGTGTGGAGCTCTGAATTGAAAGTGTGAAACATGGTTGGAAAGCCACAGAAGAGAGGGTCGTTTTGGCGTAAAGAACACCCCAATCGGATACCAAACGAGAAAGTTATGATCAAAATGGTGACGTCGCGCAAGCTGTTTCTGTTCAATACGACTATGCCACTTTCCTGGGCTTGTTATGCCTTCAAATATTGGAGTTTATGAGAGTTCTTTATATGAATAGAAAGTTAAGGAAGAGAGGATCGCGTGAGTGCAAGAATCACTTGAATGAAAGGTCTGATGTGGAAGTTATACGCGAAACGGTGAGACGGCGCAAGTGTGATTCGACCATGACACTCTGGTTCGATCAAACCATGAAGGTCGAACCAGAAGCCTGAAACTGCATTTTTTGCCAATTTCGATTCGACCAAGCCCATAGGTCGAACCATATGTCTGAACAGCGCCGGATTCGCATTTTTACACCCCAAGTGCGTGTTTCTGTATTTTTACACCCCAAGTGTCTGTTTTCATCTAAAACGTCAATCCAATACTCATAAGGAGAGCTTATAAGTATAAAAAGGGATGCATATCACACCACCAAAAAGATTGGAATTGGAATTGAATTGGAGAGAGGCCACAACACAATACTACACCCCACAAGGAGGGATCATCCCCCCACCATCATCCACATCCTTTCCTTCATTCATCCATCACTTTGAAAATTCATCTGTAGAACCAAGAAGGAGAATCAAGAGGATTTGAAGAGACGGAAGAGAGAAGGAAGGATACTTCTACACCAAGGGTTTTCCTAATTCTTTTCTTCTACTTTCTAATTTTTCAGACTATGGGTAAGATCTATCCAACACCCATGATTGTTCTTCGCAACATCATGGGCTAGAACCTTTTTGGTAGATATAGGGTTTTGAAGGTTTATATGAATTAATTAAATTCTCTTGTGTGTCCTGTGTACAACACTACTTGTGAATTTATTTTATATATGATTGTGCTTTCTTAATCCATATTTGCGGTCGTTTTATGCATCTTCAATTGGTATATAGAGTCTGAATATATATCTTGGTTGTAGATTGAGTGCGTTCACCGCTGAATAGGATTCCATATTATGATTATAAGTGAGGGGACTCCAAAACTTCATTAGAACTGTCATATATGAATATTTATTAATTGAATTGAATTCGGGTTAGTAAGGAGGATAAAGAGGGTAATTTTATAGTACCTATAAAGGAAGATCATATCGAGTTCGGTTCCAGATGTGGGAAATAATTTATACTGATAATACCTAGAAAAGGGGTGAAATTACGTCTCTTGCTCCTAGGTTATTCACACGTGTTACACACATATTTACTTGTGTTTATAGAGTAGATTTACATAGTTTAGTGATGCGTCCATAGTCCACAAGACATAGTCTGTCTGCACTTGAGAGGGAAGTTAAGTAGTAAAACTGGATTACTCTAGAGGTACCTATTCTCCTACTTAATCTACTTTCGTATTCTTCTAGTGATATTTTATTTTAATTATTATTTAATATTTTTGTTAATAGATAAATAGTTTAATACCCTCAATCTTATTGTCTTTCGTCTTAATTAATTTAGATAATAATTAAATTGATAATACGCCGTCCTTTGGGTTCGATATTTAATTTGGTCGTTTGTTTAAACTACAACTGATATCCTTAATAATTAGGGATTAATTTTACGTACAAAGAAAACACGCATCAATGGTCACTTCATTCAAATTTCTAGTGAATGTATATAGAAATAATGTATTATTTATCCTTAAGTTTATTACATTCTTTCATTGATTTTTTTTTTCTTTAATTCAATGAATGAGAACGTGTAAGAGTCCATTAAAGCTGCTCCAAAGAAAATAAGAGTGAAATTAGTTACACAACAAAAACAATAAATTCAAACCATTCACTAATTTGATAAGGAAGGGAAGTTTAGAGATGTTGAAAGTTGAAATTTCAGGCATAACTCTTACTAAACAAGAGAATGACCATTTTGCATGAAAATATAACAAAAAGATCGTGCCAAGTAATACTGTTATCTATAAAATAATAATACTCTTATACCTAGATGGATATAGTATGACAATTATATTTAAAAGTAATTTGTTTATGACTAACTAATTAAAATAGCGTAAAATAATTTTATTGTGAAACGATCTTACACAAATATTTTTTTTTCTTCGTAGTTTTCTCTATCAAAACCAATCATCTCTGTTCTTATTATTTGAAAGTGTGATGATTTATTTGACTCACAAAGTCGCATATAAAATACTTGAAACAAAGGAATTTAAGAATTTCTCTTTATATATAAAATGTTTTTATTAATCTAATATGGAGTACTATATAGAGTGAAAAATGTCTGCGCTGTTTCTGTTTCTTTAATTTATCCCAAATTATGTTTTATTTATACACAACTTATATCCCTGTATCTTTGTTTTTCGTACTCTACTAATGTAATTAATTCCTACTTTCTAATAAATAGATAACGAACAATATCAGATCGTCAATTTAAAATCACAAAATTTGTTAAGTAAAATATTATTTTACTCACCCCGTCCCATAGAAGTTGACACACTTTCCTTTTTGGTTTGTCCCACTAAAGTTGACACATTTCCTTTTTAATACATGAGACCACAAAAAACAATTAATCTATTCTCATGGGCCCCACATATCACCTCTAATACAACTACCCACTACACATTAAATATTATTTCTCTCACTTCATTTTACATTAAATTATTATACTCCTTAAACTCCGTGCCCAAAAAAATTATATCAACTCCTATGAGACGAATGAAGTAATTATTTCCAGTACTCCATCAGGGATTATTACCAAAATTTATTCAAAGTTTTTTGTTTCTAAATCAAACTTTGACATCATGGATATAGAAAAGTTTCAATTTCCTCTTCTCATTATTAAATTAAATTAAATCAAAATTTTGACCACGTAAATTATTGGATGTTTAGATGTTATTACATCTTATACCAGTTACACATGTTAATGAGATATCAAGAAAATTAATTCGAGGATTTTTTTATATCCTACGTGTCATCGACGTACAATTGGCAACATAAAATATACTTCCTTCCTCCTATGAAAAAATTCACATTTTCCATTTTCGTTCGTACCACAATAAACTTCGCCATCCAAAAAAAATATCACATCAATTCTCATCCCTAAAAGTTCATCTTAATTAGTACTTTATCACATCCACCTATCACACATAACATATTTTATAATTTATTTATCACTTAAAAATACTAAATTACTCTTCAAAAGTCAATAAAATTGGTCAAAAGTAATTTTTTCTTAAACTCCGTGTCTACAGTAACAGTGAAGTTTATTCCGGGACAGAGGGAGTAACATGGGAACGCATTGACTATACCCCATGCACTCTTTAAAACCCAGCGCGCGTTTGAGTGATATTCAACAAGTTGCAAAAACATGTGGATCAGTTTTGATCTGCATGAGCAGATGAGTGAATTGTATCTGTTAAACCCATATCTGATCTCACTCATCTCCTTACTCACACTCTGGTTTCTTACAAAGCAAACATGGAAGAATTCGAGTGGAAAAAGGCTGCCTCCATCTCCCCCAACTCTTCCCATTCTAGGAAACCTTCACCAGTTAAGCAACCTGACTCACCGTTCCCTGCTCTCTTTGGGCACCAAATACGGCCCGATCATGCATCTCCGCTTCGGTAGTCGGCCCGTGATTGTGGTCCAATCCACCGATGCAGCATCCGAGATCATGAAAACACATGATCTAACCTTTGCTGAGAGGCCCCATGCAGAAACCATGATGCCTTTTCTTTACGACCTCAAGAACATATCGAGTGCTCCTTATGGCGAGTATTGGAGGAAAATGAGAAGCATAGTTGTTCTTCAGCTTTTGAGTTCCAAGAGAGTCCATTCTTTCAGCTTGATCAGGGCGGAAGAAACTGCCCTTTTGATGAACAAGGTTGATGGATCCTGTGGCTCGCCTGTGAGCTTGAGGGAGTTGTTCGATTCGATGAATTGTGATGTGTTCTGCAGAGTGGCTTTTGGGAGGAAGTACAGCCAAAGAGAAGATGAGAAGAAGTTCTTGATGCTTCTTAGGGAACTTATGCAGTTGATGGGAGGTTTAAGTGTTGGAGACTTTATTCCTAGTCTTTGGTGGATTGATCATGTTAATGGCCTCAAAAGTCGAGTCGAAAGGATCTCCGCTGGAGTGGACAAATTCCTTGAGGGAGTTGTCCAGGAACACCTTGATGATGATGAAGGGATCAAGGATGAAAGCAGAGTGAACTTTGTTGACGTTTTGCTTGACATTTGGAAGGATAATTCCAGTGGTGTTCCATTTGATAGAACTAGTATAAAAGCTATTATTCTGGTAATGGATGATTGGAATAATTCTCTCTTTCTCTCATTTTACTTCATGTTCGTCTAAAAACAGTTTTATAACACTTCAAATTAACACAAAGCTTAAGTACATTACTTGACATTAATTCTTTCTTTTCTGATTCTTCTTTCAGGATATAATCATTGCAGGAACTGAGACAACATCTGCAGCTATGGAATGGGCAATGACAGAGCTTCTTAGACACTCCACTGTATTAAACAAGTTGCAAAAGGAGGTACGAGGAATCATGCAAGACAAACACAGCATAATAAGGGATGAAGAGTTGGGAGAAATGAAGTATCTGAAAGCTGTAGTGAAGGAAACTCTGCGTTTGCATCCTCCAATCCCATTAGTAGGCAGAGTGGCACGACGGGATGCTCGTGTCATGGGGTACGACGTTGCAGCTGGAACGATGGTCGTAACGAATATTTGGGCGATCGGGAGAGACCCCTCGACTTGGGACGAACCGGACAAGTTCATCCCGGAACGATTCTTGAACTCTTCACTAGAGTTTAATGGACTCGACTCCGGGATGATACCGTTCGGGTCGGGGCGAAGAGGGTGTCCCGGGGTTGGATTTGGATTGGCAGGGCTTGAAGGGGTATTAGCAAATCTTGTGCACGAGTTTGAGTGGGGATTGCCTGATGGAACAAACTGCAATAAGTTGGACATAACAGAACAAGCTGGTGGTGTAGTTCATAGGAAACACCCTCTTTTTGCTGTTGCATCTCGTACGTGAATTACACCCTTTCTTAATCATCCTTGCTGTTTCTTTCTTTGTCCGTTTCGTTTGTTTGAGTTTCATGTGAGTTTTAAAAATCTTGAATAATAATACCTTTATTTTTGTTTTGAATTTTTGGCAGAATGAGTATGACTTAAACTCCCCTCAACCTGTGGTTTACTCATGTTGGTTGGAATATGTTAATTTTTTAAATTAATTATGTTGATTTTTTTAATGATAATTTGATGTTTTTCGTTACGTGTGTTAAGATTATATACGACAAATATGAAGTTAATTATTATTATTATTATTATTATTATTATTATTATTATGAGTATTCTATGTAGCCTTTCCCACCAATAAAATGTTAGGGTATACTTAGAGCCGGCATGATGTGTTGGGCAGGGATTAATCCAACTGAAAGAATGAGTCCTAAATGTGAATTCCTTTTATGGCATACCTAATTTTGATTAAACATTTTGAAATAATATTCAAATTATGTTCTCCATGTTTCATCACACTCTTTACCCTTTCTTTATTTGTTTCTTTCACTACACTTTTCACACTTGTACTTTCTTTATTTATTTATTTCACCTACACTTTTCACACTCTAGAAATAACAAAAGGCCTTGGTTATATGCACACACCATTTTACTAAAATACACTCATTTAATTTTTTTAAATTATAAATTTATATAATAAATTACTAAAATATCCTTAAAACTTATCTACCACACATTATTACACAACTCCATTAACAATGCATACACACACCTTATCGGCTCATCCTCATCTGATAAAACACAAAGATATCCCCAGTTCATGCCAGGTCAACACCCCTATACCCAAATTTCAAAACAAGAAGAGAAAACCAGTAATAGATACAATAACACATAGAAGAACAAGAAATAAAGACGGAATTTCATGAATTTCGTGTGAAGAAGCAGAGATTGGGAAACCAACAAATACGATATATCAGATCTGGTCATTAATGAAACTTGAATCATTCTGTCTTTTTTGGATCTGTTCGAATACACATAGTATTGTTCGACTGGCTTTTGAAAATGATGTATCAGATCTGGTCTGATGCACTAAACACCGTTCGACTGGCTTTGATCGGAAATTTTGGATCTGTTCGCCGGCAACTGGTCGAACGCGTGCACTAAGCGTCGACCAATGCTGGTCGAACAAATATATATTCACCGGCAGAACAGGGCCGAACGGGCATCGACAATTTTTTTTTGCAATTAACCAACTGTGCATTTCTTGAATTTGAGTGATGGTTTTCTTCCTTCCTCTTTTCTGTTCTTTCTTCTTTCTCCTTTCTCATTTTTCCTGAAGATGGAACGCGAATGTTTCTTTCTTCTTTCTCCTTTTTTCTTCTATTCAGCTTCTTCCTTCTCATATCTCTCTTGTTCTTCTTATTTTCTAATTTTTATTCTTGAATGTGGGTGGGTGTATGTTTTTCATTCTTTATTTTGGGATGGAGAGTATTAATTTGGGTGTATTAAATTAAGGGTAAATTAGTATTTTACATGTGTGTGAATTTTTGTGTGTAGATATAATTGGGTGTATAAAGTAATTTGATTTGTGCGAATAGCCGACGCCATAATAAAATTTAATAACATGTCAAATCTCAATCTATTAGTGTTACTCCGCCATCCCGCATAACACTTCACTAATATCGTAAATACGGAGTATAAAAAATTAAAATTATTTTTTTGACCAACTTTATAAGGGTAATATGATATTTTTAAATAATACTCCCTCCCTCTCATACTTATGTTCTCACTTTCCGTTTTCGTCCGTCCCACACTTATGTTCACCGCCCCAAAAAAAAAACTTCACATCAACCAACAACCTCAAAAGTTATCATATTTCAAAAATACCACTCTCACATAACACGCATAACATACTTTATAATTTATTTATTACCTAAAAATATCACAATACCCCTAAAACGTCAATAAAGTTGGTCAAAAAGTAACTTTTTAAACTCCGTATCTACAGTGCCGGTGAACATAAGTCCGGGACGAAAGGAGTAAATAATAATAAAGTAAATTATATTAGTTAGATGAAAATGTTATTTATTGAAGGGTGAAGAGTGTAGTAAGAATAAAAAAAGGAAAAGAAAAAAACATGAAAAGCTTGGATAGAAGTAATACTATATTTTTTTTTAAAAAAATATCATTCTTATCTTGCACTCATAAATTACTTTACCATTTATTACTTAAAAAACTATATATATCACCACCAAAATTTAATAAATTATAATTAAAAAAAAACATATCAAAACTTTGCGGTTTTTCATCATTTTTTAAAACCTCAGACATCAAAGACTCTATAACTTAGATTGTATAAAATTTAAAACAAATAACCTCTTGATACATTGTACACCTACCACTCCAAGAAAAATTGTAAGAAAATTGACTTTTTGAAAGAAAAACTTTTTGTATAATGACTTTTTGTATAAGGTAAGGTTTCTAGAATAAAATACTCCATCCCAAGTAAAATTTCTTATTTTTCATTTTCGTTCATCTTACATTAAATTTTACTAAGCAAAAAAATTGAATAATCACATATATCTCCAACCCTAATGGCATGATTGATATAACTGAATGTAATTATGTTGGAATGGAATGAATTCATGAATGAAATAGAGATATAAAAGGAATGATTAAAAATAATTATTATCATGATTGATATTGATTAGAAATTGATGAAGGAATAAAAATATATTTTTTAATTTGATTCAAATCTCATTATTAATATTTTATTAATATTTTAAATTAATTAAAGTCTCAATAATTTAATATATTTTAAAAATTAAACAATAAAAAAATTATAAGGTTAATGTGTAAATAAATATTTATATAATTTCAAATTTAAATTAAAAATTATATGTAATTTATTTAATAATTATTAAATGATTAATAAAAATAAAATTTATATGTAATATTAAAAACATGTTTATTTAATTTAAAATTAATATTAATTCATATATATTGTATAATTTTTATAATAAATATTTATTGAATATATAACTTTTTATTTTTTAAATAATTTAAATTTTATTTTTTTATTATAATATGAATTTAAATAGTATATGATTTCTTTTATTTATATTTTAAATAATTTAGTATATTTAATAAATAATTTAATGTATTAAAATTTTTAATATGAAAATTATATGTTAATTTAAAATAAATATTAACTTATTTTTTATTTTCGTAACTATATGAAATAAAATGTAATAAAAATAATTATTTATAATTCTAATATATATTATACAAAATAGATACAATAAATAAATAAATATAAATAATTGATTCCCATGGAATAGGGAATAACTAATACCATGGAGTATGGAAGGAATGGTGATTCCCATGTTTAAGGGAGTACACATTCCTTATGAAATGGGCATTCCAATTAATAAATTATACCAAACATGGGAATGATATTGAGAATGTTGATTCTATTCTTATTTCATTCCACCATATCAATCATGCCTAAGAGTTACAAATTTATCACTCTCACCTAACATACATAATATACTTTATATTTTATTTATTACCTAAAAATACTACATTATCCTTAAAAAATTAATAATAAAGTTGGTCAAATATCAATTTTTTTAAACTCTATTTTTTAGTAGTGGTGAAGAATAGTATGAGATGGATGGATGGAGTAATTGATTATTACTACATTTTGGTAGAAAGAAAGTGTCATTAATTTTTGTACTAATATTTTATCTTTAGGATATATTTTATCCCTTAAAATATATTTTATCCTTAAAATTTAGAGTCAATATAAGGATATAATTATAATTTCATCTTAAAAAAATTTATGGTACAATGATCTTTTAAATATATATATATATATATATATATATATATATATATATATATATATATATATATATATATATATATATATATTATGTATATAAATAACATTAATAGAGGTACCACATGTTAAATACTCCCTCCGTCCCGGAAAACTTTTCACCTTTACTGTTCCACGTTATTTAAGAAAAGTTACACTTTTTGACCAACTTTATTGACTTTGGAGGTTATTGTAGTATTTTTAGGTAATAAAAAAGTATAAAGTAATTTTATGTGTGTGAAAAATGAGTGACAAATTTGAAATTAAAGTAACTTTTGAGGTTGTTGGATAAAGTGGTGTTTCCTCTTTTGAGGGGTGAAAGATTTTGTGGGACAAACAAATGATGAAAGTGAGAAAAATATTATGGGATGGAGGGAGTAATTATTAAGTGGCGAGGCCTAAAAAATTTAGAGAGACGTGTTTATATAAATGTAGGAGAACCTAAACTCAACCTGTGTTATTCTGTTCGACTGATATCATAGAATTTACATAAACATATTGATCGGTCAAGAGATGAATGAATTCCTATTGAATCCATTTCTGGTGATCTCACTCATCACTTTATTAACCCTACTCTGGTTTCTTACAAAGCAAACATGCAAGAATTCGAGCAAAAAAAGACAGCCTCCATCTCCACAAACCATTCCAATCTTGGGAAACCTTCACCAGCTGAGCATGTTAACTCACCGATCGCTCCAATCACTGGGCAGCAAACACGGGCCGATCATGCTGCTTCACTTTGGCAGCCGGCCCGTGATTGTTGTCCAGTCGGCCGACTCAGCAGCCGAGATCATGAGAACTCATGATCTCGTCTTTTCTGAAAGGCCTTACACGAGCACCATGAGTCGACTTCTGTACAACGGAAAGGACTTAGTGGTTGCTCCATATGGTGAGTATTGGAGGAAATTAAGAAGCATTTGTGTTCTCCAGCTTTTGAGTGCCAAAAGAGTCCAATCTCTCTGTTTCATCAGGGAGGAAGAAACAGCCCTTCTCATCAACACTATTCGTGGATCGAGTGGCTCGCCTGTGAACTTGAGCGAGCTGCTCGACTCGGTGATCATTGGTGTGGTGTTCAGGGTGGCTTTAGGACGGAAATACAGCGAAGAATTAGATGGCGAGGAGGTTCCGATGCTTCTCCGGGAGGTTGTTCATCTGTTGGGCAGTGTAAGTGTTGGAGAGTATATTCCCTGCCTGTCTTGGATTAATCGTGTGAATGGATTCAACGATCGAGTCGAAAGGGCCGCCGTCCGGGTCGATGCTTTCCTCGAAAGCATCATCCGGAAGCGGCTTACAGAAGCTTCCAAGGATGAAAACAGAGTGAATTTTGTCGATATCTTGCTGGATATTTACAAGGATAACACCACTGGAGTTCCCATTGATATCACCTCCATCAAAGCTATCATTATGGTATCATAATCTCTCCACTCCATTTGGATTTTCTTTGATAATTTAGTCAGTGTGGATCTCCTGTTACATTTTGGACTTACATCAATCTTTGGACGAATGAAATTTGTCACACATCTAAAACTTGAAAAAGGAGATGTAATGTCAAAATATAACATGACATCTGGTGCCCATTTTAGTATAACATCTTTAGATAAATGACAAAAGAATACATGGAAAATAAAAAACTTCAGGACAATGATTAGATCTCAACTCTGTTTTTACATGTTAATCATAATGTGTATTAATGTATGTATTTTGCAATGTCTTGTTAAGAACATGATATTTGCAGGAATTGATACAACATCTGCATCTCTAGAATGGGCCATGACAGAGCTCTTGAGGCACCCCACAGTGCTAAAGAAATTGCTGACAGAAGTGAAACAAGTGATGAAAAACAGGGGAAACAGTATAAGGGAGGATGAGTTAGGAGAAATGCACTATCTGAAAGCTGTAGTGAAGGAAACTCTTCGTGTTCATCCTCCGGTTCCGTTCACGGCCCGAGTGGCCCGACAAGACGTCGAAGTAATGGGCTATGACGTCGCACGTGGGACGATGGTGCTTATCAACACATGGGCAATTGGGAGAGATCCTGTATCCTGGGATGAACCAGAGAAGTTCATGCCAGAGAGGTTCTTGAATTCAGCTGTGGACTATAAGGGCCTGGATTTCAGGCTGATCCCATTCGGGTCGGGGCGGAGAGGGTGCCCCGGGATGGGGTTTGCAGGGACAACTGTGGAACTTGTGTTGGCTAATCTTGTCCATAAGTTTGAGTGGCAATTGCCTTATGGCACAGTTTTGGACACCATAGAACACCCAGGTGGTGCTGTTCATAGGAAACATCCTCTTCTTGCCATTGCAACTCCCTGCTAAATTATTGGTGTAATAAAATTTTACTTTTCTTGATTTGTAGTTTGAAATCAGTTCTTCAACTTTTAATTTGTCAAACCAATTTAGGCTCAAAACGCATAGCTAAGGCTCAAAATCAATGTATTGTTTAGAAATAGGGGCCAATATAGTAATTGAAGAATTGGCCCGTTAAAATAATAAGATATATGGGCTTTTTTTTTTAAGTTCCAATCATTTGGGATATTCTGGTGCGCGTGTGTTTCTTTTTATATGTTTTTTAAACATAAGATTTTATTTTAATTTTACAAATATGTTGAATTAAAAAAATATAATAATAATCATGGGGGAGTTCGTAATCACATCTCTAATATATGATTTCATTCATTTTTATTTTAATTCTTTTTCTTCCTTTTATTTTAAATGTCAAGTATTTTTGTCAATAATAGATAAATTGATGAGTGAGGCTCTTGTGCCCTCCAAGACAAACTAGTTTTTTTTTTTTTTGAAAACGATATAGGATTGTTTAATTGTATTCTTTCTGGGAATTTGCCTTCTACTTTGAAGAATTGCAAATTTCTAAGAGTGATAGACGTTGGAGGCAACAACTTAACTGGAATTGTCCCACCATGGTTAGGTGAAGACTTCACAAATTTGATGTATCTTAGCTTACGTGGAAATAGATTTTATGGTGGTATTCCTCCAGAACTATGCATGCTTACCAAACTTCAAATGTTGGATCTCTCTACAAACGATCTATCAGGAAAAATTCCACCTTGCTTCGACAGCTTCACCTCATTAGTTGACAAGAATGCAACAACTACCTCCACAATTCGCATTGCTTACATCTCCATCTCACGTCGTCTCCATTAGGGTTTGTTATCCATCTCGATACATATCCTTTTAAAATTTATATTTGTGTTAGTGTTCATCTTCCTATTTTCTTTAACACCGTAATTCATAATTTATGCAAAGTTTTCCAAATTAAAGGATTAACGGGGAAGAAACTACTAAGAATTCACCCATCTTGCTTTGGCAACAACTATTCTAAAAAAGGCTGGTAAGTTTTTTTTTTTTTTTTTAATCGGATTGAATTTTTGCTACTTTTCATTTTTTGAACTAAATGACAGCGATCGCAGTCGTTTCAATTTGGACGTCGTTCCAGTGGATCGTTTGCACTTGCAGACATTCATAGTCTTAAAAAATAAAAAAAAAAACAGAATAAATTTGGATTTGGGAAGATCCACAAGTAGGAGTAGAATTAAAGATGGGCAGAGGCAGAGGCAGAGGCGGAGGCTCGGCATTTGGGGCATCGTTGTTGTGCGTCGCGAATTCTTAATAGAGCGGAAATCAGATCAATTTCATATTGGTTCCTAATTTCTGTGGCTCCTCTTTCTCTGTCATCAACCGCCTTGAAAGGAACATCCTAGCCCCCGCTAAGATGCTTCTTCTTAGCTCCTCGTTTGCCCAAACCTTTCTCACAACTGCAACACAACAAACATGGAGTAGTATTTAATAGGAAGGATTCCAAACAAAACAATATAATAATAATAATATATATACCGGGTTTGGGTCTGTCGGGAAGCGGGTATTGTAAAGTGCCCCCTTGTTCGCACGGCCCCGAGGTATTTTTTTCTTTCTGTTATTATGGTCCTGGTTTTTTACTGTGTAATCTTTATTTTACAAGGAAAAGGAAAAAATTTGTGTGAGTCCAGACGCACGGAAGCACACTCCGTGTGCCTTTAAAATTTTATATTAAATTGTATATACTTTAGTATAAATAGGAATGACAATTTGGTCTGACCCGCTCTCGTCCCGCCCCGATTGGGCCGGGTCCGCCCTGCCCCGTGTATGGGCCAGGTCGGGTCTGGGTCCTAGCCTCGTCCCAGCCAGGCCCGACCCTAAAATATTTAAAATTTTATTTAAAATATTTATTATATTTATTATATAATATAATTTATTAATTTATATTACATATTATACATACATTTTTATTTAAATTAAATAAAAAATCATTTATAGGAATTATATATAACTATTACAAAATATTTTATTACAATATTATATATATTATTAGATATATAATGTAATAAAATAATTTTAAAAATGAAAATAAAGTTTAATTATTTAATTTAAAATTTAAATTTACTTCATTTTATTTTTTAGTATTTTTTTAAAAAAATAAAAAATTTAATTTTTTTTTTAAAAAAAGGGTTGGGCGGGGCGGACCCGCCCCGCATAGGGACGGGACACGGGGCGGGGCGGGCCACATAGGTACCCTGCCCGCTCCGACCCATTGTCATGCATAAGTATAAAGATATATACCCTATATTTTTTGAAGTAAAATAAAAAATATAATGAAAAGTGTATATCTTTTAAAACAAAATGGTGTACCCTTATTAATTAAAGTGTATACCCTTTAGAATAAAATAGTGTACATTTATCCATATTACTAAATTCTAAAGGCAAGTGTATATCCTTTAGAACAAAATAATGTATCCTTATCCATAATACTAAATTCTAAAGGCGCACGGCGTGCACCCGGACACACGCAACCTCACTCTTGCTTAATTGTATTCTTGGTATTTTTTTTGGATCTCTTAATTGGGTGTTGTTTAATAATTCGTTTGAAATGATTTCAATTTATTGAGGTTATATATGTTTTACAAGTGGGTGCAGAATTGGATTCACGGCTTTCAATAGTAAATCATTGGTAAAAACTGAACTGTAAAAAAGAATTGCAGCCGTAAGGCATTTTATAAGATGGAGAATCTCCAATCATATAGTATAGATTTCTCACATGTAAATTATTTGCAAATGGGTGTAGTTTCTAGTTGTCATTATATATTAGGTCAGAATTGTTGGAGCATGGAGCCTAAATTCATTGGGTCCGTATTTCTTTTGGCCCAGTTGATCCTAATGGACTTAGGATTAGGGCAAGTTATCTTGATCAAGAAGTTATCCATTGTGTTATCTTGATCAAGGAGTTATCCATTGTGTTATCTAGATCAAGATGTTTTCTCATTGTAGTTGACTTGTCCAACAAGGTAAGAAAAATTCTGGCTTGGTATCGCCCCCAGATGTAGTCGAAAGACAAACTGGATAAACAAATCTCGTGTCATCGTGTGCGTGTGTGTGTCTAGATTCCAAACAACTGGTATCAGAGTCTCAGGTTCGAAGGGAGCAGTCACGATGAGCGACTAGAAGATTTCAATCAAACAGTTTGACGGATCAAATTTCGGGTTCTGGAATATGCAGATCGAGGATTATCTCTACGGTAAAGATATGTTCCCTTAGAAGAGAAGGTGAAACCCGAAAAGATGGATCTGAAGGAGTGGAATCTGTTGAACAGAAAAGCGATGAGTGCGATACATTTATCGTTGTCCATGAACGTAGCCTACCACACAACTAAAGCCAAGTCCGCAAGGGAGATGCTGCAAATCCTGGAGGAGATGTACCAAAAGCCCACAACTGCGAACAATGTTCATTTGATCAGACGATTGTTCAACCTCAGAATGTCGGAGAGCACACTTGTACATCAACATCTGAACGAGTTCAACATGATCATTGGGCAGTTGTGTTCAGTCGAAATCGAATTCACTGACGGGGTACTTGTTTTAGTTTTGTTATCTTCTTTGCCAGATAGTTGGGCTGCCACAGTAACTGCAGTTAGTGCTTCATCCGCGAAAGATAAATTGAAGTTTGACGAAGTGAGAGATTTGATGATTAGCGAGGAGGTTCGCAGAAAAGAGTCTGGATCTACTTCAGGGTCAGTGCTGAACACGGAGGATAGGGGCAGATCAAAGGGTAGGCAGAATCGTGGCAGATCAAAGTCCAGAGGAAAGAGTCAATCCAAGAAAGACAAAGACTCAATCCAGTGTTGGAATTGTGATGAGTTTGGTCACTACAGGAATCAGTGTACAGCGCCCAAGAAAAACAAAAAGGGACAGAATGAGAAGAAGACAGCAAACGCAACCATAGATGATATTGGAGATGCGTTGGTCTTGAGTGTTAGTAGTCCGCTGGAATCATGGGTGTTGGATTCTTGAGCATCATTTCACTCATGCAGTGATGCTGAAATAATGGAGAACTATGTGTCTGGTGAATTCGGACAAGTCTACCTTGCTGATGATGAGCCCTTGAAGATCGTGGGGAAAGGAGATGTTCGGATATCCACACCAAACGGATCGACATTAAAGTTGAATGGTGTTAGGCACATTCCAGGATTGAAAAGAAACTTGCTTTCAATTGGACAGCTTGATGTAGAAGGATACTCAGTGACTTTTGGCAGCAACAGTTGGAAGATCAGTAAAGGAGTAATGATAGTAGCGCGAGGGAAGAAGGATGGGACGTTGTATACTACAACTAACTCCAAGGACTGCATTGATCTTGCAGGAGCTACGACCAATGTTGATTTGTGGCACTGTCGGTTGGGTCACATGAGTGAGAAATGGATGAAGGTAATGTGTTCGAAAGGGAGACTTCCAAGGCTGAAATCTGTTGAAGTTGGCCTATGCGAGGATTGTGTTTTCGGGAAACAGAGAAGAGTAAGTTTCTCGAGAGGGGCAGAACCTTGAAGGCAGAAAAGTTAGTGTTGGTGCATAGCGATCTATGGGAACCAGCGCCCACGAAGTCCCTTGGTGGTTCGGAGTACTACATGACCTTCATCGATGACTCTACTCGAAAGGTATGGGTTTATTTTCTGAAAAATAAAACTGATGCATTTGATACTTTCAGGAAGTGGAAAGCCCTTGTAGAGAATGAAACGGGACTGAAAGTAAAGTGTCTTTGTTCTGACAATGGAGGTGAATATGAACTCCGTGTGTTCAAGGAATATTGTGCTGAGAATGGGATTCGCATGAAGAAGACCGTGAGAGGAACTCCCCAGCAGAATAGAGTGGCAGAACGAATGAACAGAACTTTGAATGAGCGAGCTAGATGCATGAGATTGAAGAGTGAACTGCCTAAGATGTTTTGGGCAGATGCAGTAAACAAAGCAGCATACCTAATTAACAGAGGTTCATCAGTTCCGTTGGAAAACAGAATACCAGAGGAAGAATGGACAAGAAAAGAGGTAAATCTGTCTTACTTGCATGTCTTTGGTTGTGTTTCATATGCTCATATTAGTTCTAATGATAGAAGCAAGTTAGATACTAAATCTATTAAGTGTACGTTCATTGGTTATGGTGGTGATGAGTTCAGTTATAGACTATGGGATGAGAACAACCAAAATATTATTCGTAGTAGAGATGTGGTTTTCAATGAACAGGTTATGTACAAGAACAGATTTGAGGCATCAAATTCTGACAAGACTAATACCCAAGAAGTCGAGTTAGACATCTCAAACTCGAGTGGGAGCAAGGAGAGTCAGAATGAGGAATAGGTTCTCATTGGAGAACCAAGGACACCACCACCACCATTGGAGGATCCGTTGCAGAGACTAGCTAGAGAGCGACGTGCACCTGATAGGTATTCACCCTCTAACTACTACTTGTTACTTACTGATGGTGGTGAGCCTGAGTGTTATGCAGAGGCAGAGCAGAGTGAAGATAGACGAAAATGGAGAGGTGCTATGGATGATGAGTTAGCATCTCTTTTGTTGAATGACACTTGGGAACTTGTTGAGCTCCCAAAGGGTAAAAAAGCTTTGCACTGCAAGTGGGTCTACCGAATCAAGAATGAAGATGACGGTAGCAGACGCTACAAAGCCCGGTTGGTTGTCAAGGGGTTTGAGCAGCGAATGGTATTGACTATACTGATGTATTTACTCCAGTTGTGAAACTGACCACTATTCGAATGACGTTGAGTATGGTAGCTGCAGAAAATGTGATATTGTATCAGATGGATGTGAAGACGGCATTTCTCCATGGTGAATTGGTGGAAGAGTTGTACATGACACAGCCTGAGGGTTTCGTAGAGAATGGAAATGAGCCACTTGTATGCAAATTAAAGAAAACTTTGTATGGCCTAAAACAAGCCCCAAAGCAGTGGTATAAGAAGTTTGACAGCTTCATGATGGAGATTGATTACCATAGATGTCACGCTGATCATTGTTGCTACTACAAGAGGTTTGATAAAAGTTTCCTTATTCTCTTGCTATATGTTGATGATATGTTGATCATATGAGTCGATGCAAGAGAGGTATATAAGTTGAAGAAACAGTTGTCAGAACGGTTCTCCATGAAGGATCTTGGAGAGGCAAAACAGATTTTGGACATGAGGATTGAACGTGATAAGGCGACGAGATATGTATATCTTTCGCAGGCGAGTTACATTCAGAATGTCCTGGAAAGATTCAACATGTCAGAGTCGAAGCCTGTGAGTGTTCCACTGGGAAGTCAATTCAAACTTTCAAAGAAGGAATCACCAAAGAACAAGGAGGAACGTGCACAAATGATGAGTGTTCCATATGCTTCAGCAATTGGTAGAATCATGTATGCCATGGTATGTACAAGACCAGATATTGCTCATGCAGCCGGTTCATGAGTGATCCGGGCAAGCAACATTGGGAAGTAGTGAAGTGGGTCCTGCGATACTTGAGAGGTACCACATACAATGTTTTGTGTTTCAAAGGCAAGAGTGTGACGCTGGTGGGTTATGTGGATGCAGACTTAGCATCTAATGACCTTGATGGGAGAAGAAGTACAACCGGGTATGTCTTTACTTATGGTGGTACTGCTATATCTTGGACTTCTAAGTTGCAGAAGGTTGTTGCATTGTCCACTACGGAGGCAGAGTATATAGCTGTGACAGAAGCAAGTAAGGAGATTGTGTGGTTGCAGAATTTCTTGGGGGAACTTGGGAAGGAGCATGAAAATAGTATTCTTTTTGGTGATAGTCAAAGTGCTATATTTCTTGCAAAGAATCCGGCATTTCACTCAAGAACAAAGCATGTTGAATTGAAGTATCACTACATCCGTCACCTTTTGGAGAAGAAGGTCTTACAGCTTATGAAGATCCTTGGAAATGAGAATCCAGCGGACATGTTTACTAAGGTGGTGACCTTAGAGAAATTGAAGCTATGCATAGCTTCAATTGGCCTTGGAACTTGAAGAAAAGGCTAGGCGATGTCAGACGGATACGAGAGGAGAACTAGAAGATATGCTACATGGAGGATTTAGTCTCAAAGTGGGAGATTGTTGGAGTATGGAGCCTAAATTCTTTGGGCTCGTATTTCTTTTGACTCAGTTGATCCTAATGGGCTTAGGATTAGGGCAAGTTATCTTGATCAAGAAGTTATCCATTTTGTTATCTAGATTAAGATGTTTTCTCATTGTAGTTGACTTGTCCAACAAGGTAAGAAAAATCCTGGCTTGGTATCGTCCCCAGATGTAGTCGAAAGATGAACTGGGTAAACAAATCTCGTGTTATTCGTGTCATCGTGTGCGTGTGTGTGTCTAAATTCCTAACAAGAATTTCTTGTTTAAAATAAGAGTAATGTTGAAATTTGAGAAGGAGAGAATAGAGATTGAAAAATGATATTATTGAACTTAAATGAAAATAGATCAGTTGTACACTATTTATACAATCTGAAAACATAGAGTAGAAAACTAACTTCCTAACTGAACTTAACTGAGTATTAACAATCTTAACTTCCTAACTAATAAAGGTAACTTATTAGCTAAGCAAGCTTAAGCTAACGGTAACTCTAACAAGTAATTTACAAAACAGTTAGACTGGATGTTACTTGTCACTACGTGATTTGCTGGAAAATTTAGATAATACTCCCTCCAATGATACTCGCATTATGTATAAAGAAATGTTAGATTTTCGTTTTTTCTCTTAGAGATGACTAAATCATACTCCCTCCATCCATTTGTATGTTTACATTTGCTTTTTGTATGGAGACGAGAAGAGACTTGAATTAGAGATTGAAGAATTAAATTGCATCAACATGTTGAGTTTTTGGCACCAAATTCTAGCTTTACTCCTCATCATCACACTAAGTCATCTCAAAAGGCTATGGAAGAATTCAAGCAATCACAAAAGACATCCTCCATCACCACCAAAGCTTCCAATCTTGGGAAACCTTCACCAAATGAGTGTATTGCCTCACCGTTCATTCCACTCCTTGGGCTCGAAACACGGCCCGATCATGCTTCTCCACTTCGGAAACAAGCCCGTGATTGTGATCCAATCAGCTGATGCAGCCAAGGAGTTCTTGAAAACACATGATCTAGCCTTTGCTGACAAGGCTCACACGACCACCGTGAGGCGACTGTCCTATGATCTCAAGGATGTAATAATGGCTCCGTATGGGGAGTGTTGGAGAAAGCTGAAAAGCATATGTGTTGTGCAGCTGTTGAGTGGCAAAAGGGTCCAATCTTTTGGGGTTATTAGGGAGGAAGAAGTAGGCCTTGTGGTGAAAAAGATCCGTGAATCGTGTGGCTCGATAGTGAATTTGAGCGAGTGCTTCGATTTACTGACTTATGATATCCTCTGCAGAGCTGCTTTTGGTAGGAAGTACAGTGAGGGGGAGGATGGGAAGAAGTTTCTGAGTCTGCTTAAGGAACTGATGCAGCTGTTGGGGTCGGGAACGATTGGAGACTTTGTCCCGTGGCTTTCGTGGATTAATCGTGTTAATGGATTTCATAGTAGAATTGAGAGGGTTGCCAGAGGAGTTGATCTGTTTCTAGAGAAAGTAGTAGAACAACACCATGGTGGAGACAGAGAGAATTTTGTTGACATTTTGATTAATGTCTGTAAGGAAAATAGCAGTGATGTTCCTATTGATAGAACTACTATCAAAGCAATTATTCTGGTGATCTTTCTGTTATCTCTTTCTATCTACTGAATCGGGATGTTCTGTGATATTTTGGTATGATTTTCTGTGTTGTTCAGTTAAATGAGTGATATGCAGAGACAGAAGAAAGCCAATGTCTAAATAGTTTTGATTTCTCCTTATTGTCATGTGTCACTCATTCAACGTGCAGTAACTTAATAAAAATTACACCAAAATGTCACATAAAATCTTATACTATGAATTTAATTACTTCAACATTTTACAATGTGATTGTAACCAAAGCAGGATATGTTTGCTGGAGGAACTGATACAACTTCAGCAACACTAGAATGGGCAATGACAGAGCTTCTGAGACACCCCACGGTCTTAAAGAAGTTGCAAACACAAGTACGAGAGGTCATGGAAGACGACAGGCGCGACATAACCGACAATGATGTAGGGAAAATGCCGTATCTGAAAGCTGTAGCGAAGGAAACTCTGAGGCTTCATCCTCCTCTCCCGGTGTTTGGCCGTGTAGCACATGATGATGTTAAAGTCATGGGGTTCGACGTAGCAGCTGGAACAATTATTGCAGTAAACGTTTGGGAAATTGGGAGGGATCCAGCTTGTTGGGATGAACCGGACGAGTTTAAGCCTGAAAGATTCATCAACTCTTCGGTGGAGTTTAAGGGGTTCGATTTTGAGCTGATCCCGTTTGGGACGGGAAGAAGGGGCTGTCCTGGAATTGCATTTGCTACGACGAGCATTGAGCTCGTCTTAGCAAATCTTGCGCACAAGTTTGAATGGGGGTTGCCTGGTGGGTCCAGATCCGAGAATCTGGACACAACAGAACAGCCTGGCGCTACGGTTCACAGGAGACATCCTCTGCTTGCTGTTGTAACTACTCTCATTTGCAAACTGGAACTTTGTATCAATAAGTAAGACCAAAACAGCATCACAAACTCTTAATTTCATTTCAGTGATAAACTTGTTCGGTAAGAAATATCATTTCAAAACCGTTGGATTCGAATAAACGGAATGTTCTCCCTTGTATGGAGATTTCAATGCTGGTGTGATTAATAATTTATAATTTTATAATGGTGTTGAATTGAATAAATAACAAACTTGCTTTGATTGAAAGAAAAGGAAAGGAAAACAAAAAACAAAAAAAAAACACCATACTGTGAAATTGTACAAAAATGACAAATTTTGGTATGCGGACACGTGTCATTTAAGTATCTCAAATCTATAGGAATTCAGAATTTTTTTTCTATATGTATTTTTTTAAATAGAACTTAAGTCGACCAAATCAAAGGGTTATTTTATGGCCCGAAATAAAATAATTTTTTTTTTTTTTAAAAAAAAAGAAGCGATTTGAGATTGAAAATGATGTTCAATTTCATGTCGTAGTCACTCAATTTGACTCGTATTCATATCAACATAGTTTAATGCAACATGCTGATCACGATATTGATCACAAATTAAGTTGATTAAACTTTATTGGCCTTCAATAAAATCTTATCCTCACAATAGACAATTAATCATACAATAATGCAATGTTGTTTACATACATACACAACTTAATTTTTATAAAAATCCATCAAACCAATTACTAACTGCTGTACTGATATGGAGTACCAACAGCAACAAGAGGGACAGCCCGACGGATCGCAACGCCGGGCCGTTCCCGCATGTCCAAATCCTTGCCTTCATCCGGCAATCGCCAGTCGAACTTATGCACAAGATTCGCCAACACGAACTCATTCGTAGCCATTGCGAATGCAATCCCCGGACAACCTCTTCTCCCCGCCCCAAACGGGATCAGCTCGAAATCCAGCCCCTTAAAGTCCACATTTGAATTCAAAAACCTCTCGGGACGAAACTTTTCAGGCTCTTCCCAAGAGGCAGGATCCCTTCCGATAGCCCAAGCATTAATCATGACCATCGTTCCAGCTGCGACTTCGTAGCCCATGATTCTCACGTCTTTCCTCGCCACTCGAGGTACTAGCAATGGGATTGGAGTGTGGCAACGAAGAGTTTCTTTGATCACTGCTTTCAAATAATGCATCTCTTCCAGATCCTTGTCAGTTATGTCCTGTTTGCCTTTCATAACTTGTCTAACCTCGTTTTCCAGCTTTTGTAGGATTGTAGGGTGTCTTAAGACTTCTGCCATAGCCCATTCTAGCACTGTGGATGTGGTGTCTGTTCCAGCTCCAAACACATCCTGTACAAATTAGTGCAAAGATAAAAGGAAGGTTATAAAATCCCTAAATCCTAAATATAAATATAAAATAATCAAACTCCCTCCCCAAAATAAACAAAAGCATTTACCTTATAAAAACATAAGCTAAATGCGCTTATTTCTCTGGAGAGAAGGGAGTAGTTTTTAATTGGTGGTGATTTTAACAATAGTATAAAGTATAATGGTAGAACATTATTATTAAAGAAAAGAGCAAAAAATGTCACCAAGATTATGGCTTTAATGCTGTCTCTGTCAATGTGGACACCACTAGAATTCTGATGATAAATATCAAGCAAAATGTCAACGAAGTTTTCCCCTTTCTCCGGCGACGGAGCTTTCTCCCTCTCTCCGATCACTTCCTCCAGAAACTCATCCAGCTCTTTAGCAACCCTATCAACCCTACCATCAAAACCCTTCACTCGATTAATCCACGACAAGCTCGGCACGAAATCTCCAATGCTGATCGTCCCCAACAGCTCCAAGAATTCAGTCAACAGAGACAGAAACCTCTTCCCACCGTCACCTTCACTGTACTTCCGACCAAAAGCCGACCGACAGACAACATCGTTCGTCAGCTGCGTGAACATCCGGCTCAAGTCCACGTGGCCTGAAGATTCTAGAATGTTCTTCATCCGCAGCGCCGTCTCCTCCTCCCTGATGTAATGAAAGGACTGCACTCTTCTGTTGCTGAGCAGCTGAAGTACGCATATGCTCTTCAGCTGCCTCCAGTACTCTCCGTACGGTGCGACGGAGACATCTTTGTTGTTGTACAACAGCCGCCGGTTCACGCTCGAGTCGGGCCGGTCGGCGAAGGCCAGATCGTGGGTTTTCATGATCTCTCGGGCCGCGGCGGCCGACGAGACCACGAGGGTGGGGAGGCTGCCGAAGTGGAGGAGCATGATCGGGCCGTGCTTTCGGGCCATGGATTGGAGATTGTGGTGGGGCAGTGAGCTCAGCTGGTGGAGGTTTCCGATGATGGGTAGCTTCGGCGGTGTGTTGGTGGTTGGAGGTGGGGGTTTCCGGAGCCATCTAGCGATGGAGTAGAAGAGGATTATTGGGATGAGAGATTGGAGGAGAAAAGAATTGAAGATGGTCATGTTATCCATTGTTTTGTGTAAGAATTCGGACATGTTAATACATGTGGATTTAGGTGTGGAATGTTATAATATTAAGTTGTGGCGAATTATGAAATGACAAAATCAGAGATAATAGTGATGTTGATCTACTATTCAAATTTTATATCATGCGTGGATCGAGATTAATCAAAATTTTGTCCATATGTTCCAGATTACTCGGATTATTAAACCACCTCCCCACCGACAAGCATTCTTCTCATCCTCTCACTTTCTAAATCCTGTGGAGATAAATGATTTTTATCTCTACAAGTTTAAATTTATAAAATGAGCTTGTCATTTAACATAAAAACACACCCAAATTACAAAAATGAGGTCGTCAATTAACATAAAAACAAACAAAAATGCAGGATTCAAATTTACTCGCCTTTCATTTAAAAATTTTAGGTGCAATGTTTAAGATAAATTCATCTATCACATTGTAAATCTGGTTTACGGTGTAAACTTGTGGTTCTCCTTCCATTTCTATATATTTTATATATTGATAGGGCTATGTATTGATAAGTTGTTTAAATTAAGGGGACCATAACATTTACAAAACTTTATAATACAAACCTGATTTATAAAAGATTAAATAGTGATCAATATGCATGAGGAGGTGTTAGAATAATTAATTAAATATTAAATAATTCTATTATTAACTTTTTCTGACACAATATGCTTATATTACAAAACAATATTACAACATCATAGTAAAATCTATTTTTTACTTATTACACATATTGCAAAAAATTTTCTTTTTAACTCTTCGCTTTTATCGTATATACTATACATGAAGTTAAAAGAAAAAAAAAGTTCTTCTTATCAAAAATTGACTCTTAGGAATAAAAGTGAATTAAAGATTATTATTCCCTCTTCCACTGTCAATCTTTAATATAAATAAAATATGAATTCACACCCTCCACTAATACAACTATCTACTACACATAAAATAATAATATTTTTTAATCCACGTGTAAAAATCAAATGAATATATTGAGGATGGACGAAAGGATTATTAGTTAATGTATAGTGAATAATTGTATTAGTAGTATGTGGGCCCATATTTTAGTTGTATTAGTGGACGTGTGAATCCTACACATACCATTAATACAACTAGTTTCTCCATCCTATAATAATAATTACGCATTTTCATTTTGGACGTCTCATCTGTAAAGTTATATTTTGTCTTTTTGGTAGATGTGACTTAAAAAACAATTAATATATTTACATGGGTACATACACAACACTAATGCAATTATATCTACTATACATTAAAATATTATTTCTCTCACCTTATTACGCATTAAATTATTGTACTTCTTAATCCCGTATAGAAAGCAAAACCAGAACAGATGGAATACTTACTCAATGTTAAAATATTATCCTTCTCTCTCTCACTACATATATTTCTCACTACATATATACTCCATTTGTCCCCTTGAAATATATTCGTTTACTTTTTGCACGTGGATTAAAGAGTATAATAATTTAATGTATAGTAAGATGAGAGAAATAATATTTTAATGTATAGTAGATAATGTGAGATCATGTATAGTGGTTGTGGTCACATCAATCCAAAAAAAAATGAATAATTTTTAATAGAACGTACCAAAATAAAAAAATAATACGTATATAGGGTACGTTTCATTTGACCGACTATTAAGGAGTGAAGAAAAAGTAGAAAGTGACGAATTAGAAGGGATGAATATTAGTGTAATCACATTTCTTGAATTTGAAATCGGGTAAAGAGGACAACAACTTTATGACAAAATTGTTATTAGAAAAAAGAATTGGTTAAAAAAAATAAGTAAAATATTAGCACTACTCATGATTAGTTATCTACTCCCTCTAAGGCTCCACTAGCACAAAATAGTGCACATATACGACCTTTAATTCATTTATTCCAAGTAAAAGTTGGCTGATGGACCCTTTTTTTATACTTTATGCGCAGAATCTTTAGAAAAATACTTTACTTTCAAAAAAAATTCATCTCACTACTCACTCCACCCTACTCAAAGGTTTCTTTTTGCCATTTTTGTTGTCTCACCTAAAAGGAACCCTTTCTTTTTTTACAGACATGAGACCCACATACCCCCTCAAATACAATTAAAATATGGTACTCATACTCCCACTAATTTAACTACCCACTACACATTAAATAATAATACTCCTTAATTCACATGCCAAAAAACAAAAACAACCCTTTTAGCAGGACGGAGGGAGTATATAGGTGGGTGGGTGGGTGGGTGGGTGGGGGTTGATCATTGAAGAAATGAATTCTCAAATTCTCTATAATGCTCTAATAAATCAAAAGTCCGATCTTTCATACTTTTGAGTAGTGGTTGAAAATATCCTCACTTTACGATCTTCTTTTAATTAAATCTGCTTCAATTGGATCCAGCGGGGGCTAATTCCCTAGCACATAGTCTAGCGGCTACAGCTTTCACCTACAATGGTGTTTTATCTGCTTTTTATTACTCATTACCACATTCATGTGTAAACACTGATGCTTCTTGATTTTATAAAAATTTGCTTTTCTGTAAAAAAAAAACACACTCTCGTTCACAATATTTTCACTCATATACTTTAGATTAATAAAAGTTACTTCCCCTCCGTTCGGTAACACTTTTCATTTATTATTTGGTTGTGCACCAAGGTGCACTCTAAGATAGGGTGCACCCACTTTAAAAAATGTATACAAATATAAACAAAAATATATACAATTATGAACAAAAATGTATACAATTTAATTGTTAGTTTTTTAATAAAAAATTGAGAGTAAAAAGATATATAATTATTAAAAAATATGTATACACTATTGAATAGAAAATTATACACATATGGATGCTAGTTTTTTTAATGAAAAATTTAGTGTGAAAAAAATATACAATTATTAAGAAACACGTATACAAAATAGAATAAAAATTTATACACATATGGGTGCACCCATGCACCTGGGTGCACCTAATATCAACTCTTATTATTTTAAGTTGTTTAAGAAAATATATCTTTTTTGAGTGAGGCTTGCGTGCCCCCGGGGCACACCGTACACCTTTAGAATTTATTATTATGGGTAAGGGTATTTTGTTTTGTTTTAAAAGACATACACTTTAATTAGTAAGGGTACATCATTTTGTTCTAAAATGTATACACTTTTTATTAATATTTTTTTATTTTTTTCATAAAATAAAGGGTACACATCTTTATATTAAATGGTAGACAATTTAATACAAATTCTAAAGGTGCCCCGTGCTCCCGGGTGCACGCAAGTTTTTGCCGTCGTTTTTTTACCAATTTTATTAATTTTTGAGGTATTATAGTTTTTTAGAAAATAAATAATTAAATAAAATGAGAGAGGCTTGTGTGTACCCGGGGGCACATCGTGCGCTTTTAGAATTTAGTATTATGGATAAGGGTATATTGTTTTGTTCTAAAGGGTATACACTTTAATTAGTAAAGGTACACCATTTTGTTCTAAAGGGTATATACTTTTTATTAATATTTTTTATCTTTCTTCGAAAAATAAAGGGTACACATCTTTATACTAAAGGGTATACAATTTAATACAAAATTTTAAAGATGCACAGTGCGCCCGGGTGCACACAAATTTTTGCCAAATGGAGTAATATTTTCCTTTTTAGCCTACAAAAAATTTTATGGGATAAATAAATGAATAATGAAAGTATGGAGATTCTTAATAAATAGTAGTATATAATAATGAGTGTTATTTATTAAAAAGATATTGCTATGTATTTGCATTAATCATATACTTCAAATTAATATTGAGACGAGGTAGTATTTTTATACTTCAATAACTCACAAATTAAAAAGATAATGCTATGAATTTCACACAACAAATGCCGTTAATTCCAGCGAGGAACATGTACACTTTGTTGGGTATATTTGAGTTTCGGTATAATATGTTGACTAGAAAAATGTGACAAAAATAATAAGAAGGGAATTTGAGTCGTAGTCAAGAGTTACACTCTTTCTCCTTAAGACGAAATTGCCCTGCTCTGATGCTTACGTTTCGTTGAAAATCATCTCCAAAATACAACGACTCACATTTTGTAATAGTAACACTACAAATCACAAAATACAGCGAACCAACCGATATTATGAACTCACCTTAGGAGTAGGATGATATAGGAATACACTACGGATTCTTTAGGCAACTCGAACTTTATTAGACATCTACGACACATGGTCTTGTGTTTAAGTAACTCAAGTGACGTTCGAGTTCGGAGTGAAAATCAAGTGATGGATAATGAAATGAAATGACCTATTTATAGATTTCAAGACATCTTTACGTGAATTGATACGACAATTGGATTTGATTTTGAATTCAAATTCATATGTCTTTTAATGAAAAGACATAACTAATTCAACAATCACACATCCTCTTAAAAACACTCTAATCTGATAGACACTATTTTAAGGTTACTTTTCTATTCACCTAAAATTTCCAACACATTTGAACATGGTATTATCCGCCAAAACAATAATAATAGTAATAAAAGAAATAAAATAAAATAAAAAGTACTTATTCAATATATCAGATAGATTTTTGAGAGAGATAATAAACCAGTTAATTATTTTTCTTGAATAAGATGGCAAAAATGTGTTGAAAGTGATGAAGATTAATCGGCCCCACCTGACGAATTGAAAAATGAAAACAACATTAGATTAGATAACACTAATATCCCAATTGAAGGGAGTAATTCTTAATTTTTGAAAAAATGTAGACTGAGTCAAATATTCGAATATATTACTCCACATCTCATCAAATTTGATTAGCGTGGCCCCATGTAGATAATATATTCCCATAATTCTGAATAAGTTGTTATATTCATAAAATCGATTTCATATTTAGGAAGCATCAATATGATAATTATTTGTTTTTAAAAAAATATTATTTTATAAAAAATCTATAATTCGCAGCTGCGTAACCCTTGGATTAATGTGGCTGTGCGCATGTAAAAAAAAAAAATAATAATAATAAATAAATAAAAAAAAAAATATATATATATATATATATACATACTAAGGTGTCCAATGTCATTAAGCGATCCACTAGGTGAAGCGATCCAATCCACCGTGCTCGTGCTCGTGCTCGTGCTCGTGGCAATCCTTTCAAAGCATCCCGTGCAGTTAGCCCTGGAGCTTTGTATCGGTATTCGAA
Organism: Pogostemon cablin; assembly: GCA_023678885.1. Lineage (NCBI taxonomy): Eukaryota > Viridiplantae > Streptophyta > Magnoliopsida > Lamiales > Lamiaceae > Pogostemon > Pogostemon cablin. The sequence goes on along the minus strand of CM042960.1, from coordinate 3,149,370 downwards.
CTGAAGAACCTAACTGGACTTTCTTTTTGGGAGTTGAATCATCAATTTCAGACTATGCCTGACCACGGATGATAGACTGGACAATCCACATATATATATATTATAGAGTATTTATGGAGTAGATGGGACTTGGGTATATGGAATATTTTAAGGTATAATTAATATGTTTATGGGTAAATAAAATATATTTTTAAAAAAATAATAAATAATGTATTAAAGTATACTTTATATTTTAAATTGTTATAATAATATGATAATACACAAGTGCATTTTGCATAAATTTTTATTTAAATAGTGTATATATATTTCTTAATAACTATTTGGGAAATACCACAATTTGCCCTATATGGGGAAGTCAACATCTTTTTTGCTCTACCTTTTCTAATACATCTAAATTGTCCTAAAAATACATGCAATGCCATGAATACCCTCAAGGATGGTCTACCTTTTTGTATTGTGAATGAGTTGACAAGTACAGTTGCATGCAAAATAGATGTGTCAGGGAATATGTTGATTATTTAGGGGTGACACATTAATTAAAGAAGAAATAAATAAATCTACTAAAATATAACCCCTAATTCAGTGGACAAGATGAATGAAGTGAAAAAGCCAAATTTTAAGCGCACACCTACAATTTAAAATTCACGAAATTTAATTTTAAATTCCTTAAATTGTTAGATTATAATAGGCTTTTTATTAATTAACACATGCAGTAATTAGATGATTAAACACATGCAAAATTAACTACCTACCACTCCAATGAAACACACTTCATTAAATGGGGTGAAAATTAAGGCACTGTGTTCACAATCAGTTCATTTATGTAAATTCTTGTCACATTAAACTCTCAACTATCTCCACCAACCAAATAACTTCACCACCAACAAACAAAAAATTTGGGCACAGTGGATTCAAACTTCATTTCTATGTATCCACAAATTATTGGAGCATAAAAAGGTGATCGGCTCCCATATTTACCCACCGTTTTTGTCGACGGATCCATAGTTAGAGCCAAAGGTAAGATACTAACGCTGTTTGCATTGTATTTTATTTATTGCTTTCTTTCAATGTTGCTGTTAATATATTTAAAGGTCGCAGGGTTTTTAGGGCTTTAGGGTTTAAAAAATGCATGTCCGTTGAGTGAAATGGTTATATATATCCATGTCCGCCAAAGAAAATGGTGAAGTATGCATGTAATATGCTTGTCCGCCGAGGAAAATAGTGAAGTATGCATGTAATATGCATGAATACCACTACATACATCCATCGTAGACTTGTCCGCTAATATGCATGGTTAATTGTGCTTGTCAGCCCATTATTTGATACTTATCGTCCATGTCCGCCGATTTTTGTGGCCTAATTGAGTGTGTTCGCCTATTATTTGACAGTAATTCAGTTTGTCCGCCAAAATTAGTAGCTCAATTTAGCGTGTCCGCCAAAAGTAGTTGCCCAGTAGAGCTTGTCCGCCGAAAATTGAGCCTGTCCGCCGAAAATTGAGCATGTACGCCGATGATTTGACCATAAATGAACCTGTCCGCCGATAATTTCACCATATTTGCGCATGTCTGCCGAATCTGTACCATATATGACCCTGTCCGCCTACTATTTGACCCTATATTAGCATGTTCGTCGATTTTCTCACCCTAATTTATCATGTCCGTCGATGTTTTGACCCTAATTGATCATGTCCGTCGATTTTTTCACCCGAAATGGTCTTGTCCGCCGATTTTTTCTTCATAAGTGAGCATGTCCGCCGATATTTTCACCCTAATTGAGCATGTCCGCCGATTATTTGGGGATAATAGATTATGTCCGCCGATTTTCCCATCGTAATTGGACATGTGAACTGATTATTTGACCATAATTGAGCATGTCCGCCGAAATGTTACTGGTTTTTGAACATGTCCGCAGATTTTAATGCATAATTGAGCATGTTTGACTATTTTTTAAGCATATTATATCATGTCCTCCGATTATATTTGGCTACCTGAACATGTCCGTCAAGTTTGAGCAAAATTCAGCGTGTAAGTCATTATTTTTTTAGTATAATAGACCTGTTCGTCGATTTATGGACCTTAATTGAGCTTGTCCGCGTACGTACGACTTAATGTTTAACTTGCATGTGTGCTTGATAATTTAATGCTTAATTTGTGTGTACTACTAAAACGGCGGACAAGTTATTTTATGCAGAAATAATGGCAAAATTATGCTAAATAATGCTCAGAAATTCGGCGGACAGGCTCAAAAAACGCATAAAATCGGCGGACAAGCTCAATCAGGGCCAAAAAATTGACGGACATGCTCAATTGTACTACAAATATTGACGGACAAGGTCAATTTACATACAATTATCGGCGGACATGTTCAACTACGCTAGAAACATCGGCGGACAAGCTCAAAAAGATTAGAAAAATAATCGTCGAACATGTAAACTTAAAATTCATCGGACACAACAAATTCATACAGTAACAACTCCAAATTCAGACTCTACTTCCTCGGGGGAGAAGAACAACTCCAAATTCAGACTCTACAGTAACAACTCCAAATTCACTATACTTTAATTAAATCGCAATTATGCAAAACCCTAAAATCCTAAAGACGGAATACCTGGTTATCCATATTTGTTGCTGCTAAGTTTCGACGTGGAGATGACGATGGATTGAACGACACGCCGGAGGCCCGGACGGAGCGCTATGTCCGCCAGAAAAATCGAGAGTTTGAAAGAGAGAGGGAGAGAGAGAGAGAGAGGGAGAGAGTAAAAAACAAAAATTTTGAGAAAAAAGGGTCAAAGATTCTCTCCCCAATTTCAACGTCTCTAAAAGCGGTACTTTTAACTGCTGAGCTACTATTCTGAGATTCCAAAAAGAAGGGAAAAATATATGTGTCGGGGGGTAAATTAGGAATATACACCAAAACAGGGCAAATTAGATGTTTTAAAAATGATAGGGTAAAAAAGATGTTGTATGGATGATATAGGGCATAATAAGTGATGTCCCTAATTATTTTCACATTCAATTTTATATTAAAAATAATAAAAATCTTGTATACATTTTTATTTATATATATTTTTATTTATAAATGTATAAATTTCTATCGGGTTACCGTCTCACAATTTATCCGTATCTATATCATGAGAGGATGTATCTCGGTAGAATTAGCTAACAGCTGTGCCAAAAATATATCACATGTGGCTTTATACGACAAAAAAACCTTTCGCAATCGCACCAACTTGTTAATCTTAATCTCTCTCTCTCCCTTTTCTCTCTCTTCCTTCGTGTAAACTCAAATACAGTGCAGAGTTGTAGCCACTCTCCTCTGAAAGCCAATGGTGGACATGCAGAAAGGGTTTTAACGAGGTGAGTAAGATCTCTGGTATTGCGGGAAGGAAAAAACGAGGATTTGTGGTTTTTTCTTCCTTTTCTGTTTTAGGCTTTTTTGATTGTGTTTTTGTTTAATCCAATTGGGGTTGTTATCATCTTTGGTGAATTGCATTTTGTATTTGTGCTTTATTGTGTTTGTTTTCTAATGCTTGGTTGCCTATGTCTCTTTCTAATTTTATTTTTCCATTGTTGTTTGAAACTTGGAAATTCGAATATTTTATGGATTCAGATGCAGCTAAAATTTGTACTATTTAGTGTTGGGTGGCCTAATTGAACTAATTCTTTAGACTTGAAATTCTAACTTCGATGTCGTTTGCAAACGGATTTTTGCCATCTTTAAACATGATAACTTTCAATTTGAGTTGAATTGCTGTTGAAATGCTATCTTTGAGTGGGCATCTAGGTATTTGAATCTAATTCAATTGGCAATTTTGTCCCTTTTTTTCCCCCCCTTCTTCCTTTCTCTTTTTCTTTAAGGATTCCTGCCCTTTTAACAATTTTTGATGGGGTTCTCTGAAAAACTGGATGGAAGTTTGTTGTGATAACTTGGTGTTTCTTTGTGAAATGTCTATTTGTTCCGGTAATATTCTATGCTTCATCTTTTGAGTATGGTCTCTTTTATGTTGGTGTCAGATATGATGTTGTCCATTCTGCCACTTTAGAACCATAGATGTTAAAGGGAGAATTTATAATTGCTAGGTTGCTGGTGAGCCCAACGTTAAACAAGGGATCTGTTAAAAAATACACCATTACAATAAGAATTCAAAATTAAAATGAACAATATAAAAATATGCGAAAGCATCGTGCACTTCACTTTAATTTGTAAACATTGTAGAAGAATTAGTAATCAATTTGTACAAAGATTAGTATCGTTAAGAATTTTGATTGGTATTCAACTAAAGTCTAGATTCATATTGATTGTCCATTGCATGATTTGGAACTCCAGTTATCTAAATCAGATTTTAATTGGAAACCCATTATTTACTATGATGGATTTGTTCAAAATAGGTCTTCTTTTTAGGTGTATATTCCAATTGAAATGTATTTTTATAGGTTCAAGCGCTAATGGGTGCCAAGAGTTCAAAAAGGTCAATCTCAGGTCGGTATTCATCTTATGCATCCAGTTCAAATTCATGGAGCCAACAAGCCTACCCACAGTCATCATATGGCCAGCCCACTCACAGCTATGCATCTCCGTATCCAACCTATGGTGGTCCACCACCGGAAAATAAGAGAAGATTGGAGAGGAAGTTTTCGAGAATAGACGACAACTACACCACCTTAGATCAGGTGAAACTATTCTCATCTATCCTAATCCTTATATCTAGTTGGAGGGTAAATTGGATAATGTTTCAGTATTCCTGACTTCAATCTTAAAATTGTCATCTGAACTGGTGAAAAATAATTGTAAAGAGCATCTGATTGAACTGGTTGTATAGTCTTAATAGGGATTGATTTTTTAAATTAGCAGGCATACGAGTCTATCAATAATCCATTCAAATATGGGATGATAAATTGAATGTGAAGGTGGATGTTCAACTTATGAGGCACTTCTTAATTGATATAACGTCACCATCACTCAAATAAATGTTTGAAAAAGCTTCTTGAAACATTTATAAGGCAAAACACATCATTCTAAAACCAGCATATCATATTCTGCCCTTTTCGCCTGCCACTGTATTCATCATAATACTGAATACAGTAATGTATAAGCTCAGAAACCTAATTGGCATATGCTATGGTACTGCATTAATATCATTGGATAGTACGAGAGATATATTTAGTAGGTCACTGATGTTAGCCCATTGAATTGTTTTGTAGGTCACTGATGCCCTTTCACGAGCTGGTCTTGAATCCTCAAATTTAATTGTTGGTATTGATTTTACCAAGAGCAATGAATGGACTGGTATAGTCATTTCTCCCTGTCAAAGAATGCTTTGATGGTATTTACGTGGTGCTTAATACCATCTGTTGCCTCAGGAGCCAGGTCATTTCACCGAAAAAGTTTGCATCACATTGGTGATGAGCAAAATCCCTATGAACAAGCCATATCAATTATTGGAAGAACATTATCCAAATTTGACGAAGATAATTTAATCCCTTGTTTTGGATTTGGAGATGGTATGTTATAGAGCAATTGAGTACTTCTAAATCCTAGCAAAAAAAGACTTATTGATCATACGATTATATTGGCAGCTTCAACACATGACCAAGAAGTCTTCAGTTTTTTTCCTGATGAGAGATTTTGTGAGGGTTTTGAGGAAGTGCTGTCAAGATATAGAGAACTAGTTCCTCAATTGAGACTGGCAGGTTCTTGTCTGTCTTTTGATTGAGCTTTTTATTGATCTTCTTCACTGTGCTATAGAATTTGTCTCCTCGTCTGTACAGGACCTACATCATTTGCTCCTGCTATTGAAATGGCTATAACAATTGTGGAACAAAGTGGTGGCCAGTACCATGTTTTACTCTTAATAGCTGATGGGCAGGTACTATTTCACAGTGAGGACAAGTTGTTTGTATTTTTTTTATTTGAAGACCCGTATTTACTCAAGATAGAAATATTCCTGGAATTTGTTTTGTAAGATCATCGTCTGGAGACTCTTTAAATAAGGGATGCTCTTGATTTTGGAGATAATTATCAATAAATCATCTCAAGAACCATCTTCAGTTTAATTTTCCCATTCTCCTAATTTGAAGAGTGACACTACTCTTTATGATTTATTACATTAAATGACACTCAATTTTTTTTATTTTTTTTTATGATATTCACATTAATGGTAAATAATTAAAAAATTATTATGAGGGGAGAATATGAAAAAGAAGGGGAAATATAATAAATAAACATTGGAAAAAGAGAAAATAAAGTGTGTTTGACCCTTGAGGATGATAAAATTTTGGTTCTCTATAATTTTGTAGAGTGCGTGGGAGATGCTTTACAATTATTTTTAGACTTAAACTTTCAGTTTATTCGATCCCCAAATAGGATTTTCATTTTTCATATCATGTGCGCTAAGCTTTTTGACTGTTTTCCTGCTCTTTACTTGTATACATTCAGAATCCATATTAAGACTTCAATTTACTTCAATGGATAGGTCACAAGAAGTGTTGACACTGGTCGTGGCCAGTTGAGTCCACAAGAGAAGAAAACGGTAGATGCTATTGTCAAAGCAAGGTGCTTACTGCACCTTCATGGTGTAGTGTCAAACTATATATTATCTTAGATCTAAATCAGGATATGAACTAGGATACTTGGTTTTCTCGTCTGATCTATTGTTTGTTTACAGTGAGTACCCATTGTCAATAATATTGGTTGGCGTTGGAGATGGGCCATGGGATATGATGAGAGAATTCGATGATAATATTCCTGCTCGAGCCTTTGACAATTTCCAGGCAAGTTATCATTCGTATGCCCCTCCTTGAAAAAAAAAAAAAAAAGATTATCCTTTCCGTGACTGATCTAAAAGTCTTGACTTATTTCTGTGATTGCAGTTTGTAAACTTCACAGAAATTATGTCAAAAAACATTGATAGATCCAGAAAGGAAGCTGAGTTTGCACTTTCTGCTTTAATGGAAATACCTTCTCAATATAAAGCAACACTGGAGCTCAACATTCTTGGGTAAGTCTTCTATTTTCTTTTCTGGTCCTGTGTGCAACCTCCCATGTCAATAAATATATATATTTTTTAATTTCTAGTGATACAAGAAAGAAGGGTGTGGATAGGGTTCCTCTTCCGCCCCCTCTCTACGGTGCAGCAGCCTCTCACGTCTCGCAGAAAACTTCACGACCTAACAGTTTCAAGCCTAGCGCACCTTCCTCCAGTAGAATTGATCCGATTTCACACACAAGCCAATCTGGAAATTCGTCTGAAAATCATGTAACCATCCACTTAATCCATAAATTTTAAGATCTTCAATCTTCTTCATTAATATTATTACATTTCCATGAAATGCCTGGATGATTACTTATTATTCATTCTTTTACAGCTTTGTCCTATCTGCATTACCGAACCAAAGGATCTGGCATTTGGCTGTGGACACCAGGTATAATTTCGTGTTCACCCTAACTATTCGTTTCTCAGAAAATGCTACAAAACTGTCAACTCATGGTCTTGTGCTGTCCCTTGTGGTGAAACAGACATGCTGTGAATGTGGAAGAGACCTCTCAACATGCCCCATATGTCGGGTGCCCATCGAGACGAGGATAAAGCTCTACTAGAAGAAGAGACTTAACGGTTTGCTGAATCATCCAGGATAAAGCTCTCCCAGTGTACGTAGGAATCTGCAGTCGCGTTGAAAGCACTTGTCTATGCAGCACAAAGAATTTCTTCACCTTCTCTGTACATATGCTTAAAACATTATACTATTATTGTTATTATTCTTATCTTTTTAATAAGAATACCATTCGGCTGTATTAACTCAACTCAAATGTATACGAATGATGGATTAATTGTGGAATGTATGATTGAGTTGCCTTTCCCATGTTAAACAGCTTGATTCTTTTTCTTTCTCTTGGCATTATAATTATATTTTCAAATTCATGCAAGTTTAAGATCACTCAAAGCACGAATAAATTTTATGTCCGTATCAAAACTCGCACAAAATTACTTATATATGCACATACAAACCATAAAACCCTCAACACTCCCATTTTCTATTTTCTCAGTAATTAATTACCTTCTTACATATTATTTAACATATAAAATTAAAATATATCATACCAAAAACTCAAAACAAACATACAATTACAATTCATTATGTTTTCAAAATCAAAATTTAATTTTCAAAATCTAACCAAACATCATTTCTTTTGTTTTTTAGTTAGGCAGAAATAATTTAATTTTTTTTATTTAGAAAAGAGAGTGAAAATAGTACTCCCTTGTAAGCATATACTTAAAATTTAGGATTATTTTGTGTTGAGTCTAGAGTTTATATAATATAAAATTTTAGGGTGTAGTTATTGAATTCATTTTTAATTATTTTATTTTATTGAATGGTAGATTAAATGAAAATGTAAAGAACAAAATATAATTTTTTGGTCGGCTCTAGCCCTTTACCATCACGTAGGTTTGTTCGAAATCGACACAAAAGATCATATATACTATATAGTAGCTAGTTTTACGACAAAACAAATGTTGGAATTGGTAAATCAAATTAAAATAAAAATACTAACAACACAGTAATATAAATTGGATCGGGATTCGACCCGTACACAACACGGGTCGGATACGGATAATCCATCGGCATATCTAATTTCCGACAGATTTGAACTTCTTAATTACTTCATTAGCGAATAATGACAACCATCGTAATCATCAAGAACAGTAGTATTAACTCACTAATTAATGGTGGAGTTTGAGTTTGACTGGATTGGAGAACCACCAAAGAAGAAAACCACAGATGAACAAAACAAGTGGGATGAGATGAACAGATCTCTCTGAGAATGATGTCTTCATGTACTTCTTCGAAACATAATCGGAAACGACGCCGTTTGAGTCCAAGGCATTCAATGCAGACGGTGAGAAGTTGACCAAGAACTCGTCCGATGATCGACCGCCGCCGGAAGAAGAAGACAATCGATGCATACTGCTACTCATCATTAGTTGCATGCACGAATAAAATATTATGCAATAATAATAATTAGTGATTATGTATTTATTTATAATAACAATGAATCTGCAGAAGAAAAATTGTGGATTATAATGACACGATCATGATGTGGGGTTTATGGAAAGTTAATACCTTTGCTTCTTTTTCTTCTTTAATTCTCTGATGAGTTTAGAAACGTGATGAGAGAGAAGGGTTATGTACATGATTCATGGGATTTTCAACCTTAATTCACGCCTCATATATATAATCTCAAATCCCACATTATATTGCACCCATAAATAGAAGTTTTAAAAAAAGTTTTTTTATGAACTTATTTTTAGATAATAATGAATAAATTATAAAGTAGAGGTGAGATATATTTTTTTTAATTAAAAAATAGTTTTTTAGATTACAAATTTTGTGTCTTTTTTGTTAATTTAATTAGTGGGATTCGCGGGATCATTCATCTTTTCTAATTTGATTTACTATATATTTTCCCTATTATTTTGTGATTTGATTAAATTAGTGAAAGTATATTTTTAAAGAAAATATGGTTTTTTCAAAAAAATAAAAAATTACGATATGTATTACTCCATATTTATGACATGCTATGTGAGATTTTAGAACGTTAAAAAGTTGGCAAATGAGATATCCTATTTTGATTGAAATGCATGCCCAATATTATTTTAATGGTAACTGGATCTCTTATTATTTTGACATATACTAATAAATAGATACAAATCAAATATTGTGGAATGAATATATACCACTATCTCTTTAGACCACGTTTGCTAGCATTGTTCATGAAGACTATATTTTTTTTCATGTTTTCATAAATGAAAAAATCATGAAATCTGTGTATCAAAAAATAATTTTTTGCTATAATTTCTAGAAAAAGATATATAAATGAATTAAAATTTTATTATGTAAATATAATAGTTTAATTAAATGATTATTACTTTTAAATATTTTTATTAATTATATTATAATATCACTTTTTTCCTCGTTTCACGAAACTCCTCCCGTAAAATAATCTCACCAATTTTTATTAATCTTTTTAAAAGTTGAAAAAATGTATAGTCATCTAAAAGAGATAAGTAAACAATTTGTTGAAAACACTAGCTAATTACTTTTCTTGATAATGAACTTCTAATAATTTTTTTTTAAAAAAAAAATCTTAAATTATAAGTTATTTTATTATAATAAAGTACAAATACTATTTTTGTTGAATTGGGCTTGTTAGCAAGCCCAAGCCCAACAATTGGCTCACTCCTTAATAGAATTGGGCCGGCCAATTCAACCAGAAGGAGTTCACCATGAGCAATCGTTTTCAGCGGCCCATGTAATCTTCAAATCAATCCAACCATATCTCCCTACCCACCAAAAAACAGAGGTGCTCAGAATCCTAATTCCTAACTGAGAATTTGCTTGAAATTTCTTCTAAAGATTCGCACACACACACAACGTATTCATACACGTATCTTTCATGGGGTGCATGAATTTGATGCCACCATCCTCTGCCTCAAGAGCAAAGCTAGGATTTTCTTTTCAACAGCCGTTCAATCCTATTCCTAAAAAATCCTCATATTGTATACCTTTGACAAACTACTCTCAATTCAAGCAATTCCCCTTTCCCTCTATTAAATCTCAGCAGGTAAATGCGTTCCACGAATTCAATTGCCGCTGCATTTATCTTATAATTCCATTTTTTTCTCTATTATATATTTATTAGTATGATTTATTTGGTGGGTTGCTGGAATTGATGTTTTTTGAGTTTAAATTAATGAAGGGCGAAATCTTGTTAAGATAATTTGGTTTAATTTAAGGTGCTATGTGAATGATATCATAAGGGGTTGAAGAATTAGTCCATAGCAATGCGGAAATTGCTAATCAACGAGTCTTTATATTGAAATTGGACCCATTATAGTATTTATTATAATGCGGAAGCTTGATGAATTCTTATTAGCCTTCACCAGTGAAGTGATCTTGTTTCACTTCTAAACTGATTCAATTGAGAAAATCCAATTGTAACATCTCAATGTGAGTCTTTACTGTATATAATGATGTGCTCAATATACACATGCAGAAGTACTAGAAGCAAAAAATAATACGGGTATCTGAGCAAAAACATGGGTCGACATTGGATAGGGAAAGTGTCTCGTTTTAGAGTCATTGAGTTGACCTAAATGTTTTCCTTATACTTTTAGTTTGAACTGAAAGATGAATCCACAACAGTTTCTGAAAATACAAGTTCTGATGGAGATGCTCTTAAAGCAAAAGTGTCAGGAGTTGGGATTTTTCAGAATGAAGTGACTGCAAATCAAGGTATTAAGATTAGGAGGCGTCCGCCAACTGGACCGCCCCTTCACTATGTTGGTCCTTTTGAATTTCGCTTGCAGAATGAGGGTAATACCCCACTCAACATTCTTGAAGAAATTGTATGGAATAAGGACATAGAAGTCGCGCGGGTAATCTCAGATTTGCTAATGGTTGTATATTCATGTTCTTTATTTGCTGACTATGATTGACATGTAATTGACATTGACTGGTAGATGAAAGAGAAGAAGCCTCTTGTAGTGCTGAAAAGATTGCTGGATAAAGCTCCGCCAGTTAGAAATTTTGTTGATGCTCTTAAAGAGGCAAACTTAAGGACTGGTTTTCCTGGTTTAATTGCTGAAGTCAAGAAGGCTTCCCCAAGTAGAGGGGTCCTCAGAGAGGATTTTGATCCTGTGAGTCTGCATTTCCTTCCTTCTATTTTATGGTCTTACATACAGATCTGTAAGCTGTGGCTTTAAATTTACCCTATGGAAACTCGCAATTTTGAGAACTATAGTATGCTATTGGCCTCTTTCGACCTCTTGTTGTTTATGCATTCCCATTATCTGTAAGATTTCAGACAATACCTCTGTCTTCTTATATTCGAAGGTAACTAGGTGGCATAAACTGAAAATTTTGAACCACATTTGTAATCTTCTAATTCTTTCCATTATGGAAAAGAATCTAAGAGGCATCAGTTGATCCTCTCTTTCACGGTTTTAGAAGAACTATGTAAAGTGCTGAGACATCAATTATTTGGAAAATTTTGACAGGTACAGATTGCTAAAGCTTATGAAAAAGGTGGAGCTGCTTGCCTCAGTGTTTTAACTGATGAAAAGTTTTTTCAGGTAAAAATCACTGTTTTCTTTTTCTCTTTCACTTTGAAATATATTTATGTGATAGGTTATCTGAATGTTTTTCTTTTGGGAATTTCCTATTTTGGGTAAAATAAGGGAAGCTTTGAGAATTTAGAGGCCATTAGGATTTCTGGAGTGCAGGTGTGCTTTTCTTCTATTGATATTCCTAAATATTCAGCTTATTTGTTTCTTCTAATAATATGGTCGCTGACTTGTACTAAACTTGAACTAGTGCCCTCTCTTGTGTAAAGAGTTTGTAATAGATGCATGGCAACTCTACTATGCTCGGGTGAAAGGTGCGGATGCGGTTCTTCTAATTGCTGCTATTTTACCTGATCTGGACATCAAGTACATGACTAAGATTTGCAAACTGCTGGGTTTAACGGCACTGGTTGAGGTTTGGCCTTTCACTTTGCCACAAACTTTTTTATATGTGCTATTAGCTTTATGATACGTGATTTTATCAACTAATTCTGATTATCTTTTGTTGGAATTTTGTTGCCTTAAAGAATAACCTATTGTATTTCTTTTATCCAAATGTTTGATACTTCAGCCAGTTTTTTGGTCTGTCTCCTAGGTACATGATGAGGGAGAGATGGATCGTGTCCTTAAGATAGAAGGGATTGAACTAATTGGCATTAACAATCGCGACCTTGGTATTTTCTCTGGAATTAAGGATTTTTGTCTAATATGTTTATTTCTTACTTGGCTTCAGGGTGATTTTACTTCTCATATTCCACATGGACGTTATTTATTTTGTTGCTTCATATGGCTTTATGATTAACCTTCAAATTATTCATAATCTGCTTAAAAAATGTTTCTATCCTCAAAAGTGTGATTGCTTGACATCTTGAAATTATGCATAAAATTTGACAGAGATTATACATGTCATAGGACTACAGAGCCTGTAGAACATTGAACCATTATAACTCATTAAATATGACTTCAGAAGGCAGCAGGGGGTGGGGGTGTGGTGGTATAGGTTTAATGGCAGATGCAAAAATCATTGCTCTTCCATAGTTTGTCGAAGGGCAGATGGAGCTCCTGCCTCTTTTTTTAACTCGAAAAAGCTATTTCATTCTGTCTTTTATGCATTAGTTTGTCTACATAATAAAGCATTTCACATTCTGTACCTTCAGCTACATTTGAGGTTGACATTGGCAATACCAAAAAGCTTCTTGAAGGCGAGCGTGGAGAAAGGATACGCCAGAAAGGCATTACAGTAAGTATTCCTACTTGTAAAATAAACAATTCTGTCGTTCCATCTTCCCTGTTTTTGTCGTATCATCATAAAACACATTGCCTCCTCAGGTCGTTGGAGAGTCTGGACTTTTTACACCTGCTGATATTTCATTTGTCCAAGAAGCTGGTGTAAAAGCAGTAAGCAAGAATGATTATTACATAGTGCAACTGCTGTTAAATTTATGTGTTTTTAAATTTATAATTCTCAAAATGAAATTTCTATGTATAGTCAATATAGAACTTCGACAGAGAGAAAAAATTTAGTATTCCCCACCCCCACCCCACCCCACCATCTCTCTCTCATGCATTTTCTTGTGGCTTGATAGGTACTAGTAGGTGAATCAATCGTCAAGCAGAATGATCCAAGATTGGGAATAACTCAGCTCTTTGGTAAAGACATTTCTTCATGAATATGATGTTGCTCCATATTCTAATATATGTACTGTGCTTATTCTAATTATTTACTGAATTTGTTGTAAAGATATACTGTTGGATTAGATATCATTTGTACCATGTTATTTTTTCTTGAAACTTGTAATTTAGTTAACATAAACAAATTTTGTTAATAATTTTTCAATTTTAATTCGATTGTTAAATTTTTTGTCTAATGTCAAATATAATCATGGTCTTTTTGCATTATTATTTATATTATTATTATTATTTTCTTTAATATAAAGTTCTGCAGGTGAATGAGAGCCATATTGTAACTTGTCAGATAAACACTATTATAATTTATAACTATACTTATAAAAATTAAAAATAAAATAAAATTGTGAATAAATATTAACAAAGAGATTACCTTTATTATAGAGTTAAAAAAAAGGTGCTAATCTATATTAAAAAAAAAAAAAAGGTCCTTCTAGAGAATAACATGATTTTGTTGAAACGTGGGGAAAGAGAACCAACACTTAAAAAAAAATGTCAAATTCCAATCGAGAGAATGAACTGATTCCTTGTCATTGCCATGTCAGCAAATCTCTTATCCTAAAATTTCAATCCTTTTCAAGTTTCCAGAACTATCTACACACACTGCTAAAGTTGTCAACTTTAATTTAATTTCAATTAATTATCCATTGTTTTGTTTATTAATTATGATTAACAACGGTTTATGTCTCCAATCTCCATTTCGATCGTCTTAAACACGTGATAGGTTGATTCTTTAATCTTGAATACGGTTCAAAGAGGTCGTTTTCTTGCATTAACAGAAAAGTCAAAGGCTACTGTTTCCAGTTATCCCCCCTCCCAAGTCCCAACTCTTATATTTTTTCTCTGAATATATCGACGAATGACGATTTCCATTGGAACTATATATAGCAGCACCAATGCTCGAAATTTCTTGAATCGGTTACCAAGGAAGCCCTTCTACTCTGTTCGCACGACAGCTGCGAGTTCAGTTCTTGATTTCAGGCCCTATCCTCGTAAAGAATCAAAAACTTCGAACATCTGTAGGTTTTCATTTTATCATACTAGAATTGCGAAAAAACTCGAGAATTCTAATACCAGTAGTAGTATAAATAATATTCGTGGCAACAGATTTTGTGGGCTTGCTATTGACCCACTGAAGGGGGGAGATAAAATGACGGTGGTGGCGCCGCCATTCAGCATTGAAGACGGTTCCCTATTGGCCAATGGGACGGTGGTGTTGAAGGGTGTTCCCTCAAACGTCGCCGTTTATCCTGTAACTGATGGTGTATCCTCTTCCTCTGCCGCTTTTCTTGGTGCTACCTCCAGTGTTCCTGGTTCTAGACATGTTTTTGGTCTTGGGGTTCTTCAGTAAGTTTTCTCTGATACTACTTTTATGGTTTTGTTCATCTGAGGTTTTTTTGTATAGTTTATGTTGCAGAATATTATGTTCCCCAATTCGTGTTGATAGAAGTTATTGTCCTGATTGTTGATGGGGTTGTCTCTGAATTTCAGTTTGTCTCTGAAATGAATTTAGATGTGAGTGGAAATGACAAAACTTTAGTTGGAATCTGAAAAATGAAACTTTTGGTAATTGCTACTTTAAAGAGTTACTGCTTTTTCTCAACAGAATTCTTGTTTGTATGAATATTTGCTTTGATGGTAGTGCTATGATTGGTCGAAATGGAAGTTCATGAATTTATTATATTGAAATATTGCAGAGAATTCAGGTTTATGTGTATCTTTAGGCATAAAATCTGGTGGATGATCCCTAGATTTGGAAGTTTAGGTAATGAAATCCCTATAGAAACTCAAATGCTGCTCTTGGAAGTGAAAGAAGAGTCTTCAGTAGGTGTTGATAGTTTTTCGGGACGATCAGAGAACACTTTCTATGTGTTGTTTTTACCTGTCTTGGAAGGACAATTCAGAGCAACACTGCAAGGCAACTCAGTTAATGAGCTCGAGTTTTGTGTTGAAAGTGGTATGGATTTTACCATTTGCATATTCCGTTTCTGTTTGACACATTTAGTTTTTCTGTTCATTTAATCGTAATCTGTTAATGTGTTTCTGTTCAGGAGATGCTCATGTCCAAACCAGCAAGGTAACGGAGGCTGTCTTCATAAAGACAGGGGATAATCCGTTTGAGCTAATAAGAGATTCGATCAAGTAAAGCAATCTTGTTCGATTTTTTCAATTATATATTCTTTTGATTGTTCGTATTTGATACTGAATTTACATCTAATTCATTTTATTCACAGGATACTGGAAACTTGTAAAGGCACCTTCACTAATGTTAGACACAAAATGGTACAAATAAACTCATATACCTTTATGATGCACATTATTTGAATCCTGCTTAATCTTTGTGTTTTGATTCATAGAAACCTGCACATTTAGATTGGTTTGGTTGGTGTACTTGGGATGCTTTCTATAAAGACGTGAGTCCACAAGGGATTAAAGAAGGTCTTGAAAGGTATATCTAGAAACTTCACACTTCAAAACTTAGTTCCATGGCCTTTTTTGTAATGACAATGACTTAGTGTAAACGGTTATGCTTCCCGTCAGTTTTCTTGAAGGTGGTTGCCCGCCTAAATTTTTAATTATTGATGATGGATGGCAAGATACATTTAATGAGTTCCAGAGGGATGGAGAACCTTTTGTCGAAGGTTCACAGTAAGTAATTCACCTTTGGAATAACATCTTATGGCAACTTTTTAAAGTTTTCAAATTTGATTGTATATATGATTTCTGCACTTGTAGATTTGCCACTAGATTAGTCGATATCAAGGAATGCTCCAAGTTCGTGGGGTCTGGCGAAGATACTTCGTGCCATGATCTACAGAACTTTGTTAAACACATCAAAGATACATTCAGTTTAAAGTATGTTGTTATATCCTTAATTGAGTTCAAAATATTAGTCCATTGTTAGTTGAACTATTTCTAAATATTGGAAGCAACTGTGCCTAGATATGTGTACGTCTGGCATGCGTTGATTGGTTACTGGGGAGGGCTCCTACCCTACTCCGAAAAAATGAAGAAGTACAATCCAAAGCTAAAATATCCTGTGCAGTCTCCTGGTAATGTTGGAAACCTTCGAGACATAGCCATGGATAGTATGGAAAAATACGGAATTGGTCTGATAGATCCTGAGAAAGTGTACGACTTCTACAATGATCTCCATGGCTATCTCTCGAGCAGTGGCATCGATGGAGTAAAAGTAGATGTCCAGAATCTGATAGAGGCACTTGGGACGGGCTATGGTGGCCGAGTTGCCCTCATGAGCATATACCAAAAGGCATTGGAGGAGTCTATTGTTAAAAATTTCCAAGATAATAATCTGATATGCTGTATGAGTCTCAGCACTGACTACATCTACAGGTCTTGCTGCTCATCCATATTACTGGCTATTTATTTGTGTTATTTTATATAGCCAGATGTAGTTTCTGATTGGTTGATGTATCACCAGCTCAAAGAGAAGTGCCACTGCTAGAGCGTCGGAAGATTTCATGCCAAGGCAACCTTCGTTTCAGACATTACATGTTGCTTCTGTGGCCTTCAACAGCCTTCTACTTGGGGAGATCGTGGTGCCCGATTGGGACATGTTCCAGGTACACTAATTGATTTTTAGCCCTCAAGTTAGTGTATTCAAATTTTGTATCTTATGAAACACCTATCATGGATATATAGATGCTAGAGATGGCTATATCATATACAGACTCGTGTATGTGATATGGCCTCATGTGCCGACGACTTTTTGAGTTTGCATAACTCTGCTAGGTTTTTCTTTCAGAGCCATCATTACACTGCAGAATTCCATGGTGCAGCAAGAGCAGTGGGTGGATGTCCAGTGTATGTTAGGTGAGCTTCGTTTATAGTAATAATCGAGGCGATTTTCTTGCTTCTATCCTTGAAAAAGGCCATCTATTATTCATTTCTAACCAATAATATACAGTGACAAGCCAGGGATGCATGATTTCAACATACTTAAGAAGTTGGTACTGCCTGATGGCTCAGTATTAAGAGCCAAATATGCTGGGCGACCAACCCGTGATTGCTTATTTGTAGACACCGTAATGGATGGCAAAAGGTGAAACAACATTACATTATACAAAAATCAATTCCAAGGTTGTAATACAATCCGTAGGCTAACTGCATTGACGTGTGCAGCTTATTGAAGATTTGGAATTTAAACAAGTTATCCGGAGTGATCGGTGTCTTCAACTGCCAAGGAGCTGGGAATTGGCCGTTGAGAGACGTAGAGAAACACAACCACGGCTCATCCTCGGATCATCTAGTTTTATCTGGCTATGTCAGCCCTCTAGATGTCGATTTTCTTACAGAAGTTGCTGATGAGAAATGGGACGGGGACTGCGCCGTCTATGCTTTTCACTGTGGTAACTTCTGATTTCATATCACCTTACCTTAAACAGCAGTAATGCAACTGATGATGATTATACTAACATCATTATTGAATGTGTAGGATCCCTTTTGCGACTGCCAAAAGAAGAAAGCATTCGAGTGTCTTTAGACACGCTCGAATGTGAAGTATACACAATCACCCCAATACAGGTAAGTAAACGAGCTATCCATATGAAGCAAAATCTACTGTGTTTACATTGATGCTTACAAATGCCACACTAACAGGCCATAAACGATGTGCTCGACTTCGCTCCAATTGGATTGATCGACATGTACAATGCTGGAGGCGCCACCGAAGGTTTAGGTTTCAACCACGAACCTTCGGGGTGCAGTGTAAGGATAGAGGCACGGGGTTGTGGTCGATTTGGGGCATACTCTAGCAAGAAACCGATTTATTGTACAGTCGATGGGAATAAGGAAGAGTTCAAATACAATCTAGACAATGGATTGCTGATAGTTGAACTTAAAGATGGATGTCAAGGTCGGGTTATTGACATCCATTATTGATTCGAACACAAAAACTTGTGTGAGATCATCTTACGTAATATTTCATGCCAGTGCTATCTCTATACTGCATTGATTCCAATTGGAATATGTTCTGTGAGACTGATTTTGGTATAGTTCAAATTGTTTTCGGGAAATAACTCAGGAGATCATTGGATTTTGATTGGGCAGTAATAAGAGTTGTTTGTATATAAGAAAAGGAAAATACGTAAATTTAATTCTGCTATTATGTTATGGTTTTTTTTTTAATAAAGAATAAATGATGCAAAATTCTGTTCGCACTTTGGTTTTGTTTTGCGTAGTGCTTTAGGATATTTTGTAACAAATGTGTGAATTTAATGGATCATCCACAATTATGCAACTTCTTAAATATCTAAACCTTATTAATCCTTCATTTTATTTCTTGGCATAGTAGAAACGAGTCACATATTTGATTATGTAAACCCTGTTTATTTTTTTTATAAACAGACTTTCGTGACATGAGTTCATAAAAGTTGACAGTGGTAAAGTAAATTATTTGATAATTTGTATTATAAATAAATAGTGATAAAAATTTTTATATAAAGCTGAGTATTAAAAAAGGCAAAGTTAATTTTACGTGAAGTTTACTATAAATATATTAACAATACTTTACATCAAATTAAAGGTGATAGTGATATTTATAAGAAAAAATTTTGTTTGAAAACTCAAAATTAACTTTTAAAATGGCGAACATATAAAGCTTATTACATTCTTTATTCGAGAATTTTATAATTCTTTATTAAAATTAAATAAATCTAATTGTACAGAATCGGAATATATGGGACACTCTAAATTAAAATGTGTTATATTGATGGCGTCAATTGTACAGAATGGGAATATATAGGACACTCTAAATTCTAAATTAAAATGTGATATATTGACTCAAAACTAACGGCCCCAGCATAGCATAGAAGCACAGCTGTAATTTAATTGGCCAATATCACCATCTTAGTTGTTTTACTTCATTTATTAGCTAACCAAACTATTCAAGATATTTACTACTCGTACTATAGAGGTTGACACACTTTCCTTTCTGATTTGTCTCACTAAAGTTGACACATTTCCTTTTTAATGCATGGGACCCACACAAAAATAATTAATTTATTCTCATGGGCCCAACATATCACCTCTAATACAACTACCAACTACACATTAAATATTATTTCTCTCACTTCAATTTACTCTACTTTACATTAAATTATTATACTCCTTAATCTTCGTACCAAAAAAAAATTATACCAACTTCTATAAGATGGAGGGAGTATTTTTCTTCTTCCAAAATATACGTGCATCTCACGTGACAGATAGAGGATATAAATAATAATAATAATAATAATAATAATAATAATAATAATAATAATAATAATAATAATAATAATAATAATAATAATAATAATAATAATAATAATAATAACCATTGGCTTCATCATAGTAAACTCGGTGAATGCAGCGGAAATTTAAAAATTTTCAAAATAATAAATCAAAATTATTAGATGCACAGAAGCAATATTTGAATTCGGTGTTAATATATTAAAAGAAATCCACGTATTAATAATAATAATAATAATAATAATAAATAAATAATGTAAGTTTTGGCCAAACTTACCATCAAATCTGGTGGCTGGTAACACTTATTATTCTAACCATATTAATATAATATCATTGTATAAAATCTTATTTATATAGCCTTCTTGCAGTAAAAAACAAGGGCACTGTTAATGAGCAGCTTCCCTTCAATTCTTTTAGATGAAATAAGAAGAATAGAATTTTTGGGAGGTAGACGATTTTTTTGGACAGAGATAAATTTTAAATTATGTTATGTATGTGTATTAATAAATTTATTGTGTTTCATTTATCGTTATTTTTGTGAATTTATAAAATGGTTGGATAAAGAAATAAAAAATTATATATATAGTTTGGATCATGCAGTTGACACAATTGATTACTTTTTTTTTAGGACAAATTTATATTTTTCAAAATAATAAATTTGTTTATTTATCTTAAAAATGAGTTAATAATACTCCAACAAATATAATTCTTCCAAAAAAGAGAGTAAATTTATTAATCAATAATTTCAAGAATCTGTAAATCATCAGTACAGTAATTGTACTTATTTGCAAATGTCAATGCAATAATGTATTATTGTATTTGCAGAAATCATATGGCCAGGGGTAAGACTTCTGGCAAATCTGTAGATAAAATCACAAGATAACAATAATAATATTCAAAGACAAAATAATACTTCCTCCGTCCTCAAAGTATTTCACACTTTTCTTTTTCATCCGTTTCTCAAAGTATTTCACACTTTACTTTTACTAAATTTGGTAAAAATACATTACAATAATACACATTTTTTACACACATCTCAATATAATACTTATTTTTTCACATCTCCCAACAACTTTATACACCTTTTTCATAACTTTTCACACCTCTTTCATTAAATCAACTAAAATATATATTCTCTTTCTTACTTTATACATAAAAATACAAAATTTTCTTAAACTCCGCATACATCAATACATGAAATACTTTGGACGGAGGGAGTATTGTTTTCATGTATAAAGGGGGGTCAATATTAACAGTGGTCAGGTTGTCTTGGCTCCAAAATCTGTGGATAATTTTAGATGTAATAATTAAGAACCATTAATGACCACAAATGCTGACTCATTTCCATGTCAATATTTCTTGGATCCATCAGTCACAACCAATGAGTTCGATGAATGAAACCACTAATTAATTGCTTAAAGTAATACATTAATTATTCATTCACAAGTTGGAATAAGAGTGAACACAGTTTGTAGACAGGTAGATTTCATATGCTAGCTTTATTACAATCATCCCAAATCAAATTTCTCTCACCACTAATATTGGGCTGCTGTCCTGTTGCTGTCTCCTTTTTTTTATAGAATTTTTATGGTTATTATAGATTCGAACTTTAAAAAATATTGATTTTTAATAAAATTTATTAATTTTTTAGAGTAAGTACTATGTACTCTTTTGTAGTAATAAATAAATAGTAATAAGTTGGGAGTGTCATTTTTTAAATAAAGTATATTGAAATGTTAATTATTTTGAAAATCTTATCATTTTTTTGTGTAAAAAGTGTAATGAGACTAACAAATAAGGATATGTGAAATGTGTAATGGGATTAAGGGGTATTTAATTTTGTTAAAATTTTTAACACAGTATTATTAAGTATCAACATCTACCACAAAAAGAGTATGGACAACCATTAAAAAATATACTCCCCACGTTTACTTTTTACACGTGGATTAAGGAGTATTATTATTTTATATAAAATAGGTAGTTGTATTAGAGAAAAGTGGTGGGTCAGGAGCGTACCTCGTTGAGTGGTGGGGGCCTGAAAATTCTCATTAGTAGTATATATATAGTATTTTAGTTATTAATGATTAATTAATTTTTAATAATAATTTTAATCCCTCAAACTTTTTTCCAATTATTCTTGCATAAATAATTAAACCTACACATTAATAGAGAAACATCTACCACTTTTTATCACAACAAGCTCTATAATTTTTCATATTGAATCAATGGAAATTATTGTCTTCACTTCTTTTTTTAGTTATAGATATTGAAAGTTGTATTAAAATATCTCTAAAAATATTTTTATTGCAATTGCAAGTTATGCTTTTATATTTCACTATTTATACTCTCACTCTCTCACAATTATCACATTTCATATTTTTATTCGTCCCATAATAACTTGCACCACTTAAAAAAAACAAATACATGTTATATTACACTCTATTATTTAAAAAGGCTACATTATTCTTAAAAAATTAATAAACTAGTAAAAAAAAAACTATCAGAGCTAGTAAAAAATAATTTAGCCCCCCTAAATTTTAGGTCTAGCTCCTCCTCTGCTTTTACTGTTTTGGAATTCTTTGTATTTTTTATTTTTCAACTATAAAAGGCAAGTTTTGAATCATGCTTCCACACCTTAATTTGATTTCAGCTTCTTTCCTTTTATTATTATTTTCTTTTTATTCGTTTAGCTCGAAAGCCTGTTAGGTCGTCTGTTTGGTAAGAATATCTGATGTTTCTTGATGGTTTAGCTCCATATATAGGAAGTGATTAATTAGTTCCTTAAAAGGGGTTCTTAATTCCTTTGGTCTGATTCTTGCAGTTGAAACAAAATGACGATCACAGCTGAGCCAGTGATCAAGAATGGCAACCTCATGGTCCGTGGCAAGGTTGTCTTAACAGGGGTTCCAAGAAACGTCGTCGTATCTCCTGCAAGTTCAGGATCAGCATTCTTGGGAGCCACTTCGACCACTGCGAATTCTCACCATGTCTTCAATCTTGGAGTTCTTGAGTAAGAAATGATGCTGCCATAACCTCCATTAGATTCAGTGTAAAATGACTCTAAAACCTTAAGTTTGTAGAGAGAATAATCGATTAATATTTAATCAGCAGGCGCTATGACTCTGATACCACGTTAAATGACAAACTCATCTAAGAGCTTAAGCTTGTAGAGAGGATAATCGATTAATATTCAATCAATTGACTCTGACATTCTGCATGAGGTTTTTTGATTAATTCTCTTAACATTGTTCTGCATCAATGTTGATTGACACAGAGACTGCAAGTTTATGTGTCTGTTCCTTGCGAAGATCTGGTGGATGATACCACGTGTGGGAAAATCAGCAAGTGAAATCCCTCTTGAAACTCAGATGCTGCTTCTGGAAGCAGACGAAGAATCCGCCATTGATGCATTGGATGAGGAGAGACCAGAAGCAGCTGGTAATAAGTTTTACATTCTTGTGTTGCCTGTTTTGGATGGAGCCTTTAGGACAACCCTACAGGGGACTGAATCAAACCACCTCCAGTTCTGCTATGAAAGTGGTCAGTTTTTTTTTATCATATATATGCATGTATCCTCAGATCAGCTGTTCTAATGGAGTTTAAATTGAAAGTTGTTATTGTTTTTGTATTGGTTAAGGTGATCCTGATGTCCAAACTTGTGAAGCAATGGAGGGTGTTTTTGTAAATTCTGGGGACAACCCTTTTGAACTCCTCAAAGATTCTATCAAGTATGTTAATCCAACACCAGATTCACATCATTACAAACTTGTGTTGTTTTATGGATTTTCAGTCATCAGATTTTGATTCTTGAAATTCTGTTCTCTGCAGAATACTTGCCAAACACAAGGGTACATTCAGTCACCTGGAAAACAAGAAGGTAACTGTTGATCACACTGATCCAGAGAGATAGAAAGAGAGAGATCTTTATTGATTTGTTTTGCTTTCAAATGGTAGATTCCAGCACATTTAGACTGGTTCGGATGGTGCACTTGGGATGCGTTTTACACTGATGTTAGTCCATCTGGAATCAAAGAGGGTCTTCAGAGGTAAACTCTTCAACCCGATAAAAGAATTCTCTACATTTTGTTAAATTCCTTCATCATGCAGTTTCAAAGATGGGGGTGTTTCTCCCAAGTTCCTCATCATAGACGACGGATGGCAAGAAACAGAAAACGAATTTCGAAAGGAAGGAAAGCCTCTGATTGAAGGAACACAGTAAGCCTTCTGCACCATCAAGAATCAATCTAATTAGTAGCAATTAGTATTCATCATTACACTGATCACAATTCTTGCAGATTCGCCACCAGATTAACAGACATCAAGGAAAACAGCAAGTTCAAGTCCTCCGAATCCGGTTCGCCTGAAAATCTCAAGGAGTTGATCCATTACATCAAAGAGAATTATGGGTTGAAGTAAGATCAATCCCCTGGTCTAAACTTTCCTTGTACATAAATTTCAAGATTCTGATGATATAGTGTACTTATGATGCAGATATGTTTACATGTGGCATGCATTAGCCGGTTACTGGGGCGGCGTCCAATCTTCGTCGGAACCCCTCAAAAAATACAACCCGAAACTTGAGTATCCGGTTCAATCACCGGGCAACTTAGGGAACATCAGAGACATAGCCATGGACAGCTTGGAGAAGTATGGAGTTGGCATGATTGATCCTACAAAAATTTATGATTTTTACAATGACATGCATGGATATCTTGTCAGTAGTGGTGTGGATGGTGTTAAGGTTGATGTCCAAAACTTGATCGAAACTTTGGGAGCTGGACATGGTGGAAGAGTGTCCCTTACAAAGCAGTATCATGAAGCACTTGATAAGTCCATTGAGGACAACTTCAGGGAGAACAACTTGATCTGCTGCATGTGTCATAATTCAGACTCGGTTTTTAGCTCGATGAAGAGTGCGACTGCCAGGGCGTCGGAGGATTTCATGCCGAATGAGCCTACTTTTCAGACACTCCACATTGCATCTGTGTCTTTCAACAGCCTTCTCTTAGGTGAAGTTGTGGTGCCAGATTGGGATATGTTCCATGTGAGCAGTGCTCATATTTTCGTATTTAACGAATGCTAGAATGGTTTTCTTTCATTCGAATAGAGCTCAAAATAACTTTTTTTTTGTATGTACAGAGCAATCATAGTACAGCTCAGTTCCATGGTGCTGCAAGAGCAATAGGTGGCTGCCCTATCTATGTTAGGTAAAATTTAACTTCTATCCAATCTTTAGAACATTGGATTTCATGTATAGCTGATAATGTGGTTGTTTATTACAGTGACAAGCCAGGAAAGCATGATTTCGAGATCCTCAGAAAACTTGTCCTACCTGATGGATCCATTTTAAGGGCTAGATATGCCGGTAGACCCACCCGGGATTCCCTGTTTGTCGACCCGGTTATGGATGGAAAGAGCTTGCTCAAGATATGGAACTTGAATAAACTAACTGGAGTGGTGGGAGTTTTCAACTGCCAAGGTGCTGGAACTTGGCCTATGAAACAAGCACTCGAATCCACTCCAAACCCGGCTTCTTTGTCAGCCAATGTGAGGCCCCTGGACGTCGAATACCTAGAAGAATTCGCGGGCGAAACATGGACAGACGACTGTGCAGTATACGCCTTCAACACGGGTATGCATACATTTCAAGCATGCACCCAATGCATACAAGTTTTAAACCACACCATGCAGCAAAACATCTGTTTTCTGAGTTGTTCTTTTCCTATGCTGATCATGCATGTAGGTTCCCTGTCAAGATTGGCGAAAAACGAAAGTGTGAAGGTGTCGCTAGGCATCTTAGAATGTGAGGTGTTCACTGTCTCCCCGATCAAAGTAAGCCATGTTCTTGAAACACTTACATACATACTTGTTTTAAAGGACTAACTGGTCATGTAATGAGCAGATATTCAATGAAAACGTTCATTTTGCCCCTATTGGATTGATCAACATGTACAACTCTGGTGGAGCTGTGGAGGGTTGTACCTTTGGGGAGACAATAAGAATCAAAGCAAGAGGGGGTGGATTGTTTGGATCATATTCCAGCAAGAAACCAAGTTTGTGTAAGGTAGACAAGAGAGATGAAGAGTTCGGTTACTGCTCAGAGAATGGATTGCTGACTGTAAATCTTCTGAGTGACAGCAGTTTCAAAGAGATTGAGTTTGTTTATGAAGGTGTAGATTGCAGACTTTCCAGGGGAAAAATGTGAATGAAATTCTAAATTTTGAATGTGAAATACAGAGTGAAAAAAAATACTAAAGGAGCTGCTTCAAAATCAAAATTTCTCAATCATTACCACTCGTTTAATAATCACTTCTCATACTTCTATCATTTTCATTCCATTATGTTTAACTTCCTCAGTGATACTCATTTCTATTCTGATAATAGAATTTATACCAAGTGGCTCGAGCCCCAAGAGGTGTGTACCTAGTTGTTATTATTGTATTCTTGTTCATTGGGTATGATATTGGAAAGCAGAAAATAAATATTACTCCCATAAGGTGAGCTTTAATTTTTATGGTGTGTTGTTTTGTTTAATGTTAAGAAAACAATCAGTTACTTGATCTTAAACAGGGGTATAATATTGCAACCATAGACTTAATTACTGATTAAAAAAAAGTAAAAACTTGCTTAAGAGAAGAGTTTTTAAGGGTTTTGGGTGGATAAAATCGAAATCCTTTCATTATTTTAATTAATTTAATAATTATCTTATTACCCCTTAAAAGTATAGATAAATTCGAAATCCTTCTTATCTTTTAATATTATCTCATCAACTTCATTAAAAAATTTTAGAAGTATAGACAATGCATAAACTCTACTTTTTACACTAAATAAAATAATTTCAGTATATTCTTTACTTTTTGCAATAATATATTGCTATAATTATATTACATTAAAAATATTACATTAAAAATATTACACGTGTATCATTTTTTAAATACAATTTTCAGTATGAAATAAAATTAATAACGGAAATAGTATATGAAATGAAATAGCAACTGATAATGAAAATTGCAATGTGATATTAGTTTAATATGTTAGTAATTTATTTAAACTTTTAAAATAATATATCACAAATTATGATTGAAAACTTACCTAATGTAAAACTATATTATGTAAAAAAGATGATACAAATGCAGTATCACATAAAATTAGAGAAGCATATTATTCCTTTGTTTACAAATTTATTTATTATTTATATTTATTTATTTGATTTATTTTGCATCGATAAATCCTTTTATTATATCATTGTACTGTCCGCCGTTCTGCGGAAACTCGCCTCTCTGCCCTTATCTTCATCCATCAAAACCCTCTCAATTTCAGTTCTTCTTTCTCTTCATTAAATCTCTACATCTGCGGTGAGAAGCATAAAAATGGCAGAAACTTTGGTGAAGCCTGTTTCCATGGCGACTAATGGCTGCATAGCTTCACTCTTCACTCCGTTAAAAGCTTCATATTCACACCCATGTCTCTCGTTCCCGTTCAAGCCCATTAAATCTCAAATTAATTGCTCCCACTCGTCAATCCTTTCTCTTACCTCCTTTTTCTCTCTCAATAAGAAAGAACCAATTTTGAGGGTTTCTGTGTTAGCCGCGCAGCAAGAGGAGGGCAACCAATTACACCTCGAAGAACAGGAAATTTCGGATAAATTGAATTGGGATGCTTCAGAAAGTGAAGGGAACGACAGCGACGGAGCTAGCGAGGCTGTTGGAGATGCTGGAGAGGCTGATAGTTTTATGGAGGAAGCTAAACTGTATGTGGGTAATTTGCCTTATGATGTTGATAGTGACAGATTGGCTCAGCTTTTCAGTGAGGCAGGTGTTGTGGAAATTGCTCAGGTAATACATTTAATCCTTGTATGGATTTGGATTTTGATTTTGAATTTTGAATGTTGATTGCAGTTTTGATAGGATAAGTTATTTGTGGGTGTGTTTTGCTGTGGATTTGCAGGTTATTTACGACAGGGAGACTGATCGAAGCAAGGGGTTCGCATTCGTGACTATGAGTACCGTTCAAGAAGCTGAGAAGGCTGTGGAGATGTTCCATCGTTATGTGAGTTGATTGCCAATTTGCCATTATAGTACAATTCTTGATATGTTGGCTCCTTCAATGTTTTTTGAATTTAAATTTGTGTTAGTCATTAGGAGTTAGGACATGTTATCTGATGATGCTTCGTTGTAGTGTAATAACTTTAGAAGGTGCATAAAGAAACTTATGGTGCTATAACTAACAAAACATTGATTCAACATTGCAATGTACAATTTTTTTGTTGTTCCCAATGTAGTATTGGTTCTTAAATTCTTGATTCTTGAGAAATTGGAAAATGACAGTATGGTGGCTGTGAATTTTTTTAATTCTTCTCAATCTAGCAATGCAGAAAGTGCGTAAGATTTTATGATTTCAGTAATCAAATTGCTGTCTTTGGATGATGTTTGTGGCTAATGGCTGGTAATTACTTTTCTTTTTAATAGTCTGTGCAAACCACAAAAATTCTCGAACTGACAAATTTCTATGCTGTGTGGAGAATATATATCGATTTAGTGTCGTCAAGCTTTCACGATTGATTGGCGAATTTGGCATATATTTAACTCAAAGTTCTACTTTTGGGAATTTGACCAATTTGCCTTGTGTTGAGTACGTATTCCATCTATGCTAGTTGAGGATGAACTTGATATAAACTGAATTTGATATGTATATGGAATCACGACTGCATCGACCTATTTTTCATCAAGTGCCACACGTGCTGGTCTTCGAATTTTTTTTATTTCGTTTCTTTTAATGCAATCTTTATCACCATTCTTCTACTTCCCGGACAGGATGTCGATGGCAGATTCTTAACTGTTAATAAAGCTACTCGTAAAGGAGAAAGACCACCTCCAGTATTTGTACCTACTTATCGAATATACGTTGGTAGCCTGCCTTGGAGTGTGGATGACGAACGCCTTGAGGAGGTTTTCAGTGAGTATGGTAAAGTTGTGAGTGCTCGGGTGGTCATGGACAGGGAAACTGGAAGATCACGTGGGTTTGGCTTTGTAGTGATGTCAAGTGAATCCGAAATGAATGATGCCATTGCCAACCTTGATGGACAGGTATAGTTGTCTCTTGTTTTCTATATGATGGAATTGGAAATTGGACATCTAAACTATCTGAAATCCATCAGTATTATCACCATGGTGATCAATTCTTTCAATTGTACTCCATATTTATCTTCCAATCAAAATCTAATTGTAGATCTATTATTTATAAATAAAAGATAGATATGTAGACGGTGGCCTTATAATTGTATTGTTTGATGGCTTTTGCAGAGTTTGGATGGACGAGCAATCAGAGTCAATGTTGCTGAAGAGAGACCAAGGCGCCGTTTCTAAGCTGATGGATAGTATTTGTGCAGAGATTTGTCTGTTCTATTACTAGCTAAGAATTTGAGTTTCAACTCGAATAGCTGGTTATAACTTCATTCATACAGTTTTCTTGTTTGCGATGGTACGATGCATCATACATGAAAGTCATGAAGCTTAGAGGATGATACACCTTCTGAAATTTTGCTAGAAAACGCTGAAACAAGTTTTTCTGGATTTTATTGCATTCTAAGAATTTTTGTGTTCCTTTTTGTTTGTATATCAAGGGTGACAATTTAATGCATGGCCTAACCCCAAATGATTAGGTTCAAGTGTTGTGGTCTTGATTTGTATACAAAATGCAATTTTTACGTTGTTATACGAGTTAAAAGTATAAATTTTGATGCAAGATTTGGAATAATAATTAAACAGAAGTTTCAGCATCTCATGTGCTCAATGCACATGGTTAATTTCATACAATTAGTAACCCCTTAGTTGAGCTTCTCGACTCGTCAACGGTACATAGCGAACGGCAAACTCACTCCGTATGCTTACGGAGCCATCCATGTTCTTGTCCACAACTTTCAGGTCCTGGGAGACGTTCCCCACGGGGATCACCAATCGGCCACCAGGTTTCAGTTGTTCAATAAGTGCTGGAGGGATATCGGGTGCAGCAGCTCCAACATGGATGGCGTCGTATGGTGCAAACTCCGGCCACCCCTGCCTCCCATCTGTACGAAAGCAACATCTATGACAGACTGCAGTGACCATATACATTGATAAAAATGAAACACCTCCTCTATTTGACCAGTAGTAATATGAGGTGCAGAAGTGAAGTATAGCATGATTATTTAAGACATACCACCAACATGGATCAATAAGGACCCTTCTTTCAATAGAGGGGCTGACTCACTCTTCTTGATATTTTGTAATGAAGATTCAGCTAATTCAGGAATGTGTTCTATACCAACTACACGACCTTTTACTCCCACCATAACAGCAAAGCAAGCAGTTAAGTAACCCGTCCCTGAAACGAATGAATGAACAAAATCTTGAAAATGCAATAAATCAAGCACGAATGGAAGCTTAAAGCACGTTCTACCAAATCATTTAGCTAATCAAAGTATGCGTATTAACGCCCTGATTGAGAAATGCAAAACAAAGGAATGATTTTCATTGGAGGTTTTGCTGTACAATGGTATGTGAATTGTATCACAATACATAATTTGAAAAATATCAAAACAATATTTATGTACCAGAACCAACATCCAAAGCATGCATTCCAGGCTTCAAATGGTTCTCCAACAACTCAAGGCACATTGCATGCATATGAGGTGCAGAAATAGTAGCATTGTAGCCTATCTGCATAGGGCTGTCGACATAAGGCGGTGTGCCCTCAGGTACGAACAAAGCCCTATCAATGGTTTCCATTACAGCTGCTACATTCTTAGACTTAATCACTCCATAACTCAGCAAATGCTGCACCATTCCCTTGTTCTTATTGATACTGTTCCCACTCCAGAATTGCTGACAACATTGAGATAAGATGTGATACAGATGTCCATCTAATGAAATAAACACAGAAGGAAACATATTACAAGATTAAAATGAGCTATAAGCGAAAATAAAATATCTAATTTGAAAACGAATTTCTGATTCAGTCAAACTAAAGCAATTCACACAATTCAAACATATTAATCCCTATAAAAAGCTACAGCTGTTTCTTCCTACTTATTTAGACAACATCATTTCTTGTCCTGGTTAAGCAACCCAAGTCCAACAAACAATTACAGTGGTTTGGTAAAATTCAAAGCTCCATTCAATTTTCATTATCAATTTACATAAAAAATTCCCTGCCTCTGATCTAGCTCCAAGCCAAAATTCATGTGGACAAAGCGATCCAAACCACCCATCACTCTTAAGTGAGGAAAAATGCAAGAAGAATCCAATCCTTTTGGAAAAATAGTGCTCATTAGATCTTAAAAGTCGACCTTCAACATCTACCTCTACCTCAGTCTAATGAACAAGATAAAAATAATTTGCATCCCAATTGCACATTTTACACTATTAAAGTCCATATACTCATTTATTTGTGCCATTTGTGAAATTTGAAGGTGAATATTGAAATTAGATTCGTACACCCAACCAATTTCCAAAGTTTTTCTAACAAAAAGCCTAAAAAAAGCTCAAATAATATAGATTACGCGAAAAGCCCCAAATCTATCAAGTGCAACTCCTAGATTAATCTGTAAGTTCTAGAGCCATATTATAGGCTCTCAATCAAATCCAGTAATAAGCACTAATTCACGCAGACAAAAGAAATTGATAGTTGAAATGATTAATGCCGCTCTTTAAAACCACGACATGCTGCCCCAAAAATTCAACAAAAATTCAATACTGAGTTCACAACATATCCAACTGATTATTAATAAAAGCAGATAAGAATCTTCAAACTCAAACACTTTTTTTTTATTCCTTCCGTATCTCAATCTTCTTTCAAAACGCAAACACAGCGAGACTGTGCACAGAAGAGAGTCATATACCTCCATGAAATCAAACAGGGATAAAAAGATAAGCTAACGAGGGCAAGAAGAGACGGTGTATGTGGCAACTGTACGGCGGCAGCGGATCACGGTGGTCGTGATGGCGGTGGCGAGGAGCGAGCGAAGTGTTGAGTGATTAGTGAACAAAGATCGAATGGACTTTATAAGCGTAAAATAGAAGCAATCGCACGCATGAGTGCATGATAGCATCAACAACTTTGAATAATGAATCTTTTTTTTTTCCTCCCCTTATTGGGCATCTTAAAAAGACATATGAACACCAAACAAGTGTCTGGGCTTGGGTTTAGGCCCATCTAAAAAGTTTAGGCCCATGATTCGTTGCTCATTTTGTTTGTAAAATAGCGTAATTAAATATTTATATTTGATCCAATATTAGGATTCAAAATACGCATGGATATTTCATAATAAAGAAATTCCAATAAGATCCGAAACAAGTTTAATTCTAGGAATCTAAAACCAACATTAATTTAAAAAAATAAAAAAATTAACATATTAGAATTTAGAATTAGATAGCTAAATTTTTATACAAAAATTTTATCCATTTGAAAAAAATAATGTACACATGATCATAGTTATTTATAATACTAATAGATTTTAAATTCAAACAACAATAATTCCTGTATATTACACGAGCAAAAAGCACTAGTGTATAAGAAATGGTCTACAAATTAAAGTTATTTCATGGAGCCTAAAGTGTGAAAAGGAAATATGGCCTACATGAGAAAAGGATACGACGTGTTTTTCGGTTCATATACTCCATTTGGATGGACTCAGATTTTCTTCAGTGTAAATACGTACTAATGATGATCAATTATAATAATTAAATTAATGTAATTTTCAAATACGACTTTTACTAAATGCATGCCTAGTCCCAACATTATTTTTAGAGGTTATCTCTTGTATTTATAACATTTTGTTATAACTTTACACTTTAATAAATATAAGGGTATATTTTTTCATTGAAAATATCAATTGAAATATGAATACTATATATATTTGATTAAAAAAATTAAATTATTTTCTAATAAAATCAAAGATATAATTTTAGTATAAGGATATAATATTTAATAGGAGTATTAAAATATAGTATAACTTTAAAAAAACATCGAATTTGGGAGCCCAATATCACTCAGAATATACAAGTTTTAGCTTTATTTTTAAGTTAGAAGTTTATATGAGACAATGAGATAGTATTATTAATTTAAAAAATTATACTATATAATATTATTTCTTTTTATAAAAAATATTATCACTTTTTTGTTATTTTATTTATTATTTCATGTAGTTACAGTGGATTGTTTCAAACAAGAATTAATCTATTTATTTATATGAATTGGCTTAATCAGTGTTGCTCCGAAGTTATATTTTCTAATAATATTAGGTAAATATGTATGAGCTATGGGATAGGAAAATTAATGCACTTAAACTGAGAGAGTGGTATTTTGCAATTGAGTAAAAATTCGCATAATTAATTAGTTATTCCAATCATCATTTTCTGTATCTTTATTAATTAATTTTAAAATGAGTGACACTTAAAAAAAAAAAACTTATTCCAATCATTGTTGTGTATCCTATTTAATTTTAAATAAATTAACGACGAAAAGTTTAACGAAAGAATGTAATGAATTTAAGAGTAAATGATGAATTATCTTGGTACATTGAAAATTAATAATCAAATTATCTTTAAATAAATTGAAAATAAATTCTAATATAAAAATATAATAAACTCTTAATTATATAGTCAGAACAATTATAGTGAACTAGGATCCGTGTAATTTTTGTGTATGATTTTTTTTGCTTTTGCAAAATACGAATTAAAAATAATAAAAATGAGACTATCTTAAAAAACATACTACTATTCATACTAAAAGTATGATTTTTTTTTATAGTGATAGTTAAATTGAAAGTCTTCCTTCATATATATATAATGAAGTTGTTAGGCCTTTTCTGAATTCTTTATGCAAGTTGTATGGTCCATTGAGTCCTTGACCCTCAAACTTTCATAATATAATATGGATAAATTATTTATACAAATCAATGAAAAAGTTTAGAGATAATTAATTTAAAATTTCCTAATTAATATTTAAGTGGTGTGTAATACTCCCTTCGTCCA
Organism: Pogostemon cablin; assembly: GCA_023678885.1. NCBI lineage: Eukaryota > Viridiplantae > Streptophyta > Magnoliopsida > Lamiales > Lamiaceae > Pogostemon > Pogostemon cablin. The sequence goes on along the minus strand of CM042960.1, from coordinate 3,115,302 downwards.
TCCTCCAGTTCTAATATATCCATTTGCTTTTTGCACGTAAATTAAAGAGTATTATTATTATATGTAAAGTGGGTAATTGTATTAAAGAGAAGTGGTGGACCATATTGTGTATTTTTTTACTAAATAGAGAAAATTGATACATTTGAATCGGACGCCAAAAATAATAAAATTGATACCTTAAAAGCGGATGAAGAGATATACACTTCATTGTATGTATAAACTTATATATATGTCTAACGGACGATATATTATCATACTCTTTTTATACACTTCGTATAATGGAGTGTTATACTTTTTTATATAAAAGAAATTGTTGAATTTCAAATTGTGTTGCATTTTTAAGGTTACTTTTTTACCGATATTGTATTGAAATGGATGATAATAAAAATATTATTAATTGAGTGAAGATTATAATTACAACAATCATGATATCTTATGTTAATAATAATTTTATAAACAGTACTGCTTTGTTAAACACACTTGCAATACACGTAACCAGAATAATTTGATATAGTTTACCCCATATTGTTGACTGACAAGTACTTAATTTTGAGTCAAATTCAAATTAATTTTACTCACCCATTTATCTTATAATTTATTATTAGTATTATTATTATAATTAATATTAATATTTATTAATTAATTATGATCATGATTATTATATTGTAATCATATTGAAATAAAATAATATTAAACATTCATAGTCTTTTGTGAGAGTTGTTTCGAAACGGCATATTTTTCAATAGAAAATTATGTTAAATTAAGAAAATTTATTTATCTTTTTTATTCCTCATTCACTTTTATGAATGATATACTAATAAATAAATAGTTAACACTAAAATTTATGTATCAATGTCCATAACTTTCCCTGTATAAACCTATTTATCTATATATTGTAAAAATAATTATATTTTTAAATATTTAAATTTTAAAAATAAATATTAACCTAAAAGTAATATATGATATAAATCATTATACTCCATATGAGTAACTATGTATAATCCTTATGTTAACCTAGTTCAAATTTCGTATACAACTCCATCTTTAATGTAATATTTCTGCATCACATTGCAATAACATAGTTGTGTGAATTACATATAGAAAGAAAAAGAAAATCTATATGCAAAAGTAAACATAAACTTTAAAGATAATAATGAGTCTAAATCATAGAAATAGTGTCACTATGAAAGTGACAAAAATATCATGTGTAAATTTCTCTCATTAGTAAATAAATTCATGGGTGCGTAAGAATTGGGGAATTATTACGTCAAAATCAAATAATAGAGAGAGAAGGGTCAAAATTGGAATTTCAGAGGTCAACTGAGGTTATGGTCTTTCCTCGCTCCTGTTTTTCCTCACGGCTCCCGCAAAACACTTCCAATTTTTATCATCAAACAGTCAACGCTATAGTTCCACCATAAAAACAACCGCCCACCACCCATATTTTAAACCCAAACCACCACCTCCTCCGCCGTCGACGGCAACCGCAGTAGCCGCCGATGGCTCTTACTCCGTTCAAATCCCATTTCTCCCTTTTCTTTTTCCTCACGCTTACTCTTCTCGTTCAATCCCAAAAATCTTCCCTCCTCCCTTCTGATCTCGAAGCCTTCTTGCTTGTACACAAGGAGCTCGGATTCCACCACGCGCCGGCGTGGAATCCTTGTGATTCCGCCGGAATATTCTGCGAACGGCGAGTTGTCAACAATTCATTGGTTCTTCGAATTACTCGTCTTGTCTTTGAATCTCGGAACCTTAATGGCAGAATTTCTCCGTCCATTTGTAAGCTAACAGAACTGAAGGAGCTCTCCTTACCGGACAACCAGTTGGTTGACCAAATTCCGCCACAAATCGTCGAATGTAAGAAGCTTGAAACCCTCAACCTCGTAAACAATCAGCTTTCCGGCGAAATCCCGACGGGATTGTCCTGGATAATCCGACTCCGAGTTCTGGATTTATCCGGTAACAAGTTTATTGGGAATTTGAACTTCTTGAAATACTTTCCAAACCTCGAAAAACTCAATCTTGCCGACAATATGTTCACCGGAAAAGTTCCGGTGTCTCTGAGATCTTTCCGGAATCTCAGATTCGTCAACTTCTCCGGCAACAGTTTGCTCGAGGGTCCAATTCCGGTGCTGAACAATGATCTCGACCAACCCACCTCATCTGAGTTGACTTCCATCCCAAAACGTTATGTTCTTGCTGAAACTCGGAACCAGACCGCCATGGGTCCGAGCTCCAGCGTTTCCGGCCAATCACCGTCGGCGGCGCCTACCGCCCCACCAAAGCGCCACCGGCACAGGAGCAAGAAAAAGAAAATAGTTGGTCTGACTATCGGATTCATCGCTGGAGTTATAGGGGGAATCTTGTCAGGATTCATCTTCTCGTTGATTTTCAAGGTGGTTCTGTTCATGATCAACGGGCGTGGCAAGGATACGAGTTTGAAGATCTTCAGCCCATTGATCAAAAAACCAGAGGATCTAGCTTTCTTGGAAAAAGAAGACGGATTAGCATCACTTTCCATCATCGGAAGAGGTGGGTGTGGAGAAGTCTACAAAGCTGTTTTACCAGATAGCAATGGCAAAGAAATTGCTATCAAGAAGATAGTCCAACCCGCCGTTGACGCAGATGAGCTCACAGAAGAAGACAGCAAGCTTTTAACTAAGAAAATGAGGCAAATCCGGTCGGAAATCCAGACCGTCGGTCACATCCGCCACCGGAATCTACTTCCCCTGTTAGCCCACCTTCCTCGGCCCGATTGCCATTACTTGGTTTATGAGTATATGATCAATGGCAGCCTTCAAGATTACCTCCAATTAGTGGCTGAAGGCAAGAAAGAACTCGATTGGCCGACAAGATTCGAGATTGCACTCGGGATTGCATCCGGATTGGAGTACCTCCACATGAACCACACGCCACGGATAATTCACAGAGACTTAAAGCCCGCAAACGTGCTGCTGGACGACGAAATGGTGGCCCGAATAGCCGATTTCGGGCTGGCGAAATCCGTGCCAGACGCTAACACCCATATATCCACCTCCAACATCGCCGGGACCGCCGGGTACATCGCGCCGGAGTATTATCAGACGTTTAAATTCACGGATAAGTGCGATGTGTTTAGCTTTGGGGTGGTTCTGGCGGTGATCGTGATGGGGAAATTGCCGTCCGATACGTTCTTTCAGAGCACGGATGAGGTGAGTCTGGTGAAGTGGATGAGGAATGTGATGTCGTCGGAGGATCCGAAACGGGCGATTGACCCGAAACTGTTGGGAAACGGGTATGAGGAGCAGATGTTGTTGGTGCTCAAAGTGGCTTGTTTCTGTACCGTGGATAATCCCAAGGAGAGGCCTAATAGCAAGGATGCTAGAGCTATGCTGTCTCAGATTAAGCATTAGTTGTGCAAGATTTTAAATGTGTGTATTGAAATGGTTAAGTTAAATAAAGTAGTAGTGTTTTAAAATAAGTTATTCATGTCTTTGTATTGAAGTGTGTATACATACTTGAATCTGCTCAAGCTTATGAGTAGTACTCTTGTAAAATTTGGTCTATTTTATTATTTTCCTTTTAGTGCATAATAATTATAATCATTTTCCAATAATGCGATACAATAGATGATGTTATTATAATCAATCATCACAATGAAAATTCATATGCCTTGCTTGATTACTAAGTTTCCGTTCTAGTCGAATAAAACCTTTCAATAACTCAAATAATTTCTCTTGCAACTCGACCAATATTCAGACACTAACTTTGAAAAAGATGAGTTGATCTCCATAAGCTTTGAGGGCTCATCGTACTCTACCAGCTCCCCTGCAATAAAACAGTGGTCATCAAACTTAACATCTTTCATCCGCATCTAAGTAAATGATATATGTATGTATACAAGATAGATATACGATTCAACGTTACCATAAGATAGAACCATGACCATGTCACTATCTATGACAGTTGGAACTCTGTGTGCCACTGTTAATACACTACACTCGGCAAATTCTTCCCTGATTATCTTCTGTAGTATTGCATCCGTGGAGGAGTCAATTGAGGCCGTGACCTCATCAAGAACCAAGACTCTGTTCCGCCTGAGGACTCTTCCCAGGCAGAACAGCTGTCTCTGTTCCATGCTCCAGTTCTCCCCCTCGTCGCCCACTGCATTGAAACAAGCTCCATGTCATGTCTCCATTGACCATTGTTTTAACAATGGTTTCAATTTGTGTTAAGTCTTACCAGAAGAGTCCAGTAAGTTTGGCAATTTTCTGATTGTGGACTTAAGCTGGCATTTCTCCAAAGCCTGACAATTATGTAGGATTATGATTTATGCAATGCAATTTCTAAATGTATAATTATTTATAGAACTCACCTCCCATATCTCATTGTCAGAATGAAGGCCTAATGGATCAAGATTTGTCCTAACACTTCCCCTGAAAAGAGTAGGCTCTTGAGGAAAATCATTCGAGTTCTTACCTTCAAGTCAAGTAGCTCGATTCTGCCCTACGAAGACCATGAAGTTGGAGGCCTGTTATCTGGTATCACTGCTGATGGCTGTGGAGGGATATTCATGTACTGTTTGATCCTTTCAACGGAGACGATGTAGTTGGATAAACTGCTATACCATCGGGTTAAATACACCTGACTACCGGTCAGTGCAAATGCATAAGAAAGAGAGAGTCCCACTAGCCCTTTAACAAAAGAAATAACACTCATGGGTTAAGAACCTTGAAAATCTTTCAACTCATGAAATTCATCTTAAGAAATGATTGTATGTTTTTCCTACTTATAAACAAGTACCTGCAGCAATGTAGTTATTGGGAAACAAAGCTAAAAAGGATGCAGCTGTGAATAAGGTAAGATTCTGAAGTGCTTCGGTTCTCAAAACGAGCCACTCCAGGATGCCGGTTGAGGAAAGAAATACCTTTGCATCTGCGTCGACAAGTTTAAGGTAGTTCAAGAAGAATTTATCAGCTACTTTAAATGCTCTTATTGTTGCTACTCTGAGTGCTGTCTCAGATGCATAGTTCATAACAGGGGCTTTTGTTGTTCCATTGATTCTCATCAGCTCCCCTGCTGATTTTGGTAGTATCCCTTCATCCAAAAAGAGTTGTGTTGAGATATGATTGATCATCAACTAATTTGAGGTTTAAAGTGTTACCATAATGTGAGTGATTCATTACCTGCACATATTTTGAGGATGCCATAGCAAATATGCCAACAAAGAGAACTTGCCATGTGACAAATGTCATAATGCATATTGTTGCTATGATCTCAGTTAAGGCAGCCATGACGAATGCGAATCCAATCGGGATGCCAAAATCCAACACGCTTAAATCAGAAGAGGCCTGATCAAAACAAGAGCAGACGAAAACCACGTGTTGGAAGCATGGATTGAACAATGCGAGTAAAAAAATAGATGGTAGGGTGTGTGGTGTGTCATACGCGTGTTAGTATCCTGCCGATTGGGGTGGAATCGAAGAAGAGCATGGGAGCGTCAAAGATGGAGTTGGTGAACCCGGAGAAGAAGGCTTCGGATGCTTTGAGTCCCAACAGAACTGAAAATAGTGTTCTCAGGTAGACAAAGACAGCACTTGTTAATGATAAGAGTGTATAGATTCCAATGATGAAAACACGGTTTGTCTGTGGATAAACAAGCATAGGTTAATCCCTTTGAAATGGAAATGTAATCCTTAAAAGCTTTCCAACCAACGTCTCCAACTTCCTTCTCTTCTTCCTCTGTCAACTGAATTCTTGGCTTTGTCACAATTTCTCCTTCCATTTCTTCTTTGTTGGAAGGCTTATCAGTCTGCTCTACTCGTTGCACTTGATGATCTGAACAAGACGAAGCATCTAATGATCGGATGGAACTTTTATGAGCATTTACGAGGTGCTCGAAGGTCGTTCCAGCTACTAGAAGTTCCTAATAGTTTCCTGATTGAATGATCTGTCCTGCTTCCACAACCTAAAACCATGCAAACACAGTTCTCACTTCTCATCACAGTTAACAAACTATCCTAACATTTAAGTAAAAGTCATTACCAGAATATTATCAACATTGTTGAGAAACTCCACTTGATGAGTCACAAGAATCACTGTCTTCTTTGCTAGAGCAGTCACGACACAATCCTACCAAAAATCACAATTCATTAGTCTTTATGTCGAGAAAATATTTTTAACAATACTATAATTTTCTTACATTGAGAAGGGTTGTTGCTGTATGTGCATCTACTGCACTAAAAGGGTCATCAAGAAGATAGATATTAGTATCGTTATACACGGCTCGTGCAAGCTGAATCCTCTGCTTCTGCCCTCCGCTCAGATTAAGGCCTCTCTGCCCTATCTCAGACAGATCACCATAATCAAAACTTTCAATGTCTTTGTCTAAAGCGCTCACACTAATAACTTCCTCGTATTTGGCCCTGTCCATTTTCTTCCCAGAGTATATTATCGCGAACCGTCCCACTTTGGATCCACGAACCTTGTGAAACATAAGCAATTGATCCAAGAACACTCACCTGGAAACAACAAAACAAAAACTAAAAACAATATCTTCAAAAACTAGATCAGTGTTGGTGGTTAATGATTACTTACAGTTCCTGATACTTAAGGTATTACGCCAAGAATAGCATACAAAAGTGAAGACTTCCCCGCGCCAACAGGCCCACAAACTGCAATCTTTTCGCCTGGTCTTGCTTCCAATGATAAACTTCGTAGAGTCGGAGTAGTTGTATCTGCATCCCAACTAAAACAACCATCTAGTATGAGGATCATGTTGCCTAAATCTAGTGTATCTGCTGTTAGAAAATCTTCAGGTTTGAGTTCATCTTCAAGCATGAACGAGTTGATCCTGTCGAAGGACACTTTGACCTGAATCAAGGCGGATAGAGCATCCGGAATCAACGTAACAGGTTCAGACATGGTCCTAAGTGCAGCCACGACTGTAAAAATCGTGCCAGCATCCAAAGTGGCGCTCTTGAAAAGCACACATCCGACGAAGATGACCGAAGTAACAATCGTTGGAGACATCCAGTACATTAATGTGCCGTATGTTTTCAAGTACTGAGTTTCCGAAAGCCACGATTGTTGAGAGTTTCAGACAGTGATCTCAACCTCCTGTCTTGAACAACCATGAATTCACTCTGATACTTCTGTAACAGCTTCGCTAACGGCACGTTGAGAAGACTACAGATGATGAAAGGTACTAAACTAGGAAGTACACAATGGCCTACAATGGAGGATAAGACTGCTATGGCTAAGAAAATCTGAACCAATGAAACCCACCCCACGTGGAGCCACATGGGAAAGTCTCCCATTCGATATGCATCAACTGGAATGTAGTTAACTATCTCACCAGTTGAGTGCCTTAGTCTCCCTGAACTCGAAAGCTTGAGCTGCTTCTGATAAACTGCCACCATTAGAGCTGATCTCATTCTCATTCTGATTCTTCTTGAACAGAAGTAAAACTTTCGATACGATAAAGACTCGACAACCTTCAGAACAATCAAGAATCCAACCAAGAAAGCACCATCCTTCAGATTTTTCTTCTCGTGATTTGAATAGCTGACAAAAGCATAAAGCATCAATGGTATAACCGCAACAGCTATTGTCCTAACTAATGCAAGATCTCCTAAAATTATCATATCTTTCCAGTGAACTCTTGCAATAGCCCAATAGACAGAATTTTGCAAGCTTTTTGTGCCGTTTTCGTCTTCTAATCGACACCACGCCTCGTTATATCTCTTATAAGCCAGAAGGGTTTCATCCTCAGATCCCAGAGAAGGAATATCATCGAGAGTTAGAGGTCTAGAGTTACCTAAACGAAGCAATGGATCTATCCAGGAAAACATCAATTTACTTATAAAAGAGGCTTCACTTAAACTGACAGAGATCTTGTCTGATTCTTCAACCAGAAGAGATTCCAAGAGGTCTTTGTCTGAGAGAGATTGAGATTTAGCAATAACATAAACATTCCTGAAAGCAGAAATGAAAAGCAACAAACTTGCTAGCCAGGGTGCAGCTTCTAGAATCTGCATTTGACGTTTTTTAACTAAATCCATGACATTTAATAATGAATTCAATAGAAAGAAGATGACCCACCAAGCAGATTTCAGAGCAGCAATCCATTTGGATCCTTTGCTTTCATTGATGAGACCATAAACAAAAGCAGCATAATATTCTATGCTGACAAGAGCACAACAACATGAAACAGCTGTGTTAAACCAATCTCTTCTAGTTTCTCTACAACCACTTCTCTTCATTACAAGAAAAGTAAGATAAAAACAAATGATGCGAATAGATTGAAGTAATCAATGATGGTTCTCAATGTAGACGATGATCCCATGTCGAAAATATCTCCATGCAACCAAGAATGCTCCCCTGTCAATATCATATTTTTTTCACAGCATCAGAAAAACATAATCTTTAAAGTAGTCAGCCAAAAATGAAACTTATTAATTGCTTTTTATAAGCATTTTTCCTTGTTGTTTAAGTCCAAGTACAATCATTCCAGTGGACAATATACAAACACTTTCAAAATAATGAATTTACTGGAAACAAAACTCATGAATAGGTGATTCACTAATGAAGGAAATAGTTCAAATATGAAAAGATAATTAAAGCAGAAAGCAGAAAACATTGAACAAAATCATTCATCAAGATCAAGAAGAGAAAGGTTACGCGACAGATCAGCTGCAGAGGAAGCCATCCTCTTCTTCTTCTTTTTTTTTTTCGCTAGTTGTATTTTACATTATTACATATGAATATGCTGGGGTAATAATGGTATCTATATATATATATATATATATAATAACACAATAGTCACAAAAAATAGAAAGTTTCCGCCAAAACGAGATTACCAAAAAGGGAAAGTTGTTAATTAAAAATGTTTAAAGAAAATCCAGCTGTATACCGTTCACACGCATCGATATCGATGGAAAAGTACTCTCTCTCTCTTAATGATGCAGCGCCTCTCCCTTAACCAATCAAATCAAATGTGAGAATGCAGCTGTAGCCAAATCTATTTGAATAGGCAGCGCTCCTCAGGACCCAACCCTACTTTTTATGATGTGTTTGGATAAATGTGGATAACTGTAGTCCTACTATTCAACATTCTTGCACCTATGCAGGTTCTCTCTCTTCCTCCCTCTCTTGAGTTGTTCAATGCAATTTTTTTAATTTTTTATTTACTTGACATGTAATTTGTTGAATTCTATTTCATTAAATTTTCTTAGTATTCTCTGTATGAAATTTTAAGCTACTTAATAAAAATACCAGCTTTTTTTTGGTATTTAGTATTAAACAGTTTTATTAGTTGATGAATGTTTTTATTGAATGATTAATAGGTGGAAGGAATCCATGTCTCTGAAGAATTTTAAGAGAGCTAAAAATATTGAAGAATTTCAAGAGCGCTAAAAATATTGAAATATTTCCGTTATTGAAAAATAATAGAGAGCCTGAAGAGCTCCCAAGCTGAACACCAGATGACGATGTACTGTTTTTCCTTTTTTTTTTTAATTTTTTTATTTATTTGTTTGTGAAAATGTTCTCCTCTTGTGATGTGTTTAAATATTGTTGGTGAAAACGTTCTCCTCTAAGTAGAGCAATGAATAGATCGTTGCAGCACAAGTTTCACAAGGTAAATGAAAAGAAATCAAATATTTTGTACCTTCCTCTAAAATTAAGTGGATTAATTAGATATTGGAAGATAAAAGTTATTTTTTAACAAGAGAAATAAGATTTAAGCTTATTTTGGGAGATCGAGTGGATTAATTAGAGATTTCGCTTATTTTTTATTCTTTCCTCTACTTATATATACAAATAAACGTGTTTATGAAGAGCTTATTTTCAATAATACAACTTGATCAATTTTAAATTGATTGATTTAATAATACAAAATTCATGAAATTGTTATTTATTATTTCATATATATATATATATATATATATATATATATATATATATATATATTTGTTTATATATATTGCTGATTTCTAATTTATAAGATATATATGATCTGATATTTAAGAAATAAAAGACATTATTTATTGAAAATAATATAATACTATTACTAATGGAAAAAAGAATAGGATCTCATTTATTAAAATATAAAATATGTACAGAAGAGGTTGAATAATAATAATAATAATAATAATAATAATAATAAATAAATAAATAAATAAACCAAAAAGGATTTGTTAGTGTTCCATCTCATATAAGTGATTTGTCAATAATCCGTTAATTAGGGATGAGGATGGAACACCTGTAGGAATCTCACATTTACATTTTTGTTAATAAATTTGAATGATGCTATAAGACGTTAGTTTTGATGATATAAGGTGAATGCAATGCGATTTAATGATGAGTAGTAATATAAGATGCATTTGCTATTAACTAATATATATTGAGTGATATGTTGTTAATTTACATTTTTTTTTACAATAGAGTTTTTCATTAGATGAATACTATTTTGTTTGATCGATAATTTAATATAATTATGCAATTTGACATTTATAATTTTTTAAGAAGAAATTCATAATTAGAAAGTAATGGCAGTGATGCTATTTTATACAATAATGAAATTATTTTATGAATAATTTTTTATACAATTATCTATACACAAACTAAAATTAAAATAGTGTTATAATATTTATAAGTAAATTCATCGGTGCATGCATTCCAAAAACTACCCTAAAATCTTATGATAATTTTAAAAGAATTTGTCTACTACGTATTCACGGATGCATAAGAATTTTTTTAAAAATGTTACATTTTTTTAAAGATATTCATTTTAATTAATAAGTGTATTATTATATCGAAAAGTAAATATCAATAGTATTAACATTTAATTAAAAATTTGATTTTTTATACAAGTACATTTTTTAAAGATATTCATTTTAATTAATAAGTGTATTATTATATCGAAAAGTAAATATCAATAGTATTAACATTTAATTAAAAATTTGATTTTTTATAAAATATTACATTTTTTCAAAGATATTCATTTTAATTAATAAGTGGATTATTATATCGAAAAATAAATAAATAGTATTAACATTTAATTAAAAAAAATTGATTTTTATACAATATTGGATTTGAACGCGCAAGACCAAACACATGCAAGCTTATGTCAAAATTTAGGGTGCTTTGATTATATTACAATTTTTTTTTATGACAATACCTTAATATTATCATTTTGAAATTAAAGTATACCATAGTGTAAGCTGCTTTCATTACATTATAATTTTTTATAAGGACAATATTTAATATTAACATTTGAGTGAGGTTTGCGTGCGCCCGGGCGCACGGGAACACATTCCGTGTGCCTTTAGAAATTTAATATTATGGGTAAGTGTACATTGATTTGATCTAAAGGGTATACACTTTAATTAATAAAAAGTACACTATTTTGTTCTAAAGGGTACACACTTTCATTAATATTTTTTTTCTTTAGAAAATAAAGGGTACACATTTTTATATTAAAGGATATACAATTTAACACAAAATTTTAAAGGCGCACGGAGTGTTGTTATGCACAATAATTTTCTTTAGAAAATAAAGGGTACACATCTGTATAATAAAAGGTATACAATTTAACACAAAATTCTAAAAACGCACGGAATGTGATCCTACGCCCAAGTGCACAGGAGTTTTCCTTAACATTTTGGTGAAAACAATTTTATTTTTTATAAATTTATTTTTTTATGCGTGCATCACACGGGAGCAACACTTATTCCAAACTCATTAGAAAGAAGTTCTAATTTTCAAGGCAATTTTTTTAAAAAAACATATGAGGCAAATAAAAAAAAACATATATCACTTATTTGAAATTCATTAGAAAAAAGTTATGACTTCCTTATAACTTATTTGAAACTCATCAGAAAGAAATTTTGACTTTCGAGACAAATTACAAATAAATAAAATTATTGATTTTGAAGAAAGATGAAAATAATAATATGTATTCAGTATAGTGTATAGAAAGAAGTTTCGACTTCCGAAGCAAATTACAAAATAAATAAAATTATTAATTTTGAAGAAAGATGAAAAAAATAATGTATTCAGTTTTTTTATACATGTTTTTTAATAATTGTATAATTTTTTCATACTCAATTTTTCATTAAAAAAACTAGCATCCATATGTGTATATTTTTTATTCAATAGTGTATACATGTTATTTAATAACTATATATTTTTTTACACTCAATTTTTTTTAAAAAAATTAACAAAAAATTCATTAACAAAGTGTATACATTTTTTCATAATTGTATATGTTTTTGTTCATAATTGTATATGTTTATGAAAGTATGTGCACCGTGTGGTGTACACAGGTGCACAATAATATTAGTAATAATTTATAGTATAAATGAAAAGTGTCTTACAACCTTCAACCTATTCACCTTCTATAATATCTACTCATTTAATATTCATTGTATATTATCTCTCATCTTTTTTTATACTATAAATTAATATATATATATATATATATATATATATATATATATATATATATATATATATATATATATATATTAATACATTGATTTAAAATGAACTTAAAATCCACTATATCAAAAATTCAAAATAAATATATATTATTTTTTATTATATTTTTAAACCCAAAAATCTCAGATTCATCCCTCAATTGAATATCACTTATTAAAATGAAGAAATTTATATTTTTTTCAATAACCGTGCATCGCACACACGGGGCATTACTAGTTTATATAATATACGTAAGCAGGATGTTTCCAATGGCGCGAGATCAACTATCTCAGTTTGGTGCTTAAAGATTTAATTAATGATCATATTTATAGAGCATATTCTTTTTATGTTATTAAATGGAGTAATAAATACTAATACTAATATAATATGTAACTGCAATAGGGAATTCAGTTCCATCTCGTATATGCTAGCAACGGTGTGATTCTACAGTCTTTGTATTCACCCACCTTTTTAACATCATAAACACTTATATAAATCGGGTTCACAGTGTAAATCTTGTGATCTCTTTCAATTCTATGTACCCTATATATTGTTGGGGTGTATAAATTAAGGGGTATCACAAAATTTACAAGACTTTATGATATAAATTCAATATACAAGACACTAACTCTTTGAACATATACTCTAACCAAGATCCAATTTGTAGGGCTTGTAAGATTGAACAGCTAATTTGTGATTATTTGGATTTATCACATACTATCCTCACAACGTGATCATAATGCATGCATACCATATTTAGAACATCGTCGTCTGCTTAAATTTTTGAAATTGAGTCTCATATATTAGTAATATGAAAAACAAATAAAAAAATACAACAAAGGAACAACTTCATTCAATCTGTCAAGTGTTTCTGGCAATTTACCAAATTTACTTATTCAGATGGTAATTGAGGTTAAAATCAAAATTTTCCGTAGAAATTTACTTTATTTGAAATGTTCCCAATAAAAAATTTTAATTTCTTTGAAATAGTTCTAAAGTTCTAAAATTTTAAAAAAATAGTCATTTTACTTTTCTAATTCCAAAGTAATCTGTGCGTTTTACAAAGTTAGTGACCAAATTGGTAAAAAAAAATATTTTCCAACTAAATCAGAGCAAAATTAAAAGATTTTGGATGAAAATGAAAGTCTTGACTATTATGAGATCTATTCGAATAATTAAAAATAAAATATAAAGATTAAACTCATGATAGTTGTAAAAAGTTAAATATTTGGTGTTTAATATCTCATAAAGTTATAAACATTTGTGGATTATTTCTCTACGCATATAATGAAAATGTTTTAACACCACGTGATGGAATTTCATTATTTTTCGGATCGTATATATATTAATGAAAAATACACTTTATAATATTTTACTCATAATGGATTATTTTTTGGAGGGACATATATAACTTTATATTAACCCTTTTCATTCCCCTTTGCTTGTTTATATTTACATGTCTTATTATGTGAGTGTTTTGTGGAGTCACTGGAGTGTAGCACTTCTATTTATTTATTTGTTTATATTTGTACATTATTGTAGTATATATAACTATTATATACCATTATTACTGTACAACGTTATTTTATAAAATTTTTAGATATCGATAAAATAAAAGTAAATTATGTGTTAAGTAGTGATGATATTCTTATAAATAAAATGTATTAAAATGCTATATATATGTATTGATTATTTTTAATTTTTGAAGTGTAAAAAGTGTATTAAAACAAACATATAAGGAGATATGAAATATGTCATAGGACAAGCAGAGTATATTTGCATTCGCTATATTGCAAAATTTTTACTCTTTCGTTGATATTTTAAAATTTAAAACATACTAATTTTATACTATAAAATAACCATCAACTTGAACTAAATCAAACAAAAACTCATTGCATTTTTATTTTTTGAGCATGATTATTTTTTCCATTTATAATTAAAATGTGGAATCGCCCATTAAATACTAACTTCCAATCCTCATAGTGTCTCTTGCATCACAATAAGAATACTTGTCTAAATTATAATTTACTCAAAATATATAATATTATAAAATAAACACTTACATTTTTTTTCAAATTTGCCCTTATAGCTCAGTGGTAGAGCGTCCTTCTTGTAAACTGAAGGTCTGTAGTTCGATCCTAGCATTTTATTTTTATATTTTGAAATCTTTATTGGGCTCAATTTAATTTTCATAGTTGGCCCATGTATTTTATTTTTATTTTTTGAAATCTTTATTGGGCTCAGCCTTTCCGAATGTTAAGCCTGATTATGAAGAATATTGTTCAAATTGGGAGTTACTTATAAAAATTCAAAATTCAAGGGTGAAGATTAATTATTAGAAAATTTAATAGTTTAGATTTTATGGGTGCACCGATGCACCGGATGCACCTTAGTAAGACTCTTAATTTTAATAATAAAATTTTAAAAGTTATGTTTTAAAATAACTCAACTAACACCAAATATACCTACCTAAATATAACAAGACATGTTTAATATGACTAATAGCAAGTATAATGTATAAAAGATATGTTTCAAAATAATTCAACTAACACTAAAAGAAAATTTGGGGAAAATTCACCAGTTCACGGACATCTAGTACTGCCAAAAGAAATTCTGTTATTATATCCATTCATAGTTACTCCTGTCAATGTGCACAAGATTGGCAGGATTGCTCTAATCCGTTTTTGATTAAATATTATATGCATAAATAAATTAAGTCTACATGAGATCTTGATTATATGAGATGGTACGTAAGACGTGTTAAAATATAATTGGTCGAATATTATTACTCTCTAAAAATTAACACACATAAAATGAGAAACATCAAAAATGATTGCGTAAGCTCTTACGTTTAATAAATATTACTGTTCAATTAATAAACTTAAAACTTGATTATTTATAATCAAATTTTAGTGTAGCTAATTAATTAACAGACAAAAACCTCAAGTTTGATAATATTATAAATTATTTTTAGTTCTTAATCATCATAATTAATTAACAACCATGCATGTGAGGCCCCATAAAGAAAATGAACTTTATTCATAAACTAGTCGACCATGATTCTCTTGCATGTCCTTTGATTTTGTTAATTTGTTTTGAATTCTTAATTTTCGATTTTCTTTATTTATTTCAAGTTGAAAATATTTTATTGCTTTGAAGTAGACACTACAAAAAAAAATAATTTTTAGTAACCGAATTTACCAACGAAATTCAATCAGTTGGTAATTATCAATGGATTAGCAACAAAAATGACATTTTTATTTTAGCAACATAATGCCAACGGATTTATTCTCTATTTTAGCAACAGAATTCAATCTGTTGGTAATTAATTACCAACGGATTACCAAGGAAATCATTATATTAATTACCAACTGAATTATTACCAACGGAATTATTTACGAATGAAATTGATTTTTCGTTGCTAAAAATTTATCAACCACCACTTTACCAGCAGAATTTTATTAACGGATTCCGTTGCTAATCCGTTGGTAAGTCAATTTAACAATGTAATTAAGACTTTTACCAACGGAATATTCCATTGGTAAAAAATAATTTTTTTGTAGTGAAATATTTCCAAATTAAAATATATTATTTCTCTATACATTAAAATATTATTTCTCTCCCTTTACAATACACTAAAATATAATATTTCTTGATTTTTGTGCAAGCGTAAACATAATAAATGAAGGTATACCGGTTATTATATGATCCATAGTGCAGAGTGTATCAATTGTATATATAATTTCACATAATCACAATATGAGATTTTCTTAAGTAAAAATATTAAATAAAAAATGATATATTCTTTAATTAATCATGGTCTTGCAAAATACTAGTACATCGTACTAATGCTGAAACAAGGATGAATCTGTGCCTAGCTTTCGGTTTCGGTTGCCTTCTAGTTCACATCTATTGATAATTTTATTCGAGTATATATAATTTCATTTTATATTATAGTTCAAGTACTATATATAATTTATAATTAGCAACTTTAATTTAGTGGTAAAAATGCGACATTAATACACAATGTAGCTTTTCCCACTTTCTGCGCAAACATGCGACATTGTCTCCATTATGCATGATTAATGCACATCATGTAATGTAACTCCTTACATTAATTCTTGACAACAAATCTCATTAATATTAAATAATTGAATTAATTAATATTTGCTTATAACTAGCTAGCTAGCTTGATGATTCATTAACTAACTCATTTAATTTAGGAATTACTAAATATTAATTTTTCGCAATGACACACGTATACGAATTTCAATGTTAAATTCCAATTTTTAATAAATTAATTTTATTTATTTATTTATTTATTTTACGACTGCTTACATATTTAGTTTAAGGAATCATATACAAAAACAAAAGAATGATAATTAGATATACATGAGGTGAAAAAAAATTATATGCTCTTTGAAGTAATATTAAATACTACATAGTCTACATTAATCCAATGATGAAATACGATAAAACCTAAAAATTAACAGTAAATTTTAAAAGAAAATTGTTACATGAAACACAAAATTATATGATAATATTATGATACATCGATTCTTTACAATTATTTACCTTGGTCTAATATTAAGTTACAAGATGTATAGCTAGACAATAAAGATAACTTTGAAACTGCTAATTGGAATTATTACGATATATATATCATCATCTCCCTGAAAAGTTGACTGAGTAATTGTTGTGCAAATTTACATGAGTTATAAGATGGTAAATAATTATGAATGGAATTAACATCAATGCTGATGTATAATTATTATAAGAACTTAAAAATTAGTGATGGCTCCAAAAATAATTACTAAACTAATCAGTTGCTTTCTGTCGGAAATTGCTTCATCACACAACGACCTAGTTCTTGTTTGATTTTGATGAATTATAATCTGTAAGTTTTCAGTGAGAATTATGTTAAAATCATGCAATTATTCCATTTTTTTTCTGTGATAGAATTGATTTTTTCAGTAATGGAATTGATTTATAATTTTAAACTATTTTGATTCCATTTGCGACCAAAGTAAAAATGGTGGGAGGAAAATAGATTTCTTTGGTTCCTTATTATGTGACAAACTGATTCACTTTATATAAATAAAAAATGATAATTTTCAGAATATTAAAACAAGAAATATTAAAATTTAAATTAATACATATTGGTAAAATAAAACTTGAGAGTATGGCAGAATGACAATTAAAATCAAAAGATACTGCGTGAAGAATGATGAATGTTTCGTGACTGCAGTTATATAATAAGATTATTAATTATAATATAAATTATAACATCAAACTCGATGTAATTAGGAATAATTAAAACCTATTCTCACTACAGTTGCACATGGCTATAAATTCATACTATAGAATCTGCACATTATAAAATAATTAATCTCGTAAAACTAAAACAAACTTTCATTCAAACTAAAACAAACTTTCCAGGCCCTAATTTCTCCTTCCAAGCTTCCACTATAGACAGTCAAAACATGATCCAAATCTCCACCTGGAATTGCCACCAATGATTTCACAGCTTTACTGTGTCCTTCCATGGCTGCCAAACAGACACCTTCTGATTCTTTCCCATGTTTCCAGATTCTCACTTTCCTGTCTGAAGATCCACTGATCAACAAACCATTTAAATGCACTAAACAGAGGATAGCCCCTTTATGACCCTTCAAACAACAAAAAAATTCGAAATGATTTTCATTTTCTGTTTTTTTCCAAACGTTTATGACGTGGTCGCCTCCTCCGGAACAGAGGGTCGACCCGTCCGGCGTCAACGCTAGGACATTGACGCTGGATTCGTGTTTGGACAGAGTTGCTACCAGCAGGTGCTTTTTGCTATCGCCAGATATAGCCCATATTTTAATCTGTCCATCTGCAGAGCCCGTGATAACTGTGTTATCGACGGGATTAACGGCAATGGCGTTGACAGCATCGGAATGAGCCCTAACGGATTCCAAACAGCCCATATCCGTCGTCGTTTTCCATGTCTTGAAGCTCTTGTCCCATGAAACAGAGTACATTAATCCGAGGTTGTTGTTCATGGCTAACCCTGACACAGCATCTGCATGTTGGATCCAGAGCTTCTGGCTATGGCGCCTTACTTGAACGTAGTTCTTCGGCAACATGCACTTGAACATTCGATTTTTCAACGTGGGAAGTGTTTTGACGAGCCTGTGTTTTTGTTGTTTGTTTGATGATGATGATGATGATGTCCAAAC
Organism: Pogostemon cablin; assembly: GCA_023678885.1. Classification (NCBI taxonomy): domain Eukaryota; kingdom Viridiplantae; phylum Streptophyta; class Magnoliopsida; order Lamiales; family Lamiaceae; genus Pogostemon; species Pogostemon cablin. The sequence continues at coordinate 3,096,619 of CM042960.1, read as the reverse complement.
CCTAATCTTGCAATCTTGATGGGCGGTGAAGATTTTCCCTCCACAAAAAGCGATGGACTTGGCCCAGCCTGAGCCCGACCCGAATGTTTCGACTAGAGAAAGCGTTGTTAAATCGAAGACATTGATCTCTTGGATGGTTGCAGCATAGAGGTTGTTGTTTTGGATAGCAAGACAGCTGATTTGTGGGGCTGTTGTCTTGATGGAGGCAATGCAGAAGTGGGAAACAGAGGGTTTTGTGATTGGAGAGTTTATAAGATTATGAGATGTAGTTTGTGTGGAAGAATCAGATTCCAACTGTTGAAACTTGAATCTTCACACAGTGTGGGTGCACTGTGTGTTTCATGGCTGCTGCTGGTAGAAGATGGTGGTGAAGAGTTTGAGAATATTGAGGTTGTTTTGTAACCATTTTCTACCCATGATTGGATTTCCTCCATTAGAAGAAGAAGTTGATCTATGTTTTCTTGAACAAAGGAATAATGATATTATTGCATATGAATTATGGTGTGGGGGTGGGGGGTATTAATACATGAGTTTGACAATGGAAATTTTGACACTTGTACAAATTAAAGCATTAGTGTGGGTTAAGTACTATGTTAGTTGGTTGCCTCACATTTGTCAATGACTTATTTTTAATAATAATTAGGGCCATTTTAAAAAATTAAATTCTATGTGAAAGTGACTTACTTTTCACATTTTAAAATGGTTTGAAATTGATATGGTGGTTTGATCACATCTTTTTCTTTAAACATGCTGCACCCTCTAAAATAAAATTAAAAATAATTAAATGAAAAAGATAATTATATGTTGTAATTCCACATTAATGATGATTAGTGTAAGTATAATTTATGATGATGCATGCTTACTCATTAGTACATTAAAATTGTTTGAGAATATAAATTTTGGAAGATTGGACTAAAAATTAAATAATTAATAAATTATACATTTAGAAGTTCAATTGTGGGATTATAAGCCATGTATCCTGATTAAAGAACTATACAGTATATATAATAGACCCTAACCACAAGTATTGTCCGACTTCATAAAAAATTTAATGTTAATTACGTAAATAAAAGTGGAATTGATCATATAATTAAAATTTTCTGAATATGAGAATATTATTGTTAGTTTGAATGTACTTATTATAGAAAAATCTATATATAGTATACTAATTTTAATTTTATATGTCGGTTCTTGGTAGAGTGTCTTTGAGTTAGGGCAAAGATTTAAGAGAAACTTCATAATTACTCCAGAGAGCAATTAATTAACACTGAATATAATAAATTAATGATAGTATAGTATTAATTACTTTAAAATACATAATATCTGTAAACCAGATAAATTGAATTTGATCCTGCAATATATTTGGAGAAATAAAAAATACTAATAAAATTGAACCAAACAATCTCCACATTCATTCTCAGCACGTGCATGCTTCAAGAAATTATTAGTGGGCAAAAGTATCCACCAATTAAATTTCTCTTATAAGGTTTTATTAATCAGATTTGTCTGAAAAGTGCGTTGTTGCTTTTCCTTTGTTATTTTGCGCTGAAAAATGTTGATGCTTTTGTAGAGTAACTAATTAAAGTGAGTTATTAGTGTCATAAGTTGGAAGCTTCTCACCACTCACCATTGTAAACGTGTCACATTAATGGATTTATATAATTTTATATGTGTAATAATGTAATTAAATGAAATGAAATTCAAATTATTAAAAGATCAACAAGTTTCATGTGAAAAAATGATTGTGAGATGTTGGAAAATTGATTAATTTACTAAAATAATGTTTTTTAGTGATATAATATAAATAATTCATGGGTGTGTGATATTTATGGTGAATTAATATACTCCGTACATACCACAAAAATTTTCATCCTTTTCATTTAGTTTATTTCATAAAAAAATTTACCTTCTAAAAAACAAACATATTAAAACAATAATCCTATCGGGAGTTGATATGAGCAGATAATTTTGAAAATAAAATATATTATGAAGCTATTGTATTGAAACTCATTTTTTTACTTGGGGTGTGAACATATTTATAGAACTAACAAAAAAGTATGAATTTATTTATAGAATTGAGGAAAGTAATTTTTAAAATATGGAGTGTTATTCTCAATTTCTTATTTATAAAATTAATATTATTCATTTTTCTAAATCGTATGACAGGAATAATACTTCATCACATTAAAAAAAAACTAGGAACACTATAATTATAACAGATTTTGCATTATAAAAATCGCATTAGGGTTGCACAAGTAAAGCATAAGCTGGTTTGAATTTCGTAGATATTTGATTTTATTTAATTACAATTTAAAAATTATTATACACTCCGTAATTAGGGTACTCATATTAAAAAGCCAACCTTAACCTCTAAAAATTAAACAAGAAGGCCCATTAGGAATAATTTGCTTTTGGATTTACTCATTAGTCAGAGTGGGCTTTTTGATGGGCTATTTGTTACACTGACAATGGGCCTATTATGAACACTTTATTGAATTGGCACTCATCTCATTTTAAAAGAGGTCTACTGGTACTAAGGAATTTTGTTGTCCTTTGCAGCAGAAAGATCAGAACTCACAAATCACAAGCACAATGCATGCTTCAATTCATGTTTCCTTTTACACATTTGTACTTAAAAAAAGATTCTGCAACCATTAATCTTTCAGACAATCACCTGTTTCGGTTGTTGCCATTATGTTGCCATGTTAACATTCTCTCTGTGGTGAAACAACCATAAAGAATGAAGATCAGACAGCCACCTCCTCCTCCCCCTGAAATCCCTCCAAATGTTGTTCTGATCAGAGTAAAACCGCCGCAAGCATCTTCTGTAATGGAGAAAAACAAGCCGGTCGGCTGTAAAGGGAAACGAGTGGCTTTACTCACAAACCACTTCAAAGTTACTATTGGCAGAGCTGTGGATGATTTCTATCACTATAATGTCAGCTCTTTTCTTGCTTGTTTTGCTTTTCTTTAAGGAAAATTTTAGCTCTGGAAGTGACTGTTTTGATGTGCAGATAGCCATGTTTTATGAAGATGGTAGTGAACTGACTCTTAAGAATGTTAAGAGTGCTGTGGTTGAACAGCTCTCCCATGTGTGCAAGTCGGAGTTGGATGGGAAGTTGCTCGTTTTCGATGGAGATCATAGCTTGTTCACTCTTGGTCCATTGCCACAAAGCAATTCACAGTTTTCAGTTGTGATGAACCCCAAAAGGTAAAAAATGCATTCTTTATTAGTCTATACATTGCAAGATTTGATATGCTTGATGAAGTAGTAGCTTGTTTGATATGCAGCCTGTGTATTGATGAAAACTCGAGTGAGAATGATCAGAAAAGGCGAAAGCTTTCGCCTCGTTCAAAATCATATGTAGTGAAAATAGCTCTAGTCTCTAAAATCACCATGAAACCCCCTGATGACAGAAGTTTAAAAGTGTTGGACACCATTCTACAACATCAAGCCTTATCAAAAAAGTTTGTACCTTTTTCCATTATGATGTTTTGAGAAGTGCATTCATAGCTTTTTGAATACTAAAATTTGCATGATCAGGGGCTGTCTTGTTGTTGGTCAATCGCTCTTCATGAACGAGCCAACAAACTATATTGACATAGGCGGAGGCATTCTTGGATTCAGAGGTTTCTTTACAAGCTTTAGAGCTCTTCAAGGTGGATTGTTCCTTAATCATGGTAATAAAATGCACACTCCCTTCTCTGTTGATTCATCAACGTACCTCTCGACTCGAGTTTTGTTTCTCTTGCAGATGTCTCCATGACAACAACATTACAGCCAGGTCTAGTTGTGACTTTTCTTATGAGCAAGCAGAATGTAAAAACTCCCTTCAACATTGACTGGAATAAGGTAAGACAAGCTTCATGCAAACATAAAGATTCTTGCAGAACAATTTAATCATTTATGTACTAAGTTCTTAATTATAGGCTATCCAGACGTTGAAAAATGTGAGGATCAAAGTGAAACACTTGAATACAGAGTTCAAAATCACAGGAATAAGTGAAAATCCTTGTAAACAACAGAAGTGAGTAATATATATCTCCTAATCTATCTATTTAGCTAGATAATTTTCATTTTTCTTATAATGTTTCTCATCTTGGCAGATTTTATATGCGAATAGGAGAAAAAAATCATGGCGATCTAACTGTTGTCACTACGGTTTATGACTATTTTGTTAAGACGCGTGGCATGGAGCTGAAATTCAGTGAAAGCTTACCTTGCATTAATGTTGGTAAACCTAAAAAACCAGTTTTCTTTCCCATAGAGGTGATGTTATTGTTTGCTTTCTCTCTATACCTTTTAAGATTTATTGCACAGGACCTGAACTTGAGCTCCACATGTTGTTTTGCATGCAGCTATGTTATGTGGTTCCTTTACAGCGAAACACGAACGAGTTAAACTTTTATCAGAGATCTGCAATGATAACAAAGTCGAGCCAAAAACCAGAGGAATTGGTTAAGGTTTTGGCTGATGTTAGTTCACAAGCAGTTAAACCTTATCCTAACATATGATCAACTTTTAATGTGTGTCAATTTTTTTTTGGTAGGATGCAAAAAGACTTATGCATGAGGTTGAACCTCTGTTGAAATCTTGTGGCATTTCAATGAATACTTCTTTTGTTCAAGCTGAAGGTCGCGTTCTTCCTGCTCCACGGGTATTCTTCGAAGCTATTATACACCCAACATATATACTTCTATCTTGAGTACATTTTAGTGTTTAACTAGTTCATGCATTTATGCAGTTAAAATTGGGAAATGGGGAATTAATCATTCCTAAGAATGCTTGGTGGAACATCAAAGATAAGGTTGGTAGATATAACATACGATTGTATGATCTTCATTTAATCACTTTACACATATGTTAAATCTCACACAGAAACTCATGGAGCCAAAAGGACTACAGCACTGGGCAGTAGTGAATTTCTCCTCCAGCTGTGATGTTCGTAATACGTGTTTGGAGTTGGCGAAGATTAGCACGGCTAAAGGAATGGTGAGATTTTCACTGCATTATGGTTCCTATGTTGTTATTTGTTACATAACATGATGGTGTTTTATGCTCCAGGTCATAAGTCCTCCATTTTGTGTTCTTGAAGAAAATGTTAAGCATAAAAAGAAACCCCCTTCTGTTAGAGTGGAGATGATGTTTCAACAAGTACAATCAAGATTCAGGCAACATCCACCCCAGTTCATTCTTTGCCTTCTTTCTGACAAGAAATTCTCCGACTTATATGGTTTGTGCATGATCTGCTTCAATCATGGTCTCGTATTTTTTTTTTAAGCATATTCGTTAGACCCCATTTACCTTATTGTACCAGGTCCATGGAAAAGAAAGACCCTCATAGAGTTTGGAATTCTTGATCAGTGCATTGCAAGTAAAAAAATAGATGAGCTCTATCTGATGAATCTTGTGCTGAAGATAAATGTGAAGGTAGTTGATTTATTATTCTGTAAATTGTTTTAGACTTTTGGAGTCTTATTGCTCACTCTTTGTTGCATGTTTCTTATACACAGCTTGGTGGGCTTAATCATACTGTTGCTTCTGAACCAACACGAACTATTCCTTCCATTAGTAAAATACCTACTATGATCTTGGGGATCCATGTCTCCCGGGCTTCTCCCGGTCGAGACGGGCCTTCTATTGCCTCAGTATGCATTCTATACATGATCATTTTGTTCAAATAACCATGATCTTGATTTCAATCCTTGTACATTTTGTCTGAACTTGTTTGTTTTTAGGTAGTTGGGTCAAGAGAATGGCCAAGAATTTCAAGTTACAAAGCATCTCTTCGTGCAATCCCGCCAAAAGTTCATACAATAGATACACTATTCAATCCAATGTCTGAAAAAGAGGATGCAGGAATGATAAGGTAGCAATACTTGATGAAATTCTTGATATCTCTTTCACTCTCCCCATAAAACCTATAGAATTGATTAGTTTCTCAGAATTCTCATACTGAATTTGTTGATACTTTCTAGGGAGTTGTTGTTAGAGTTCCACACAAGCTCTAGTCTGAAAAAACCAGGTCATATTATAATATTCAGGTCTGCATCGTGGTTTCCCTTTATTACTTTCTTGTATGGTAAGTGATGCTGTTGATCCTGAGTTTGACTTGTCTCATAGGAATGGGTTGAGCACATCACAGTTTCATGAATTCTTGAATGTAGAAATTGGACAGATTGTTAAGGTTCGTCTCCATATCTTCTTTGTTTACTTTCATTGTAAAGATTGTTTTTGACAAATGCACATCTATCTATGTTCAGGCATGTAACTTTCTAGAGACGAACTGGCGTCCCAAATTCACAGTGATTGCCTCCCAAAGACGACACCACATGAAATTCTTTGATGCCAACTTGGGAGCGAACATCCCTCCAGGTAAGCCCGACTCTCCCAGGAAAGATGCTCGCTGCCCAACTCTGTTTAATCAGCTTATGTGACTACCATGCAGGAACTATTGTTGACAGAACAGTGTGTGATCTTCGGTGTACAAATTTCTACATGTGTGCTCATACTGCTAGGATAGTAAGTAGATCATTGTAGAGCCACTTTTCATTACAAGAAAACATCATCAGTGACTCAATCTTTTTGCACTATATGTTAATGATTCTTTGTGTTAATTATGATTCTCAGGGAACTTCAAGGCCAACACATTACCATGTTCTATTAGATGAAACAGGGTTCTCATTGGATGATCTGCAAGAACTTATTCACTCCTTATCATATGTGTAAGTGATTAAACATATAGATTTCACACCAACTTACCTACCTAACCTTAATAATCAACAATTCTTGAATCATGCAGTTTTCAAAGAAGCAACAGAGCCATCTCTGAAGGTAAGAATGTCTTAACTCTTACATAAATATGCATTCAAAATCAACAACATTGTATCTCTTCTTGCAGTGGCTCCAGTTCGTTACGCAAGATTAGCAGCAGCCCAGATATCAGAAGTCATCAAACACGACGGAACTCCACAGAGCAAAGGAGGATGTCTTTCAGGATATGAACTGCCAAAGGTGCATAAAAATTTGCAGTCTTCAATGTTCTTTATCTAATTGTCCTCACCAAGTAAACTCCTCTTACAACAACTCAACATAGAATTAATTAGCTTTTAATATTTGTATAAACAAAATCTGATATTGCAGCAAGAAGTTTACATCTCAGCCATGAAGCATAACTTTTCAAGATGCTTATTACAGCTATATTTGATGAATTCCAGAAAACAAGATCACATCAGCATATATTGGAAATCATAGGATGATTTAATTGAAATAAATAAATAAATATAGTCCATCAATGAAAGTTATGAAATAAAAAATACATTTAAAAGCCCAACTCTTTACCTTTTAAAAAAGTTAGCCCACAAAACACATACATGTTTCTTCACTCAAAGATTTGTTCTTTGCTTAGTTATCAATCCATGGTAGATTCATTTTCAAGTATAAACAGACTTCTTCCTTCACAATGAGAGAGTGAGAGAGTTATGAAAGTGATCAACCATTTCTGCCATGAGCATCCCTTAATCCTCACTGAAAATGTGGCCAATGAGGAAGATCCATGCTACGCGTGTCGCAATCCCATTGGTCGACAGCCCGCCTATGTGTGTAGTCAGCAATACTGCGATAGCAAAACCCTAATCCACAAAAAATGTGCAGAATCTCCCAAACACATTCTTCACCCATCACACGATCACCCCCTCCACCTATTCGATTACCAGGAAAATCGCTACAGGTACAATTGCAATCTCTGTAATGGCGAGTTCGGAGACGTGCTCGGATACCGATGCCGTGGCTGTGATTACGACATCGACATACTGTGTCAGCAGCTGGATTCATTGGAGGAGAAGACGCTGCAGCACCCGAGCCACCGCCATCCGCTGACGCTGATGCGAAAGCCGCCGGCGCTGTTCTACTGCGACGGTTGCGGGGTGGAAGGTCGTGACATGGCGTACGTGTGCAGCGGGTGCGAGTTCTGGCTGCACGACACGTGTGCGACGTTGCCGATTCCTTTCCCGACGCGGCGGCACCACCACCCGCTGACGTTAGGGTTCTGTTTCCCCTTTCAGTTTCGGAAATTCGAATTCGAATGCGATGTGTGCCATGGAGAGTTTAATGTGGTGGATTGGGTTTGTTATTGTGGCGATTGCAGATATTTTGCTCATATCAAATGTGCAATTTCCACCAAAGCCACCGAAGAGATCAACATGTAAGATTAATAGATTAACCTCCGTTTGATTATTGAATTCTATGAAATTACGAATCGTATTAACTTGTTCTTGTCTCGTTGATTGCAGAAACGAACAAAAGAAGGATTGTGATGATCTAATACAGTTACCAGCGGATGACATTTCAATGGAATTAATCTCACCTTTTGTCATCAGAGCCACACAAAGCAATGGAGATGGGAAAGATGCATCCACGGAGATTGTAGAATCATCATTCAAACATCATAAGCATCCTCTGAGTTTGGTAACAGAGAGACAGATGATGGCTGATGAATGGATGATGATATGTGATGCATGTGTAACACCCATACATTCCCTCCCTTTCTACAACTGTGCTACATGCAAAAACTACTATCTCCACTCCACCTGCCACTCCTTACCTAAAACCATACATCTTGATTCTCAAACATACGGCGATTGTATCCCTACACGTCAGCACCATAGCCTAAAAGCTCACACAAGCTCAGAAACGGTGGTGAATACTCTGTGTTGGATTTGCAAGTTCGTCACTAGTGGAGTAGTGTACGAATGTGAGGATTGCAAGTTGCGTGTGGATGTCAAGTGCGCGGCTCTACCGCCTACTATAACACATTCGTTTCATCCACACCACGAACTAGTCCTCAGACGAGTATCAGAAGAAGAGGAAGTAGAATGTAAAGCCTGTGAAGAAGTGATCAAATCAAGATTCTTGATTGCTTACTACTGCAGCATTGATGGGTGTGATTTCGCAATGGATTTGAGATGTGTTCTGCTTCCCAAGAAAGTGAGGCACCATTGGGACAAGCTGCACCCTCTGTTGTTGACACATGATGCTTCTTTAGACCATCCAACTGATTTTTACTGCGACATGTGTGAAGAGGAAATGCATCCCAAGAAATGGATGTATCATTGTCGCCACTGCGATTGTTCGTTCCATTTTGGGTGCCTCACTGCATCGGGGAGATACCGGAATATTAAATTTGGGAGGGAGTTTGAGTTTGATGTGTGTGTTCATCCTCATTCTCTGACTTACAATCGAGTTGCTCTCAACTTAAGATGTGATGCTTGTCAAGAGAAGGTTCATGAGTACCCTGGATTTGAATGTGCATTGTGTAACTTTGTTATTTGTGAGAATTGTGGGGTTAGAGAGTTAGGCAAGTTGTGATTTTCTTGATTCATATATGCCCCTTTTACCATCAACTCATCATTTCTTACAAATGAAGTTTCCTGAATTCATGGCAATAAGATATTTTTTTCTATTATTTCAATATTTTTTCCTCATAAGCTGCTCACAAAGAGAGCAAAAACTTTGTGTTGAGGGTGCATCTTTTTTTCTTTATTATCATTTTTTAAAAAATGTACATTTTGTTCATTTCACTAAATACATTTCATGTAACGTTTTCATGGAAATTTTGCCTCACCAAGAGATGAGGTGCCTCTTTGTTCTCATGTCTACTAAACACGTTTTTAGTACAAAAATAATTTCAAATTTTAGACTGATAGCTTCTACTATAGTCATGTCATATTTTTTATTAATTAATATTCTAGAACTTTCATGTCTACTTCATCTAAAATAATGTAATAGAAGATGTTACACAACATCAATTCAAAAAATTTAATTTAATCCTATAAATTTAAGAAATTGCTCATCAATCTGTAAAGTTTGGGCTGATCTCTAATATGGGCCAAATATGCTCTTGAGATAAGATAATGAAACTGGATTGGGTTCATTATGATATTCATCTCGTTTCACTTTAGAGATAAATTGGGTTGAATGTTAAAAATTAGTGGTGGGCTCAACAGGCTAATGTATTTGGTCTTTAAAATAAATTGAAGAATTAACATTTTGACATTGGGCCCTCTAGTTACTCAGATCTTATTCTAATGGGCTTAATAGAGGTCTAGTTTCATCTGATTAAATATATTTCCGACAGATTTTTAGTGGACTGGAGCAGCAAGAGGGCTTCGTAATAAAATTTCTCTTTTTTTTTTTTTTTTTTTCTTTTCTTCTTCTTTTTCTTTTTTCTTTTTTTTTTATAATGTGGAAGAAAATTAATCAAAGAAGCGGCTGGTTGAGAAATATTTTAAAATGATGAGAAGTTAAGAACAACTTCCCTACTAGCTCCAAATATATCAAATATGGGCTACTAAATTAGTATGATTAATACTAAAACAATTCTGTATACCTTTCATGAAACACAAAATCTCGAGGAGGAATACGAGATGAATAAGAAAATCTTTATAATAAAAAGTGATATGTAATTAATAAAAAGTAATTTTTATAAATAATTTATAATGTTAATAAAAAATTATAATATTTATTTTTTAAAAAATATAACATTTATAATTAAAAAAAATAATTATTAATTATAAAATAATAATATTCTCAACTGGAGACGGTCTCATATAGGACTGTCAAACCATCTAAAGAAATATATTTAGCGAAATATTACAAAAACTCTCATCATTAACGTAATAGAATGATCTATTATCTTTAATTTATTATTTTCATATATTCAATTTTTTTTCACTTTTAAAATAATTATATTATAAATATTTATTTTAAAACTATCATTCCCAACATAATACACTCAACTTGAATTACACTTTATTTATTATTTTAAAAAAATCAGACTACCCAAAAATAAATTCAAATAAGTTAAATCAGACTACCCTCGTTTTTTTTGGCGTTCGTTTTGACAGAGTATTATTATCAATTACGTTTTCAATTATGGTTTTCCACTTAAAATAATTTAAAGTGACAAGTATACATTAAAGAATTTTGTATATTTAAGTAACTTGATAGTTCAGATTTTCTGAAAAAGATATATAAGTGGAATATGTGTGGCTATGATTTATGTAAACTTCTTATTTTACTTTACAGACCAATCATATTCGAGATTAGTTGAGATTGTGAGAAATTATTTCACCATGAAGGACAGCATAATTTGGATTCATAATGCAATTTACTGCATCGGTGCATCTTAATAATCTAAAATGTTAAATCACATATCTATTTAATCTTAACTATTAAATAACATAAAATAATTAAAAATATATATGATAACTATCCACTACATCCTAATATTTACACTATTAACTCTCAGGTGCACTGGTGCACCCTAAAATAACCCTATCTATAATTTGTAAAGTGATTTACAAAAAAATCACATGATAATAATTAAAAAACATTTATATATATAAATGTTTTAATTAGAGTATTGGGTGAATTACCAAAACGTCCCTCGAAGTTTGTTCAAACTACTAAATAAACTCCGTGGTTTGAAAAATTATCAATTATCCCCTTTAACTTGTTTTTTATTTGAACATTAATAAAAATACAAATTTTCTAAAAATAAAGAAGGATGAAAATGACATCAAGACACATATATTTAATATTGTATTTTTTAAATTTCACTATTTTTTTAAAAATATTTTTTAAAGGATGTAATTGGTAATTTTTTAAACCACAAGGTTTATTTGGTAATTTGGACAAATTTTGAGAGAATTTTTCATAAATTACCTATAGTATTATTGTTTCAAAATTCTATTCATAATTTTATCCATAAATTAAGTTGTCGCGTTTCAAAATTATCATGCTAGAAATATTTTCTAATCATTGATAATTAATATAAAGGCACTAGAGATGACTTTTCTATGTACAAATTAAAATGTTAAATATGTATTCCTCCTAGTATTAGGATTTATTGTTCTATAATTAATTATAATTAGTAAAACATGCGAGGAATTCAATTTCAACTAGAAAGCTACCACCGGAAGGAAATCAATCCACATCAAATTATATTTAATAAGGGAAAAATGATGTTACTAAGAATTAGTCAAAAAATAAAAAATAAAAAATGATGTTACTAAGAAGATCACTCTGAAATAGACAATCACTAAATGATGTGATTAGGAAAAGACGTGATTAATCATTTCTCCTTAAATTCCGATTAATTTCACATGAAACCATTCATGTGAAATTGTTATTACGGTTTTTTTTAATATTTATCAAATTTTATTAAAAATATTATCATTAATTTATATTAAAAATATTATTACTTTTTATTTGTATTATAAATTATTTATAAAATAATTCACTATACAAATATCATTTTTTATAAATATAAGGAAATCTTTCCGTAGACGATCTCACTTGCTGTTTGGCTAAAAATACTGTAACTTTCTCCTAAAAAAATTAAAATTTAAAATTTTAATGTGAAAAATACAATTAAAATTTAAATGTTTTTATAATATTTATTTAATATTAATTATTTACACGTGTTAATTGTGGAATATATATTAATTATTTATTTAAATACTGTAACTTTCTCCTAAAATATAATTTAAAAGGTGAGTCTTGCACGAAACCGTCTCACGGATCTTACTATATGAGACGGACTATCCATCAATATACTATATTAATAAAGTATAAATATGAAAATAGTGGCCACAGCCGATCATTTGTGCAATCTTCTCGCTCACATATTCGCATAGCGGTTGGAACATGATAGTCGTGTAATTTTCCAAGCAATTAATTAACTAAGGAGATATCTTTTTCCTATTTATCTTTTACCTCTTCTTTATACATTTTGAAATCAATGATTTTATTAATTTTTAAAATTAACAGTATTAATTAAAGTGACAATGGAAAATACGGTACTTATAGAAGAAAATTAAAAATGATACACTTAGTATTGAGTTATTTCAGAAAAAAATTATTAATTAAAAAGTGATAACACTTTTAATAAAAAATAATATATAAACAAAAAAAAGTGATACTCGATTAATCAAATTATTTCATAATAATTTGTAAGAAAGACAAAAAGTGATAAATTTTTAATGAAAAGTGATACTTGATTAAGGAAAAGTGATGCACATTCAATTAAATTATTTAAAAATATATATATATATATATATATATATGACGAATAAAAAGTGATAACATTTTTAATAAAAAGTGACATTTAATAAAAGAAAAATGATAAATATCAAATTAAATTATTTAATGAATAAGAACGAATAAAAAATAATAATATTTTTAATAAAATGTGATAGATGATCAAAGAAAAGTAATAAATATTCAATTAAATTATTTAATGAATAATTCATATTTTATAAAAATAAAAAGTAATAACATTTTTAATGAAAAGTAATACTTAATAAAAGAAAAGTGATACAATGTATTAATTTCTTTTTTGTCCCCACATTTTTATACTCATATGATCATCATTTCCAAGCAATTATCAAATTATTATGGAAAAAACTTCATTAATAGTCAACAATGGTGATATATATTTTTATAAATAAACAAAGTGTAAATTAATTTATTTGTGATAGGTGATGGTGATAATTTTTTAAATTAGAATGTGTTATGAGGGTATCATAAACTATTAGTATAATAAATAAAAAAAGAATAAAGTTATTATCCAAATTTTTTGTTAATTATATACTCCATTTTGACATAATTTACATTTATGGGCGGATCTAGCATGGAACATGGGATACAGCTGTACCCCCAAAATAAAATATAAATACTACCTATATACATATTTATTATCAAAAAGTGGTCTTAGATTAGTGTTTGGTAGCTTTTTTCTCGCTAGAAAGACGTGAGTTCAATTCACCTTACCTACCATTAATTATGTTTTCCTTTTATAATAAAGTATATTTATATTTTTTTTTGTTTTCCTTATTTTCTTTTAGTTATTTTGTTTTATGTTTATCCTAATATTATACTACAATTTTTCCTTTATTATTTTTATTATTTTAAACCTTGTTTTATTGCTTCACTTACATAATACACACAATACATTAATATTCATGTTTTACAAAATCATTCACATTTTTCTCACTTGTTTGTTCCCTTAAATTATTCATTCATTCATTACAATACAAATTTACACTCAATTCACTGCTATTTTTTAAAAAGATTTTGATAATAATGTCTTAAATTATTTTTTATAAAATAAATAAATAAAATTCAAGAGTGTTAACCATAATTATTATTTTTAAATTTTAATTTATTTATTATATAAATTTGAATATTAAATAATACTCCCTCCGTTCCAGGTTAAGAGGGTCATTTTACCATTTTGGTCTTCCCACCCAAAGAGTCCCATTTACTTTTTTGGACACATGAGACCCACCCACACCCACTAATACAATTAAAATATGGGGCCCCACACCCACTAATACAACTACCCACTACACATTAAATGATAATACTTCTTAATCCACGTGCTCAAAAGCAAATGAGACTCTTAAGTTGGGACGGAGGGTGTATTTTTAAAATTATATACCGTACCCCCAAAATTAATTTCCTGGATCCGCCCCTGATTTCATTAATTGTGTTTTAAAGAAAATATTTTCTTACTTTATGTACAAATAATAATATATTGATGTAATAAAAAATTACTCTAATAAATTATAATAATAAAATAAAAATCCAATTGAATTGTAAAAGATAAAAAAGATAAAAATAAAAAAGTAAAACGAAAAAACAAGATTGAATTAGTTGGGTGCCACCGTATTTAGCATATAAGCACTTAAAAGCAGGTAGTAGGTTGCCCACGGATCCGCAAACTCCTATATGGTTTATATTTGATCCGACGGTCTCAAGTCTTTTCCTAATTTAAACTATAAAAAACTTTATTTAATAATAGTAGTTATAATTCTTAAAAATATATTTTGAATTTTTTAAGACGAATTTTTTCAACCACTACACTTTCGAACTAGCTAGCTACCAATACTATAAAAAAATAATAATAATAAAATTAAAAAAAAAATGGATTGGAGGTTGTCTTATAGATCCAATTCAATGCATCACATTTACATAATATATTTTAAAAATAATATACAAATATAATAAGTAAATAAAAGTGCTACACTCCACACACATTATACACTCATAATAAGACATTTATATTAATATATATACAACCAAAGAAAACTCGACCATGTATAGTATATTACAAAGTGTTCTTTTCATTATATGTATGCGTCCAAAAAAGAATAAATGAGGGGAATATTGATTTGGTGTTGACATTTGAGAATGGAAGTGTTGATAATGCATTACTTACACTTAACAATCCCTCTCATTTTCAGGGATATAAATATTTTTCATCTTTTTAAAATTGTATATAATTTGTTATTTGAACGACTCATAATGCGTTTCTTTTGACGTGGATCCAAAAAAATTTAATCCTAAAAATTCTAGATAATGTTATATTATTTGTCATCCATTTAAATTAAAACTAAAAATGAAAATACAATGAAAATTTATTTACAACACATTAAAATAGATACATTTGTTAATTACGTCAAAAAAATAGAAGTATATTATATTCAAACGAGACGGAAGAAGAACGACATACATTTGTTAATCCTTGATTTATTACAAGTTGAACTTAATAATTGAGCTTTGTATTTAGGATCTAACTTTTCTAACTTAACTTGTCTCGGAAAAAAATATCTTATTATAATAACTTTAATTTCCTTTTAATTGATTCTACGTGAAATATTCTACTCTCTCTTGTCTTGAAAAATATTTTACTATATTTTTTTTGGGTGTCCTACAAATCATTTTATATTGTTTTTATTAAAAGTAGTAAAAAATATATTATAATAGTACATACTTTTTACCAGCATCCTAATATAATATTTACTTTTTAATACATTTTAAAAAATTTACATATTATTTTCATTAAATTAACTAATTTTTTTCTTACTTTATATATTAAATTTTATTTCTTAAACTTCACACCTAAAAATATTTGAAATACATTGCAGAATGCGAAAACAGAGGGAGTAATTTGTTGTAGTTTATATATAGTATAACTTATTTTATTATTGTAGTTTATATTTTATAAGTATATTTGTACTTCATTCTTATAGTTTATATTATAATCATTTAGTTCAAATCTATTTTACTTATAAAATTAAATTAGGGTTTACCTTAGAAAATCAAATTTTAAAATACTAATTATCTTTTTAAATTATAATTTAAAAAATTAAATATTATATCCTCTTATTAAAATTGGGTAGATACATTCACATGCCAAGAAATGTGAATGTGTACAAACACATGACTCAGTGCAGTGGCAAAATATAAAAGTGTATACATCACTCATTCATATTATATATTCCAAGTACCATTTTTGTAGCTTGTCATAATTTGACTTTTCATGACATTTTGTGACAACTCATGTCTATAATTATTCTTTTGGAATTTATCACCCATTAATTATTAGCTTTCAATATATCTCCGACCCCACACACATATATAGAAATGATAAACACAATATAAATAAATAATTAAAATGTGTAGTGTTATAAAGTCCTATATTGCGTATGATAAAAGATTTATGGGTTGATATCTCCGGTCGATGCATGAAGTTAATTTCTATATGCTTTATTTGTATTAATTTTATTTAGTCATACATATATTTCTTAATAAATAGGAGTATATAAAATTAATTCACTAAAAATTACAATTTAATGTGTGCAAGGACGCTTGCAAAAAAATAGATTTATTTATAAATTTAAAATACCTAATATTTTATTATTTAATCTTATTTGTAAACATATTTAAATTACTTATGAAATCAAACTATAAATACATACGGTTGTGTGATTATATAACTTGTTATGTCAACATCTGAGTTGTGACCACTCACGCTATTAAATAATTGATTTTAGAATTTTGAATCTACTATTTTAATTTTAAAGTTATCCGAAACATAACATAGAATTATATAATTTTATGTGAAATTGTTGAATCAACTAAGAATCCCTAAAATCATGGATAAGAAATAATATATATGGGAAAATATTTTATTCACTCTCATGTATTGTAAAGTGTATTACAACCACTATTTATAAGTTTACTTATTTGCTAATGAGCAGTAACAACTAGGGAACCACATTTATTATCAGAATCATTTCGACATCAATTATGCCACTATCAGTGTAATAGGCATATTATACTCCAACAACATATTATACTCCAATAGAAATTAAACACCCAATATTTACCACTACCATCTAAGCATGTAAATTTGGTAAATTGCAAGAAACAATTTACATGACAGACTGAATCAAGCTGTTCGTTATTTTTTTTTTATTATTATTTTTTTTTCAATTACAAATTCAAAATTTTCAAGCCAGAAGAGATTCTATGGTATGCAATACATGCATTATCATTACATTGTGAGGATAGTGGTTGCATAAATCTAAATAATCTAGAAATGGCCTGCCCTATCTTACAAGCCCTAAAATTGGATCTTGGTAAGAATTTATCTTTTCAAAAGTTAGGTTCGAAGACAAAGATTGTGGAATCACACAACCCATGTATCGTATAGGACAAATCCAACTTACGTATGTTTTTTAAATACCATAGCAGCTTCATGTAAATTACTACCAGCGAAGCCCTTCACCCACCCCCTCCCCCACCCAACCCCACACACAAAAAGAGAGAGAGAGAGAGAGTCAGAGAGAAGAAGAAGATGAACATGGCTTCCTCTGCAGCTTTGTGGGGTAATCTGTTTCTTCTTGATCTTGATGAAAGATTTTGTTCAATGTTTTCTGCTTTAATTATCTTTTCATTATTTAACTTTTTCCTTCAATAGTCAGATACTTTTAATGAGTTTTGTTTTTCAGTAAATTCAATAATTTGAATATGTTTGTGTGCTGTCCACTTGAATGATTGCACTTGGACTTAAAGAGTGACTAAAAACAAGGAAAAAGCAAGAACGTATGATAACTGCAGATTTTAATTTAGCATTAAAGTTTCATTTTGGCTAACTGCCTCAAAGGTTATGTTTTTCTAATGCATTACAATATGATATTCACAGGGGAGCATCCTTGGTTGCATGGAGATATATTCGACATGGGATCATCGTCTACATTGAGAACCATCATTGATTACTTCAATCTATTCACTTCATTTGTTTTTTATCTTACTCTTCTTGTAATGAAGAGAAGTGGTTGCAGAGAGACCAGAAGAGATTGGTTTAACACAGCTGTTTCGTGTTGTTGTGCTCTTGTCAGCATAGAATATTATGCAGTTTTTGTTTATGGTCTCATCACTGAAAGCGAAGGATCTAGTCGAACGAACTTGTTCGTGTTCTTCGGTAGAGGGCTGATTTGGACCACCTTATTTTTTTCTGTAATCCTTCGAGGATCCAAATGGATTGCTGCTCTGAAATCTGCTTGGTGGATCATCTTCTTTCTATTGAATTCATTATTTAACATCATGGATTTAGTTAAAAATCATCAAATGCAGATTCTAGAAGTTGCACCTTGGCTAGCAAGTTTGATGCTTTTCATTTCTGCTTTGAGGAATGTTTATGTTTTTGTTAAATCTCAATCTCTCTCAGAAAAAGGCCTCTTGGAATCTCTACTGGTTGAAGAATCAGACAACTACTCTGTTGGTCTAGGTGAAGCCTCATTTATTAGTAAATTGTTGTTTTCTTGGATAGATCCATTGCTTCGTTTAGGTAACTCTAGACCTCTAACTCTTGATGATATTCCTTCTTTGGGATCTGATGATGAAGCCCTTCTGGCTTATAAGAAATTTCACGAGGCGTGGCGTCGTTTAGAAGACGAAAAGGGCTCAAAAAGCTTGCAAAATTCTGTCAGTTGGGCTATTGCAAGAGTTCACTGGAAAGATATGATAATTTTAGGAATTCTTGCATTAGTTAGGACAATAGCTGTTGTGGTTTCACCATTGATGCTTTATGCTTTTGTCAGCTATTCAAATCTTGAGAATAAAGATCTGAAGGAGGGTGCTTTCTTGGTTGGATTCTTGATTGTTCTGAAAGTTGTCGAGTCTTTATCGTATCGACAGTTTTACTTCTATTCTAGAAGAATCGGAATGAGAATGAGATCAGCTCTAATGGTGGCAGTTTACCAGAAGCAGCTCAAGCTTTCGAGTTCAGGGAGGCTAAGGCACTCAACTGGTGAGATAGTTAACTACATTGCAGTTGATGCATATCGAATGGGAGACTTTCCCATGTGGTTCCACGTGGGGTGGGTTTCAGTGGTTCAGATTTTCTTAGCCATAGCTGTCCTATCCTCCATTGTAGGCCTCGGTGTACTTCCTGGTTTAGTACCTTTCATCATCTGTGGTCTTCTCAACGTACCGTTCGCGAAGCTGTTACAGAAGTATCAGAGTGAATTCATGGTTGTTCAAGACAGGAGGTTGAGATCACTGTCTGAAACTCTCAACAACATGAAGATAATCAAGTTGCAATCATGGGAAGAGAACTTTAAAGGCTTGATTGACAGCTTTAGAAAGAGTGAGGTCAACTGGCTGACGGAAACTCAGTACTTGAAAACATACGGCACAGCAATGTACTGGATGTCTCCAACGGTTGTTACTTCGGTCATCTTCTTCGGATGCGTGCTTTTCAAGAGCGCCACTTTGGATGCCGGCACGATTTTTACAGTCATGGCTGCACTTAGGACCATGTCTGAACCTGTTAAGTTGATTCCGGATGCTCTATCCACTTTGATTCAAGTCAAAGTGTCCTTCGACAGGATCAACTCTTTCATGCTTGAAGATGAACTCAAATCCAAAGATTTTCTTACAGCAGATACACCAGATTTAGGCCACATCATCCTCATAAAAGATGGTTGTTTTAGTTGGGATGCAGAGACAACTACTCCGACCCTACAAGGTTTATCATTGGAAGCAAGACAGGGCGGAAAGATTGCAGTTTGTGGGCCTGTTGGTGCGGGGAAGTCGTCGCTTTTGTATGCTATTCTTGGTGAAATACCAAAAGTATCAGGAAGTGTAAGTCACCATTCACCACCAAAACTGATCTAATTTTTGAAGATCTTGTTTTTAATTTTTGTTGATATTGTTTTCAGGTGAGTGTTCTTGGATCAATTGCTTATGTTTCACAAGGTTCGTGGATCCAAAGTGGGACGGTTCGCGATAATATACTCTTTGGAAAGGCGATGGACAAGGCCAAATACGAGGAAGCTATTAGAGTGTGTGCTTTAGACAAAGATATTGAAAGTTTTGACTGTGGTGATCTGTCTGAGATAGGGCAGAGAGGCCTCAATCTGAGTGGAGGGCAGAAGCAGAGGATTCAGCTCGCTCGAGCCGTGTATAATGATGCTGATATCTATCTTCTTGATGACCCTTTTAGTGCTGTAGATGCACATACAGCAGCAACTCTTTTCAATGTAAGAATATTAATATGTTTTGAGAGCATTTTCTTGACATAAATAAAGTCTAATGAATTGTGATTTTTGAAGGATTGTGTCATGACTGCTCTAGCAAAGAAGACAGTGATTCTTGTGACTCATCAAGTGGAGTTTCTCAACAATGTTGATAATATTCTGGTAATGAAATTTACTTAAATGTTATGATAGTTTATTAACTGTGAGTCTGTGATGAGATAATTTTGAATGAGACACTGATTTTATGAGATTTTATAAGTAAAACACTCAACAATTATGAATTTCTTTTTTTTGGGGTGGGGGATGCTTCTGTTTTTAGCATTTTCAGATAATTTATTTAACTTTTTCCTAAAAAAGAAAAAAGAAAAGAAAAGAAAAGAGAAGTGTATATTTTCTGTTAATTACTTGGAAATTTTAGTTGGGGTTATCAAATCAGTATGTGAATTATAGATTTTGATCAACAATGTCATTGTCACTTTTTATTTTTAACAAGAAAGAAGCAGCTGTATATGATCGATGGTTCTCAATTATTTTTGGCAAAATATGTTTCGAGTATTTGGGGAAAACTTGAATAAGACACACCCAGAGGGTTCTCTTTTTTTCTCCATTTTGGTCGTCCCACCCAAATGGTCCTCTTTCCTTTTTTATACACATGGGTCACACACTCACCCACTAATACAATTAAAACATGGGGTCCACACTCCCACTAATACAACTACTCACTACACATTAAATAATAATACTCAATCCGTGCAAGAAAGTAAAATACACCCTTGGTGCGGGAGGGAGGGAGTATTAAATGTTAAAAAGTGAACTATTTAATGAATACAATATAACTCTTAAAATAAATTAAAAAGTAATAAAGTCTTAAATAATGAGACACTGATGAGATCATTTTGATAATATTCTGGTAATGAATTTTACTTAAATATTAAGATAAGTTTTTTTACACAAATGGGACTATAGTATGCTAAGTGTGTGCATGGTTTTAGGTTATGGAAGCAGGACACATCATTCAATCAGGAAACTTTGAGGAACTTCTTGTTGCTGGGACTACCTTTGAACACCTTGTAAATGCTCATAAAAGTTCCATCGGATCACTAGATGCTTCGTCCGGTTCAGATCATCACGAGCAACGAGTAGAGCAGACCGATAAGCCTTCCAACAGAGAAGAAAGGGAAGGAGAAATCGTGACAAAGCCAAGAATTCAGTTGACAGAGGAAGAGGATAAGGAAGTTGGAGATGTTGGTTGGAAAGCTTTTAAGGATTACATTACTATTTCAAAGGGATTAACCTATGCTTGTTCATCCACAGCATCACAGTGTAGTTTTGTCTGTTTTCAAGCTGCAGCCAGTTTCTGGTTAGCTCTTTCGGTTCAAAATCCTGAGACGAACCGTGTTTTCATCATTGGAATCTACACACTAATATCATTCACAAGTGCTGTCTTTGTCTATTTAAGATCACTATTCGCAGTTCTGTTGGGACTCAAAGCATCAAAAGCCTTCTTCTCCGGCTTCACCAATTCCATCTTCAACGCTCCTATGCTCTTCTTCGATTCCACCCCAATTGGAAGGATACTAACACGCGTAAGACACACCACACACACTTCCATCTCTTTTTAACTTGCATTGTTCAATTCGTGCTTCCAACACGTGGTTTTCATTTGTTCTTGTCTTGATCAGGCCTCATCTGACTTAAGCGTGTTGGATTTTGACATCCCGATTGGATTCTCATTCGTCATGGCTGCCTTAACTGAGACCGTAGCAACAATATGCATCATGGCATCTGTCACATGGCAAGTTCTCTTTGTAGGCATATTTGCAATGATATCCTCAAAATATGTACAGGTAATCAATCACATTATGAGAACACTTTAAACCTTAAATT
Source organism: Pogostemon cablin (assembly GCA_023678885.1). NCBI lineage: Eukaryota > Viridiplantae > Streptophyta > Magnoliopsida > Lamiales > Lamiaceae > Pogostemon > Pogostemon cablin. The sequence continues at coordinate 3,074,338 of CM042960.1, read as the reverse complement.
TGTCGATGATCAATCTTATCTCAACACAATGTGTTTAAACACGAGTCTTGTCGGATGAAGGAATACTACCAAAAATCAGCAGGGGAGCTGATGAGAATTAATGGAACAACAAAAGCCCCAGTAATGAATTATGCATCTGAGACAGCACTCGGAGTAGCAACAATAAGAGCATTTAAAGTAGCCGATAAATTCTACTTGAACTACCTTAAACTTGTCGACACAGATGCAAAGGTTTTTCTATCCTCAAACGGCACCCTGGAGTGGCTCGTTTTGAGAACCGAAGCACTTCAGAATCTTACCTTATTTACAGCTGCAGCATTTTTAGCCTTGTTTCCCAATAACTACATAGCTCCAGGTACATGTTCATAAGTAGTACAAACATATGATCATTTAACATGAATGTGAGTTCAAAGACTTTCAAGCTTTTATACTCATTGAGTGTTGCTGATTTCTTTTGTTACAGGGCTTGTAGGACTCTCTCTTTCTTATGCATTCGCACTGACCGGTACTCAGGTGTTTTTGTCTCGATGGTATAGCAGTTTATCTAACTACATCGTCTCCGTTGAAAGGATCAAACAGTACATGAATATCCCTCCACAGCCACCGGCAGTGATACCAGATAACAGGCCTCCAACTTCGTGGCCTTCGAAGGGCAGAATCAAACTACTGGACTTAAAGGTGAGAACTCGAATGATTTTCATGGAACATTGCTAAGCTTCCTTCAACATGGAAAAATATATATGTATCCGATTTACTTATGCCTCTTCAGATACGCTATCGCCCTAATGCTCCAATAGTCCTCAAGGGGATCACCTGCACTTTCAAAGAAGGGAGTAGAGTGGGAGTGGTGGGAAGAACTGGAAGTGGGAAAACTACACTGATCAGTGCTTTGTTTCGCCTAGTTGAGCCTCTAAGCGGGCGAATCCTCATAGATGGGCTTGATATTTGTTCGATAGGCCTCAAGGATTTAAGGTTGAAACTCAGCATCATTCCTCAAGAGCCTACTCTTTTCCGGGGAAGTGTAAGGACAAATCTTGATCCATTAGCCCTTCATTCTGACAATGAGATATGGGAGGTGAGTTCCATAAATAATTATACACTTAGAAATTGCATTGCATAAATCATAATCCTTGATGATTGTCAGGCTTTGAATAAGTGCCAGCTTAAGTCCACAATCAGTAAATTGCCAAACTTGCTGGACTCTTCTGGTAAGACCAACACAAACTGAAACCTTTGTTAAACAGTGATCAATGGAGACATGACATGGGGCTTGTTTCGATGCAGTGAGCGACGAGGGGGAGAACTGGAGCATGGGACAGAGACAGCTCTTCTGCCTGGGAAGAGTCCTTCTCAGGCGGAACAGAGTCTTGGTTCTTGATGAGGCGACGGCCTCAATAGACTCCTCCACGGATGCAATCCTACAGAAGATAATCAGGGAAGAATTTGCCGAGTGTAGTGTAATAACAGTGGCACACCGAGTTCCAACTGTCATAGACAGTGACATGGTCATGGTTCTATCTTATGGTAACGTTGAAACGTGTATTTATCTTGTATATATATACGTATATCATTTACTTGAATATAGATGAGAGATGATAAGTTTGTGTTATTCATTGTTTTCTTGCAGGGGAGCTTGTGGAGTACGATAAGCCTTCAAAGCTTATGGAGAGTAGTAATTCATCTTTTTCAAAGCTTGTGGCTGAATATTGGTCGAGTTGCAACAGAAATTATTAGAGTTATTGAAAGGTTTTATTCGACTAAGAATATAGTAAACAGGGCAAAATCAAGCAAGGCATGAATTTTCAATGTGTCGATTGATTATAATACCACCATTTTATTATGTAACACTAAAAATTCATCTAAAAGCTAAGCTGATAGAGATGGAAGTGTTTGAACTTGGACCTTTATTAACCATGGACTTTGATACCATGTTAAACGACCACCTCATCAACAAGCTTAAGCTGATAGGGAGATGAATTGTTTAATATTTAATCAAATCAAACAATCAATCACTCTTAATAGTCATAAGTTGAGAAGCCAGAGAAAATGGGAAAAAAAAATTGAGGCATGAAATTCATCACAGGGTACAATTATTGGGAAATGGGAAAACAGTTGCATATAAAGAGCAGTAGTTTTACATGAAGACCAAATTAAGTTTGGAGGAGTTGAAACAGGCAGAAGTCCCCATAAGAGCGTCGTAGCTCCGACGAACAAGACGCTGCTTCCAAAAGCTGGCAGCCCTTATGATACGGTGTAGGCATTCTTTGGGTGAGTGTTGATTCCAAAAAATGAGAAAGAAATATTCATGTGTACAGAATGGAGAAAATGATACGACAAAGGGAACAAGGTAAGTAGTATCCCTCTATCATCTGAAATTTCATTTGATCTCATCTGATAGGATTACATCCACCATTTTACTAGATGATGACAAAATGATGGATGTTATGCTGTCATCCTCATCTGACATAGTCATTCAAATAACATGGTGGTTTCTTTATGCGATCAGGATTTCTTTTGATAGGTTCTTTATGGGCCTGGGTAGGAGGAATTCTTGGGCTTGAGTCTGAACCTCGGCCGTATCAGGGACACTGCTGCAACATGGACAAGAGTTAGATTTACATGGTTTGGGCATCGAAATAAAGCGTAGTTTTGTTGAACAAAGATTGAAATAAGGTTGGAGTAAGAGTTACAGTGAAGTTGAAGCAGTGGCTGAAGAGTCCATATCCCAGCAAGAGTTGACTAAGTTGAGCTTGGCTGATAAGGAGGCCTTACGTAGTAGACGAGGTGGCAGGGAGTTCAAAAGCGGGCAGCCTATGATTGTCATTTTTATCAGTTGAGGCATGAGCTGCACATCTGCATATTCTCCTTCTTCGGGTGTTATGTCCACCCAAACTTTCCACTTGGGGCAGTGATTGAATGTCAGTTCCTTCAGGCATGGAAACGCGACAGATGAAGATATGGTGGATATTCCCAAGAACTCTGGACCCACATATTGCAATCCATGCATTTCAGCCATATAGATCTCTTCCAGGAGTGGCAGCATCCCCAGAGACGGCAATGATGAAAGGTGATTGAAGTTATACAGCTTGATGGACCTTAGCGATCCGAGGGATGTGATCCAATCCGGAAGTATGAGGCCGTTGTATAACCAAATATCCAGCTCCTTGAGGTGTTGATGCGGCTGCAGAGCATCTAATACGTCCACCCGTGATGCCTCCTCATCAGCCATCTCATCCTCAAATATGATATGAAGTCCCTCAATGTGTTCCTTTTTCTTCAATTCTGCCATCTGCGCATCTCTAACCACTTCATCCAAATGATCACCCTCACCTAACCTGATTTTCAGACTTAGAAATCCTTCCAGTCGGTTCAAGTCTTTCAACCATCCTAACTTGCTCCAACCGCTCCCTCCACAGTACTCATTCAACGTGCGAAGACCAGCCAACTGTGCAACCCCTTCAGGAAACTGCTTTAGACAAATAGTACCCAAGTTAAGGAGGTGTTGGAGGTTTGTGAGCATGTGGATTCCTTGAGGAAGTTTGGAAAGCCTTGTGCAGAACTTAATGTTCAAGGTGCGTAATTCATGCAAATCACATATGCTCTCTGGCAACTCCGTCAAAGATTTATTAGAGCTCGGGTCGAGGAGTCTCAAATGAACCAAATTCTCAATTTCTATTGGAACCTCCTCAACATAGAATCTTAGAAACTGCAATTTAGTAAGCCTGCAGATGGTCTTAGCATCTTCTCTGGACAATTTATGGCCAATGATAACTTCCAACCATCTCAGGTTGATCAAGTTGTCCACTCCCCGCGGAATACCTTGCATCGTACCCCTTATCCACAACACCCTAAGACCTCTGAGGCAACCACAGGTGGTTGGAAAAGAATGATCTGTGTCCCAAACTAAGCTACGATATAATTTGGCAGTGGCAACCACACGAGAATCACACACTTGGCAAGTTGTCTGCTTAAAATCCACATTGCGCCTCTCCCTGAGATATTGAGTAAAGCTATGCATAAGACCATGCATTTTACACATTCTTATTTGTCCGTCCCAAGTTTTCGTCACCTCTGCAACTAGAGAAGACATTGTTAAATTCTTAAAATACAGGGCCCCAACAAGTTCCATGTCACTTCCGCTCCCAACACTAGAGCCCAAATAACCTAGCGCTATCCAATTCTCTATCAGTTTCCCCACATCAATCCATGAGGCTTCAGGAAAGAAGCTAAAATATGAGAAGCAATACTTGAGTATTGGAGATAATTCATTGTAACTCAACTGAAAATGATGAAAGGGACCTTCGTCTAAATCTTTCCATATTTCTGCCATTAGTACACTCTCCCACTCTTTTCGAGTGTTTTTAAAGCGCAGAACACCTCCCAAAGTCTTTATTGCAAGAGGCAAGCCACCGCACCTCTTAACTAGCCTCATACCAATGTGTTGGAGAAACTCATCGTCTTCATTTCTTCCCAGGAGAGCCCTTTCATGGAAAAGTGACCAAGAATCCTCTTCTGATAGAAACCTTAGTTGGAATATGTAGTCTTCCTTTGAGCTCATCATCCATGCAACCGATGAATTTCTTGTTGTCACCAAAACCCTGCTACCAACCCCGCCAAATGTCAGAGAGTTTATCAAGTCCTCCCATTTGGTGTCGTGATCTGCATTACATACGTCATCCAAGACAAGAAGAAACTTTCTCCCCGAAATGGAATCTCTTAAATGTTGTAAAACCAAACCCTGATCCAAATGAGTTGCATTCACCTTTCCTACACTCTCAATAATTTTTTTGGCAATTCCAACCTCATCAAAGGAATGAGAAACATAGACCCACAGTCTTAAATCAAAACAGGAACACACTTGACTATCATTGTAAACTAACTGCGCCAGAGTTGTCTTCCCAAGTCCCCCCATACCCACTATAGACAAAACTTGTATACCTGATTCAAGTCCACTGGCCACAAGTTTGTACACAATATATTTCCTTTCTTCCTCTCGACCATACACCGTGTCCTGAATATCAGAAGTAGATGGAACTTGCCAAGCATGACTAGCGGTGGGATCAGGCATCACAAATCTGAACAAATCTTTTTCCAAAGAAATCCTATGAAGTCGTTTGTCCATAATTCGAATTCTCTTGGTAAGATTACGATGAATGGCAGATTTAGTCAAATACAAACCTGGAGATCGGATAAAAGATCGTACCTTTCGCTTAAAAGGAGCAACCACAGCATCAATTGATTCGCGCTCCCTCTTGAGTTTAAGAACAGAGTGCTCCCATTCGTCCAGAAAATCCTCCATCACGTCACATGTCTGTTCCAGATCCAACAACCATTCATCCACCGGTTTCTCCTTTAATCTTCTCCGCTCGGCATCATACAACACATTTCTGATCGTTTCCAGCAGTAAACTAATATTGCTCAGCTCCTCCTCTATGCCTCTCACATAATATACTTCCTCTGACTCGGGATTTAAATTGTTGATGGCTGTCACTCGCTCCATCACAATGGATACACTAACTTCCGCCATCTGCTCTTATCCAACTCAATTTCTTAATTCAACTCAGTTTGATTAAAATTCGATTAAGGTGAGATAACTTGTTTTGTATGTGTTAGGTTGGATGTATTAAGAAAACATGTAGCATGTGAGGTAAATAATAAAGGAGTCTTGTTGGGAGATGAAGAAAAGTGGAGTAGATCTTGTTTTTTAGGTTAGGAGAACTAGAGTTATCAAAATTGGATGGAAAATTAATCTCATACATCTCCTCAACCATTAGTGAATTACAGACAATTTTACAGAAAGAGCCAAGAGATACATAGCATAAAATATCAGGTTTTGGTAACGACTATATCAATAATTTATCCCCAACTTGTTTCTCTATTTATAAATTAAATCAAGTTGATTCCCTCCTTTTCTAACAACCAATAAATCGATCCTCTTTTCTTCTAAAAGTAAACAACTCACCCAATTAAGTATTACTCAATTCTTACTGGACAAATTGGTCTGTCGATAACTACAAATTAATATTTTGCTACTTCGCCCAATGGCGACTTTTACATTTTTTTTAAAAACTTTTTTTATTGCAGTCGTGAGTTGTCAAACACAAACTCAGCTCAAACTTCTGAGATGAATTGAATCTGGTTTGTACCTATTCACAAATGCTTATTTTTGCAAAATTATTCTTCAATGGATAAAAATTACTCTTTATAATTAATAGTATTACTCCTTTAACTCATTATCAAAACAATTTCAGGCTCTACTAGGCACAAAGTACTAGCTCCCTCTAACTTTGATTCTCAATTTCGTCCACTAGGTACGTTTAGTTGTTTCGGGTACGAATAGCCGGCCCTTTCTCATTACTCAGACTCATCCCTGGCAAAAATATCAAACGCCTACCAAATATACAATATATATATACACATTTGTATTTCTGGAGGGTAGAGGTTGGTTCACATGGAAGGAGATCAGGTGGTGAGCTCATACCTGCGGAGCAAATTGTCCTCTAGAATAGATGAAGCAGAAGCAGAGATGAGCAGGCATTTGCAGATAATACCGCGGTTTCGATCCATTGGGAGGCTAATTGACAGCTTGGATGAGGATTGGGGCGATAAGACGGAGTTGCTGAACCAACTCATAAGTGCCCTGTCAGAGTGCGTCGTCTTCGCCCACCGGCAGAGCACGGGAGCAGCCGTGTATAAGGTCCTCAAAGTCATGAGAGGGGTAGTGTTCGAGAGGAAGATGAGAAGCAGGCTGGATGAAATCGAAGGGAAGATAAAGAACAGTGGTCATAGGGGAACATTGGGGGAATCTCAGCACACACACACACAGCCCGATCTCCCCAATTTCCCAGCAGCCCCTACAATTTGGGGATTTGAATCGGAGGTTGCGGAAATCGAGAAATCGCTTGCAGGAGGAGGAGGGTGGCAGCAGTTCACGGCGATAGGGATTGTTGGAAGATGTGGTTGCGGGAAAACAGCATTAGCCCAGAAGGTACTTGGCAGCAGCCGAATAGAAGAAATGTTTTCTCCGATTATCTATGTACGCTTGTCGACGATGCTGAAAGAGGAAAGCTCGGATCTGAGGGTGACGATTCTGAATTTCATTCTGCGAGAAATAAGAATAGGGCAAGAGCAGGGGCAGGAGGATGGTGATTACAGCGTTGTTAAACTCCTGGAAAGGGTTCAGGTTGGATTAATGGAGAAGAGATATTTGATCGTCCTGGACGACGCGTGGCGGATGGATGAGTGGTTCGCGGATCTGCCCGGCAAGGGCCGCCCCACCGCGGAGTCGTTCAGTCAAGGCCTTCCCAAAGGGAGCGGCGGTGCAGTTATCGTGACTAGCCGTTCGGAGAGTGTGATCAGAGGGATGGTGGGGGAGAAGCACGTGATCCGGCCCCATCTGAGCGATGAAATCTGCTGGGAGGTCTTCACCCACGCTGTGCGGCAGTTGGAGCTGATCCACCCAGAACATCCCAAGCTCATCCGCATCAAACACTTGATCATCAGAAACTGCGCCGGCCTCCCCCTTGCTGCCATCACTTTGGCAAATGTAATTGCTAATTTAATTTCTGATTCATCGTCCCAATAAAATCTCTTAACTCTGCTGTTTCATCATTAATTAATACAACTTATTAATTTCCACACTATTCTTTTAATTTTATGGCATTCCTTTGATGAAGAGATATACAATTTAATACAATGTTTCCCAAACATTACAAATAGAAATGAATTCGAGATGTAATGGGTCCAATAGTTGAGGGGCTGGGCTGACACATGCTCCTTGAACAAAATTTTTCTCGTGTGTCCAGCTTCAATTCGGAACTATTGTCCCAAGCCAAAATGAACCATGAGCAACCACACAAAGGTGATGAGTTCTCCACCAAGGCAAAGCTGTCGACCGTGGGAGTGGGAGTGTCCAGCCGCATAACACAAGAGCTCCACCCAGATTCTGCTCATCATCTCCCATCTCCCCTTCTCCTCCAGCTTTCTCAGATCATGGGCCAGCACACAGGCGTCAAACAGCAGAGATTTGCTTCTGTCTCCCTTCACCACTCTAGGTTCCACCACTGTCTTTACCTTCAGAAGCTTTTCACAGGCATCTTTCTCCGGCTCTTCACTAGTCACTAACTCCGCTCCCCATCTCTCAAACAAGTTTCTAGCTTCCTCACACGTATCTTGAAACCTGATCTGTGCGCAGACATCAAGGTAGGCTTCAGAACGACAAGATATAGCATGTAGTCTGATAAGTCCTTGCAGAACTTGCGGTTGAGATCATCTCCAGAGCTGGTGAAGTAGCTGATTTCAGTGGCTATGTGCCAGAGGAGCAGGCTCTCGTCATACTCAGCTTCACTCACGCTGGACGAAATCGAGAAATGCTCGTAATGAATCGGGTAATACCTGAGAACCCATTCACCTCTAGCTGAATATTTTTCTTTGATTTCATCTCTAGTTTCTGCTTTCTTGGCCTTTCCTTTTAGCTCCTCAAAAATGAATTCCTTCAGTCTTTCATCACACTTGGTATCCTTGGCGTACAGAAACCCGTCCAGAGCATCTTTGAAATTAAAAAAATGGGCTAATATGTTGAGACACCAGCAGAAGCACCCACAGAAGCACCCGCCGAGGCACATGCAGCGACGTTTCTTGAGGCAGAATCTCATAAAGACGTGCTGAGACATGGTATTAGACCAGCGGGTGTTTGTCTTAGCCCATGGAAGACTGGAGAGTACTGAAGACACCGCTGGCTTGGCCGAAATAATAGACCTGAGATGATAAAGATGTAGGAGCTCACCAAGTCCAAACAAACAGCCCCACCAAGCAAAATGTAGGTAACAATTTTGTCCAAGAGGGAGACGTCATGTTGGGGACGTAATGCAAATGTGACAAGGCAAGCAACCAGCAGAAGAGTGCAAAGAAAACGGCATGCGTATCCTTTTTTGCAGTGCAATACTCCATACTAGGTGTACAGCACATCGTACATCAAATTTAGCTCCACCTCCATAACCTCGAATGCAGCAACAGCTCCGCGATTTAAGAAGAAGTTACTGCTATCAATGCGCTCATGGAAGCTAAACATGTGATCCACAATGAGTCCCTTAAAAACATTGAAGTATTGGTACCCATGAGCAAGGGGGGTGGAGTCATGGCTTTCCGTTGATGACGAAGACATGGCGTTTGCTGGATTTCCTCATCGAGGTTCATCATCCGTTATTATGTCGACGGGGATGTTAGAATCCTTGAGCACCGAGTATTCCTCCATGAACTGAGCATAGTTTGGTTCGGGATCCGGCTTCTGTAGGAGGGACTTCTTGAAATTAGGCAGGCATGCAGAATACAGAGCAACCGTTCGCTCTGCGTACTTACATGATCCAGCAAAGAACATCAGCACCGTTGGTAACCAGAAATCATTTGGCAGGGATTGAAAGAACACATAAAAAACTAATACAATCTGGATGAGGAATCCAAACAAATGCCTGATCCACAATTCGTTATCCTCGAGGGAGAAAGCAGTGATGGCATCGGGTCCGCCCAGGTGTAGCAGGAGAAATGGAGCCCAGAATACGGACAGATGTTTATTAACAGCATTCGTTCCGGAGCTGCCGTGAGTTTGGCCTCCGGAAATGAGTCCGACTAAGAATGCAGCGACCCAATCGGCGAGAAGATAAAACAACCAGATTGCGGCTGACAGTACACCCGATTTTCCTCTTGTCTTCCGTAAATTTGATAGAACTATTAGCAGTATTTGAAGTGAAAGGCTAAGAAGGACGAAACAACGTAAATTCCACTCATCCCACAGTTGTCTCCCCTTGCTTGACATCGATCGTGTTCCTGCAGAATTACTTCATAGGTACAAATATAATCAAAAGAGAGTGAATGTCATCTACACTCTATCAATCTCAACACCACTTTATCTATCTATCCCTGTTTACCACATTAGCATTAACTATGCTTATGGGTTCAAAATTAAGCAAACAACTCACTTCATTCGTAGCTTTAAATTAGAATTATATATATATAATTCCTCCCTCAATGCAGAAACCCCTCAACTAGAATTTCTAACCTACTTATGAAACCCAAAGTTCATTGCACATTCAAATCCATATCTTCAACAGAACCCAAGAGCTATTCCATGATGTTAAAAATACGTTGACAGGAAGTTGAGTTGGGAAATTACCTGAATTAGATGTTGGCAGCTGGGGAGCGAAAAGACGAGCAATCGTTGATCTGCTGCGCCCTTGACGTCTAAGTTTCCTATGAGAACGCTTCTGCAGGTGACGCTTCACCAAGTCGGATCCACCGTTACGGAATTGTGTTTCATCTACTATTTCACTCTTGGATGAATGTCACTTTTACCAAATAAAGAAATGAAAGATTAACTGTTATCCTAAGTTAGTTTAACTCACCCTTCAACAAATAAGGAAATATTAATCTCAATAAATCACACGAAAATAGGATTTTAAGTATATTGAGTTTACAATAAAAAAATCATATTCAATAAAAATCACCAATACTCTATTAGTGACAAATTTTCTTCTCTTCAAATTCTTTTAGAAAAAAATAATAAAGATAAAAAGAGTATCTTTATATTATCTCAATATAAATGTAAATATGTTATAACTACTACGTATATTATTTTCAAAATTATTGTTTTAAAATTTAAAATTATTACCTTTTAATTATTACATTTGACAATCTCCCTTAAATTTTTGTGTTATTCAACCTACCACATGAGATTTGCATACCATTACATTTTTTTTCTCTTTTACATTTTTTTAATGCCTAAAACTTGTGTGTCGGCCGCCACACCATGAGCTCATATTTTTAGTATTAAATTGTATACACTTTAGTATAAAAACATGTATCCTTTATTTTTTGAAAAAAATAAAAAATATTAATGAAAAGTGTATAACATTTAGAACAAAATATTATATCATTATTAATTAAAATGTATACTATTTAGAACAAAATGGTATACTCTTACACACTTTGTGCACCTGGAAATACAAAAGATCAACCTTTTTATTTAAATGTCATTACATTTTTCACCTTTGTAAATTAATATCGAAATACAATTTATATATTCATTATATTACAAAAAATGATTCTCATTATATTTTTCATCTTTGTAAAATATCGAAATACAATTTATATATTCATTATATTAAAAAAATGATAATACGTAATTTACTTTATTTTTTACGGAATATGTTTTTTTATTATAAACTCAATATACTTAAAATCTTATTTCCTTTTTTTGTGTAATTAATTGGGATTAATATTTCCTTAAAGGATGATTTAAACTAGTGTTAAGATAGCAGTTAACCTCTCATTTCTCTATTTGGTAAAATGTACAAGTGACATTCATTCAAGGAGTGAAACAGTAGATAAAACACAATTCCGTAACAGGGATCCGACTTGGTAGTACTAATGCTGTATGTCAAAAAGGAAACATAAACCTTAACTTAAAAGGCAAAAACTCCTATGCACCCGGGCGCACGGACCACATTCCGTGTGCCTTTAGAAATTTGTGTTAAATTGTATACCCTTTAGTATATAGATGTCTACCTTTTATTTTCTAAAGAAAATTATTGTGTCTATCTGGGCGCATGGACAACACTACGTGCGCCTTTAGAATTTTGTGTTAAATTGTATACTCTTTAGTATAAAAATGTGTACCCTTTATTTTTTAAAGAAAAAAAATATTAATGAAAAGTGTATACCCTTTAGAATAAAATGGTGTACCTTTTATTAATTAAAGTGTATACCTTTAGACCAAAGCAATGTATCCTTACCCAAAATAATAAATTTCTAAAGGCGCATGGAATGTGTTCCCATACGCCCGGACGCATGCAAGCCTCACTCTAACTTAAAATAATAAAATGGTAAAATGTAATAATAATGATAATTATTCAATAAAAAGTGACATCTAATTAAAAGCTACTTAACCATTTTTTTTTTCAACTTAACCATTTTTTTTTTCAAGTGAAATAAGAATTATTATTACTTTACATAAAGTGGTTTGTTGTAATAGTGATGAGAGATGGATCATATGTCCTTTTTGCTAAAAATGGAAAATAGATACACTTAAAGTAAACGATCAAAATAACAAAATTGATACATCATGATCAGCGAATGGAGGAACTAAATAAAATGGGTCTCACAGTAAGCGGTGAGACGATCACACATAAGTGCAAAGGTCTAATTAAACTGGGTCTAATTTTAAAACGAGTATAACTTTAATTTTCTCTATCGTTTTGCTTGTGCTTACCTTCAAATTTTGAAAGATTAAATTGTTCCTGTTTTTCAAATCATTCAAATAGTACAATACTTTTTACAATAATCTCAAAAGTTATTTTAATTTCAACCTCATAACATTACTTTATATTTTATTTATTGCCTAAAAATACTAAAATATCTCCCAAATGTCAATAAAATTGATCAAAATGGGGGTGACGTGTGAGTTGGGACGGAGGAAGTATCTTTTATACCTGAACTAAAAAAAACCCGAATGTATTCAAGTAATAATGTACTTCCTCCGTCCCACAACAGAAGTTACATTTATCTATTTTAGACGTTCCACAATAAAAGTTATATTTTTTTATAGATGGAGTCCACACAAAACAATTAATATATATATATATATAGGTTCACACACAACACCCATAATACATTAAAAATAAATGAAATATTGAACATAGCCGGAAAGTTGGAGATACATTAGTGGAGCCACCACTAAGCTAATAACTTTGTTGACTCTGAAAAAAAACACAGTACTATTATAAATACAAGGGAAATTATAAAGTCAACAATTTTTGTCAAAATCAATTTTAATTTCTTATTTTTTGATTGGAGATCATGAGTCAATTCAATTAACGTCCATAACTGATCATCCAAATTCTACTCTGGATTACAAATACAAATTTAAATACGTATTCTAAAGAACGAAAAGTAAACCTTTAATATATAGCACTTCATCTATAAATATTAAGCACAAATCTATATTGTGTTCAGTAATCAACATCGGAATTAAATACTAGCTATATGTAACTTGGTTTAACAATTTTTTTTTAAAGATAATATACTTCAGAAAATATAACTCTTTGATGCAATATATTCATTAACTGAAACGAATGATATCAAGTCGAAGAAGATATCCTGAGAAATCAAATTTACCTTTAATTACTACTTCCTTCGCCATAAATTACGGCTAATGAATTCCACCATTTCCTCCTTTTTTTATTTTATAATTTTTTTTTTCATTTTGCCCTTAAATATATTATTCTCGAGTTCTTGGTGGTGGGTTAGGTAAACATGATCACGTTGCTTGAAGTTATTGAATTGTTCAATCGTTATAGTTAGTGATATCAACGGGCCGGGTACCATAGTACCCGGACCCGACCCGTTTTGAAAGTGCTTGCCCCAGACTTGTCTTGGACCCGCACGGGTCCTATTATGCAGCCCCAGACCCAAATGGGGCGGGTCCGCCCCGCCTCGCTCCGCTCTTTTTTTTTTTTTTTAAATTTATAAGACTTATTTGACACTCATAAATCACTAACTCTCTCATTTCATCATTCTCCATAGGTTCAAGTAATAGTTATGTAACAAAAATAAAATTCAAATTCAAATAATAATAATAATAAAATTAGTAGTAAAATATAGAATTTTAAATGATTATAAAAATAAAAAAATATAATATTTATATTTAATACGGGCCAGGGCGAGTACCCGTGGGTCTGAAGTGATACCCAGACCCGCCCCGTTTCAAAAGGATTCGGGGCAGACCCGCCCCATTTTCAGTTCGGGTCGAGTCTGGGGTGGCCTAAATTGTGCGGGCCAGGTGGGTACCCGCGAGTCCGGACAAATTACACCCCTAATTATAGTGAATCTTTAATTGATTTCATTTTAAGAAAAAAAACACTTTAATTATTAAATTAAATTCTTACATATATGCATTAAACGTCACTCATCATCGTTCAAATTTCTTACCAAGGACACACGTATAAAATGATATACATATATATTAAAATGATTATAGTCATACAATATACTCACTTAGTCTCATGTAATCTTCACATTTTTCTCATTTGTCCAAAAAACCTTCACCAAAAAAAAAAAAATAATAAAAAAAACAACATTTTATCCAATAATCTCAAAATTTGTTTAATTCCAAATTTGTCACTTTTTCCTCGCACTCTAACATCAATTTACATTTTATTTATTACTTAATTAAAATATTAAAACACCACAAAAGTCAATAAAATTATTAAAAAAATATAATTTTTATTAAACACCATGGAATAATAAACATGAAGGATTGGTGTGAGACAACATGGAATAATAAACATGAGGGGGTGGTGTTTCCATAATAAACATGAAGAGGTGGTGTGAGAGGGAGGGAGTATTAATAAATCACTTTAATTATAAGATACTAAATTCTACGAAAATGAGAAAATAACAGATTTTGTAAGAATGGATTTGACGAAGCCTTTTAATTGTATTTTACCAATTGAAGATGTGCGCATATTCTAGTCTTCAAATTTTATATATATGCCACTAGTGTCACATTACCTAATGATGAAATTGGCTAAGAAAATTAAAAATTTCAGGTCCAAATTCATGATATTCTACGACAGAGATTCCTATAAATTAATCTACTCATTGAAATACTCATATCACTTATAAGTTTATTGAACAATCTAAGTGTTCTTCGCAAAGTTCATCAACCCTCGGAATATGGTACAACAACAAATAACATTTGTATATATAATGGCTTTTTTTCTCAGTAATTTCCTTTTGAAAAAAAAAAAGTATTATTAAGTAATTCTTGTACTCAAATATTGCAAAGTGCTCAGATTTTTGTTTTTGCCTAATAACTACTTTACAATTGATTAACATTCTTACTAAGTATGTGCTAATTTTCTTTATTAACTGCAGGACTTTTTAGCCCCTATCTTCATATTATGCTTAGCTTTATCTGAGCCAAGCATGGTCATGGGCGTTAATCGAGCTGCCTTAAGTTTACATAAGCACCGTCCGACCCGTCCGCCACCGCCAGCCGAAACCGCCCCTACCACCACCTATGACGTCATAAATTTTGGAGCAGTGGGAGATGGAAAAAAAGATGATACTAAAGTAATTACAGAATCTGCCATCTTCATAAAATCTAGTTATTACCATTTCTAGAGTTCGTTTTTTCTTCTTTTCACAATGCTAAAAATTGAGTTAAACCATACTACACAAAATTAAAACTCATTATATTGAAATGTACGTTTGAATCGTTTAATCATACTGGTCATATAGAATAATTTTTTCATTAAAAAAAATAAATCATGAATATAGGCTTTCGAGCAAGCATGGGAAGCAGCTTGCAGTAAAAAGAAGGGAAGTACGAAGATAAGCGTACCTGGTGGGAATACATTTTTGGTGTCACAGATTGAATTTAAAGGACCATGTACACCCAACTCAATTATATTTGAGGTAAGCTTTTTTTTTTTCCTACAATCATTCAACAAAAGAGTTCTTAATCCTTCATCCATGGTTATATCAAGATTAAACAAAATATATTTTTAAATGTAACAGATCCTAGGAAACATAGTGGCGCCTCCAAGGTCAGCGTGGAAAAAGAAAGGGGCGGACGAATGGCTCTATTTTCATACAGTAGACGGGCTTACAGTGGTAGGCGATGGCCAAGGACTAATTGATGGTCGCGGTGTTACATGGTGGAAAAATGTATGTCATGCACTCTCTCTTTACTCACTCATTCCTAGCTCCAGTTCAATTATTTCTCTCTCTGACTAACACTTGTTTATATGCCTCAGGGTGACGACAACTCTCGACCCACCGTAAGTATTCCTCTGTGACTAAAGCTAACCCACAGATTGAAATCTTGAAGGCCCTTTAAACTATGAACTCTCTATCTGTGTGTATGTATGTATAAAGGCAATGCGATTCTCTCACTGCAACAAACTATGTGTCGATGGATTGAATCATATAAACAGCCAAAAAAACCATGTCTCTATAAATGGATGCAACGACACCACAATCTCAAACCTGCACATAAGGGCCCCTCCAAAAAGCCCAAATACAGATGGAATTGACATTAGTCGCTCAACCAATCTACGCATCCTTAACTCTTCAATGGAAACCGGTAAACCTTGGACATTTTTACTAATTCTACCTTCTTATGTGTCTCTCAATGTGTATATACTAATCAGCTATCACTGTCCTCTGTTCATCAAAAAGGGGATGACTGTATTGCCATTAATGGGGGTACTAAGAACGTCCTCATATCTAACATAACATGTGGTCCTGGGCATGGAATAAGGTATCTTTCTTTAACCATATAACGTTGAATAAAGAATACAAGCATTCTTGAACACTACAAAGATATCTATATTTATCTTTCACTAGAGTTTCTTTGTGGTGACAATATTTTATTTTTTTTTTCAGTATTGGAAGTTTAGGGAAGAAGGGGGCACATGATGAAGTAGAAGGAATAAAAGTAAGCAATTGCATCTTTAACAGAAGTGACAACGGTGTAAGGATCAAAACATGGCAGGTAAAAACTCTAAAACTTAGCAGAATAACGTTTATTGTTCAAGTCATTATTTGAAATATACAAACTAACCTGTGATTTTTCTCTCTCCTGCAGGGAGGATCTGGATTTGCCAGGGATATCACCTTTTCACAGATAACATTCGTAGCTACTAAAAACCCTGTTATCATAGACCAGTATTACTGCCCTCACAAGAAATGTGCCAACAAAGTAAGCAACAAAAATTCCACTTCTCAATGATCAATTATCAAATTATAACGACTTCCACACACTCCACACTTAATTTTTGTACGAAGTAAACATTATATATCCATGTGTAAGAGTTCAGGTAGATTTTAAGCACCACTGATTTGTTTATCTACAGACATCTGCAGTCGAAGTTAGTGATGTCAGATACTACGGGGTTCACGGCACATCTGTTGGAAAGAATGCTGCAATAAACTTCAGTTGCAGCCAAAACGTGCCTTGCACTAACATCATACTGGAAGATGTTGACATAAAATCAGCCGATCCGAAGCAATCAACATCAGCCCACTGCATCAATGCTCATGGACATGCTCATACATTGAACCCATCATTGAATTGCCTGCAGGAATAAGGATTTGGAACATTGACATACAAACATTCATCTCTATTAGGTCGCATAAGACAAAACTTCTCACATTATCGAGTACTGAGTAGGTCATTCTCCCTCCGCCCATACACAGAACGGGATTGTGAGGAATAGCTTTTTATTACCAAAGTGGTACCCACACTTTTTAGATAAAAATTCAATGAAAATAGCTAGCATTATAGGCAGAGTTTGCAGGTTCAAAGAGTCTCTATGTAATTGTAGTGAAACACCCTCACTTGTAGTGCTGGCTTCAAGTGTGATCTATATTTAATTGTATTAAAAAGAACATGCATTCTGTGTGCAATTCAAACTCATCACCCATTATGCTATTCTTGGAAAAGAAACTTTGAATATGATAAAAGCCAAAATCTAGCAAGAGAAATGGAAAGAAGAAAAGCCTTTTTAAATCATTACAAGTTATACAGAGTAGTTACAGTGATATGAAATCTCAAATCACAACACATGATAGCTATCAACTCATGGAGGGATATAAAATTGTCATGGTAGATTCTGATTTACGTGATATATTTTCTTGAAATGCTATCTAGCTGACAAGAATAGAGGGAAAAACACTAAGACAGAAACAACTCGTTCCCCTTTTCCAATACAGTAGAGAAAGGGAAAGATCTATATGTCACAAGTATCTGACCGTCCGAAAAAGTTGTATCTGTTGTCTGCAATATTATCATATACAAAATCCCGTACAAATCTGCAAGAGAAATAACAAGAACAAACTAAGACGAGACACATAATTTTTTTATTTGCATCTATTATCCGTAGAACAGAAAATCAGTTTGGACTTGCAATGGCACAAACTGGAGAAAGAAAGCAAGCTGGGGAAAGGGCATATTTATGTATTCAATAATCTTCAACACAGCTTCTGAATTGATGCAAGACCTGAAATTGAATTCCAAAACAACATATCATTCTAAGTATATCATTTCAGACAAGTGCAGTGAATGCCAAAAAATTGATGAAGCAGATATGACAGATACACATTCAGCATATCACTTTTACTAACTTCAGTGTTCACACGGGTAATATAACTATCCTTTTCAACTAGAACAACACTAGAAATATCATCAGGAGCTCTTCCAGATCTCTGCAATAGCTTCTTGCCTGCTTCACTTTGTAAAGCTTCATATCTAATAGTCCTGGTACAAAAAAATGCTAAATCAGAAGAATCAAGCTCAAATTCAGCATAATCAAATTGAACACCGAATTTTCATAATTAATCCAGAGACCAAGTTATCTAGTCCAATTCTATTGTGTAGTAGTTCCTAAAATTAGGCACAATTATTGCTATTAAGAAGCAAAACACCAATTAGCATAGTCTAAATAGAACTACATGAGTAAAGCAAGAGTTGGTAGCGAAATGGAATTGATTGTTTCCTTTAAACTAAACATGGCAAGAGATCATGAACAACACCACCAAAATTTTGAAGCCGCTAAGCTTCCCCTAGAAATCATATCCAAACAACAAACATAAGTCTTTTATATTTCAATGAGGAAAGGAAATCCAACCTCAACCGATCATTGTCTCGGACAAATTTCACTCCTCCGTTACATAAATTGCAAACACCTATCGCACAAAGCGAATGTAAGGATAGAAGAGTAAACTTAAAAATTCAAAACTGATAAATGAGTATGATGAAAATATAGAAATTATTGGAAGTATATATTAAGATATAGAATGTATCTGTAATCTTGTATCCTATCTTGTAGATTATTGTTTGAGAGATTTTAGGAGTTTGTTAGGAATCTCTCACCCTATATATACTGTACACTCATACATTATACAATTAACAAATATTATTCTCTTTCTATACTATAGAATTCTGAGTACGAAATGGTAAGACGGAACAGTACCGTCGAATAACATGATGGGTCGGGAATCAGGCTCGAAGAAGGACGCAGTTTCCTTCACCCAGTCCACCGCAGCTGAGTCAAAACGAGGCGATGATAACGCGGCGGAGACGCTATAATGACGGCGGCGACTGCTAACTTGCGCTGTAAGTGGCGCGGAGGGGATCCTCACAGGCACAGTGAGCGCCATTCGAATAACGGAATCGTGGAAGTATGGATTCGTAACTGTACAGAAGTAAATTAAAAGGAAATAAAAATAAAAATCTGCAGACTAAGACTTATAACCTCAAACATCAAATAAATTACAGCAAGTGCCAGTTGTTGTACGGAGAGACACGAGGGGTGAAATAGGAATCACGAGAATTCATTTGGCCACAAAGTCGAAGATGTTAAATGGGCCTCAGATAAACTGGGCCGTTACCATTTAATATTTATGTGGGCTATAAAACCAAATCGTTAAAAGAAAATGCCACGTGGACAAAAAAAAGTCGTCAATATGAGTCATAGTTTTATCAAACTGGCCAATCAGAGTCGAGTGACGTTGTCAACATTGCCTGTAAATTCTGTGTTCTTCTTGCTCTATTCCATCCATCTTTCGCAAATTCAGACAAGATTTCCAATTTGGATCATAGAAAGCTGAAGAAATGGAGTGGATTCAGGAAACAATCGCTTCTGTAAAATCTTTCAAACTACGACAGGCCCTTCATCAGGCGCTCTCTTGGTTTCTTTCTTTAACTCTTCTTTTTCTAGCTATGATTAATGACTGAGATTTTTTATTTTTTTATTTTTGGGAAAAATGCTGTTGTGTTCATATGGGTGTTCAAAGTACTTTTAGGTTATGTACATTTGCTTATGAAGTCAATGTTGGTGGTTGGGATGGTTTGAGAATTGGGACTTAATTATTGCTTGAAAATTAGAAATAGTCTTAGCTTTTAATCTTTTGCTTAGAATTTTGATCCCTATATTTGTTATTATTTCTGTCATTATCATCCCTTGCCTCCAATTATGTTCTCAAAATCTTATTTATTTGTTCTGTTTAATTTCGAAATTGGGAGAGTGGGAGATGGGTATGTATATTCTAGGTGATGTGTGGGGCATGTGTAAGATCCAAGAATTTTTAATTATCTTAAATGTAATATGTATGTTATAGCTATAATGATGCATAACTTATGCATGGAATAACTTAACTAGATCACTAAACTGGAATGTCATGTTTCTATCAGATTTAAGCTTAATCTGCTCATCTGATTGCCAAATCTTGCTTCTCATCAGCCATATGAATAAATTAGTTGTGTATATTTTTTGGACACATTAATTGTGAACTAATTAATCAAAGCATGTCCTGAAAGATTGTGACAGAATAACTTTTGAGGATGATGTTCCTTGTACAAGCATTTTTATTGGAAGTAATCGCTCTTCGTTCTTGTTTTGATTGAAGGTATGATTGTAACATCTGCATTGATGAAATGGAAGACGTTGATCTGTGTAACTGGAAGTGAATCACCTGTTGTTGTTGTTCTTTCTGGAAGCATGGAACCTGGATTTGCTAGGGTAAGCCCGTGTTGTTTATTCGTGTTTAACTAAGACCTGGAACCCCTATTCGAAACACCTTGTTTGGATCATTCTAGTGCAACTAGTAACTCTAGTTTCTCCATTTCACATTTCAATTGATGCATACTTTGTTCACAAAAAGGTTTCGCCTACAGGGTGACATTTTGTTCTTGCATATGGGCCAAGAGCCAATTCGAGCAGGGGAGATTGTTGTATACAACGTAAATGTAAGATTCTTTTCTGTTTGCTGTTATAACATTATTATGGAGTTTTTGCTATATTCATGAGAAGAGAAATGGATTGGAATCCACACCCTCCCCCCCCCAAAAAAAAAAAAAAACTCAGCATTTGTATCTTTTTAGCAAAATTTTATACTGTACAGAGTTCTGTATCACTTATTGATGCTAAAAAATAAAAGAAACTGATTGCTAATGATAGTTTTGTTGCAAATCTGCATCATTATTTGAATATGTTGCTGTTGATTATGTTTTTTTCTTTTTCCTGGTATTTGACATCCTGTCTTCTAAATTTCTTTTCAGGATCATGACATTCCAATCGTGCATCGCGTAATCAAGGTAACATACATACACAATATCATAATATATGAAGTTCCAAACAATCAATTTGTATCTTCTTTTGTATCGTCTTCTTCTTAAACTAGGTCCACGAAAGACAAGATACTGGAGAAGTCGAAATCCTCACAAAAGGTGCCAAACATGCTCTCATGAAACCTTGATGTTTCAGAAACAAGAAATTTTATAACCCTTTCCAGCGTCAGATTTCATTAGTTACCTCTGTTGTTAACAGTACAATCTTGATTTGATTTTCCTATGTAGGAGATAACAACATTAAAGATGACATATCTTTGTACGCTCCTGGTCAACGATGGCTACAAAGACGACATATCATGTGAAGAGCCGTTGGGTATGCAGTGTATTGTTAACTTCAAAATTCTATGCTACAACTCCTAATGCTTCTAACGAAGATCTTAAGTCACAATGTAGGCATAACTTAATAATCCTGGACAACCTACGATCGCTTTTTTTCCTGATTCAGATGGGGCAGGAAAACTAACATGTTCACTCTCATTTGCAGCTTCTTACTTATGTGGGATGGGCCACCATCATCATGACCGAAAATCCAGTGATAAAGGTTTGTAATCGCCTTTCATTTGGTTTTGTATCAGATCAAGATTCGTTTGATCACCAAACGAAGTGGGGTTTGAATGATGTTCATGGCTTTCTTTGATTCTTTACTTGCAGTACGTCCGCAAGATTCGTTTGATCACCAAACAAAGTGGGGTTTGAACGATGTTCATGGCTTTCTTTGATTCTTTACTTGAAGTACGTCCTCATCGGTGCACTTGGCTTGCTCGTCATTACATCAAAAGACTAACAAAATGATGCTTGCAGCTGATGCTGAGTAGACATTCCTTTTTTGTCCATTTTCATCTACAGCTGCAGTCATTTCATATGCTCGACCGGATTGATAAATTAATTGTTGTAAAGACAAAGATCGACTTCCAAAATACTAAAAATTTAATTTAAATTCACATAATTAAAATCATGAGTATATACAATTACGAGAACCACATTTGGCATTCATCACTGTTGGGATTTGTTTATTTAGCTTCGGATTTCATTGTATTTGATGGAATCTTGTTGCAACTTAATTTATACATTAAAAAAAAAATTAAAAATCCACCGCAATCTTTCCTAACGAAATATTGAAAATCGTATGATCATTTTTTCCTGCATTCCATCACACAAATATAGTTTATGTCCTCTCTATAAGCCACTTGAGGCACATCCTGCGATTTACCTCCTCCACCAATCCCCAGAGCAGGGGTGGTGGGGCCCCTAATGGTGGGGTACACCATTTTTCAAATATAGTTTATGCCCAAAAATAGACTACTGCCCTCGTCATCGGGTAAGAGATTCACGTTTCAACTAAGACTACCTGGATACAAAAATGTTGCCAAAAAAAAATTCATGCAACAATAAAAAAATTATAAAATTTGTCAAGTAATAATGTAACAACGTAAAAACCCAGATTACCAGTGCTAATGTGCGCGTCAAAACTCAGGTTACACTACAGACAAAACAAATGCAAGAATTACGAGGAAAAAGGCAAGCGTAAACACTACCTCATGGTTTGAGTTCACAGAAGCAATCGGGCAAAGCAGAGCCCACGCCCATCACAAAATCGTCTCGGTGAATTTTCCACAGAGCTTCCATTAATAAATCCCCCTTCAAGCCCTGTGAAGTTAACACTGCAAATGCTCTCCTACTTAAAAACAGCGTTTTATACAACCCCTGGAAAGCTCGCATAGCAGCAACCATTTTATCCATGTTTCCAAAATATGTTGCCACATATGATTCACTATTGATCGACACATAGTAATCCAATGCAGCTTTCGTGTTTCCATGCATACTTGTGAAGTCCTCGCTGTCCAGAAGAGTCGACTTGGTAAACACATTTGGGTATACCCAAGTTAGGCCTTCAAGTTCCATAATTCCATCCCCAGCGGCTAAATATATATTGGTGTTCGTAGGTACAGAAAGGGCTTGAAGTATGACTGCAGTTTCATTTGGTGTGAGAGGGCACTTACCCCGGCTTCTCCACAACCGAGCTTGATCGCCAGTCCATGGTTTCCTATCTCCTTGTGCAGCCTCTATTGCTTGGATAGATGTGGGAGAAAGACCAGAGAATTCACATTGGCTATAAGCTACCATGTCTGGTTCAAAACGGAGGTGTAGTGAGAGGTAGGGCTTTGGTATAGCTTCAAGAAGCTCAGAAGCTTTCTTCTCTAATTTATTGGTTAATCGCAGAGCACTATAGCAAGCCTGACAAAGAGCAGCTTTAGCATACATGGGATACCTGCAATTAACACAATGGTAAGGCGCAACTAATAACCTTCAAGAGAAAAGGAAAGAATAAGCTGAACACATGACAGAGAAATGGAAATAAGACCCAAGATCATCTAAATCAAAATGACTTCAACGGTTTGAGGATAAAGAAACATCTGTGCAGTTAAAGAAACCGAAATAAAGAAAGTACAGAGCTTCAACAGCATAGTACCGATCCCTTCGTTGACTCATCGCTGGCGTGATAGAAACGTAATGATGCTCCAAGAGAGATGGAAGTACAGATTCTACATGATCGAATGAACCTTTACGCTTGCTACAGTCAACTCTAAAAGGCTCTTTTGATGCAAGCTCTGCAGGCAACTCTTTAACAACCTGAATAAAGCCATCCATTTTTTGGATGAAGTACTCCACATCAAATACATCTTCAAATCCACTGCATGGTCAAATTATGACTGTCAATTTGTTGAATGATTGTATGGATGACAAGATATAGTTCCATTGAAATAACAATCCAGAACAGTTGTAATTTGTAAGTTATTAAATAATAAATTTTAAGTTGATCACTATTCATACATGGATGTGGAATCAGAACACAGCATCCACATAATAATTTAAAGAATGAGCTTTCAAACAGCAATTAGAGGAAAAGTAATACATCATATAAATAAAATTCTCAGAAAAGAGAAATAATTGCAAAAAAAGGAATATTAAACTTTAATAATCCATTCCAGTGAGATAGACAGCCGGTTGCATTATTTCAATGTTTAAAATCTCTTAGTATGAAAAATCCAGCTATAATGCCAATATTACAAAATATAATTTGAGATACAACCAGCTACAATGATCTAAATAGAATAATAGATGAACAAAAATGGTACTTATTTGATTCCATACATGAATGATTATATGTCAGTTTTGAAGAAATAAAGATGCTAACAGATTTTATCCAACAAAATGAATCCTTACCTTGATTCATTCCAATACGCAGCAACCTCAAATTTTGGTAGAACAAGAGTGGCATTCAGCAAGCGAGCAATACCGACACCATCACAGAACTAAAAATACATCATTTAACAACAAAGTTATACTACAGCATATAAAACCAATAATGGATAACAAGAGAAGGGGTGAGTAGAAAAAGATACGAGATGAAAGTGGTAGAGTACACACATCCCTCCTCATCTGATTGAGCCCACCATAGCAATCAACTCGAAGATATCCATTGCTCTTGGCTGGCAGAGCTGCAGCATTTCAACACAAAAAACCAATGCAAACGTCTGCATTTGACGCCAGTCAATGTTGACTTAGCAAAAAATAAACTTCACGAAAATCTAAGAATATTGAGGCACATGCAGTCGAGGTCTTGACAATTCGAAACTAAAACGCTAATCCAGCATCAGCTTGTTTACGACTGGAACCAATTTTATTTTTGGATCATAAAATACAAGTTGGAACTTTTCAATCAGTTCCATAAACTAAATAAGGATCTATAGCAACTTGATCGACCATCCAGCATAAGAAATCAAAGCCATCCCAATCATGGATCAAAACGAATGGGGAAGTGCACCCAAAAACTTCATGGAGTATATTTTACATTAAAGAAGAGATAAACATGTGGCCATAACTTAATCAGAGTGAAGGCAGGGTAGTCTGGAAGAGTCTAGATATGATATGAAACAACGATATTCACATGAAAATTCACGCAAATCAAACTAAATGGTGCTTTTTATGCGATAAAGAGCCCATTAAAAATTTATCTGGATATACTTACAATATCACACATAAACTATCCGTTGCTTCAGGCATACAAAATGATCCACAATCTCAACAATGCAACGCAAAAATCAACTTTGAACAAGAGTAATTAATTGTCTTGACAGTAAATCTGACTAAAAAGCAAGATTGGTCATTTAACACAAAATCCAAATGCAGAAAAAAGATTCAAACAAAATATAGAAAGAAAAGAAAGCTTACGAGCAGGATGCCCTTGAAGCCACCAATTGCAAGGCCTCCATTCGAATAATCTCTTCAGACTCCAGATCTCTGCTCTTTCGGACCTGTTCCAGAAACCAGATCAGACAATTTACAAAAAGCGACCTAAAACGACGCATCCAGCAATTAAGGGTTTGTCCAACAGAATTCCCTGAACGAAACATAGCATCGAAATGAGGCAACTTACGGCGTAGAATTGAGCGGTGTGTTGTAATAGGGGAAACTAGGTGAGAATAGAATTAGGGCTAGAAATACAGAGAAGAAGATCATTATAGTAATGAGTAGGGTTTTCCCTACCGTTGGAGCAGTCATTGAAATTAATGTCTCCATTGCACAATTTCTGAAACTCTTATAAAAATCTCATACTAGGAGACGAAAGCAGAAGGGTAAAATCGTCAACATTGGAAAATTAATAAATAAATAAGCATTAAAACATGTAGTCTCTCTCTTCTCCCATCGATCCCCAACCATGCATAGATTTCTCAATCTGAAACATTTCTCAATAGCTCTTCATTCCCGCCAAATAATCTCCGATCCACCTTCTCCGCACCTTGTCAATGATCTCTCTCGCATTCTCAGCGACTACAGAAAGCCCCAACACGACATTGAATCAGCGCTCACTCCATTTGCTTCACAGATTTCCACCAACTTAGTCGAGCAAGTCCTGAAAAGGTGCAGAAATCTAGGGTTTTCTGCGCAAAGGTTCTTTCTTTGGGCTCAGAAATCCAGGGGTTTCGACACAGTAAAGAAAGCCATCACATTTTGGTAGATATCTTAGGAAGCAGCAGAGAGTTCCCATTGTTTTGGGATTTTTTAACTGAGATGAAAAGAACTGAATCTTGTGAAGTTAGCCGGGAAATTTTCTGGAATGTGTTTAGGGCTTACAGTAGAGCTAATTTACCGGGCGATGCGATTAGGGCCTTTAATAGGATGATAGACTTCGGGATGAAACCTGTTGTGGATGATCTTGATCAGCTTCTGTATGCGTTGTGTAAAAGGAAGCACGTTAAACATGCTCAGGAGTTCTTTGATCTGGTTAAGGATGGAGATTTGTGTCCAAGTCTTGAAACTTATAGCATTCTGATAAAGGGGTGGGGTGACATTGGCGATTCTGGGTTGGTACAGAAACTGTTCGATGAAATGCTTGAAAGAGGATGTGTGGTAGACTTGCTTGCTTGGAACAGTATGCTGGATGCTCTGTGCAAAGGAGGGAAAGTTGATGAAGCTTATCGATTGTTTCGGGGGATGAAGAACAAGGGATTCGATCCCGATGCTTATTCGTATTCAGTGTTCATTCATGCTTTCTGTGATGCAGATGATCTGCATTCAGCATTCAGGGTGATAGACACCATGAAGAGATACAATCTAATCCCTAATGTATATACATACAACTGTGTCATCAAGAAACTCTGCAAGAACAGCAGGATTGAAGAGGCTTACGAGCTTTTAGACGAGATGATAAAAAACAGGGCGAAACCGGACACATGGTGCTACAACACAATTCTAGCTTTCCATTGTGATCATAACGAAGTCAATCTGGCTCTGAAACTGATTTCAAGAATGGATCGAGACGGGTGCGAATTAGTCAGACATAGCTACAATATGGTGCTGAAGATGCTGATTAGAATAGGGAGGTTTGATAGAGTTGAGGAAGTTTGGAAATCAATGGAGAAGAGAGGATTTCATCCCACAGTTTCGACTTATGCTGTAATGATTCATGGACTGTGTAAGAAAAGAGAGAAACATGAGGATGCTTACAGATATTTTGCAATGATGATTGATGAAGGCATTCCACCTTACAGTACAACCTGTGAAATGGTGAGAAACAAATTGGTTGGATTAGGATTTGCAGAGCAAACAGATATACTTGCAGAGAAGATGGAAAGAAGCACTTCTCTGTCAATTCAAGAAGCAGCAAACTTGATGAGAGGTAATAGAGCCCACCTGAGATTCCGACCTGAAGAAGAATGTTCCGACCACAGTGATGAACACTTCTGATCGTGAGTCTTCCTTCAAATCGAGAGATACATTAATTAGTAATCATTTGAATTAAATATGAATTTAAAATTAACATGCGTGTATAATTAACTCGAGGGTGAAAATTAAATTTGTCCTTTTTTTTTTTAAAGAGTTTTTTCCCTTCACTATAACTATGATTGTTTTTACTAAAAAAAAAAAAATTCTTACTATGTTTGATCTCAACGCCGTTGATACAAACACTTAATCCAGCACCAGCCTTTAATTAAACGTATATATAAGCCATTGATTGGATTGCGTGAGACTAAGAAGTGATACTTTATAATGAAAAATTATACTCCGTTGATAAAAATGTGATAACGATATTGTGAAGTATATAATGAATAATTTATATTATAAATTAAAAGTGATAATTTTTTTTAATTTTTTTTTTAAATTAGATAACATTTTTAATAAAATGTTAATTAATTACATAATCCTAAAATGTCTCATACAAATGTACTCCAATGTATAAATATTGACATTTAATTACTCTTCTATTCTACTAATTACTTCACATTTTTTATTTACATTGGTCCCAAAATTTATACACACTTCTAAAATACTCATAATCAGTGCAATATGAGTATCCTCACAGCATAATAACACTACAAAATTATCACTTATTTTTTACATACAATTCAATAACTTTGTACTCCACAATTTTCTTATTAAATTACCTAATATTCCCCTCGTTATGTTTGAGTTTCAAAAGTAAAATGTAAGAGTAATGTGAAGGACAAGAATAAAAGAATAGTGAAGCCCAAAAAAACATAAAGCCCAAGTGACCAAAAGGTATAAGGCCCAAGTCACCAAAATTATGCCCAATAGTCTTCATTTACAGTTGGCAACACAATGGCCACCATATTAATTTGAAGATAAAATAATGACTTGATATTCCGGACGTTTATATCTATGTCTGCATTACTTTTATTTCAGTTTATTTAAATATATGTGTTTTTTTATAACTTTATTATATTTAGGTTTTTTTATTAAAACCCTAACAGAAACTAATAGAAGTATAGGAGTATATTATTTTATTTATTAATGTATAAGTTATGAATCTGAATATAGTAAGAAAACAATAATGTTCCCTTTCATGGAAAGATTGAGTGAAAGTTCTATTAGAATAAAAGGGAATAGCATTTTAAGGAACATTGAAACCTATATTTATTTATGTATATTTTCCAAAACAAGTTTACAAATTAAACTAAAAGAAGATTATGACGACGACTCAGAGTAGTATATAAACGGACCAAATTGAATCCTATAATTAAAAAGTAGTTTAGTTAAACCTTATTAAGTGTGATAAAACACTTCAAATGTCTCGAATGACAATCAAACAGTTCACTAATATTATCAAAAGAAAAATTAAACTATTATTAACTAGCATGGCTGAATGTTAATTAATTTACAAGAGATGGCCCACTTTCACCCTCTAGATTTCGTATAACTAGACAATTGATAATCAAGTCTAAGGCAAAAGTTCCGGCGCCCCGGACACGCCGTGTCTCAATGTGAACACAATTCTCTCATTTCATATTTTATTTAAATCTATATATTATTAGGGGTTTAAATTATAAAGGGCACGGAAATTACAAAGGGCACACACTTCATGTGAACACAATTATCCCCTTTCATATTATATTTAAACATATGTATTACTATGAGTTTAAATTATAAAGGGGCACAAAAATTACAAAGAGAAACAGTATTCCAGGACACAAGAGCCTCGTTCTCTAATTAATGACTACATTAATTAATCATGTAGACATAATATATATAGCAATGATTGATGATATTAATTAATTTTAGCAACATGCATGGCCCACACTTAGTCACTTATGTGGGGAAGTACATCGAGCGTTTAAATAATTATTGAGGATGAAACACTATTTTTGCATAAACAAAATGTTTAAATTATTGCCTTATCAATTTTGGCTTGCTAGCTCAATATCTAAGAGCAATTATGTGGGGGAAGTACATTGAACATGCTTTTACTTTCATATAAAAGTCTTCCAAGAAAAGAAAGATTTTTTTTAAGGGTTAATTTATGCTTTTAATTATTAGTTATAAATTTTATTAAAAATATAATTAATTTTCTTTTAAATTAATGTTAATTATCAATTTTCATTTATACTATAAATTGTTTATGAAATAATTATTATTAAATTATTTTAAATTTTCTGAGACCACAAAGTGAAATTATACGCATTCACGTTAAGTTATTCGCAAAAGCATTTTAATCAAAATAAATAATAATTTAAAAAATCATACAGTTGTTTTAGTAACTGTAATTTATGATGAAATTAAATAAGAATTGTCGCCAAAAAAAGGTATTTATATAAATTTTTTGATAACATAATTCCCGTCTCGCAGATGCATCAATTTAGAGGAATGAATTATTACCAAATTTAAATTATTGAAAATTGATAGAAATAAAAAAAAATTATAATTAAAATGCCCAAAATATAATACATCCAACCACCAGCAAGCTAGAAATATGACATTTTAAAGATTAATTTGGGAAGATAATTCCAAAATTAGTAGGGCACAAGATCTTCTCTGTGGCCTAGCTATGAGCTTGATGATATAATCTCACTAGCTAATAATAATTATAATTTAATTAGTGGGATATTATTAATTTAGAATGGCCATTGAACTACGTGTATAGACACATCAGGTTGGATCTTAGATGATATCACGAGAAATTAATTATCAATATATATAATCACAATTATGTACACATAAAATTTATTAGCTTTTTAAAAGAACAGTACTACTTAATTAGAGGCTTAGGGAATAAAATAAACATTAATAATAATAATAATAATAAATTTAACATGTGGGAATTTCTTTCAATTGTGTGTCACACTCATACTTGACTTATTCCACCATGTTGTTGTTTATTTTTATAGCTATTAAACTTTCAAAATTGACGACTGTTTTTATGGTTTAATTAAAATCTGAATAAAGTAACTCTTAATATATATATATATATAGCTCAATTAAACATGTACATTTATAATATCAATATTCATTTTGCATGCATGTATGTGATCACGACCCTATAATAAATTATCTGATGATATACGTACATATTTGATGGTTTAATTACATGCACTAATATAAGAAAATAAACGTATTTGGTGTACCTAAATTATATATATATATATATATATATATATATATATATATATATATATATATATATATATATATATATATATATATATATATATATATATATATATATATATATATATATATATATAATTTACACGTATTGGGTGGTGTGTTAAAAAAATGTGTGTTTATATGTAGTAGATGAAATGTCAAATATCATTTATTTTCTATATATATTAGTACTCCATAATTAATTATGTGCGATAATCCTATTTATGGAGTATAATTCTCATATAAGATATTAAAAAATTAATATACCCCATATGATAAAATTAATGCACAAAGAATGTAAAATATATCTGACGAATTTTTTTTAATGCATAAAATTAATGGGAGTGACACAGTCAATTAGTGATCATTTTACACTATCGTAATTAGTTTATTTTTTATTAAAAGTATAATCAATTTTTTTAATACTATTTCATTCTTCCCACATATTTATATCTGTTTGTATGAGCACGAAAATTAAGATTTTTTTAATTTAATGTAAAAAAATAAGGACAAATTGATAATTTAAAGAGGAAAATGTGAGAAGAAAAAAAATGTTTGAAAGAATTGTTTGAACTCTCTTTAATATTTCTAAGGGATGTGATCTGGTTTAAGTTTATTTAATAAATTAGTTAATATTGTTGTTCTAAGTTTGTTTTGGATTATGGTGGCCGGTGGGTACAGTTTAAAGTTTATGTTTAATTAATATTCTCTCTGTTTTGTTAAACTCTTCACTCTTCCTTTATAATTTACAAAGGAATAGTGAAAAGTTTAGCGGGACGGAGGAAGGAGTATTAAGTAAGGTGAGAGAAGAAATTAAAAAGATATAGAAAGAAAAAAAAATACAGGTAATGTATGGTAGAAATAATGTAAGAGTTAATAAGGTTTATATAAGTATACATAAATTTAAAAGTGGATTTATTAATATAATCGAGTACTAAACTATAATCAAACGTAGCCTTGATTGTCAAGATAATTTAGTACTCCACTAAATGTCACTTACTCTAACCGAAGAATGATATAAAACTTTGTGTGGTTATGAATGTATAATGAAAATTGAATTATTGAATAGTAAATTAATCTCACTAATTAGTATATAAAGAATGATGATGGGTGACATTTTACAAATGATGGTGACATTTTCACTAAAGTTTATTGCACACTTTAAATGCATCATGTACAGTGTAATAGCTAGTTAATAACTTTTCACTTTATTAATTTATGAGGAATTATGGCCAAATACCCAAGCTGAATATTCAATAATTAAATTTGCTTGACTGAAATTAATAAAATCTGTTTATTTTCTTTATAAATTTATTGTGATACCCCTGTCAATTGTTAGTGCAGTTTAAAAATGTGACATCCAAAATTTTAAATTCTTGCAACATCATTCCATCCATAAAGGATGGCTTAATTTGAATATATAGGCCCGAGTAGGTTTTAAATAAAAAATGTAAGCCCATATGTTTGATCAACTTTTAAAAAAATGAACTGTAATTTTAAGTCCGAATAGATTTTACGAGGCATGAGTTGTCAATTTATAGGAGTCAATCCTACTGTAATACTCTCTCCGTCCTACTACAAAGGTGGCAAAATTTTTTTGCACAAAAATTAAGGGATATAAATATTTAATGTGTAAATAAGAAGAGAGAAATAATAATTTAATGTATAGTAGGTATGTGGGTCTCATGAGATATATTAATTGTTTTGTGCGAGTCTCATTTATTAAAAAAAGAAATGCATCTCTTATATTAAAACTGTTGTGAAACTTGACAGTAATCAACACCCTAGATTACTATACTCAATCACTCAATATGGTAAGAACACACACACACTCTTGACTTGAATTGAAAGCTAAAACGGGAATGAAAACAGTAGAAAATGAAGAAGCAATGCACAAGGGTTTATAGTGGTTCGATCTTAAAGATTTACATCCACTGTGAGGAAGAAAACTCTCTTATTGATGATGTTACACAAGATAGATGATCAGCTAATCTAACGAGCTTCAAGATTGCTCAAGAACAACTTCAATACTAACTATCAGATGATGAAAACGATTCTCCCACCATGGCAGCTGTGTGTGAGCTTTTATGCATACCCCCTCCAAATAACAGTCTGCCAAGTGCACCAATGGGATGCTCACACCTCACGTGCTTTATGCATACCCCCTCCAAATAACAGTCTGTCAAGTGCACCAATGGGATGCTCACACCTCACGTGCTCTCTAACAAACTAGCTAGAGGCTCATATGCTCACAACTACCCATGTGACAGCTCATGTAACCAACAAACTGACCCACATGCCCCCATGTGATCTTGCATGCTAGCATGCAGCTGATTTCCATCTTTAGTAAGTGTGATCTTCATGCAACGTACTTACCAATCGTGGAAGCTTCCAGCTACGCAGCAACTTCCATGCACATACTTTGGATCAAGATTTACACTACATGCTTCAACATTCTCCACCTTAAATTATGTATCCATCAACCAATTCAGATTGCTATCCTTCCTCACCACTGCTCACTCTGAGCAGTCCTTCCTTTCTTCAGCTAACTACATCCCAACTAAGCCTAAGCTTAGCTCAAATTTTGAACTAGGCAAGGCCTTAGTGAGACTGTCAGCAGAAAGAAGTGCATGTATGAATACAATTGTGCTAGAAGGTGTAGCCAAATGGTATTATTATGGGTTCTGCCATGATCCAAGAACAAAAAAACTCAACTGGAATGAAATTAGAATGTAAATATAAAACCACGGAAAGAAGAAAAATAAAGGTTTTTATTTTATAATAATAAAGATTTTAAATGGTGGTGTATGATTTTAATTTTAAAAGGATAATTTTGAAATTTTAGGGGGTGTGTATAAAATAAAATTAAGAAATAAAAAGTTAAAAGAGGTTGTTTACTAAGTAGAGGGTGTGTATTTAATAACACTCTTAAATTAATTAATCTGGTAATTAAATTACCCTTAGGTCCAAATTAATGATAACTACAAACTCATCCATCCATATAAGTTTTGAGTGTAAAATTGAAAAAAAAAACAGCTTCGTTATTTTCCAAAATATGAATAGTCAAATCCATACAATACTTAAAATGGAAATGAAAGGAGTAATATTTAGAAAACTGACTAGTCATCCATTTATTCAAAGTTTAAGATAAACACACATTATAATCATATCACCTCAAAAAATATTCTACAAATATAACTCATTTAATTTGCGGATTTTTTTTTAAAAGGTACATTTGTGGAAATTAATTAGGTTTAACTTGCTTAATTGGTGAATAAAATTAGGTAATTTTTAAAAGTTGGCAAAAATTTCTGTGCCTGGATTACGGTGTGCCCCGGACACAATAACCTCATTTTTAAGAGTTTTTCGGTCTCAATTATGAATCACCTTTTTTTTATGGCAAAACATTTTATATGGATTCGTTTGAAAACAAATTAAGACTGATAATATTTTAATAAATATTAGTGATACCTTATTCACTAATTGTGATCATTTTTAGATTATGGAGTATAATTTCTCTCTAAAATATATAGTGATTTAGTAAAAATAGAATATCATATTATTATTATTATTTTTAATTACTTATCATTTTAGTTATAAATGTTTTACCCTTTTTTTTATCAATCTCACAAATTATCAATAAGAACATATTTATTAAATATAATATTTATTAATAATATTTTAACTTTCGTTCGTTTCACTTAAAATTTTTTTCTATAGAAATAAGATAAAATCTTAGGCGAGATACTGCTTGTGTGAAATGATTTGTTGATCAGTTTCATGACTCGTCTTTTATGAGTACATCAATACTCCCTCTAATCCATTCAAGAGAATATTTTACTTTTTCATATTGATTAAAAAGTATTAATATTTAATGTAGAATAGATAGTGTAAGATAGATAGTTGTATTAATAGAAGTATAATCTCATAATTGTATTTAATGAATGTATGTGTTCTCAAGTTTAAAAATTGAAATGATTCTCTTAAATGGAAAAGATGGATTATAATATACAAAAAATAATTATTCCAATTTTTACGAAGATCTTTTTATTTGATGAAATACATCCACACCAAACATTTTCTCTGTGAGATACCTAAATTGCAAAACAACGAAGAAACCGACGCGCAGTGGGTCCCATGATATCGATAGATGCAAGCTGTATACCTTATGATCCTAGTCAGCAACGTGGAATCTACGTGTCCAATGCATGAGATATCCGACACGTGTACATCTCAAACACTCCAAGTGGCACAACTCCTTCCCCCTCTATAAATCCCCTGCTTCCCCCCTTCCCAAATATTCACCCTCGCTCTTTCTCTCTACCTTTCTCTCTCACGCACTAGCACGCACACTTTCCCATCTCTCTGAATTCCTTCAAACCTTATCCACCCATTCTCCTAGATTTCATCTGACGAAGATTTTTCGTGATTTTGGGTCGAGAAAAGAAAAATCTGCAATTTATTCGTTGAAAGATGAAAGAGAATAAGGAGAATCCATTGCATCTCTCATCTTTGAACCACATCTCACTTGTCTGCAAATCAGTTGATGAATCGACTCATTTTTATCAGCATGTTCTTGGTTTTGTTCCAATTAGGAGGCCTGGTTCTTTCAATTTTGATGGAGCCTGGTAATTTTACACAAATTATTCTTGGAAAACTCTGCAATATTTTTTTAAAAAAATTCAAATAAATTTTGGGTTTTTTTTGGATGTGAATCTGCAGGTTGTTTGGTCATGGAATTGGGATACATCTTTTGCAATCAGAAGATCCTGAAAAAATGCTGAAGAAAACTGTGATTAATCCCAAAGATAATCACATTTCTTTCCAAGTACGAGTACTTTTAGAAAAATCATTAATTATATCTAGATTAGATTTTAATTTTAGTTAAATAATCATTTAGAATCAAAAACTCTAATTCTACTTTCCTTTATACAAAGAAAAAATCTTAGAAAAAAAACCTAATGGTTGTATGTAATGTCACACTATAATCATGAGTAGATTCACATGAAAATCGTGTGTATTTTGTGTAGTTGTACTTATAAGTCTTTTAAAGTCTTATTTTTCTTTTAAAATTTAATTTTTCTCAATTATCATGAATGCAATCCTAACAAACAAAATTTGATGATGTGATAAGTGCGAAAGCATGGGGCAGGTGGAAAAGAAGCTGACGGAGATGGGGATTGATCTGGTGCGACAGAGAGTAGAAGAAGGCGGAATCTACGTGGATCAGCTCTTCTTCCACGACCCCGATGGCTTCATGATCGAGATATGCAACTGCGACAACATGCCCATTGTACCGTTGGCTGGGGAAGTTGTACGTTCCTGCTCGAGGTTGAACCTGCAGATGGTGCAGCAACAACCGCCGTCGCAGCAGATTCATGTCCCCGTGGTACAACCATAGTAGATGCGTCGCAGTCACAGCAAGAAGTGATATTTGGGATGTGATCAGATACGATCTGGCCTACCTTTGTCTGCTTGCACTCATCTCTGTCTCGTGAATGTTTTGTACTGTAATAAGACGCTTTTGCCCATGGCAATTCGGAAGTTTTCTTCTTTTCTAGTTTTCTTCTTCACGTGGATCTTTTTTTTTTAGTCTTTATTGTGTGTTCTCTCAATTGGCATCTTATGATTATTGTAGTGAAAATATTTGAGGGATTCCATCTTCTATGTTTTCATATGAAATAATTCGACTTTATGAACTAAAATGAGCATATAGAAATGTCACATCATAAAGTACTTTAGGGGTTTATAAGTTTATGGATATTTATATAAGAAGTAATTGGCTACTATGCCAATTTTTTCTCTTAAAATTTTATTTTTAACCTATTTATAAGGGGGTATATGTTAAAATGCCAATTTTTTCTCTTAAATTTTTATTTTTAACCTATTTTTAAGGGGGGTATATGTTAAAATAAATATTTATGATATTGTATAAAATAATTTGATTATAAAACTTTTAAATCTAATCACAAGTCAAATAAAAAAAGGTATTGTATTCAAATTATATTAATTAAATACCATTTTTAACCCTATTTAAGTTTAATTGTATTCAAAATTAATTAATTATTAATCTCTTCATGAAAATAGGAGATATGTTGAGATTAGTCAATCGTGGGTCAAACATTAAAAAATAAGTTTAATTTGAAAATAGTATATAGGTTGGGATTAATCAATTGTGGGTTAAACATTAAAAAATAAGTTTAATTGTATTGTATTCAAGATTAATTAATTAATTAAAGATATTACTACTCTTTAGAAATATTTACATATATTTTGGTATTCAGATTATATTACAATAAAAAATTATATTAAAAATATTTAGATAAGTATTCATAAAGAATATTTGTATATATTAGGGTATCCAAATTATATTACATAAGAAATTTGATATATGATATATTCAAAAATATTTAGATAAGTATTCAAAATATTTAGATATATTGGTATTAGATTAGATTACGATAACAAATCTGTAGTATTCATAAATAATTAGATAAATATATTCAAAATATTTAGTAATGTGTACGATAATAAATTTGTAATATTCAAAAATAATTAGATAAGTATTCAGAATATAAAAATCATAATTTATTAATCAGTAAAATAGTGTATTCTATGCAATTATATTAAGCGACATTCATAAAGGGGTAGTTGAGACTTTTCATCACCTATTTTTGTACTTGATAATAATAAAATATATATTTTGTATCTCTAGTAATTTTAGTATATATTTTGTATTAGATAGTAATAATTCATAAAAAGTATCTTTACTTTTATGACTCAAATCATAAATATTTATAAATTAATTAAAATTTTTCAATCTAATTACAAATTATATCAAAAATATTTTTACCTTAAATCTAACTACAAATCAAATCAAAAATATTTTTATCATTTTATGCATTTTAACATTAATTACTAAATGGGTCATTAAAAAAAATTGTTACATTTATTATGTATATAAAAATTTAATCCTTTATATTATTACATTTAATCCTTTATATTATAAAAAATTGTAATATAATATAATTAAAATAATTAAATGACTAAAATTGGATTCAGCATACTAATGGGATTAATTACAGTAAAACTTCTATAAATTAATAGAGTTGATCTATTGTGCAATTGATATATACTAAAAACAAGATCCATATTTATGCATAGGTTAACTATATAATTCAAATGGGTCATTCAATTCACGCAATCTCCTCCCTCTTCTCTTCCAGATCTCACGCCTCACCCTTCTTCTGCAGATCTTTTGCAAATCACCGTTGCAGCCCTTCCATCGTTCCACCTCCTCCCTTACCTTCTCTTCCGGATCTCACGCTAATCTCTTCAACCTTCTCTTCCAAATCTTCGTTGCAGCCCTTCTAGATCTCAATTTGCGCTGCCATTCCGCCTCCTCTCTTGTCGTGCCGCTGTCATCCGCCGTCTCATTTCTCATTTCACTGCCTCGTTCCCTCTGCCGTTTCTATCTCTTCTCTCACAATGCAATAGATATGGCAGAGGCAAGAACGGATTGGGCTGTATATCCTCAAACAGATCTAATCGTGAAGGGACTTCCGACAATAGACGGCAGTGCCGCAATTTCAGCGATGGATTCAGCTGGTGGCGGAGGCTGCAGGCATGAGCTTGAATTATATTACTTTTTTTATAATAACGTATTATTTATTATTAAGTAATGTATGTATGTTAAAATGGTGAAAATGAGAAAGAATAATCAAGAAAAAATGTTTTCTATGAAATTAAAGTTGAAAAAATATCCCAGGATTTGTTTACTATACTTTAGATCTGCAATCCTTGCTTCAAATATTTATTATCAGATATTGTGTTTTTTGTAATTCAATAGTGTATAAATTTTTCTTAATAAGTGTATTACATTTTTTATTTTTTTAATATTTTTAGTTTTATACACTACTTTAAAAAAGTAATATAATTATAAATACAATCATATACGTTAATACAGTCGGTCTAAAAAGTCAATTAATATAAATTGAATTGAATAAAAATAAATTAATTAATTCAAAATTAAATTAATTCAAAAAATATTTGAATATTAGAGGAGAGAGTGAAAAAAATTACAAGAGAGAGAGTGTGTGAGTAAAATGAGGGGAGAGAAAATTTTAGGAGAATAAGTAGGAAAAAGGAAGGGAATGAAATATGGGTCAAAATTACTTATATATGATGGGTCAAAATTACTTATACTATGATGGGTCAATTGGATTTGGATTATTTGGTGCACCTTAAAAACTGTTGCACACTAGTATTTGTCAAATTAATATAGATCGAAGAATTTTATTAATTTAGAGAGATATTATATAATCGATACATTAATAATTTATTAATTTAAAGAGGTTATATACAAAAAAATATATAATTTCAAAACTTATTTATATATATTAAGAATATATTGATTAAAATATATGATGATACTTTAAGGGATTCACAATTATATATTATTTGTAATCAAATTAATTATATGGGTATAATATCTCATGAATTGTATAATTATATAATATTTATCTATATTTTGTAGGAGTACATCAATATAAAATATTGATCTATTTTATTTGTTTTTAACTTAGGTGCAATCGAGAGATTTAAATATGGGATTAATATAGATATTAAGTTCAATAAAAAGCAGATAACAATATATTCATATTTTATTAAATTATCTTAATAATATATATATATATATATATATATATATATATATATATATATATATATATATATATATATATATATTTGTCATTTTTTTAATAATTATTAATTTATACTTTTATTGGGACCTTAAGTATTCTTTATAATTTTCTATAAAAGTACTTATTATTTAATTGATTGGTACCCAAATTTTAACTGGTCCCAAGTTGGGACCGAACAAATTATTAGTTTTATCAAAATTATTAATTTATCAAGTATTAATTTATAGATATTTTACTATACGCTAATTTCTCCCAAACTCCCACACACTACCTCCCTCTCTCCCTCCTTCTATCTCATTTTAAATATTTTTAATTTGACATTTTATATGATTATTACTTTTTTATGCACAATTAATACATCCACTTAAAACTCACACACAAAACTAATGCGTATACCCACTACTCATATATTAAAATATTATAATTCTCCGCACCACTATATCCCATAATTTCATGAAAAAATAAATGGAACAAATAAATCACTACACATTACTATATTCCATAATCTCATGAAAAAACAAATGAAACAAATAAAATTAGATGTACATAGTAGTGATTTTCATAATCGGTTGGACCGGTCAGTTGAACCGGGAACCGGCCTCCAAACCGGTCCAAAACTCCTCTAAAATCATTTTTGAGTTGAATCGGGTTGAACCGGTTAAAATCGGAAAAACCGATAAAACTGGTTGAATCGGTCCAACCGGTTTTTGAATTTTTTTTTTTATATTTTATATCTTTATATAATTTTACTTTTATTTTTTATTTATTTTAAAATATACTCCTTCCGTCCTAGGAAAGATGGTACACTTTCCATTTTGAGTTGTTCCACAAAAGTTTGCACATTCCTAAAAAAGCAAAAAATCAAACACAACCACCCTTCTCCATACACTTTATTACAAAAAAACCACTCATACCTAGCATACATAACATACTTTATCATTTATTTATTACAAAAAAAAATATCATAATACCCCCTAAAAGTCACCATTTTATTAATCTCTGTGCCAGGAAAGAGGTGCAATATTTCCTGGGACGGAGGGAGTAATATTTAAATTTTGAATTAAATTATATGATTTTCCTGGAGTGGTGCACCAAATATATAGCAGTTTGAGTATAAATTATGTAATATGATATTGATAAAATATATAAAAATATGTATAAAGTATGAATTATAAACTATAAATATTTTATCTAATTATATTTTTATATAAATTGAATTTTTTTTTATAAAATAATTTTGGTTATTATAAATTTTTTTAATGAATTGTAATATTATAAAATATAATTAGAAATATGTAAAATTTAATTTTTCGGTTGAACCGGTCCGACCGGTTGAATCTCGAACCGCTGCATTCACCGGTTCAGTCTCCGATCCGATTATGAAAACACTGGTACAGAGCATATAATACTGTAGATCTCTCACAAAACCATTTCGAAAATTCTTTACCTCAAATCTTTAAAAAAAAAAAAGAAAAAGCTTTTCACATCTCGGAGGAAGTATTAAAAGTTTCTCAATATTGGAACAATTTCAAGAATCTTTAGTGGATCATCGTATTTCCAAAGAAGTACACAATACTAGGAATTCAGAAGCAACAAAAGTGTAGTAGTTTTATGAAGTATTAATGTTGATTGTTGTATATACTAATCAAGAATCGTGTTTCATTCATCATTTGACCCCAAATTACAATTTCGAGGACCATGCTAACATCTGCACAAAAACAGCATACAAAAGATTAATGTTCAAAGACTTGAGTAGAAACAACTGAGAATTAGTTAGGTAGATTAAAATACTAATGAATAGTAGTGTTCTCACCATAGGGGTAGTGGGTGGCTGCTCCTGAATAAACAGAGCAAAAATGAAGTCAACATTATAATGTATGTAGTATAATGAGATTGAGAAAGGAGAAGTAATTAATACTGTCACCTTATAAGTGGATGATGAACCCTGCCCAGTGAGATTGAGAACGGAGAAGGATGTAGTCGTCGCCTTAGTGGACGACGAACCCTGCAGCACAATGAAAAACGATACGAATCGTTGAGCTCCTTCGTTGCAACCACAACTAACTAAGCATTGGGAATATTTATCAGCAGGTGCAAATACTTCAACACTTACCTGTCTCTTGACAACTTCTTCCTGTCCCCCATCTTCAGAATCAGATGTGTTTCTGCAACCTTGGCAAACACAATCTTCATTGCAATTGTAACTAGCCTCAAAGCAAGGACAGTAGCTGCAAAGTGACATATTACAATGAGGTAGAACTGACATATTACATTGCTGCTAAAAATGTGACATTACTAACTTCTTCAAACATTTGCTCTTCAAACAACTGCAACGAACCCCAGGTAGAGCTTGCTTAGAATATTTCTTAAACGCAAGTTTTGCCCGTGCGTAAAGAACATTGTCCTCATTATTTGGTTGGTTTTCACACCCTTGGCAAGCACAATATACATCACAGTGGTCATTTGCAGCAAGGCAACGACAGTAACTGCAGAGAATTGCTATATTACAATGAGGTACAACTGAGCAACAAAACATACTTAATAGAAAAGTTGAATGGAATTTTCTTACCCATTCATACATAGCGTAGTCTTACATTTGCAGCCTCTTGACTTCCGTTTCTTCATTCTGAAAAGATACAAAGAGATTGATAGAAAATGCATCATGTATCCAACTACTTAAAAAGAATTTCATTGATTCTAACTTATTATTGAGTTGAATCTTTGATTATATTTTATCAAGAGAAGTGTTAAACCGAATTTTCAGTAGTTTTACTAATAAAAAAAAAGGATTGTAGAACTAAATTACACTTTAAAACTGTGTACCAAAGGCGTATAATTAAAGAACTATTAAAAATGAAGAACCAACTAAGCATTTTTATGGAAAATAGAGATAAAAGAATATAAATAATACAATAAAATTGTGACCAAAGTAGAATGTAGAGAAAAAACCACAAAATAATTACTATTCCAGAATCAAGAAATGAAAGAACATTTAACAAATTAGAGTAACTGCCTGGAGATTCAATTTTACGAAAAAAAAGCCCCAAAAACTTGACAATTTTTCGCCGGCGAACGTTTCTTCAGCGAATTTTTAAGAACTCAAGACTAGCCCTAACAATGAAATCAAAATTGTGAAGTAAACGTAAACGGGATTGAACAATGCAGTTGATTATAAGAGTTGTGGTATATATAACACAAATTATTCAGAAGAATTATATCTGAATTTGCAGCCAAAATTGAATTCATAGAAATGCATACCATGGAGTGATTTTAGTAAATAAATGAGTAATATGAGGAACCTGGGAAATACAAATAGAAAGTAAGTAGTCTCAAGAGTGAAGTAATGTCCGGCGAGCTCCGGCGAAAAGTGTTGTACCGGCCAGCGAGAGGAAATGAAAAGGGGATGAGCAGAGCAGAGCAGAGTAGTTGTACATTGTAACTGTAAGTCGTTTATATATGTAGGCGGGAAGGAATTAGAAACTGCAGGGTTATTTTTGTAATATTATAATATAGTGGGGAGAAAATAAAAAGTTTATAAGAGGGAATGACTTTTGTCAATCCTAGAATGACTTTCATAAAAAATATAGGGTCATTTACTAGGTGATACATAAAAAAATGTATAATTGTTATAAATTACATGACTCAAAATATTATTACTCATAACTACACAATTATGATTGTGATACCATAAATACCACTATGTATTTGCACAATTGTTCTGCACAATTTAGTTCTGCACAATTTTGTTTTTGCACATTTTAAATTCCGACAGCAGTAGGCGGCGGCGGGCAGCGGCGGTCAACGCCCGGTCAACGCGGTCAACGGTCGGTCAACGCCCGGTCAATGCCGGTCAATGCCGGTGGGTGGGTGAGGGGTAGGGTTGTTGGTTTAAAAGTGTATGGAGTATAAGATTATATTTGGTATTTTACTTTAATATTTTGTACGTGAGAATAATTATTTAAATTGCATGTATTTAATAGTAAATATGCTTAAAAGTGTGTATCTAAGAGTAATAAACCAAAAATATAATGAAATATTTTAATGAAAATTAATATTGAATTAATGAAAAATAGTAATAATGTAATCACTATTTAATGAATAATTTTAATAAAAAATGATAACATTCTAAAAAAAAAAGTGATAATTATTTTTATAAAAAAAATTATTAATTTAAAAAAAATAAAATAGTCTTATCTAAGATAAGTTTACGCTTATAAAAATATTTGAATGGACATAGAATTCAATATATGAACTATATAATTTGAGAGTCCAAGTGATATGCACCGGACAATTTAACTGTTAGATTATATTTTAATTTGATTTCTACAATTAAACAAAATAAAATAATTAAAAATTTAAAATATAATTACCCACTAACCCCTATTTATAACCTATTAACTCTTAGGTGCATCGGGCACCCGGTACACTTCATAATCACCCATAATTTGAAATCGTAGCTTTTATTTTTTTAGGTAATTCTTTACATATATGATATCTGAATCACGCATTCCATTAATTTAATTTTAATAATAAACTTCAGGGTCATTCTGGGGTGTAATGGTACACCCCAATGTTAATAGGTAATAATATGGGTTAGTGGGTAGTTTTTTTTAAAATAGATTAATTATTTTATTTTATTTAATGGTTAAGCTTAAACTAAAAAGTAATCTAACGGCAAAGATCGTTTAGGTGCACCGGTGCACTAGGTTCGTGCACCAGGTGCACCGCAGTTGGACTCTAAACTTCATATTAAAAATTATTACTCCCTCCGTCCCAGATAATTTACCCGTTTGTACTGACACGAAAATTAAGAAGTGTTGTTTTTTTAATATATAATGTAAGAAAAAAGTAAGTATAAATTGGTGATGTTGAAAAAAAAATAAATAATGTTGTTGGGAATGATGAATAAAGTGTAAAAAAATAAATAAAGTTGTTGGAATTGATGAATAAAGTGTAAAAAGTACTTCCCCCGTCCCACACTTATGTTCACACTTTCCGTTTTCGTCCGTCGCACATTTATGTTCACCACCCAAAAAAGAAACTTTACATTAACCAACAACCTCAAAAGTTATCTTAATTTCAAAAATATCACTCTCATCTAACACACATAACATACTTTATAATTTATTTATTATCTAAAATACAACAATACCCTTAGAAAGTCAATAAAGTTAGTTAAAAAATAAATTTTCTAAAACTTCGTATCTACAGTGTCGGTGAACTTAATTATGGGACGGATGAAGTATGTAAGATGTAGAGTGTATTCTTATTATTTATGAATTGGGTAAAAATAGAAATACCTCAAAATGGGAAGTGAGTAAAAATACAAGAATAATTATTAAAAAAAAAGGTACACTGTTGTAAGAATACTTTATAATTTATTTATTACCTAAAAATACCACAATACCCCTAGAAAGTCAATAAAGTTGGTCAAAAAATAAATTTTCTAAAACTTCGTATCTACAGTGTCGGTGAATTTAACTATGAGACTGATGAAGTATGTAAGATGTAGAGTGTATTCTTATTATATATGAAATGGGTAAAAATAGAAACACCTCAAAATGGGAAGTGAATAAAAATACAAGAATAATTATTAAAAAAAAGGTACACTATTGTAAGACGAATATAGTATATACTCCCTCCGTCCCATAAT
Source organism: Pogostemon cablin (assembly GCA_023678885.1). Taxonomy (NCBI): domain Eukaryota; kingdom Viridiplantae; phylum Streptophyta; class Magnoliopsida; order Lamiales; family Lamiaceae; genus Pogostemon; species Pogostemon cablin. The sequence goes on along the minus strand of CM042960.1, from coordinate 3,029,346 downwards.
ATTTTTCCTACTTTTCTCATTTGTTTGTCCCACAATACTTTTCACACCTCAAAAAAGGAAACATCACTTTATCCAACAACCTCAAAAGTTACTTTAATTTCAAATTTGTCACTCATTTTTCACACACATATCATTACTTTATACTTTTTTATTACCTAAAAATACTACAATACCCTCCAAAGTCAATAAAGTTGGTCAAAAAGTGCAATTTTTCTTAAACAACGTGGAACAGTAAACGTGAAAAGTTTTCCGAGACGGAGGGAGTATATATGAAACATGCATCGTACTATAATACCAAAAAATTATACTTTAATTTATTATTCATTATATTAAGAAAATATACTTTAACTATAAATAAGCATAATAGTGTTTGTCATTTTTTTAAGATAAAGTCTCTTGGGACAAGCTTAAAAAAAAGTGAGGTTCTTGTGTTTTCGGGGACACCGTGTACCTTTACAATTTGAACCCTTAGATAAGGTTAAATAGAATATGGAGGGGGAGGACTGTGTTCTCATAGGAGCACGGTATGTCCCGGGAAAAACAAATTTTTACCAAAAAAAAATAATAATAAAATTGTGACATTTTAAATGTAGGCCAGTGAGAGTGTACCTATTTTTAAAGAGTTTTTTTGGAAAAATATTTTATAAGTAGACAAAAATTATGTATCTTAAAAAAGTGAGAAAAATGATATTGGGCATAAATATGCATTAATCCTAATTTATAGTATTTATTTGTTTTGAGATTTAAATAGGTTAAGTTTTAATTTTATTTGAAATTAAAAGGTAGAAGTGATGTATGCAAGAGAATATGTTTTGATGTTTATAAAAGATATGAATGACTATAACCCCAGAATAAGAAATGGATTAGTTAATTTGGTGTCTTAGATTAATTTTTTTTATTATTAAATGAAACTAATACAAAATAATTAATATATTTATACAAAACTCACAAACAACACTAATAATTGACAACTTGTTCCTGTCCCCCATCTTCAGATGTGTGCAACGGATATATTAGCCTCAAAGCAAAGACAGTATCTGCAAACTGACATATTACATTGCTGTCATATAAAAATGTGACATTACTAAACTTCTTCACACATTTGCTCTTCAAACACTGCAACGAATCCCAGGTAGCCCTAGCGCAGAAGATTTCTTAAACGCACGTGTTGCCCGTGCCTTCTCATTATTTGGTCTGTTTGGCAACCACAATATTCATTACAGTAAGCATTTGTAGCAAGGCAACCGCAGATACTGCAGAGAATTGCTATATTACAATGAGGTACAACTGAGCAACAAAACATACTTGTTAGAATTTTATATCTTACCCATTCAAAACATACGTAAATGGGATTGAACAATGCAGTTGATTATAAGAGTTGTGGTAAATAGAAAACAAGAATTATATCTGAATTTGCCGCCAAAATTGAATTCTTGGAAATGCATACCGTGGAGTGATTCTTGGATATGAGGAACTTGTGAGATACAAATAGGAAGTAAGTTGGGGAATTTCCGGCGAAAGAGAATATTTAGGAAATGAAAAGAGGGATGAGTTGTACATTGTAACTGCAAGGGCGGGAAGGAATTAGAAACCACATGTACCCGAGGGTTATTTTGGTAATATCTTAATATGATTTTTAAAAAATAAATAAATAAAAATCAGAGTACGTAAAGAGGTCTCTAGTGTTAATAATTGCACCCATTTTTGCATTCATAATTTATTACTTGTTTGATCATTGATTTTACAATTAATTCGTGTATCCGGCTCTATATTTATATATCTTAAGTTTTCAATAAACAATTCATTCATTATAATAATGATGATTTATGCTTTTCTCTGATCAAAATCCGATTTAATACAACATTTATAATTTATTTATTTCATAAATCAGTTTTGATAACCGCGTGATTTTACTAATTAACACTCCAGATTTCTAAATCAAATTGATACTAAATTCAATTCAAATGAGTTGGCTGGAATCAATTAATAAAAATATTTTACGGAAATATTTTCGTGAGAAAAAAAAAAGAAAAAACTTAAATTGATAAATTATATTCCATAATAATGAAATGAATTATTTTATATTTTTTTATATAAATAAAAAATAATAATATTTTTTCTTGAAAAATTATAGCCTCACAAGACAATCTCACGAAATCTTAGCGAAAACAATAATAATAACATAATGAAACAAATCCGATAGATGAAAGAAGGAAATAAATTAAGTTCCCCTCCTAAGCATTTGTTCATAGTTCTCGATAGACTCAAGCCTCTGAAGGAGCAGTTGCTGTCTAAAATTCCTTATGAACGCTTCTGCACTTTCATTGATGTCCTCCGCTGCCTTCTTCTCCACTCTTTTCACCGGTGGCACCGCCGCTTTCTTCCCCGTCTCCACCCGTGCGCCGCCGCTCATCTCTCTAAAATCTTTACTTCTCACCTCTTTTTTTTCCCCTTCAATACTAATGGTTTTTGGGGCTGTGGAGGAGAGTGGTCTGTTTGAGCTATTCATTTTCAGCAATTCTGTTGGTATTTTTTTTTTTTTTTTTTGGGATAATGATTAGTGATTTTTGAGGTTATTTATAGAGTGTTAGTAGAGATAGGAATAATACAAGTGGTTGCTTAAGGTAGAAGACCGTTGAACATGTGATTATTTCTTGAATTTATTAAATGCATGCAATGGCATCTTTCAGCCAAAAGGACCCCATAATTAGGTGTATCATAGTACTTCTATTATTTAAAAAAAAATTTAAAAAGAAAGTCCAAAGTTGGTATGCATCATTGATTATGAAAATTTCAGAAATTGCTTGTGTTAAAATTGAGTACGTTCCCTCGAAGAAAAGAATCAAATGGAGTAATAGATAACATTAAATGTTTTTTTCAGAAAATAAGTTAATTATTTTTTTAAAAAATAAAAATCGTTGAATAATAATAATATTAATAATAATAATAATATTATTATTATTATTAATATTATTATTATTATTATTATCATCATCAATTATCAAAGACCAATATTATAAAAATAAAATTAAAAATTAAACCTTGATTAATAGGAAAAAAAGAAGTCAAAGGCTGCGGCTTAAGGTATGATCAATGTAGGATTTGTGATAAGCCGAAAGCTGTAACCTCGTTTACTGTCTACTCACCTACACGTTTACTCAACCACAATCATATTCTTAATAATTAATCATTTAATTTATCTTTTTTTTTTAAAAAAAAAATTGAATAAAGTTATTAAATAACGGAGCTAAATGGAGTAATTTTTAAACTCACTGTTTCTTTATTATAACTCAATTCTTCGAAATTACGTTTTCTTTTTCATCATTTTCTTGTCAAATGTAGGATGATCATTAACTTCCAAGGTATTATTATTATTATTATTATTATTATTATTATTTTAAATTGTAATTGAGCTTTTGAAAATAATATTACGAGTCAACATTAATTGAGAACAAATAGGATATGATAGGTGTTGCTTGTTAGGTACATTGGATGCACATGGTTTAATTTCACATCTCACACCTCATAATTAATGATGTATGTATGGGAATAATGGAAATTTTATAACAGGTGAACATGCAATTCTGACTTTGCTATGAATGATGATAATCATAAAATCATGAACGACTATTTTATGGAATTTAAAGAATAATATTTCATTATAAAAAGGAATAATAGAAAAGTAATTATATCTATTCACGGCATAGTTTCATATAAAAGATTAAATTTATTTTATTAAGCATTTTTAATTTTAAAATGGTGCTTGATAAATAAAAGGTGATACCCAACTAAACATCATGAAACCATTGTTCGAGAGCATCTCAAATAATTTCTTTGTCTAAAATCTTATACATATTCATGTTGTATATACATGCATGATGCAGTTCGCTAATTACTGCAATTCGGCGTCGTTTTATAGAATATATGCTTTGTATAAGTTCAAATGAATTAAGGATACCTTGCCATAAATGTGTTTACTTGTAGTCGTAGACATTCCTTTTTTTTTTTTTTTTTTCTCTCATATATTTTTTGGGAAGAAGATTTTCAACAATATGTTCTAAAGATTGTTTCAATCCATACAATAATGTTTGTTTTAAATTTTAGTATATTCAATAAAATTTTATATATTTTTTAAGTTTTGTATGATAATTTAAATTTTATATCAAATCAATATATAAAAATATAATATTAATTCATTTGAGAGAAAAGACAAGAGATGAAAAAAAAAAAGAAGAAGATATAAATTGATAAGTGACTTAAAATTTATAAATTACATAGGGAAGATTTATAAAACATCTTAGTGAATTTAGACTTAATTTAATAACTCATAAACAAACTTATTTTTTTTTACTTGATCAAAGTAATCAAATTTCAACTTTGTGGAAACTCCTAGTTTGTGAGGATAATTTTGGTAATTAGTCAAATATTACTCATCCACCTGTTTATCACACGTGACAATTTTATTTAAATTAGTCATACATCTTGTGTCTTTTTTTAGGTTTGAGGCATCTTTTATCGTCCAATATATTAGTTGAGAAGTTTATATTCTCATGTAATGTTATCTCAATTTTAATTAGGGTGGGGCTCCTGAGCCCGGGACACCCGAACCTTTTATAATTTTCGTGTTCCTTTACAATTTAAACTCCTTGTATTTTGACAATTTAATTTTTTAATTATTTTCATTTCACTACTAAATTAGACCTACAACTTTCAAATCATAAAATAATTTATTCTTAAATTGATTTAACTCTCAATAGTATATTGGAAGGCTATTAGGATCAAAATTGTGAAAATTGAAGAATTATAGGACTAACTTTTTAATAAAAATATTTTTAAAACCCTAAATTAATAAATTCAAATCCTGAGGATATTTTAAGAAAAATGTATAAATTAATAGTATACTAAGACACCTAAACTGTTACATTAGATTTTTACTCAAAATAATATTTAAAAAATAAAATAATTACACATTATACCCTAATTTATCCTATAAATCTTAAGAGTGCTAGAATCACCCATAACCCATAAATTACATAATTAATATCTTAGGTCACCCTAAAATCACCAATATAGTACATAATTAATTTTGTAACTTTTGGTGATTATCTCTCATTTCTTTCACAAGGCCCATCAAATAGGGTTAAGCTTTACAACCCAACTAGAACACCTCAACTTGCTTTCAGATAGCCCATAAAAAATGGGCTAATGGTAATTTGAGCCCAAATTTAGAAAAGCCCAAATTATGAATTCCAGAAAAAAAGGGAAGTCAGAGAGAGTAGACCACCGGTATCAATGGAAGCCATTCACAGATTCACTCACCGCCTACTTCCCTTTACCTTCAACCAAAATTCCTTCAAATTTATTTCTAGAAATCCCATCCTGACCCTGCCCGTGAGTGGGCTCCGTAGACCCGAATTCAGACCTATCAATGTCTCACCCGGAAGAGGCTACAGCCCCCGTTTAGCTCCCCGAGCGGGTTGGCTTCTGGGAATGGGTGAGAAGAAAAATGTGTTGCCCGATATCACGAAAGCCGGCGACCCTGTTCTTCACGAACCCGCCCAGGAAGTTCAACCCTACGAAACCGGGTCGGATCGGATCCAGAAGATAATAGATGATATGGTGAATGTCATGCGGAAAGCACCTGGAGTTGGCCTTGCTGCTCCACAAATTGGGGTTCCTTTGAGGGTTAGTGGATTGTGTGTAATGCAGTTTGTGTGTGTTTTGGATTTGAGCATTTGGATTGTGCTCATCTTAAAAATTGAAGTTAATTCGACTAAAAGATTTTGTTTTTTGTGTTCTTATGACTAAATTTTATGATTCATTATAGTTCGCCTCAGCACATTGAAGATAATTCAAAGTTTTTTGGGGATAATCGAATTGATTATTTTTAGGTTCTCTTGCATTTATCGATTGAGCTTGTTCTGTTTAGAATGGGTAAATGACGACATAGATATGAAAAGATAATTATATCTAAACAATTAATATTAAACTTTAGGGTGATTCTAGAGTGCTCCCGATCCACATAGAGTGCAGGTTATTATTTTAATTTTTACTATATTTAACTGTTAGGATCGTCCAGTGCACTGGTTGAACTCTAAATTTTAAGGACAAAGCTTAAACCCTTTAGTGAGCTTTTTAAATGTAGAGGATTTGCAAATGCTATTAATAGTAATAGTAAGAGTGTGTTTTCAGATTTACTCTATGGTAACTTATTGTGAAATAGGATGGATGATTAGATGCTATAGTTGCATCAGCAAAAAGTTGAGGAAAATGAGTTAAATGGATTTTGTTTATGTTGAAAATTTTAATGTCGGTATCACGCTCCAGTGATCATTTTGATGATATTTATTGACTTGGTGGACAAAATGGACTTCTTTGCTTAACTTCACCCACTTTTAGCAGATAATCGTTCTGGAAGATACAAAAGAGTACATTGGCTATGCTTCAAAGGAAGAGGTTAAGGAACAAGACCGTCGTCCTTTCGATCTTTTGGTATGCAAATATCAGAATTATGGTCTATATAATTTTGTATTATCGTTGTTGTAGAGTGAAATGTATCTTCTTTTAGTTCAGGTTGTGATAAACCCAAAGATAAAAAAGAAGGGTGCTCGTACTGCTTTGTTTTTCGAAGGGTGTTTGAGGTGAGGTATATAAAAGAAGCTAGCCATGGTGATCTTGCTTGCATAGCATCCATGTTGTATTTTGTTTCTTGATTCTTGCTCTGTAACTTGAATTGAACAGCGTTGACGCATTCAGAGCAGTAGTTGAACGAGACTTGGAGGTGGAGGTTACAGGTCTGAATCGAGATGGGCAAACCATCAAAGTCGATGCTTGTGGTTGGCAAGCTCGAATTTTCCAGCACGAATGTGATCATCTCGATGGAACACTCTATGTTGACAAGATGACCCCAAGAACATTCCGAACCGTAGATAATTTGGGTCTACTGCTACCTGCTGGTTGCCCAAAACTGGGTGTTCGATAGCACATGATTCTTTTTTATAAACGCATGAGGATTCTATTCAAATTTGACTATCCGTTTGTATTCAATTTCATCTTTGGAGTAATATAAATAGTTTCACTTTTTTTTCAAATTTATGTTGTTTTAGTGCTTTAACATGAATAAGCGCGAGCTTCAACTTTAAAACAAACATGGTGTGAATCGAGTTTATCTGGATTTTACTATAAGAAATTCCTTTTTAGTAGATGAAAAATTACATTAAAAGTGATGATAATTATTATACTTCTGAATAATAAATATTACTCTTTAAATTCTAATAATATGTTGTAAATTTTTATTTTCTTGTTAGATTGAAATTTGTGATGATGGAATTATGATGTTTGTTTGGGCATGAAGGGGTAAACCATATGAATTTAACAAAATCATGAACTTTATAATTTAATCATCATGGATTTTCCTTGTTTACAAGATTCGAGTTGGCAATAAGGACAATAAATAAGTTACTAAACGTGCCTATCAAAATATCACAAAATCTATCAATGATGAGCTTGCAGTTCTTGAAAGAATGAGCAGCTAAATCTATCATGGGGTGTGGGGTTCTTTGCTTTAAAAGAGAGCATAATCATCTCTGAGCCAGCTAGTTGAGTTGGACTTAACTTGATGTCGAATGATAATGTCACCGGACGACAAGCAAGACGGGGGGTACACATCACCTGAGCTCGTCCCGTATGCTTCCCAGCAGAACGAGTTTGCAGTTCTGGAGGGCGTTAAGAGCTGAATATTTTCCAAATGTAGCCTTTTACACGGATAGCTGTCACTGCATGAGAGTGTGATGGCGTCGTCTGTTGCTGAAGTCCCTCTGATGCCACGGAAGGTGATGTTGTCGATAATGACTGCCGATGTCTGCATTGGCAAAGTATAAACAATTAGTTGCAGATACAGGAGACACCTCCATTTTCAGTTTCACAACTCCTAATTAGACAGACACCTCTATTACAAGTGAATCAACCACATTGATCAAACTTTTCTTGCTTTTTCTCACCTGGTTTAGACAAGCTACTGGAGAGTCGCAATAATATTGATCGATTATAATCGGGTTGGAGACGTTTTTCATCCATACATTCTCGAACGTGATCTTCCTTACAAAACCACTGCCACCCTGTCAATTTTAGAAGTCCAATGAATCTTAGATGCGAAAACGACACAGAGTGAATCTCTTGTGCACCTCGATGCATGGTTATTACTTATTAGTGCAACTGGATTGACCCTTCTTTTGTTTTGAAAGAAAAGACAATATAGTTTTAAAAGTAATCTCCAAAGTCAAAACAGTAACATAGTTTCAAACAAGTTTCTGCCTAAACAAATGGAGTAAAGACAACTTACCTGCCATGATTTGATCCTTACTCCATTCTCTGTATTTAAAAAAACAACTCCACTAACAATAACATCCTGCACTGCAGCGTACGAGTTGAATTTTCCCAAACTCCCGATGCTTTAAAAACAACAGTATAAATTGTCAATTCTCACGAAAACTTGATCAAAGTCGAAGGGAAATTTGTATTACCACCTTATGCCAAGGCCTGGTCCACAGTAAACATTTTTTATCCGAATCGCAGAAGAATTGCTGACTATTGATATGCAGTCGTCTCCTGCAATTAGTATATTAACAAGTTAGTCCGAAAATTTACAATATTCAGTTCAAGATAAAACAGCTTATTTGATGACAAAAGAACCTGTGCCTACAACAATGTCCTTGAGTTCAACATGTGTAGACGCACTTATATGGATCCCGTCCGTGTTAGGGCTGTCAGAAGGTGCCACAACTGTAATATTCCTAGCTACAACACGCGTGCAATGTGTAAACGCCAAGTGCATTTGTGGACTATACAACAAAATAACATTTTTGACTTTCAAGTTCTTGCACTTGTGGAAAGTAAGAGCCTGCATTACGCTTGATCCGCGATAGTCAGTAAAGCATCTAACATTTTGGTCTGGTTAAAGATAATGGAAAGAGCACTGACCGTTGGTGCATGAGTACAAGGCTGCAAAAGAAGTTAAATCAGTATTAGAAATATTGGTTCTTCTCTAGAAAATATTAAGTGTATCGAGTGAGTACATTCGAGTCGTTCGTCTTGCACGATCGAGCCCACCATTCCGCCCCCATTCCATTAATCGTTCCACTCCCACCCCCTTCTACTCTAAGGTTCTTCACTCCATGAAAATAGAGCCATCTATGTATGTTCAAACCATCCCACACTGCAGGGTCTAGTGGTGCAATAATCATACCAGAAATCTAGAAATAGTAGGTAAAAAGGTAATTGATAAGTATGCACCGATTTACATATTAATGAACTACAAAGGGGTGCTTTAAGGGTTTAAGCTTGTACCATTAATGTCACCTTCGATGGCACGGTCCTGCAAAATTAACCGGTCGAATTGAGTACAAGTTGTCTGCAGGAATGACAATTTTGGCCTTGGACAAAGAAGAACATGCCACCTTCCAAACATCTAGCAAGCTCTGATGCCATCAAATAACTATACAATTCAGAGGAATTCTTTTTCAATCTTAACTTTTTAAGCAACCTAACATGCCGATTCAATGAAACTTTTCATCAGAACTTCTTCCGTGAAAGTAAAGGAAGCATGCACACAACTCCATCGTCAAGAAACTGGAAAATTGACTTTGAAACAAGATCAATAGCAGAGGGAAAGACAAAAGATCTAATAGTCAATATATCTTCTTCTTCTTAACATATATTGTTTGGCATGATTAATGACATACATGAAACATAGAACAGGAAAAAAAATTGTTACATCCTCAAATCCAAACCAGAGCACATCAACAGTCCTAAATAAAGTATTTCACTCAAGATCTACTGAAGTGACTATGTGAGATATACATAGGTCTGATTTTTGAATCAGCTTCAAGAGAAACTGAAGTGAATCCAAGAACAATTATCATCTTATCTTGTAAAGACCATATCCATTCATAATACAACAAAATAACCTCCAGATTAATGAAAAAAAATTCAATGTATTGCACAATTATATTCAGCAAGCCCAACAAGAAGCTAAAAAAAGAATAATATTATGGGGTTTCAAGAATTATGAAGTTAAATGCCAACTAAAAAAGGTAAATTTATATATGAATTAAGAAAGGATACAACCTCTCCCATATAACAGACAAATGCTTCCTAATCGAATTCCCAACTCCAGATTTCAATGGGTACCTCACCTTTCTCTAAATTAAGTAACCCTTCTCATAAAATTCACAGAATGTGAAGTAATTACCTTGGTATCATCAGTAAATCCATCCCCTTTAGCACCAAAATCATCGATGTTAAGAACCACACGAGCTGTTGACATAATGGAACTATTCCTGTAAACCCCATCTGTGGGCAGCTGAATCAGTGGATTAAAGTACCCATTTGCACTCGTCGTACTGAACAGCAAACAGATTACGCTAATTAATAGCATTTTAAGGTTAGAATTGCCATGGCAATATTAGTCAAATTATTTGTTTTACACTTTTTACACTTCAAAAGTAAAAATTAAAAAAAAAAAAAATCTTAACAAATAATTTCTCCATATATTATACTCAATTATATTTAAAAAATATAATTCTTATATCATATTTTATTATTTATTTACTCTTTCATCCCACTCCGACATTATATTTTACATGATCCCAGTTGGCAATAAGGACAATAAATGAGTAAATTCCCCAACATCTGTAATTGCACATGTAAGAACCAACTTGCAGTTCTTGAAACTTGAAAGAATGAGTAGCTAAAAGTACTATCATCTCTTTGCTTTAAAAGAGAGCATACTCATCTCTGTGCCAGCTAGTTGAGTTGGACTTAACTTGATGTGGAATGATGATGTCACCGGTCGACAAGCAATAATATTGATCAATTATAATCGGGTTGGAGACGTTTTGCATCCATACTTTCTCAAACGTGATCTTCCTTACAAAACCAAAACCACTGCCACCCCCCACCCTGTCAATTTTAGAAATCCAATAAAAATTGTTATATGGATCCCAATCCCATCCGTGTTAGGTCTGTCAGCTGGTCCTGCAATGAGTAAACGCCAACTGCATTTGTCGACTATATAACAATTTAACATTTTTTACTTTCACTTGCGGAAACTAAAGCATCTGATATTTTGGTCTGGTTTATGATAACGGCAGTTGGTGCATGCATGCGTACAAGGCTGTATTAGAAACAACATTTGAGTCGTTCGTTTTCACCCCCTTCTACTCTCAGGTTCTTTACTCCATCAAAATAGAGCCATCTATGTATGTTCAAACCATCCCACACTGCAGGCTCTAGTGGTGCAATAATCATACCAGAAATCATCAATGTCACCTTCGATAGGCATGGTCCTGCTAAATTAACTGGACAAAGAAGAACATGCCACCTTCAAAACATCTAGCAAGCTCTGATGCCATCAAAGTAAACAATAACATATTTCTACCTTCCTTTTTTTTTTAATTTATTTTTATGGAAATTAATCACCTATGTTCCAGTCAATGCCCAATTTATTGTGTTGGCTTAAGAGGAATTAGTGTTATTTTTGGCATTTAATTTATGACATCATATTCTAATAAAATTACTAATATACCCTTTTAAAATTATAAGATTCTAAATCTAAACCCAAAAATCTATAATAATACCTAAACCTCTAAATTCATTTATTTTTTTAAAATATTATATAAATATATATTTTATTTTATCTGGGCTTTTTGACATATGGGCTTTCTAATATAATTCTCTCTTTCGTCTATGGTAGTCTGTAACGAGCCTAATTAAAATTTAAAAAGAAAAAAATAAAAATAATAATAATTCACCTTCCCGCCTTTCTAAACTGTCGTATACTTGGAAAAATATCGTTCAGAACGACTGCGTTTAAAGTTCGTCAACTCTTAACTCATCGTCCAAATTATCAACTCCTCTCTCTCTCTTTCGGCGTGATCTCATCGGAAGAACTGTTCGTCGGTGGGAAGTTTCAACCACATCTGCACACTCAAACTCTCACATTGGCTCTATTTTCGTTGCTCTAGGGTTTGATCCCTGTAATCATCACATTTGCGCACATCGGCGGTGTCTGTCCGTCGCACTCAACGGCAATCACTGCAAATCAGGTACTAAGATTTTTTATTCTTTCTGATCAATTTTTTTGGAGAATTCCTAAGCTGTCTTCACTGTACTTATGATCAATTTTCTTTTCTGAATGGTATTTATTTTGTTTCTTTCGTATTTAATTGGAAAATCTTATTGCGATATTCTGCGAATCGATGTTAATTCTTGGCAGAATTTATGATTTTATTTACCTCAATTAATGTAATTTAGTTCCACCATCCGTTATTATTCTTATTATTTCCCCCTTTTTTAAGCGTTATCGACGGAGAAGATAGTATGTTTTCTAATTTGTTATATTGATCTTTTTCGTGCTTTTAATAGGCCATTGCTTGTATACGTTTTCTTTTGATATGTTTTTTTTTTTTTTTTTTTTTATAATCAGTGATATTGCTTAAAAGTTTGGATGAATATACTTTTGATATTCTTGTGACATCACAAGATAGGAATAGTTCAAAATTATCAATTAACAATGTTAAGTTTTACATTTCATGATGATTTTTATGGATGGTCAGATTATTATATATGGAATAAAACGATTGCGTTGATGATGATTTTTTTAAAAAATATACGTAATTAAATAGAAAATGAATCTGATCCTGGCTCTACCCTGACTTGATCAGCCCTTATCTTTAACCATTAATTTTCAAAGAATCAATCTATTTTTATGTTTTCAGGATGAAGCCACTGGATTCAAGTGATGGTTTGGGTGCTAAGGGTTGTAGTTGTCAATTGCTTCCATGTTTGTCAAAGTAAGTAATTTATACATTTTTAAAGAACTACGATTTTGCTGCTTCTGTTCTACCTATTATAATTTGTTTCTCTGTAGCTACTGTCGTTGCTTTAAAGTTCAGAGCTATTGTAAAGCGGGCTATTGTCATTGCCAAATATGCAAGAACAATGAGGATAATAAGGCCGAAGTTGAACAGAATCGAGCTAGACTGTTAGCTCGGAGTTCTTCTGCACTTCCTCTTAAGCATTGTGGTTGTACAGTTTTCCCTAAATGTGTGCCAACTAGGTAAGTAATTTTAACGTTTCTCATGACTAAGTTTTGCTGCTTCAGTTCCTCCTCATTGTTATATGTTCCTCTGCAGGCGGTGTTCTTGCGTTGCTGCTCGCACCCATTGTGAGGAGGGTTGTAGTTGCAGGAAAGCTTGCGAAAACCGACCTAGAGATAAGGATACAGGTTTTGAAATTGCTCTCTTTCATGATCCCAAATCACTCTTGTCCTCTTGTTTTATGATTAGTATTAGATAGAATATGAAATGAAAGTACTTGTTTTCAGAAGTGAAGCTTGGTGGTGTGGTTAGTCATAAGTCATCAAATTGGCATCATCAGGATGGGTTGGTCCACAAAGAAACTATGCAGGCTTCACCAACCTCTAAGGTTACACCTTGTTGTTTAATGATGCAACTTGTAATAATCTGCAACCCTGGTTTTGCTCTTTGTTACCCCATTCGCCCCAACTTAATATTCATAGTTATTGTAGGCATGGGTTTTAGAAAAAAATTGTTTTTTACTAATTTTATTGATTTTTGGATGGTAATATAATATTTTTAGATAATAAATAACATTATAAAGTATGATATGTATGTTAGTTGGGAATGATAAATTTGTAATTAAGATATACTTTTAGTGGTGAAAATTAATGTGATGTTTCATTTTTTCGAATAGTGAAGCTTAGTGTAGGACGGACAAAAACGAAAATTGTGAAATTTAATTTTGCACCGTTATTATTTTAATGGTTTAATTTGGGCTATTCATAGAAAAATTATTAATATGTTTATGCAGGATGCTGCTGACTCTATCGACCTTGAATTGAGATTGTAATGACTTCGCTGTAGGTATGTCTTGATTATAGACTTGAAATTGGGTAATGATATCCTGACACGAGTTCAG